>WOXC01010598.1:0-600000 GCA_011680675.1 Gymnobelideus leadbeateri | reverse complement strand
GGTGAACACTCACATTCTCTTATCTTTGTGATTCCCTATATATAGCGCCAAGAACACTATTTGGATTGTTGGTTAAGTCTAGGCATGACATTCAGTCATAGAGTCTTTATGTTTTCAGGAAAATTAATTGAATAACCTGATGAGTTGTTTCTGCTTGTTCTTGAAGTGTATATGTAGATCATGTGTATCACATGGACTAATGACGCTTTCTGGAATTAGTGTTCTGTGAGATGATATTTGTGCCACTAGAGATGAGACACTTTTGCCTACCAAGTAAAAAGCACTTCTTCAGTTCCTCCCTACCCTGTGGCAGAAACTCTTCTAATTGCTCAGGATATGGAGAAAAAGTGAACTGGTTCCTGCCCTTAAGAATTTATAATCTGGTCAGAGACAATGTGAGTGTGTGTTGTGTGGGTTTCTGCATAGGCTCATATATCCTCCTTACACTTATGTATACAATAACTACAATGCAATGAGGATGAGGGGGTTACACTAGCAACTGGGAAGATCAGAACTGCTTCATATACAGATGTCATTTGAGTTTCACCTTGATGGAAATGAGGAAAGTCTAAGGGATGGAGGTGAGGAGGAAGTGTATTCCAAACATGGGGGGATAACCAATGCAAAGCCATGGATTTGGGACATGGAGCGTCAAATGTGATGAACTGTTGGCCCATTTAGTCACAGTGTAGATGAAGGGGAATAATGTGGGAAAGGTAGGGCTGGTTCCTGGGTCAAAGTGTAAGGAAAGTAGGTGAAACTGTCCTACCAGCAAATAATTCCGGTGGCACTGGGTGGATTCCTTAGCAGAAAGAATTTCAGCTAATGCTTCATAGAGTTCATCCAAAGGCTCTGTGTGAGCAGCCTCATGCTGTGGATATACAAGAGGGAGCAGGAATTCAAAGATTCAGCTAAGAGGATTAAATGACAATTATTAATTATTTCTTGGTTAGGTAATAAAGAATGGTGTGACTGACAGACTCTCCTGTCCACCCAGCTGTGGTAGGTCTGTTGTCTCTGAGTTCCCATCCTGGAAGCTTACAGTTGGAAGATAAAGGTGTGTTTGTGAGCTTAGATTCTGCATCAGCCAACATATAATCATCATCTCAAAGCCTATTTGCCAGTAGTGAAGAAGGAAGATTGGTCTCCCTAAAAATCCAATCCATATTTTCAAGGAAGATCAGGAAGAGTTTCAGAAACTCTGTTCACCTTCAGAGCACACACTGCTCTGGTTCAGGAAATTCTCCATCAGGGAGAGCTGTAAGTTCTTTACCTTTTTAATTAGCTCAGAGAGGAAGCACCGAGTGTATTTCACTGATGGTGGATGTTTCACACACAGTGGATGCAGGACAGTCTGTGACAACAAACAAGATATTGTTAATGAGACTTGTCTTTTAATCTATTTTATTATTCCTCAGTTTTGTAGGCTTTAATTTAGAGGCACAACCACGAACTAGGTTGATAAAGGAAGGAGATCTTGAAGGCAGGGCCTGTCTTTTATATTTGTATTTCTAGTGTTTAGCAAAGTATCTGACAATGTAGTAGAAATTTAATACATTCTTGCAGATTGATAATTGTTTCGGATTAGGATGGTGGGTGGGCACATATGGTTATAACCATAACCATGCTTGATATACTCAAAAGGTTGACTCAGTATTCAAAAGCGTTATCTCAAGAAATATCTGTTTCACTGGAGAAAGGAATGCTGAGAGAAGTGCTTCTACATCCAGAGAAAGACCCTGACCTCTGGTAGGAGCCCAAAGCACATTGACTCAGTCCAGATCTCAGTCTAGATTTCCTTTGAGCTGCCAATAAGTGAAACAAAATAATACTGTATTATTATGAAGAAAACCTGCAATTGAGCAAATCTACAGGTATGTATAATTAAGAGATTATAGTTCTAACAAATTATCTTATTTGGCAGATGTGATACAATATAATTGCAATTAGGATGTACCTGGCTTAGACTTTCAGACAATGTTATATTTTAAAGCAGCTATGGTTAAGGTATTATTCTCTTTGGAGCCATCACCAGGGAAGCTGATTCCCTTTACTTTATTCTACCTTCTTCCCTCTTCCTTGCTTTGGCTGCCCAGAGCCCTTGTAGCTTGCTTGACTCTTCACTTCACTTGGATGAAATGAGAGTCACCAAGTTAATTTCTTCTGGTAAGAAAGAAGACCATCAAGGCCTTACCCTCTGTCCCCCTACTGCACCTGATTGTTTGATGAAAACTAAGAATGCCTGAACCTTGCCACCTACCCCGTTAGCTTTTTCCATCTGCCTTATAGTTGAACTTCCTTTTATGTTGTTTCTTTCCAATTAGAATGTGGGTTCCTTGAGAACAGAGGACATCTTCATTTTCCTATTTATATACCCAGTGCTTGGCTCATGGTAAGCTTTTCACCACTTTTCATTTATTTTCCTTTATGCAAATGCCTCTTCTGCTTGTGGAGAACTTAAAGTAGAAATCAAAAGTGTAGTACTGCTCTATTTTTCTTCTGAGGGAAACTATTGAGCCCAATTTCAATTTTTCCCTGTTTGTTATTTTTATCTTTTTCTTCTTTTCTCATTCTTCCTAAGTCTTTTTCATACTGTTAATCTTGTGTTGCTAAAATAAAAAGCAAAGTCTGTATAGTATCTGTGATTTATGCTTCTGCTATACAACAAGGGTAAGCTCTTAAGTGCAGGTTAAGCAAAGGTAGAGTGACTGCCTCATATATAGCAGCTCACACAAGAAACCTAAATAGAGAACAGGTCTCAGAAGCAAGAAAACTTGAGTTCTAGTCCATCCTCAGACACGTACTATCTCTACAAATGTGGACAAGTCACAACCTTAGTGGCCCAGACAACTTTTTTGTTTTCCAATTAACAAGGTTTTTTCCGCTCCCTCCTTCCTACCCCTTCTCTTTTTTCCCCTGGAAAAATTTCCTCCTCTAAATCCTGGTAACAAATATACATAATCAAACAAAACAAATTGTTATATTATATACAAAAATGTCTTTTTCTGCCAGGAGGTGAGCAGCATTTTCCCCTAATGGTTCTCTAGATTAATCACTGCATTATGGCTGATCATTGCATTAACAAAAGTTATCTTTCCAAACTGTTCATTTCTAAAATGTTGTTAGAGTATAAATCATACCCTTTTTTTACTCACTTTATTCTTCATTAGTGTTCATACAAGTGTTTCCAGTTTTCTCTAAAACCATCCCTTTAATCAACTTTTTTTTTTTTTTTGAGAGCAACTGGGGCTAAGTAACTTGCCCAAGGTCACACAGCTAGGTTTTTGTTTGTTTGTGTTAAGTGTCTGAGGCCGGATCTGATCTCAGGTCCTTCTGACTCCAGGGCTGACGCTCTACTCACTGCACCACCTAGCTGCCCCTTAATCAACTTTTTGACTGAGGCAGTTTTCTGAGACTACAAATTCTAGATGGGTTGCCAAGAGGTGAAGAAAGTTTCCATGCCTGGACCAAAATTAGAGTTTACAGGGCCAAGGCATATCTCTTTACACTTGAGTAAAGTGTACTATTACACTCATGTATAGTTTTTGTTCCCTAAGTTTTTAGGTAAAATTTAAAAATCTATTAAGCCAGTTATTAAAAGCTAGAAGAATAAGTAGCACCTGCCGTCTCTGTTTGTGATGCAGATGGTTTTAAAAAAATGCGTAAAACTCCCTTCTCTCAAGTATATTTTTATATATTCTGATAGCTTCCTCCATGGAAACAAAGCATCCCAAACTGTCTATTGTGCTGATACCCTAATACAGGTGGCAGCACATCTTGGCAGAGACTCAGTTTGTCTGAATGTCTCAAAGTGAGATGGAATTAAAATCTGTTTGTTTTTTACCTTCTGCAGAATATTCAGCAGCAGCTCAGAATCCAATGAATTCTTTAATTTTTCTTCAAGGCTCTATTCATAGGAGAGAAAAAACATGAAGAAAAATGTCAAGGACATTTTCAGAGGAATGTTAAACTTTTAAATGGCACATTTTGCTGAAGAATGTTATGATTCACTAGAGACCCTGGGCTAAGAGGAAGTGGAAACCATAATCAGAAAGCATCACCTCGATATGTTAGATGTTATCCATGAAGAAAAGGAGAGGAAACAAACAAACAAACAAGTCCACCCCGAATTACTGGTTTTCATATAGCTCATCAAAAACCAAAATTTTAGAGAAGAGATGGCAGTGATCATAGAGTTCAACTCCCCCCCCACATTTTTTTTATAGGTGAGGAAGACAGGCTCCTCATATCAATTAATATGGAAATATCTTTCCATTATTATTCAATTGTTAACTTAGGCCTAACCAAAGAAAGTTATTTTTAGTAGGCCTGTTTATGTCCTGGATAAGAAGTCTGTATAAACACAAGAATACCAAGTGCTTCTACATTCAGCAGATTCCAGGCTCCTCTCACAGGTTACTCCAGGTTAGAGAATGTACCTTGGCTATATCTTATGGCTGAATCAGGGCAGTAACAATTTCTGTTATCTTCCGAATGATTAATGTTCATAATATTGTTTACCTTGATACTGAAGTTACTGAGGTAACATAAATATCTACAATGGGCAATGAAGTACTTTACAAGGTATAAACCAACGTGTAATATTCAGAAGGCATAGCCACAGTTAAGTCCACATCAAAGTAATTTTAAGTGAAAACACTTCACATCATAATTATAATACTGGCAGAATGAAAACGTGCTGCCAGAGCAGTAGTAAATGTACTAAGTCCTCACCACCCCATGTTTGGGGGTATCATTTTGCCATATATGGGAAGGCTATCTTAGTCGTTCTTACTCGCTGCCACCTCCTAGTAGTTTTGAAAATCTTAGGATGGGAGAAGTAAGATGCTCCTTTTTCACTGAGGGGTATAATTGGCTTTGTTTAAAAAACAACAAACCAACCAAACCTATCATGAAGTGTTCATGACCTCTGAAAACTGGAAAATTATAAAGGCAGCTAGCTAGCATTTATATAATGCTTTCAGGTTTGTGAAGTGCTTTACAAATGCCTTATTTCATACACAGGACAATGCTGGAAGGCATTATTATTAATTACCTCCATTTTAAAGGTGAGGAAACCAAGGCAGACAGAGGTTAAGTGATTTGCCCAGTACAGGCAGCTGCTATCTAAGAAAGAATTTGAACTTAGGTCTTGTGACTCCAAGTCAAGTAGGAGATCCGCGGGAGGTCAAGGTGAACTGTTTATTTTTCTGAGTGTGCTAAACTGCTCTTTGAGGCATTCAGTCATGTGCCTTCAGAGGCAGCTAGGCGGCTTGGTAGACAGAGGGCTGAGTGGGATACTTAATGGATGGTGTGACCCTGGGCAAGTCACTTAACCTGTGTGTGTCTTAATCCCTTGGAGAAGGAAATGGCAAACCAGTCCAGGATCTCTGCCAAGAACAGCATGGACGACTGAACAACCACAACACGTTTACACTGTCTATCTGGTGTGCACACAGCTGTTCGTACGGAATGGACGCTCTTGGAGGCAGGGGGGTGTTTTGGTCTCTTACTGTGTCGCCAGCACTTATTCCTGAGTGCCAGGCACATAGGAAGCGCTAAATACTGACTGCCAGGCTGACTGTCAATGGGCAGCAGCGGGAAGGGCACGTGGAGGAGGCCGGCACAGAGGCTCAGGCCCTGGAATTGCAGCTCCGTGCCGGGGCCAGGCCCGAGTCCGCGGCCCGACCGCCCAGCCCGCTCGGCTCCTCGCGCCTTCCCTCCCCGCATCCCAGATCCTGCATCGCCGGCCTCAGGTCTATCCCCGGCTCCCGGCCTGGACACAAGCCGCCCCTCACCCCACCCGGGTCCGGGCCCCCTGTCTCTGCCGGGCCAGGGCCTCCGGGCCTCGGCCTTCCCGTAGGGGGCCTGCCGGACGCCCTGAGGGCCCGTGGACCTCCCCCCGCCCCCCGCGCTCCCTCACCCGCCAGGGGAAGGATGGCAGAGGCCGCGCCGCCAGGAAGCGGCGCTCAAAACCCTCGATCAAGCCCGCCGCGGACATGCTCTCTTCCGCCGCCAGCGTGCTGGACGCAGCTGCGCAGTGAGGGCTTCGCAGACCAGGGCGGGGTTAGCGAGGGCCTAACAGTCCTGGGAACAGTGGTTGGCTTTGGAGGCGGGGTCTGTGGGAGCCCATATTTAAATACCTTATAGGAAGGGGCTGTCTTTGAGACAGGCATGGGGGGGGGGGGGGCGGGCTTTTGCTTTAGAGGCGCCTGATAGGGTATTTGGTTTTGAGGCGGGGCTTGTAGGGCGGACATTTTCCTTGTGGGTGGGGACTGGGGGTGGTGCTTGGCTTAGAGACAGGCATGGGGGCGGGCATTTACTTTAGAGGTGGAGCCTGATCATTTGGTTTGGAGGCGGGGCCTAGGAGAAGTACTTCCTCAAGGGCAGGGTTTGTAGGTTTACGTGTCTTTAGAAGAGGCCACTGGCGGGGGGAGGTATTGATTTTGGGGGCGGGGTCTGAGAGGCGCGCATTTGAGACAGCGACGTGGGGGAGGGGGGGAAGGTGGGGGAGTGGGAGGAGGGCCGCACTCCTTCCCTCCCTCCCTTGCCCCCCTCCCCGGCTCTCCCCCACCAATAGTTTTGTTTTGGAGGAGGAGCCTGGGGGCAGATTTTTGCCTTTGGAGGAGGGGCCGTAGGGACTGTTTGAGGGAGGGATTTGGAGGCGGGACTTGTCGGCCCTTTCCTAGGAGGCTTTGCTTGGAGGTGGGTATTTTCCTTTGAGGAGGGGCTTTGCTTTGGAGGCGGGGTCCGAGTTAAGCAGGGCCTGGGATAGGTACTTTGAGGCGGGGCATTCGCTTTAGGGGCGGGGCCCATGATTGGGTACTGGGCTTGGAGGCGGGCCCTAGGGGCAGACTTTTATCCCTAGAGGAGGGATACATTGTAGAGAAGTCCCGTGATGAAACAGAGACCAAGCTAAAGGAGGCTGGAGAGGAGCCCAGGAAGTGTGCTCTGGGAACGGGTCCTGGAAAGAGGTTCCAGGCTCTGGAGGAGCTAGCTCCATTCCAAAACGTGAGCCCCTAGAGGAGGCTCCTGGGCAAAGGCAAGAAGTCTGGGAAAAGTAGAGGCTGTGGGGAGGCTAGGCAAAGAAGAACACAATTATTGGGTGGAATAAAAGGTCAGCAATCTCAAGGGAAACGATGTGAAAAGTAGGGATAAATACCTTATTATAACTGGGACAGCCAGGTGGTGTTATGCCGGGTCAGGAAGACTCATTTTCCCGAGTTCAAATTTGGCCTTAGAAACTTACTAGCTGTGTGACCCCGGGCAAATAATTTTACCCTGTTTGCCTCAGTTTCCCCATCTGTAAAATGAGCTGGAGCAGGAAATGGCAAAACATTCCAGTATCTTTGCCAAGAAAATCCCAAATGGGGTCATGAAGCAGTGGACACAACTGAGAAAAGACTGAACAGGAAAGTCAACAAAACTGGTACTGGCTAAATAATTGAAACATTAATTGATAGAACACTCTAAATAAGCAAAATCCAGAAGTAATATACTGTCACAGTACTTTTGTGGTAGCAAAGAAATTGGAATGAAATGGATTCCCACTTATTGGGGAAGGCAGCTGAATATAGTGGAATCTGATTTTTTGATAAGAAATGGCCTATGAAGTATTAAGAGAAACATGGCAAGACTTGTGAACTGAAGCAGACACAATAGCTGCAATAATATAAAGCACCAGAAATCTGAGCAATTCAGTGACTTTAAGAGGCCTGATGGTGAAGCAGGAAAAGGGATAGCTATAGGTCAGGATGAGACCCATCACTGTCAGACATGGCCAGGGCTGGTTTTACCCAATTTTCCTTGAGAAGCAGCATGGCCTAATGAATAGAGTACTTGTTATCAGGGAAAACTGGGTTCCTGGATTTGATACTACCTGTGTGACCCTGGGAAAGACACCTCTCTGTAAATCTCAGTAAACTGAAGTTTATGTAATAGATTTGATAATCATAGCTTCTCTGTCATAGGATTTTTGTGAGGATCAAATGAGATGCCATACAAAGCACTTTGCAAAAAAAGGTTATAATATGAATAGGAGCTATTATTAATGCTTTTTTAACAAGAGAAAATTCTGTTAGTAATTGACAAATAATTTTTTTAAAAATAAGATGAAATCATTTATTTTGTAAAAAAGAAAAAATATGTTATACTGGTAGAAGATTGATGAGGGAACAGCTTAAAACCTATAACACTTTTAGAAATGAAATTTTACTTAGAAAAATCATTAAAGGGAATTAACTGAGTGCAGTTGTTTTTCTCATATTTGAAACTACACCATTTAGCAAAATCACCTTTTTTTCCCCCTTTGGCATTGTTGCTTTAAGTAAAAATTTTGAACTGGCATTACCTAATATACCTACGCTGTGTTATGATTCAGAGCACATATATACATTTTATTTTATAACCCCTATTTATAACAAAATACTCAGTATCCTTCAATAAATATAGTAAGTAGAGCAAAGAGGATTTGACCAAATCTCAATTCAGAAATACGCATTTTGAACTGTCAGAGGTAAATCTTTGTTGCTTTCTTGCTTTTCACTTCTTTGCCTGTGGAGGAAAGTAAAAGGGTCAGATTAGTTAAACTTTTAATATATGATTTCATTTCTATGTGTTTATTGAAATCCACTGAGAATCACAGTACTTGGTATATCAGTTAAGTGAATTTAAGTGCCTACTATCTGCTAGTCAGCCAGGCACTTTACCAAGGGATAGGATACAAAGACAGAAGATACAGCTTCTGCCCTCAGGGAGCTTATTTTCTATTCGGAGAGACTCCCTTCCTCCCTTCTCTCTCCCCCCCTCTCCCTCCCTCCCTCCCTCCCTCCCTCCTTCCTTTCTCTCTCTCTCTCACCACCCTTCTCTCCCCACCTCCCCTCCTCTCTCCCTCCCTCCTTCCTCACTACCCCTTCCCCGCTTAAATATATATAAAACATTTGTAGAAAGGATCAAGGGAGCTCCACATGTGCCTTGGCCCCGGTACTATCATCCTTCCAGACCTGTGTGTCATGGTGGAACTTCTTACTCTTTTTTAGCCCCATATCCCACCAATGACAAATCCTATGGATTCTACCTTATAAGGTCTTTTGTGTACTCTCCCTTCTCTTTGACACTTCCACAACCAAGTGCAGATACCTCAAGTCTAGGCAATCATTTGCCTTCTCATTTGTCTCCCTGCCTCAAGTCTTTCGCGACTCCACCTGATTGTCCACTCAGCTGTCAAAATGGTCTTCCTAAAGCACAAGTCTTGCTATGGCACTTCCTATTCAATATCTCCATTGGCTCCCTATTACTCCAGTATCAAATATAACATGCTTTGTTTGGTGTTCAAAGCATTTCATAACTTGACTCCTTCCAACCTTTCTAGTTTTCTTAAGCCTAACTCACTTCCATGTACACTTCAATCCTGTGACACTGACCTCCTTGCTCTTCTTTGCACAAGATACTTCACTTCCCAACTTTGTGCATTTTCATGTGCTGTCCCCTACTCTTGGAATACTTTCCCTCCTTGACTCTTGACTTCTCCTGGTTTCCCCAACTTTTTTCAAGTTCCAACTAAGATCTCACCTTCTTCAAGAAGTCTTTCTGGGGTGGTTAGGGGGCAGAGTGAATAGAACACTAGCCCTGGAGTCAGGAAGACCTGAGTACAAATGCGGCCTCAGGCATTTAACACAAAAACTAGCTGTGTGACCTTGGGTAAGTCACTCAACCCCAATTGTCCTACCTTCCCCCCTCCAAACAGCAAAAAAGAAAAAAAAGTCTTTCCCAGTCCACCTCTAGTTCCTTCTGTATCGAGATTAGCTTCAATCTATCCTATGTACAGTTTGTTTTTACCTAGTTTGCTCACATGTTTGCAATAGACTGTGAGCTCCTTGAGTGTAGAGATAAGAATAATAGTAATTGTTACTATTATTGCCTTTCCTTGTGTTCCCAGTATTCAGCACAGTGCCTGACACATTGTAGGTGCTTAATAAATGCTTGTTGAGTGGCTTCTCCATATGTGCGTCATTTCTCTTACCACTAATGCAGATACAAAACAAATTCAAGGGGATTTTTTGGGGGGTGGCAGAGTCCCTAGCTACTGGAGGGATCAGGAAAGACCTCATATAGAGGAGATGGAATTTGAGTTGAATTTTGAAGGAGGTTAGGCATTCTAAGAAGCAGAGGTGAGGGAGTATTTTCCAGGCATGGGAGGAAGCTGTATATGAGCAGCAGTAAGAAGTCCAATTTGACTGGACTAAAGGGTTCTTGAAAGCGAGGAAATGTATACTGGAAAGATATGTTAAAGTCAGATTGTGAAAGGCTTTAAATGCTAGAGAAGTTTGTCTTTGACTCTAGGGAACCTATCACTGGAGCCTCCTAGTTATTAGTGCTTTTTTCCTCCTCAAATTATTTTAAAGCAATTTATTTGTGTACATGTAGCGTGTACAGTACCAAGTATATGCCTTGGTACTAGGATATAAATGCCTTAAAGACAGGGACTGTCTCATTGTTATCTTGTATCTCTAGTACTTAGCTTGATGTCTTGCACTTTTGGGAGGAGGAAAGTAGAAGGATCTCGATCTGTGATTTCATTAGTGTAGAGAACTGTTAGTATGGGAATTCCACTCAGTGAAAGCAGAATAGTAACCCCACGGGAACTTGTGGTCTTAGAGAATTGGTGGGAACACTGAGACATTAAGTGATTTGCCCATGATCTCATAGCCATTATATGTCATAGGTAGGACTTGAGGCCTTCCTGACAAGTCCTCTATCCTCTGTCTTCTTATAATAGTAATAGGAATTTGATGTTCTTCCCTGACCCCTAATAGGTCGAATGTAATCACATGAACCTGTGGTGGGAGGAGTTTGCTGAATGGGTGGAACAGAACTGAGAGGAAGATGGGAGTCAGAGGGGAGGGAGAGAGAGGATGCAGGCAAGGAGAAAGGTAGGCTTATGAGTGTGGGAAGGATTTGGGATGATGTTGCTCTCTGCAGTGATAATGTCTTAACTTCTTTGTTGCTATGATGGATTTGGCTTTCTGGTGTTAGGATTCTACTTTCTGCTGTGTGAATAAATGTTTTGTTTCTGTCTTCTGTATGGACAGTCAGTTATATTTTGTGATTCAGAACTATGCTGGCATATTCATAGTTGCTGTCAGTGCTATAAATATCATGTTGGCATTTCACCTCTACATACACCACACTGCCTCTGATCTTATACATGTAATAGCATGTTACATGTAACATGCAACAAATGTTGAATTGAATTTGGTGGCAAAAGAACTGCATTAGGCACATGTGATTGCTATAGAAGGGCTTTTGATTTGATTACAATACATCACAGGCCCTCTAGCTTCTCTTGGCTCTAGAGATTTGGAGATTGGGCCTGGGGAGGTTCTTTTGTGGGTTCTAGTCTTGACATGCAGATAAAGATCTCAGTATATGCTAACTTAGTAGTAATAGAAATAGCCTTAGACTTTGAACTTGGTGTGCTGAGTCAGGGAAGAGTTTGTATACTTAAGTCATAGTCTTTAAAGGACCTTTACAGCTCCAGTGGGTTCAGGTCTAAGTAAAAGTTTGGGCCAATGGTTTCCCTTCAACTTCCCAAATCCAAGTATTTATGTAGAAGAGATCATAGTACCATATCTGGTAAGAAGTGTATATTATTACACAGGATTTAACGTTAGTATTCAATGCTTTATTTCATTAAAAATTCAATGTAAGTTAACATTATGAAATGACTGCTTTTTTCAAAATTATGCTGTAGGCATAGGAGGTTGAATCAGTAAATTGAACTTTTCCTTTATCTCTCCTTTGGCTAATAGTTTCTATGGAAAACGTCTGATTGATTTCTTTCTCAAATGTTGCTTTAGGGTTTAGAGACCTTATAGGTCATGTTTCGGCTTATAGCAAATTTTTATAGTTCAAATATAAATTACTTTAAATGTGGATTTTGAAATGGAGTTTAAGGTTAAGTAAAGTTCCAACTTTTTAGACAATTTATAACCACATAGGCAGTAGTGGTGCAATAGTGATGAAGGCTGCTTAAAATGGGACATAGTAACACACACCCATAACTTCTAGGATGTGGGGGAAAAAGATGTTTAATAAATGCTTGTTGATTAATAGAGTTAAATATTGGTTTAGTTGTTGGAAATAGCGTTTCACCATGCTATCAAAGTACTCATCCCCATCAGCAGCCATAGGAATGTAAATCTAGGGCAGATGTCAGAGGCTATAAAATTCAAACAATTTCATTTTATAAAAGAGGAGCCTAAGACTCAGGGACATTAAGTGATTTGGTAAGATCACATGGGTAGTAAACATCAGTGGCAAGATCTGAATCCAAGTTCTCTGACAAGAGGACCATCATTGTTTCCACCATACCATATGTCTCCCTTGAATAAAATTGTTGTATTGACAGTATTTGTTGATGAACCATGAGCAACACAAAGTCCACTTACCCCTTTTTTCTTCTGACAGCTGTGTACCCCACACCAGAGACAAACAAGATGACAAGCACTCCTGTAACAACACCTAAGCCAATAACAGCTTTCTGCAAAGTGGTTTTCCTCCAAGTCTCATTTCCTGTTACCAAATTTGAAAAGTTTTTTTTGTAATTAGTTTGTGAAACATTTGTTTTCTCTGTCCAGGGGCTCCCAGAAAGTAATATCCAGTCATTATTTAATAATAATTATTGAAAAGAATTCTACCCTAAATCTAAACAAAATCTGCTCTTTAAGAAATGGATCCTTTAAAATTGCCCTTTTCTGTTCCTTATTATGTGCAATACACTATGGTAGGATCTTTATAGGGCTTGTCTCTTGAATGTGAAGAAATAACTATTCTACTGTGTAAAATAACCTGGTAGTGTCTATTCAAGGGAGATATTACTCATCTTGGGAGAATATTCTTTGATTCCTTTAAATCATCCATACATCTGTGCCCAGAAGTCAGGGTAAGTACCCTAGATTTAGGGATTTCTAGAGTTCTGTTTTTCAGTAATGAATGAAATTATGAAGCTTCTGATTCCACTTCAAAGAACCACTCTTTAGTTATGGTAAGCATCCACCAAACTTTTGGACACATGAATTTGTCAGGAGCAGATGGATTTTTTAGAAGAGAAGTCGTCAAATAGTCTACCTTTTTCCATTGCTCCTTAGCTAGCTCAGGGGATATAGACAAGGATTATTCCCTGGCTTCTTGTTTTAAAGATGTCTCCTACAAAAGTGAGTGTCTTGAGCTCTAATAGAACATGCAGGGATTATGAGCTTAATGAATGTTGAAGAATCTCTGTCATTCTGCAGAAACATTAGGTAACACAATTGTTCTTAATTTTTTAAAGTAGATTCTCTGCAGATTCACTCAGCTGCTGGTTTTACATCTCACCTGACTCCTGATTGAAAGTGTCCACAAGCATGTCCTGTGTAACTGTCAGAGACCCATTGTGAGGTTCTGGTGTCACTCCCAGGAGTTTACACATCAGTGGGTAAATGTGAATGCTGTCAAAAGGTTCTGCCAGATGATTCTTCTTGAAATTTGGTCCAAATGCTCTGAATATTGTTTTCATGTCCATGGCTGCATTATCATAGCCGTGATCCCCTTTGTTGACATATAGAATGAACCTCTAAGAAAGAGTCAATAGAGATTACAGTTCTATAAATGAAAGCATATTATTGTTAATCTATGGTATTTGTGTAATACCTTACAACTTTTGAGAATCATGCAAATGTTAGTTGTGACTTTTCCTCCTCTCAGGGACAGGGAGATATCCAGAAAAAAGATCCCTCTTTTGGGATCCAGAAGCAAAAATTTTCCACAATTTTGGGATAGAGAGTAAAGAGTACCTGTTCATATGAAAAAGCTAGAGGGGATTAGGGAAATAAAATATGCTTCCTGTAATATGAAGGCCAAGAATCACTGCTTAGGACAGTCATTGATACAGATTGTTTCAGCTTTCCCCTGTTTCTTTTAACACACATCAGCAAGCAATCCAAATCATAATTTTTCCAATAGCACTGAAACACTGACTGTTCATCTCTTACCAGTATTAATAAATTTTTCACTGTCCAGAAAGTACAGTGCCCTGCACATTGTAAAAAACAATCTGGTTTGATGAATACAGAAAGGCTAGACCTATGTAGTCCAAACCATAGGCTACTTGCTGGCTATTTTTTAGGCGACTACTTTGTGGAAGGTGCAACACTAGAATGACAAAACAAAAAGCAGTTCCACTATGTGGGTCAAACATAGTCAACCACTGCTTTAGGGGTAGTCTTGATGATTCAAAGAAGGCCAAAAATAGATTTTGATTTGTCTTGCTTTGTGTCAGTAATATTTTTGTGTTACAGAGTTGTTCTTTGCTACTCTAACCTATGAACTTTTCCTATGTGTAGTTCCTAGATTATTGATTTCTCCTTGCAATGTATTCTCCCTGGAAATTGCTTTGTATATATTTTGAATTAATTTTATTTGTACATAATGTTCCAGGTTGGACCCTTCTTACTTTTCAATAGAATTCAAATTCCTTGAGGGACGGGACTATTGTGATTTTTGTCTTTTTATCACCCAGTGTCTACTGCGGTACCTGGCAGACAGTAAGCATTTATATAAGCACAGAATATTGTTCTTAAAAGGAATTTGGGTCTTTGTGGTGAAACACCTCGGTATAAAACATAAAAATGTCAATTCTTTTGAAAAGCTATTGAAGGAGAAGGGATTCTTTGTGAAGATTTTATTGCTAAAATAATTTTAAAGACTATTTCCTATGAAACAAAGATGATTTCTGGATTGTACAATATCCAAGACCCTACCAATTAACTGTAATTTTAAAATGTGCTTCACTATTTAGAAAAAGAAATAAATCACAATAAAATAAATTGATGTTGAAGATTTAATTGAATTCAACCCAATCTCTTGATTTTTATATCTATGGTCCATTACATGAAAATGGTTGTTTTTGATGGTTCTGAGGCGATGTGAGGTCCTTAGTTCTCAAGAAAGGACGAAACTATTTATCCTATATGGTAGGCAAGGAAATTAACATATATTTTAGATAGATTTTTTTTATCAAGAAGGGGTGGAGAGAAAGAGGTTTCAGTCCAATCTTTAGCTAACCAGAAACTTACATTAATGAGAATACCGTATTTTGTCAAGTATTTTGGTCAATCATGTTTACTCTGTGGCACAGTGGAAAGAACATTAGATTTGGAGTCAGAACATCTGGGTTCATATCCTAACCCTGCTATTTACTTTCTGTGTGACCTTGGGTAAGACTCTTGGGTAAACTCCTTCAGATCTCAGTTTCTTTATCTGTAAAATGAGGGGGGTTAGACTAGATGGTCTTTAATGTTCCCCCCACCTCTAAACATATATATATATATATGTATGTATATACATATAATTTAGAAATCATTTTGTCATATCCCCCTATGATTACAGTGAGCAGTGGGTGACAGTTCCTCCCCTGATTATTATTTTTTTCCAAATGCTTTATTAACTTCTGGTTCACATCATTCATTTCCGCCAGATTTTGAGTTACAATTTTTTCCCCATTTTCCCCCTACCCACCACCCCAGAATAGCAGTCCCACAAGATATCCCCTCATCTAATCTGCTCTCTCCCATATCTTCTCCCATACCCCCTTCAACTTTACCATTAGGGCAAGGTGAATCTCTGTGCCCCAATGCCTGCACATCTTATCTCCCAATTACATGCAAAATAGTATTAATAATAGTATTTATATATATTTGAAACATTTAATTTTAAAACTTTGAATCCCAGATCCATTCCCTTCGTCCCTTGTCACCCACTCCCGCTGGGAAGATAAGCAATTCAGTATATGTTGTACATGTATAGCTATGCAAAACATTACCATAGTAGATATATTGTAAAAGACTGACTATATTTCCCTCCCACCCATCCCACCCCCCACCTGGTCCATTCCCTACTTTGATCCTGTCCCTCTTCAAAAGTGGGTGCCTCCAACCTCCCCTCCCCCCAGCATGCCCTCCCCTCCATCATCCCCCCTCTCATCCCCCTCCCCCCTACTCTTCTGCAGGGTGAGATATCCCATTTAGTATGTATGTCATTCTCTCCCTGAGCCAAATTCAATGAGAATATGGTTTTGCCTTTTTGCCTTCCTGTTCTTCCCCTCCCCTGCAACCACTTCCCCTTGCCTCTTCTACATGAGATAGTTTACCCTACCCTGTCTCTCCCCATCTCTTCTTGCCACATTCCTCTCTCACCTCTTAACTTCACCCCTTAAGTATCATCCCTTCCCACCAAATTCAACCTTTGCCCTCTATCCATGTATACCTGTAAACATATATACACACATTCACATATGTATTCATATGCCCATATACCCTTCTTCAATTATTTTCATACTGAGAAAGGTTTCATCAGTCACAGTTATTGTTTTTCCATGTAGGAATGTAAATAGTTCAACTTTGATAAGTTCCTTTTGATTTCTTTTCCCTGTTTACCTTCTGAAGTATCTCTTGCTTCTTGTGTCTAAATGTCAAATTTTCTATTCATCTCTGGTTTTTCCCTCAAGAATGCTTGAAAGTCCTCTATTCCACTGAATGACCATATTTTCCCCTGAAACAAGATACTCAGTTTTGCTGGGTAGGTAATTCTTGGTTTTAATCCCAGGTCCTTTGCCCTCTGGAATATCATATTCCATGCCCTTTGATCCCTCAGTGTAGAAGCTGCCAGATCCTGTGCTATTCTGATTGTGTTTCCACAATGCTGAAATTGTTTCTTGCTGGCTGCTTGTAATATTTTCTCCTTGATCTGGGAATTCTGGAACCTGGCTGTAATATTCCTAGGAGTTTTCTTTTTGGGATCTTTTTCAGGAGGTGATCAGTGGATTCTTTCAACCTCTATTTTGCCCTTTGGGTCTAAAACATCAGGGCAATTTTCCTTGAGAATTTCTTGAAGGATGATTTCTAGGTTCTTTCTTTGATCATGGCTTTCAGGTAATCCAATAATTTTAAAATTATCTCTCCTGGTTCTATTTTCCAGGTCAGTGGTTTTCCCCATGAGATATTTCACATTGCCTTCTATTTTTTCAGTTGCTTGGATCTGTTTAACAGCATCTTGATTTCTCATAAAGTCACTAGCTTCCATTTGCTCCAGTCTAATTCTGAAGGAATGAATCTCCTCAGTGAGCTTTTGAGATTCTTTTTCCATCTGGCAAATTCAACTTTTTAAGGCATTCTTCTCCTCATTGCCTTTTGAGCCTCTTTTGCCACTTGAGTTAGTCTATTTTTTAAGATGTTATTTTCCTCAGTCAGGCTGTTGACTCTCATTTCATACTTTTCTGCATCCTTCTCATTTCTCTTGCCAATTTTTCCTCCACTTCTCTTATTTGGTTTTTTAAATCCTTCTTAAGGTCCTCTATGGCCTGTAACCCGCTTGTATGTTCATTTGGGGCTTTTGGTGCAGGATTTCTGACCTCACAGTCCTCCTCCTGTTCCATGCTTTGATCCTCTTTGCCCCCAAAATAGGAGTCTAATGTTGAATTTTTCTGTTTATTTTGTTTCCTTTGCCTAGGCATGTTGCCACTTAATTACTTGACTTTTGGGCTTGTTGCCACAGTAGGACTCTGCCACCAGACAGGGGAGCTTCCGTCCCAAACATTGGGGTCTTCCCAACTGCCAGAGGTATTAGTTGGGTGGTCTCTGTGAAGCTTCCACATGCTCTGGCAAGCTGGTCACACACCCCAAGACTTCCCCCCCCAGACAGCAATCCAGATCCAGGGAGGTTAAAGCAAGTGTGATTACCCCCCAAGACTGATCGCTGAATACCCCTACAGTCTGTAGGCCAGGAGCTGAAGCTACAGCTGAAGCTGCAAAATGGCATCTGTGCCACATCTCCTCAGCTGCTTCTAGCCTCCAGGGGAAGAAGCTGATGTTCTCAGGAATACTGGTCCCAAAATGCATAGGGCACTAACCTCTCACTTTGTGTTGGAAATTCTGGAAAAGTCACAGCTGCTGGTGTTCTGGGGTCCCTCCAGCTGGCTGCTGGTCTGGCCACCGTAGGGCTAAAACCTCCAACTCAGTGGTCCTGGGCTCTGCTCCCAGATCCATGTGCTCGCCGTTCTCTGCCGGGCTGCCAGGCTGTCCTAAGCGGGAGGTTAGCTTCTCTGTGTCATGCTGTGGGTGCTGGAGCTCCAGAGGTTGTGCAGAGTCCCCCTTTTACATAATTTTAAAGTGGTGTGGGGTGGACAGCCGTGGAAGTGCTGTTTCTACTCCGCCATCTTGTCTCCGCCCCCCTCCTCTCCTGATTATTTAGAAATGTAATTAACTAGATCTCTTAATTGACTGAAATGACTGAACAACAACAACAAATAAACTGGCTAAATGACTACTAAGTGTCATGGCTTCCCAAATCCAGCATATCATCAACGATAGCATTAAAATGACTACAATTTATGGACTTTAAAAGCATCTTCTAGAATGTATCATTGAATACCCTAGGCACATTTCCAGCAGCATGACCAGGCAACAGCTTCACTCTACCTTCTCAGTCCTGGCAACAACTGATTGTCATACATGTGGATAGGCATTGCTAGACCATAAATGCAGTTGTAATGTCAGCTTTACATCTAGATCAATGGGCAAGAGTTTTCTGGGTTATCTGTGAACTAATCCTTTGTAACACAAGGGAGAATCAGGGATGGAAGTAAATTTAAGCTCATTTTTGAAGTAATTCATTTCAGAAACATGGCAAACATGACAACTATTTTGCAAGGACAGCCATATGTCTGGGTAGTGGATAGATAGAACATTAGACTTCTATTAGGAAGACCAATGTTTGAGTCCTACCTCAGAAACTTACTAGTTGTGTGGCCCTGGGCAAGTCATAGAACCTCCTGGCCTCAGTTTCCATATCTGTAAAATGAGAAAAGTCAGAGCACCTCTGCCCCAAGGTTTTTGGGAGGCTCAGATGAGATGCTGTGATTAAATGCTTTGCAACCATAAGGCACGCTACAAACATGAGCTTTTACTACTGAGGATGGCAGATTTTAGAATGATAGATATAGGGACAGGAAGGGATCCCAGAGACCATTTAGCCCAACATCTTCATGTTACAGATGAGAAAAGTGAGATCCAGAGAATCGTATTTAGGTATAGTTATTACACACACACACACACACACACACACACACACACACACACACACACGCACACACACACATATGCATGCGCGCGCAATGATACACATTAACAACAAATTTAGACTTTATATTTTTGTTCTAACATAGTTCTGTTCATACTTTGTTTCTGGCAGAAATTAGCATGTGAGGCAGTGCAGTGCATTGGATAAAGAGCCAGTTTTGACATCAGGAAGACCTGAATCTAAGCCCTGCCTCTGACATATATGGACTGGGTCACCATCACTCAATCAACAATAATATAGTAAGTGCCTACTATGTCCCAGGTACTGTGACAATGGGTCCAATGATGAAATAATCTCTGCCCATGAGGAGTTTAATTTTCTCTGGGGAAATTATCTCTATCTGTCTGTTTATCTTATTGTCAGATCATAAGATTATAAATTCTGAGCTGGAAATAAAGCCATAATGTGCAGTACCTTAATTTTATGGACATGTTATGTGACTTGTCCAGAGTCACAGGGGTATCCACAGAAGGTGGATAAGAACCTAGGTCTTTGGGACTCCAAGTGCAGTACCCTATCTAGTATGCCACCCTAACATGAAAGGGACTTGCATAGAGTCACATAGGTAATCAGTGTCTGAGGCAGAACTGGAACACAAGTCCTGTGACTTTATAGTCAGGTAACTCCAGTATTCCAGGTAACTTTTTAAGACCATACATTACAAGTTAGTTGCCGTTGCATGAGTGGAAGGAATTTCCACACTGGGATTTCTACATAAAGATGAAATTGGAGTTCTGGGGCCATGAATTTTTATTTAGTAAATATTTAGTAAAAAACAGACTTCACCAAGCATATTCATGTCTCATTAAAAACACTACTATTTGATGATAATTTTTCTCCCACTTGTTAGTAAAAGCTAATAAAGGAAAACGATCTTTTGATCTCTTCAAGGTGCCTATAAACTGGAAAATTCAATTCAGTTCAACAAATATTTATTAAGTGCCTCCTACATACAAGGCACTCTGCTAGGTGCTGAAGAGAACCATAGGTCTAGAGGTAATCTGCTTTTGGGGAGTGGGTGTGAAAGAGGGTGGCTGTGTTTTATAAATCAGGGGTAGGGATGTAAAGAGAGATCTCACTTTATGATTGAGCCAAGAGGCACATCATTGAGTTTCCTGAACTCCTGTACAAAACTGAAAATGGATCATATGATTCCTTTAAGTGAGTTGCACGAGTTTCAGGGTCCCAAAGCTAAAATTTCATAAAAGACTCTTGTCATTTGCTAACTGAAAAACCTGTCTTGAGGGGGAGGGCTATCTTTTGTCTAAAGATTGATGTTCCCCAAAGTTCTGTCCCTGGGCCTTTTCTAGTCTCTCTATTTTCTCTCTTGGCAATCTCATTAATTTTTATGACTTCCTATACCATCATCTATGCAGATTCCCCAAACCTGCATCTCCAGCCCTTACTTCTTCTTTGTTGAGTTCCAAGTCAAAGTCTCTAGCTGCTGGGGCTTCTTCATGTGGGTGTTCCTTTCACTGTACCACATTGTTTCCTCACTATACCAGGCTATTCTTCCTATTATAAAATAAATTCTTTTATATCAAGGACTCATTCATAGTCATCTTTGTGCCTAGTAGATAGTAGCTCTTTAATACCTTTTTAAAAGTTGAGTTCAGTTTACCCCCAAATCTACATATTTTAGAATGAACTTACCCCATTAATGTTGTATCCAGGATCACCATAAACCAAGATGGGTAGAATACGGCTGTGTTTGGCAAAATGGAAATGCTCTGGAAACTCTTCTTTCTTATATACCTTTAAGTGAGGATGTGCATTTTTTAACGCATTGTAAATGGCTTCCTCTTTCCCTGGCTTGGGAAGAATCATACCAAAACCACCATAATCCAGTATATCAAATTTCACCAAATCTCTGAATTTAATGTAGTTTTTTAGCAAGATCTCTGTAACATTAGGCTGCTTCTTCACTGTGGTCATTCCATGATCTGATGTAATGATGACATTGAGGTTGTCCTTCAAGCCATTCTTTTCAATGGCTTCTACTAGGTAACCAATGGTCCTATCAATTTGCTGGATTATAATTCTTCTGTTTTCTGTCTCAGGGCCTACCATATGTCCAACATTGTCAGGTTCTCCATAGTAAAGGGTAACAAAATCAAAGTTCTCCTTGGTGAACCAGTTCATGACAATGTCAATATTTTCCCTCCATTCAGTCTCATTGTCATCAGGATGGGTAAAGGATTCCAAAAGAGACCTCTGTACAGCCTCCCCACTGTAGTTTGCACCTCCCCCTGGAAAGTGGAACGAAGCAGATTTCCTTCCCTACAAATAAGAGGAGATGATTTTTGAACATGGTTTGACAGGAACATTTTTATGTCATATTCAAAAGAAGCAAAATATAAATTATTGGTCCTTCACTATAAATTTGTTTTATGTCGTTAGCATGTCGTTAGCCCAAAACAAAGTTGGCCATCATTAGGAACATTGTTTGGGATGATGTCTACGGCTGGATACAACAGACAAGTTATAGATGGAATATGACTTTATAGGCCTTCTATTCTTTAACTCTCCCTAGTCTATTTACAGTATATAGATTGTAAGAGTTTGGTTGGTCTGTCTAACTAAGCCATGAAAACTTACTTTATTGAAGTGTTTGTTAGGTTTCACAAAGTCCTCATGTGGGAAAGGTCCTGAATAGGTCATCTCATTATTTGTCTAGCTTCTAGGCAGAACAGCATCTGACCTGCCAGACAGAGAGGCCTCTGTCCTGTTTTTAATAATACTGTTTCCTCTAGGCATTCATTCTTGTTTCTTGTATCATTGCCACAAAGATCTTTCTTATATTTAAGACCCTGAACTTAGGTATCTGTCTATCTATGGTTCCTCTGAATATAACCAGTCACTCTTTAAGACCTCCATTTTCTGTATCAGAATACTCCATTGTACTAAATTCACTGAGGGCATATGATATGGCTATAGCTTTGAATTTCTTTTGGTCAATAATAATCATGATAAATGGAGCTTCAGAATGATAGAACTATGAAAACGACTAAATCTATCTAACTGCCTGCATTCATTAGAAGAGAACTAGATATGTTGTTGTTAGTTTTTGTAAACATGGCATAGAGGCCAGAGAGCTGATCTCAGAGTCAACAAGCACCTACTATATGCCAGGCATTGTGGTAAGCACTGGGGATACAAAGAAAGGAAAAAAACAGTCTCTGCTCTTAAGGAGCTTACAGTCTAATAGGGAAGACAACATGGAAACGACTATGTACAGAAAAGATGGACAGGATAAATTGGAGGTGTTCTCAGAGGGAAGGAAGACTAAGCAGAACTGGGGATGGTTTCTTACAGATGGTGGGCTTTTGTTGATACTTGAAGCCAGGGAAGCCAGGAGGCAGAGAGTAAGAGGTACAGAGTTCCAGACAGAAGTGATAGTCAGTGAAAATCCCAGAGTTGAAAGATGTCAGAAAAACCTGGGTTTGTCTTCTCCACTGGTTATATGATCCTGGGTAAGTCGCTTAGTCTCTCAGTCCCAAATAAACCCTTTTAGGATGCTTAAGTTACAGAGAAGGTCTTGATCCATATAGGTCAAAGAAGTTTCTTCCTCAGGGGCACCTTATGCTAATGAAATTTCCTATCTTGTCCAAAAAAGAGATAATTAAACAATACTTGATTTTCAGTGATAAAAAGACATAACACAAATTTCCTCCATGATATACACTGATCATCCCCATACTGCACCTGAATATAAATGATTTAAAGCAATCACTTCAACATCGTTTTTTTTTTTTTGAGAGAAGCAGTTTTCTTTGGTTTTAGCTAGAATATTAGTTTGAAAAAGCAGTGTGGTATAGTGGGAATGGATAAAGGGATGGCCTTGAAATCAGGAAAATCTAGGTGGAAGTTCAGGCTCTGATCTCTAGTAGCTGTGGGACAATCAGTAAGTCATGCAACCAACCCATCAATGGCCCTTAGTAATTCTCTAAGACTCGCAGTTAAAGATGAGTTGCTGATCTGTTCCAGTGGAGCATGTTTCTATACCACAAATACCTTACATTTATGATTTAAGTCACAGGTCTGGTCATTCCATCCCCGCCCCCCCCAAAAATTAACTTGAAGGACTTAGCATTTCTGCAACACTTTCTATATCACCTTGGATTTGAAAATGTTGTAAAATATTCTCAAACCCAAAGTATTCATTGGACTGAAGGTGGGGTAGATGTTAAGAGGAAGAAGGGAATAAGAATTTCACCTTTGTGTGGAAAGTTGAGGAAAGAGGGAATTGTGTATTTAGAAGGAATTGGGTGCTTGAAAATTTGGTCAGTAAGTGAAAGTGGAAAACTGTACCTAATGTTCAAATTAGGTTCAAATGTTCAAAATCAAAACTTTTCTTATTTCGAGGAAAGGCAAGGAAAGCAGTTTGGAAGTTATTTGTGCTCTTTGCCTTAGCTGAGTTGGTCTCCTACCTATTGGTGAGAGATATTTTGCTTCTAAAACATCTCATTTTCATTTTAATCAAAATAATGACAGTGGTTACTTAAATTCTTCCTTTTCGGCATCTGGATGCGTTAGTCTGTGTAACCTATGCAGGTACCACAGAAAATGCTTCCTGATGTTAGAATTTATATGGTTATTTGAGTTTCCAAAGCCATCTAATAGGTAATTGGTATTCATGTCAATTAGCAATAAGTATAGATTACAATTCTTAAAGGTTAGTATATTGGGATCTTCAATATAAATTTACTTTCCCAGGATGATGAAGACAGTGACTACCACTACTAGTTTTTTCTCCTTCTTTTATTTCTTCTCCTCCTCCTCCCCACTCCTCTCTGCTCCTCCCTACCTCCTTCTCTTTTTCTTTCTCCTCATTCTATTTCTCCTTCTCCTCTTCCTTTGTACTGCTATTTTAAAATGAGTCTTGCTGATTTTTACTTCTAAGCTCCAGCATTCTCTCCTGATAGAGTCAAATTATTCAGAGCAAATATGTTAGTAGGTTTCCATATTGGTTTTATACTTTGTCTACCTTTCCTTTTCAAGGGTCAATGGCACTATTTTTAATGCCTGCATTTTTTTAGTAAGGCCTAAGAATAGCTTGATAATGTGGAAGTGAGACCGAGAGAGGTTAGATAACTTGCCCAGGATTATATAGCTATTAAGTGTCTGAAGCTGGATTTGAATTTAGGTCTTTTCTGACTCCAAGGCCAGTACTCCATCCACTGTATCTAGCAGACCCTCTTTCTGGACTGTTGGTTCAATTTCAGCCTTCTCAAATTGGATAGGTAGTAGTGAATCTAAAGGATTGGTTCCAAATTTTTTTTTAAATAGAGGTCAGTTCATTATTTTTAGTGCCTTTATTATTCACAATAAGGAAAGGACTTTGGCCAACATTGAGATGCATTATATAGGCATTAACATTCTTCCAGGCTGAAGCTGTTGGCACCTTCTTGCTTCCCTGCTTCACTGAGTTAGGATGGGATTTTCTTGGAGATTTGGTTAGTGCTAGGAAATGAAAATCTGGCTGTCAGACTTCACACATGATTCAAATCCCCCCTTGGTAGTAACCTAATGCCATCTTATTACTGATACTTATCAGCTGTGATTCTATTACTTAGCTTATCCCTTTTGCCCTTTTCCCCTATTAACATTCCATATAAATCTTTTGGACACAGGTGAAACATTCCTTTATGTCTTTATGGTTTCTGAGTCTTATAGACATGGCTGGATGAGTTTCTCTGAAGATCAGGAATTTAGAACTTTGTGAAATATCCCTGCCATTCATCAAATTCTTTTCATTGTGCCTTCATTTAAAGTCTGGGCCTGCTCCAAATGAAATGCTCTCATTCTTTGTACCTGACCATTAGCAAGGTCTCCCCAGAGTATAGATTCACTTGTGTGCTGTGAATAATGGGATGTCCACTCCTAAAGGCAGTCAGGGGACTCAATCATTATTTAAACTTCATATGCCATGGGCCCATCAATTACCATGCATCTTTATAGACTCCTGCAACATTAGTCTCATTGAAGGAAAATACTTCAGCCACATTAAAGTCTCCTGCATCAGTCTCACAAAATTCTTCTGGAATAGATTCTGTAAAGGGATGGATTTCCTGTTGATAGAGATGATGCAACTACCCTCAGCCCAGCAGCCATGGCGGGAGACTTGCCTGACAATGTGGACATGCCCTCAAAAGCCAATTGGGACACGAAGGATCATTGTTCTTAGGAGACTGACCTATGGCCATGAGTTCACACTAATTGTGGCAGATTTCGCTTTTGCTCCTGAAGGAACTGGCTAACTGCCCTGGCTCTGTGGCAGAGTCCAGAGACAGTTGAACGAGATGCAACAATTTGACATTCACATGCCAAATGAATAGCAAGCCGTCAATTCATTCTTCTCCTAACAGATATTCTTACTGCACAAATTCAGCAAAGAGGAAGAAAGTTCAGCATATGAATGAAGGAAAAAAAAGCACTGGAACTCCTCAAATGACAATAAGACAAATACTATGAGTAAGACAAATGGCAGGGAAGGAATAATGCCGGAGTAAGAGAACAGAGAGGCCAAAGGATATGAATGGTAAATTAAGGAAAAATATTCAAGTCCCACTTAAGAGTCTAGAGGATTAAAGAACGCTAGAATTGGAACATGCTGTAAATCTTCTGTCCCATCAGCTCATTTTATATATAAGGAAATGGAATCAGAAAGAGGTGAAGTGTCTTATTTAAGGTCACATAGTTCTCTAGAGTGGTAGAGTCAAGAACAGAATCTGGTTCCTCCGACTCCTCTGATTTTACCAACTAACATCTCTCCCATCTACCCCCTTCTTTCCTCTGATACTGCTACCACTCTGGGGCAGGACTTCATGCTTGGTTTTCTGGATGGTCTCTCTGCCTCAAGATTCTATCCACTCCATTCCATCCTCCATTCAGCTGTTAAAGTAATCTTAAAGCTCAGGTCTGATGATGTCATTTATATTTTCACTAAAATCCAGTGTCTCCCTATTACCTCCAAGATCAAATTTAAATTCCTCTCTTTTGCTTTTACCCTTCATAATCTGGACCCTTCCTACCTTTCCAATCTTCTTATACTTTATTCCCCTCCATGTATGTACTCTCTGATCTGGGGACACTGGCTCCCTTGCTGTCCCTTGTACAAGGCAACTGATTTTCCAGCTTTGTGCTTTTTCTTTTTTTGCTTTTTGGAGGGGGGAATGTAGGGCAATTGGGGTTAAGAGACTTGCCCAAGGTCACACAGCTAGTTTTTGTGTTAAGTGTCTGAGGTCAGATTTGAACTCAGGTTCTCCTGACTCTAGGACAGGGTGCTCTCTTCACTGCACCACCTAGCCACACCAGCCCTGTGCTTTTTCACTAGCTATCCCACACTCCTGAAATTCTCTCCCTTCTCTCTCTGTCTCTTGGCTTCCTTTAAATCTCAGTTAAACTCTTACTTCTATAAGGCTTTCCCTATCTGCCTTAATGCTAGTGACTTCCTTCTGAAATTATCTGTGATTTATCCTGTATATAACTTGTTTTTACGTAGTTGTTTACATATTGTCTTCCACTTCCCCATTAGATTGTTAGCTCCTTGAGGGCAGGGACATTTTTCTTTTTTTTGCTTTTCCTTTTATCCCCAGAACTTTGCACAGTGCCTAGCACATGTAGGCACTTAATAAATGCTTGTTGACTTGGTATTCTTTCTACTACACCATGAAGAAAGCCTGTCATGCCATATTTAAAATTTTGGGACTAGGGTTTTTAGGTATAATTTAATTTATTTGAAGAAAATATTTGTTTTTCATTTTCTCTGTTTTAAGTTCAGAAATGAAGGGAAAGGGTACAAGAGGGAGGAATCTAACAAGTAGGGATGGCATGAATATGGGCGGGGGAAGAGAGAGAGGGATGGAGGGGGAGGGAGGGAGAGAGAGAGAGAGAGAGAGAGAGAGAGAGAGAGAGAGAGACTGAAAGAGAGAGAGAGAGACTCATCTTTGGGACCTGAAACTCCCCTAAGAGTCTCTTCAAATGTTGGTTGTCTGAGGTCAGTTCAATAAATATCAAAGTGAAAAGCATCCTTTAGGGTAAAAATTCATGGTGGTTTTTCAAAGGTCGGAGCTAAGGCATTAGACTGAAAGGACAGAGCAAAAGTAAGTCTTCTTTACCAGTATCCCTTGAAGGATGGTGTATAGTCAAAATTCTGATCCTATAACTAGTAGCAACATGAAAGATTTTGGACCTTGGGATTAGTGACTGAGAAAAGCCTGCCCAGGTCTGAATTATTTCTTTTTTAGGACACACGTTAATAACTATTTGGATATACTTAGGGTATTATCGTTCATGAGACAACTCCTAGATTTTCCTCCTAAGCTGGAAACAGTCTTTTAGCTTGAAAGCTAAGAACTTTTTGTGTTTTTTCCCCTACTTAGTAGTATTTTATTTTTTCCAATTACATGTAAAGATAGTTTCCAACATTCACTTTTTTTCCTTTTTGGAGGGGAGAAGGCAGGGCAGTTGGGGTTAAGTGACTTGTCCAAGGTCACACAGCTAGTAAGTATTAAGTGTCTGAGGCTGGATTTGAACTCAGGTCCTCCTGACTTCAGGGCCTGTGCTCTAGTCACTGTGCCACCTAACTGCCCCAACATTCACTTTTATAATATTTTGAGTTCCAATTTTTTTCCCCCTCTCTCCCCTCTCCCCTTCCCAAGATGGCAAGCAATCTGATATAGGCTATACATTTACAATCATATTAAACATATTTCCACGTTAGTCAAGTTGTGAAAGAAGAATCAGAACAAAAGGGAAGAATTAGGAGAAAGAAAAAAATATATTAAAAAAGAGAATATAATATGCTTCAATCTGCATTCAGACTCCATAGTTCTTTCTCTGAATGTGTACAGCATTTTCCATCATGAGTCTTTTGGAATTGTCTTAGATCATTGTATTGCTGAGAAGACCTAAGTTTATCAAAGTTGGTTATTGTACCATGTTGCTGTTACTGTGTACAATGTTCTCCTGGTTCTGCTCACTTAACTCAGCATCAGTACATGTAAGTCTTTCCAGGTTTTTCTGAAATCCGACTGCTCATCAGTTCTTATAGAACAGTAGTATTCCATTCCATTCCCATATTACAGCTTGTTTAGCCTTTCCCCAATTGATGAGCATCCAATTCCACTTCTTTGCCACCACAAAAAGAACTGCCATAAACATTTTTGTATATGTGGTCATTTTCTCTTTTTTATGACCTCTTTGGGATAAAGACAGTGGTATTGCTGGATCAGAGGTGGAGAAGAAGAAGGAAGAGGAGAAAAAGGAGGAGGAGGAGAAGACGGAAAAGGAAGAGAAGAAAGGAAGAAAGGAACAAGGAAAGAAAGAAAGAAGAAAAGAAACAAAGAAGGAAAGAAATGGCAGCATTCCCCAACTTCTGCTGGATTTGGCATCTTGGACAGTTACTACTACTCTCAGGGAACATAGTAAAGACAGTTAATATAAAACATTCTCTAAAGAACCTGGCTCACTCCTTCCCACAAATACACATAGCATCCATAGGAGGAGTAAGTTTAAACTTAAACCACAATACTTGTGAAGCACACAGAGGCATATGCTGTTTTTTGAAGCCACAGGTGACAGCTGAAAGACAGAGGTGCTAGTCCTCCTTGAACACCCCATATACCCTAAATCACCATGTATGTAGGTATTGAAGATACAAAGATGACAATACACAGTCCTAGCCTGTTGCCAAGCCCATTGGTATAGGACTCTTTTCTCATTGGGTGATGAATGCCCTTCCCTGCATGAGGAGTGGGGCAGAGCTGGTGAGAGGTGAGAGCTTCAGTTCTCAGCCAGTACCTCTCTGGGGACTCTTTAAGCCAGAGCCCCTCTTCTAGATTCTTCAAGATCAGTCCACTTTGCATCTTCCTTTGTGGCTCTTTAGGGTCAGCCCCCTCTGGGGACTCATCAAGCTTTGAGTCTTATTCAGGAAGTGGTGCATTGCTTGAAATACTTGTGGCATGGGGCGGCTAGGTGGCGCAGTGAGTAGAGCGCTGGCCCTGGGGTCAGAAGGACCTGAGTTCAGATCCGGCCTCAGACACTTAACGCACACACAAACAAAAACCTAGCTGTGTGACCTTGGGCAAGTTACTTAACCCCAATTGCCCTCCAAAAAGCCAAAAAAAAAAAAAAAAGAAATACTTGTGGCTTTTTCAACTTCAAGAGAGAAGAAGAAGCTCACCCCACTTCAGGTTGCTGAAGGAAAAGAGTTGGGGAACACATGATAGGAGTGAGTACACTTCATCGTGTCCTGCTTCCTAGTTTGCACTTTAGAAACTTTGGGGAGTTTCTCCTTGGGTGAGATCCAGGATACTTTCTGAGCTAAATTACCTTGCTCCCAATGGGAGAGCTCTTCCATTTTGTATTGTCTAGTATATATTCTGTTTTGCTACTATTTGGATAAATGGGCTTCTTTGCTATTTGTTATGTATGTTTATTGGTATTAGAACTGGTATTAGGTGGGAAAGGAGTCAAACCTTAGATATAGAGCTTGGGATCCTGCTTCCCCCCAAAATGGCAAAGTGATCAGAAGTTACATAAAATCTGATCATACCCCCTAGACTAATAAGATTTAAGGAAACAGATAGACATACTTCTAGCCTAGTATACCCTCTCTCTGAAGAGAGCAGAGCGACCTTTGGCTCCAACCTACTGCTTCCCTTCTTTGCAGGAATGAAAGTCTCCTTTGGAGAAAGTGGGGGGTGGGGAGAAAGGCTAGAGATGTCTACTCTGCCTCCCTTTGAGTCACACAGAAGGACAACATCCTTGCTATACATGGATCCTCGCTACACATGTGGGACCTACATTCCACCTTCTTTCCTTACATATACAAATATAATGTACATACTTGTGAGGGTAAGTATATTTCAGGTAAAGTCTAACAATCACATACACACATATACATATATATAGACATATACATACACAACCACAAATACATACACACATATGTATAGTACATACACATACACACATATAAATATGTCTTTCTCTCCCCTCCCCTCACCCCCTACCTCAGATTCTAAGAACTACAGTTGAAGCCCTTTGAGGTTGGGAATAGCACATTATTCATATTTATAGTTCCTTCATTAGCTAGGGCAGTACCTTGTACTCAATAAATATTTGTTGATTTGCACAAGATAAATTAGTTTCAAAATACTCCAGTCATATTGAAGTCTAGCCTAGGGTTCACTGAAAGAAGTTAGTGATTAGTTATGTGAGTGATGTGAGGCCAGGTTCACTAGGCTATTCCTCAAAACTGGAACTTATTTCTGGGATCATGGGTCAAAATGGAGTCAATCCCAAGGGAACAGGGAAACATGGTCACCATAGTGTTAATGGATTGTTTTCACTTGACTGCTCCCTCAACCTGTTCTTTTAGCCATGGACATAAGAGGTGAGGTCTCTGGCAGTTCTCCTAGAGACTTGGACAGTACCTGCCTCTGGGCGGTGATCCAGAGAGGCAGCACACCATTGTCCCACCACTCTGACTTCTTCTGTGTGTCTTTGAAGGAGTACTTCCAGAGTGTCTCTGTGTTAAACATCATGTTGTGAATGACTCCGTGATCTTCAATCCACCGACCTGGTGAATAAAGGAGTGAAAATATTGGGATACTGCAGAGAAGGACAAAGTCTTAGGAGAGGGATGCTACATCTTGGGTGTGAGACTGCAGGGAATTAAGAAGGCTTTCTGTTTGCATAAAGACTAGCATTCAAGCAGCAAGCATATATTAAACACCTACTGTGTGCCAGACACTATGCTAAGTACTGGGAACACAAAGGCAAATCTATCCAATGCATAGGAAGCTTTTTTTGTAGGCCAGGGGTTTTTAATCTGGGGCCCACTGAACCATATGGGGTCTGTGGAAAGATTTCAGTGGGTTTGTGAACTTGGATGGGAAAAATAAATCTGATCTTTATTTTCACTAACTTTTTTTTTTTAAGCAATTGGGGTTAAGTAACTTGCTCAAGGTTACAAGGCTAGTCATTATTTATGCGTGGGTGCTCATTTTCTGAGGCCGGATCTGATCTCGGGTCATCCCAACTCCGAGGCCAGCGCTCTTACTCACTGTGCCACCTAGCTGCCCCTTTAGGGCAATTGGGGTTAAGTAACTTGCCCAAGGTCACATGGCTAGGTTTTTGTTTGTGTGGATTGTCGGAGGCCGGCTCCAAATTCAGGTCTTTATGACTCCAGGGCCGGCGCTCTATTCACTGCGCCACCTAGCCGCCCCTTCACTAACTTCTAAATGAAATTTAACATTTCCTTCACATATTTGAAAACATTCTGAGAAGTGATCCATAGGTATCACCAAATTCCCATCGGGTCCATGACACACAGTAAGGTTAAGAACCCCTGCTTTAGGCCTTAATATTTTGTGGATAGCAGAGCTATCTATACTCATTCTGTTTGTCTTTCATGTTGTCCACCTCTAGTCACAGATGTCCTTGATACCTTTTTATAGCACTTTACGCACAAACCATCTATGTACAGGGGATGGGGAAAAATGAGATAGTCCCTGTCCTTAAGGAGCATACCTTCTATTGGGTGGATACATGTCCATAGAAAAATAAACACAGGATATACATACATACACATGTGTGCATATATAAATTGTAACATGATTTGGAGGAGAACCATTGACAAATAGAATCAAAAAAGGCCTCTTGAGGGAAATGGCCAATGAGCTGAGAGACCTGAAGGGAACTAAAGGTTTGTATGAGATGGAAGCAAGGAAGAAGAATGTTTGAGGTGTGTGGGACAGCCTGTGAAAACGCAGGGAGTTAGAAGATGGATGCTGTATATAAGGAACAGGAAGCAGGCCAGTTTGGCTGGAGTGTAGATTCTATGAAAGGGAGACATGAAATCAGACTGGAAAGATAGGCTGGAGTCAGATCATTCATTCAGTTCAAATGAAAAAAAAATTGAGTTTGTATTTTATTTCAGAAGATGAGTATGGGTAATATTGTCTGAGGATGGACAGAGATGGGAACATAGGGAACATTTCTACAACATGGGCCTCCCTTCCTTCCCAGATCTCTCTCTTTATGAGGGAGATTGTGTTTCCAGAGAAGGAAACTGAAGCATCCTGGAATATATCTTCCTAACCAACTTACCTTTGGAGTTAGTGACATGCTGACTTTGAGGTGCTGTTGGGACACAGAGATGCACTGTGGATGTTTAGGATTTAAGATCTAACTTCCTATATTGGTCTGTCTGCTTCAAGACTCTCTCTACTCCAGTCTATCTTCTAAATAACTGTCATAGTGATTTTCCTAGTGTAAGTCTGATGATTTCACACTCCTACTTGATAAACTCCAGTGGCTTTCTGGGGCAGCTAGGTGGTACATTGGAGAGAGTGCCAGACTTGGAGTCAGGAAGACTTATCTTCCTGAGTTCAAATATGACTTCAGACGTTTAACTAACTTCGACCCTGGGCAAGTCACTTAACCCTGTTTGCCTCAGTTTCCTTATCTGTAAAATGAGATGGAGAAAGAAATGACAAACTACTTCCAGTATCTTTTCCAACAAAACCCCAAATGGGGTCATGAGGAGTTGGATATGACTGAACAACAAATAGCTCTTTCGTAATAGGAGCAAATATAAACTCTTTTGTTTGGTATTTAAAGCCTTTTATAACTTGGCCCCAACATACCTTTCCAGCCTCAGTACATGTTATTTTATTTCCTGACATATTTTCTACAATCTGGTCAAAGTGGGCTTCTTGCTATTCTTCATACATGGTATTTCATTGCATTTCTCTCTGGTTGTAGACCTGGAATGCACTTTCTCTTAACCTCCACTCCATAGATTCCTTAGTCTACTTCAGTTCTCAGCTCAAGCACTGTCATCTTCTTTAAGCCTTTCTTGATCCTCTCTAGTTATTTGTGTCCTTTTACTTATATGTGTGCATGCTTTCTTCCCAGAAAGAATGCAGACTTCCCAAGGACTGTTTTGTTTTTGTATTCCCATCACCTACCACAGTTCCTTTCACATAGTAGGCACTATACATGCTTATTGATTACTGGTTGACTAATTCTTTGAAAAATAATAACCCTACCATCAAAAAATAATGACAGATTTAATTTAAAAAGGAATATTGGGGGTGCACAGACATTCCTGTAAACCTGCCTTTGTGTCATTTTTTCAGTCTTGTCTGAAGAAATTTTTATTTCTTGGTCTTCAAAGTTGGGAAGATTAACACAGCAAGGAAAAACATTTTTCATGGAGTAATATCTCCATCTTTTGATATTTTAGAAAATAGACACTGCGTTTCTTTTAAATTGTTATTAAAATCTTGTGACCTACACAGACAGCAGATGATGTAAGAAGTTTGGCTTCACTATTTCTCCTTTATTCACTCAGATTTACAGCAGCAGTCATCAAGTATGAGTTAACATATTGCCACCTTGCTTCTACCAGAAAATAGCCAAAAGTCAGCAACACATCCACCCAGAGGGACCTGGGAGAACTCTGTGGATGAACAATTTAGGCCTTAGGAACAGATTTCTAATTCTTTTTGTACAAATGTAAGTACAAGTGTGGATATACCCTCTAATTGTCTACACCCTTGCCCCCCAATTCAGTCTTTCAAATTAGATAATTTTTTTGTTATTTTTCAACCTGTGCTGTGTCCCAACTTGATGACAAATTAACTGTATGAACTGGAATCCTGTATGATCTGTCCATCCTCAGACAATACAAGCTGTATGGGTGGGGGTTTTGCTTTCTCTGGGTCTTTGTGCCCATCATCTATAAAGTATAGGTGTTGGACTAAATTATCTCTAAGGGCCCTTCCATCTCTAATATGCTTTGACTCTATGACTTCTCCCTTTTCTTTTCAGATGATAAAATAAATGGAGAGAGTGTGGTATAGAGGATAAAGGGCTGACCTTGGATTTAGGAAGACCTATGTTCCAGGCCTGCCTCTGACACACAGTAACTCTGTGACCATGAGCCAGTCACCTAGCCTGTCAATTCCCTTAGGCAACTCTATTATATTTTATATGTGCTACTGGGAGTTCCCAGTTTAAAGTAATTAAGTAAAGTAGCACTTTTAAGACTCTCCCAGCATAATTAATTCTTCATTCTATCTAAGTAGACAAACAGGTATTTTCAAAACTAGTTGCTAGAACCCTAGAATAGGGGTTCTTGTTTCCAGAACCTTATATCTCTTTTTTTAAAAACAGTATTTTTCTTTTAGAAAAAATTGTGACCGTAATCATCCACAAACATTGGTTATGTCTATATCATCTGTCTAGTTTATATTTACCTCTACATTTACATCTAAGTGTATACCTATTTCTCTATATCTATCTCAATCTCAGCTAATTTGTTATAAGGGATGACTTTTATTTGTTCTCCAGGGGTTGGTGAGTTAGTGGGCAGTATTATTTATGTCAAAGGAATAAAGGGCAAAAATAAAACATTTTAAAAAATGCGCTGAGGAAAACAAAAGGAAGTATAGAGGGGATGCACATAGAGAGCACTTTTGTAACCATCTTGTTTCTCTAAAAGCAGCCCCAAATTCCTGCTGTCTTTGTGGCTGTGGTAAATAAACCTGATCAGGGTGAGTGGCTGCAGAGTGCTTTGGGAGGGAGGAGGATGGGGTCAGAAATCACAGGGAGATAGAGTCTCTAAGTGCGCAGATTTTGCTGTCATCTTAAATGCCTGTCAAATGGAGACTGTGAGGTTAAGTGCCAACAAGGATTTACTATGATGAGAGGGTTTAGGGAAGGCTATTTCATCTAAAATATATTTATATAACTACTCATTTGTCAAGGGATTAAATGTCTATACTGACTTTGCCTGAAAAGTGTGAAATCTCTAGCTCTTTAGCCTCAGGGGTAAAAAGCCTGAAGGCAGGTGTCCTGCAGCTATCTCAGATCATCTTCTTTCTTATCTGTCTGTCTTTCTGATCAGCATCAGACTTGGAGTACAGGACAGACTTGGATGTTTTTGCTCCTTCCTTGGTTATAGCCCGGTAGGACTAGAGGGACCTTGGGATCCCACTTCACATTTACTCAGGTTTGGCCTTGTGTTTTAGAGGAAATAGTTCTGGATCTGGAATCAGAAGACCTGGCTTTGTATGCCAGCTATGCCACTTGTGACTGTGCCCAGCAAGGTCTGACCATATTATTTCCCTACTCAATAAATTCCAGAGACTCCCTCTTGCCCCCAGGAGCAAATATAAACTCCCACTTAGTATTTCAAGCCCTTCGCATCCTTGCTCCAGTCTATCATTCCAGCCTTATTACATAGTACTTTCCTTCCTGTATTCTTGAGTTTGATCCACAGCTTTCTTTCTGCTCTGTGGTTGGGGCACTCCATTTCCCATCTTGGCTGGCTGCTGTCCATGCTAGCAATGCACTCTGTTCTCATCTTTGCCTCTTAGAATCCCTAATTTCCTTTAAGACTCAGTTTGTGTCACCTTCTACATGAGGCCTTTCCTGATTTTCACAGATGGTAAAGCTCTCCCCACATCACTTTATATCTTTTTTTTTGCATATATGCACCTCTTTCTTCCAGGGAAGATTGTAGGTTCTTTGAGGGTATGGATTTCTTCATTTTTGTTTTTGCATTCTTAGCTCCTAGCACAGTGCCTGGCATATAATAGGAGCTTAATAAATGCTTGCTGAGTGATTGATTGATGCTCTCCTACTTATGACCACCATGGCCAAGTCATTTAACCTTTCCTTTCTCATGTCTTCATCTGTAGAAAAAAAAGGGGTTGGGTTAATTGGTTTCAGGTGTGCTAGGCATTTACCCTCACAGGACCTCAGTCTTTTTCATTTGTAAAACTAGGAGAATTGACTGGATATTTTTAAGGTTCTTTCTAGGTCTAGCATCTTGTGATTTGGGGAAATGAAAATCAATAAGGCCTATGAAGAAATGACCTGAGGTACAGTTTGGTTAATGATTGTTAGGAATGCTTTAAGTGTGGAAAGGAAGAAACTGTAGCAGGAATAATATAGGTAGAATCATATAGTTTTAGAACTGGAGGGGACTTGGAGATCAATGATCCCTCCCCCCATTTTTCAAATGAAGAGACTGAGCCCCAGTAAGATGAAGTGACTTGTCCAGAGGCATACAGAGAGTGGCCAGCTGAAACTTGGACCCAGGTTTCCTGATGTATGACAATATGCTGTTTCTACTTCTCTGAGGACACATGACAGGATGCTAGGTATAATGCATGTAGGGGCTATTGCAGTTTCCTTTTCTTTATCATGATATTTGTATGGTTTATTCCTTAGAAAATAAGCAGGAAAATCCTTTATCCTGGTAGCATCTTTGAGCTCCTCTTCTCTCTCCCTCTTTCCCTCCTAAGGCCTAGGAAAAGCCCTGTGATGTGAATTCGGTTAAGTGACATGAGTATTAACCCAGAGGCTAACAGAAAAGAAGGTTTCATGGAGCAAATTGGATGATTCTTTAAAATTGCTGACATCCCTTTTGATTGTCCTACTTTCTTCTGGGGTGCTAGATCTTAAGTCACTTTGAGTTTCTACCCCTGAGATTTAGACCTATTTTTCTAGAGGGGAGAGTGCAGGATAGTCCTAGAAGGGTATCGAAGGCATAGATAATCCTGTCACACACCTGCCAGGTTATATATGATCCTGAGTGACTGTGCCTCTCACCCCCAGGGTACACTTCTGTATGGTTGCTGACAGGAAAGGAGGAAAGTGGGTAAGGTAACAAAAAGGCACGACTGTATCATTTTGTATTTAGATGCCCAGGGTTTAGGCAAGTTCTATAGTATTTTTAAAAAATAATTTTCTTGTGCTTATTTGCTTCATCTCTGATGAACTAATCTCGTAGGGATACTGTGTAGGATGTTGTCTAAGGGAACCCCCAAATGGAGGCAGAACGATCTAGTAGAAACAACTGGACATCATGGGACTTTTTTTTTTTTAAAGCAATGAAGTACCATAAAGAGTTGTGGGTCTTGTGAAATTTTAAGTAACTGGAAATGCATTTTCAGCTGGAGTATGGGCATCCCTAAGTGTTCTGGTGTGATTATGAGCTTAGTAAAAATTCCAGGATATAGAGCTGGAGTCCTTAACCTGGGGCCAGTGAATTGGGGTTTTTCTTAATTGTTATTTTGGTAACTGTATTTCAGCATAATTGATTTCTTTTATAATCCTATGCACTTTATTTTATTCATTCAAAAGTGTTATTTGGAGGAGTGCAGAGAGACTGCCAAATATGTATATAATAATAATAATAATAAAGGTTAAGAATTTGTCTTCTTATCTTGGATTTTGCACTGATTTGTGTGCCCTTCAACCTCTATGAGTGTTTTCTCAAGGGTAAAGTAGGGACTATGAAGCTTGTTTCATATACTTCATAGCATTAGTAGGGGAACAGGGACTAGACTTGTGATTTCAATGGTATAGAGAACTCCCTTGTAAGAAAATTCCCTCTATTAATGTATGTTGACACCTTCTCTCTCCCCCCCCCACCAACTGGGGTTAGGCTACTTACCCAGGGTCACACAGCTAGTAAGTGTCAAGTGTCTGAGACTGGATTTTAATTCGGGTCCTCCTAACTCTAGGACTAGTGTACTATCCACTCTGCCACCTAGCTGCCCCAGTACCTTCTTTTCACTTAAGAGTCTTAGAAAACTTCCTGTAGCATTGTGATATTAAGTCATTTGCCCAGGGCCACACAGTCACTGTTTGTCAAAGGTAGAACTTTGGAACCAGGTTTTCCTGGTTCTGAAAATCTCCCTTCCTAAGCTCTCTCTGTAGCATTAATATGATGATCATACATAAGGACACTTTGAGAGGAAGAGTATTACAGAAACACAAGATATTATTATAACCTTTCATATGGGTAATATGTTTTGTGGGTAAAAACCAGAACAATTGGAATCTATAGAATCATTACCAAAATCACTCTTGAAATACAAAACGAGACTTCTGGCTTTATGATGACAATGACCATGTTAATAATAACCATACAAATTTAGATAGTATATTGTGATTTGACAAAATGCTTCCCTACGAAGCAGGCCATGAACATGTGACTCTTCCAACTTTATAGGTGAGGAAATGGAAGCTTGGAGGGATTAAGTGAATCACCTAAGGTTGTAAAACAAGTGGGACTCACATTAAGTATTTTGACTCCCAACACAGTTCTTTTCATTACACTGTCCTACCTCTCATATATTTTTTGTATGTAGGCAGGGGCATCATCCTGAGTTATACAGAGGATATATGTTCATTTTAAAGAGACTCCTCAATCAGTTAGTTGAAGATCTGGGATTAGCACTCATAACTTGAGCCATTGTATTCTGTCATACAAGTTCTAGAAGACTTTATTTTTTCTTATGTTCAGGATGTAGTACTAGGGTATAGTGGATAGGGTAGAAGTCAGGAAGACCTTGATACAGATCCTTCTTCTGACACTAGTTTTGTGACCTTCGGTAAATCAACTTTATTTCCAGTTTTTTCCTACCATCAAAAAGTGCTATTATAATGGTAGGAAAAAACTGGAAATAAAGTTGATGTTCACTGATTGGGGAAATGAACATTTATCCTCTGTCTGTTGAATGGTCACATTTCCTAGTGGAAGCCATTATACAGATTATAACAGCCATTGTATAGCTGATTTAAAGACTATCATGGCATATTTCAATGTGCCTGGATCTAACAGTTTCTCCCTAAAACTCTTACTTCTCTACCTTTTTTTTAAAGGGGTAACTTATAATAATGGCCACTCTTTTTATACCCTCTGCTCCATTTGTAGATTGTGGGTTTTCTTTTCCAGCTGGCATAGCCTGCTGGCTCCTGTTCCTTTTTTTCAATTGGCTACTTCCTCAAGTGGGGTCAAATTTTGAATTTAAAAATCATATCTGCCAAGGGTTTCTCCTCACCCTTATAAACAAGGTTTCCAGTACTGCTAGGCTTTTGGCATGAAGGATGTTGATCAGTTCAGAGCTTACCTTATCTCAAGGCTCTAACTATTACAGTGAAATGTTGGAAAGAACTGGACCTTACTCTTGTGTACCACATTCAGGGAAAGTATCTCCAGGAAAAGTATGTCAATAGAATGGCAGAAGTAGTGGGTAAGATGGTAGAAATAGTGGATTGGAGGGTGGAAGTAGTTCACAAGATGCAATGTAGTGGATAGAATGCTGAAACTGAAGTGAGGAGACTTGAGTTTGAATCTACCTTTTGATGATCACTGGCCTTGTGATCAGGTTGAAGTCAACTAACCTCTCACTCCTTCAGTTTCCTTATCTGTAAAATGTGAATAATACTTGTGCTACCTTCCTCATGGGGTCAGCCAAACAACCAATCAATCACCAAGCATTTACCAATAGCTCCTATGTGTTAGATGCCGAAGATACAAACATAAAATTGATATCATCCTTGCCCTCAAGGAGATTATATTCATTTTGGAAATATGTGTATATAAAATAAATATAAGGTGATTGGGGCAGGGAGGGTAATTAAGAGATCTTTGGTAACTTTGGAGAGAACACTTTTAGTTGAATAATGAGGTCCTGAAATAAGATTGCAAAGTGTTGAGAAATGAGTGAGAAGAGAGGAAGTGGAGGCAGTGAGTGAATACAGGTTTTTCTAGGAGTTTCACTAAGAAAGGGAAGTGAGAAATAGGAAAATAGCTTGAGTAACTTGAGGGGATGATAGGGAGGAATTTTTATTTTTTATTTTATTTTATTTTTTAAAAGCAATTGGGGTTAAGTAACTTGTTTAAGGTTACATGGCCAGTCATTTTATATGTATGGGTGCTCATTTTCTGAGGTCTGAACCGAGCCTGGGTCCTCCTGACTCTGGGGCCAGTGTTCTTATTCACTGCGCCACCTAGCTGCCCCTATTTTTTATTTTTTACTGAACCACATTTTACTTTTTCATTATGAATTTAACATGAACATTGCCATGTACAAAGAAAAAAGAGGATTCTATATGTAATTGTAAATTTTTGTCACATGCAATCTGTTTTTAAGAGTATATTACATTGAATACAACAACAAAGCCGCCCTATTTGCTGCATCCTCTCTGAATTCCCTTCTGTCTTCTTTTGTCTTTTAAAATGTTTCACTGACTTCTTTCTTTCCTTCTTTAATATCTGTGATTATTCACCAATGCACTCCTCCAACTAATTGAAGACCTTCCTAGTTATAAATAATTATATTTAGGCAAAACAAACACATTAGACATGAATGTGTTTACAGACAGTAGGAAAATAACCAGTACATAGAGACTCAAGATGAGAGAGTTGAGATCATCATAGGGCAATCTGCTGGAGAAAACGGAAGGGATGGGATCAAGGTCACATTTGGTGTAAAGGAAGAGCAAATGGGGGATGATGTGAAAGTGGTTATGAGAGGTAGAGATGGGGAGAAGAAGTAGCTGAAGTGAATGGCTTCTATTTTCTTAGCAGAGGATGAGTTGATGTCCTCAGCTGAGTGGGGAGGGAAAAGGAGGTGGTTTGGGTGGTAAGAGGTGGAGGGAAAAAAAAAAACATTTGGGAGAATTGCTGTAAGGAATGGGATAGAAAATCAATTCGGGAGGAGTCAAAGGATTGCCTTGTGAGGAAATTGCTTTGCAAACTTAGAAGTGCTATGTGATTTTGAGTCATCATCCCTATCACTGTGCTCCCAGAATCATTGCAGCTAGAGCACTGCTCTTGTGAAAGTCAAGTTCACCACCCCCGATATTATCTAGCCATAGCAATTTCTTGACTTCTATGTTTGTGGAATGAATCACCACATTAAATACACAGAACTGAGTTTGAAGTGACCTCCAATGCCATTTATTCTAACATAAACCTCAACAGGAATACCCTCTGAAACATCACCAATTAGTGTCAATCTGGTGTTCATTTGGAGACCTTTATTGAGGGGGACTCCCTGCCTCCCAGGGACAGTCTGTTCTTTTTTTAGGGGAATTTTTAGGGAAGAATTTTCCATGTATCAAGTCTAAATCTGCCACCCACTGCTGCCAGTTCTGCCTTCTGGGATCAAGTAGAACAAACCAAATCCTTCTACATGATAGTTCTTTACTCAAGGACTTGTCTCCATCTTGTCTCTGCCTTCTCTTGTCTGGGCTAAACATACTCAGTTATGGCAAAAGATCTTCCTATGGCATAGTTTTGATGTTGTCATTCTCTGGATATATTCCAACTTCTCTATATTCTTCCAAATTTATGGTGTCATTGCTGTTTCTGCCTTTACAATACCTCAGGCATTTAAGCCCTTCTCTACTACCCCAGTCACCACATTGGTTCAGGTGCTCCTCTCCCTTGCATCAATTACTGCAGTAGCTGCCCAATTGCCATATGTGTGTCATATCTTCCATCCACAGTGCTGCCAAAATGATTTTTCCTTAAAAGCAGATCTGACCATGTCGTCTTCCTGCTCAGTCAATTCCAGTGGCTCCTTATCATAATCCCTTTAGGATAAACTATAAACTTTTCTTTTTAGCATTTAAGACCCTTAACAACCTGCCAGTCTTTTCAGCCTCACCATTCATTATCCAAGCTCTGTACTGTGTGATCCAGACAAACTGGCCTTTCATCTTCAACTCTATGATCTCTCTCTTTTGTACTGGCCACTCTATTCCTGGAATACACTCCTTCTTCACCTGTGCTTCAGAGAATCCCTGTCTACCTTCAAGACATAGGTCATGCATCACCTTCTCTTGGAGATATTTCCTGATTCTTGTAACTGCTTGTGTCCTCCCTCCCCAACTTCCTTGTACTTATATGTATTCATTATCTTTATATTTATTCTATATATCCTTATGTATACTCTTGTCTTCTCCATTGGAATAGAAGATCTTTGAGATTGGGGATGGTTTCATTCTTTGTCTCTGTACCCCCAGTGCCTAGTATAGTGCCTGCCACTTAAAAAGGCACACTTAAATGATTGTTGGTTGATTGAATTACCAGTGCAGAAGTGTTGATATATAAAGTCAAAACAAGCCAACAGAGTCCAAGATCAGGCAGGAGCCTAAACAGCTGTCTGTCCAAATGGGTTTGGACACACTTGAGAAGTATATTTTCCAATATGACTCATTCATTGTGGTAAATTTGCTGATATTCTTCTTGTGGGCTTATACTCCCTCATCTTCTGAATGAGCTTCAGTGAGCACAGATGGCTCTGTACTGTACCAGTCTGGTCAACAGTTGAGTCTACGTGGCTGCATACATAAAGCAACATTCTCCTCAATTGGTAAAGGTCTCTGATGGCCTTTCTCTTTCCATCACTTTCTTTTTTGACTTTCTGAGAAAACAGCCATATCCCTACTCAAGATAAGCTAGTGGTGGTTGGGAGCTATAGACAGCTTGAGCTTGTTCAGGACAGTAAGAGGGGCAAGGCTAGTCACTAACTCTCAAATGCAAAAGGATGCTGGCAAATTTACTGTGTTGAATGAATCTGATTGGAAGTGTGCCTTTTTATGGGAGCTTAAACCTCTTGGACAGCTGGTTTCTTGGACTCTTGCCTGACTTTAGGCCATGTATTCCATTTTGTCATTTGGATCCTGACATGTTCATGTTGCTGAGCTGCACTTTCAAATCTTGGACCCATCTACTGCCTTTGACCCCAGCTTGCTTGTTACTTTGTGCTGATTACATTGATAACTGACGTCTTTGGCTTGTGGTGTTGATGTTCCAAAATATCTAATGACATAGCTTGAAGATGGGTCAATAGGGTAATAGAGTCATTGCCCTAGGTCTCTCAAAGGTCAACTAGTCTAGCTCTATTCCATCCTCCCTCCATTTTAAATATGAAGAAATCAAGGCCAAAGGAGGTATAAATGATTTGCCCAAGGTCACACAGATTCTAAGTACCAAAGGCTGGAACAGTACTGCTCAAAGTTGCTAAGTTTGAAATGGAATGAATATTATAAATTTAATGTTAAACTATGTAAGATTCAAGGTTGTCAAGTCACTATTGAGCTGGGCAGTAGCTATTACCATCACCCCCACCACAACCACCACTACCACTACTATCACTACTACAACTACTACTAGGACTACTACTACTACTACTATTACTACTACTACTGTCACTGGCTATCGAAATTCTTTCCCTTTTTAGTATAGTATGAATAACCCAGAACTCTCCAGGAGTTAGACAAGAGTTTGGGTGTAACATTTGTCTTTCAAGGTGACTCTGTAAGAACATTTGACTACTTATCCAAAAACATGCTTTTATCAATGACTTGGATGATGCCCATTAAGTATGAATGACATCATCTTGGGCAGTTTGGCTTGAGAAGAGGATTCAGTGACCTTGAAAAATTAGATAAATGGTCTATCATAAATAGGAGACTTTTTCAGGAATAATTGTAAGGTAGTAAGTCCTTGGGGAAAGGGGAACAAAGCTACACAGACACAAGATGTATGGCATGATGAGATGGGCTTAACAGAGTAGAAGTGAGGCAGAGGGAGAATGAGTTTTGAAATTAGAAAGAACTGAGTTCAAGATCTATTTCTAACACACTAGTTATATAGCTAGAATGTGTCGGAATCTGGATTTGAGCTCAGTTTTACAAATATTATCTCACGTTCTGTACTTTTATGCCTCCATAAGCCTTTGCTCATGCTCTCTCCTTTTCCTGGAATAGTTTATATTTATATGAGTCAGTTTTTTACTATGGCAATTTAGGAGCTCCTCAGCTTGCAGGAAGGACTCCTTATGAATGTCTATTCAAGGTTCAAGGTACTCTGTAGGCGTACACCTTTAAAACTGTAGCTTAAAAGTTTCTACCAATGTGTTTACCTTTAATTGTAATTAGCCAAAGGACACACAAAGTTCAAAGCAAAAGCATTTAATAAAATGGTATAGTAAGAAAAATATTATCTCCACAGTTTCCCCATTTACTTTGGATATACTGTCCCAGGGATGCACATAGCATCAGTAGGAAGAGTAGGTCCTATTAGAGAACAGGAATGGAGAGATGGTGACTTCACACTGCTCCTGCTAAGACTAGTCTTGTAGTCTGCTGATTGGGACTGCTCCCTACTGGTGCCTAAATGGGTCTGTTTCCAACTAGTCTTACAGTCTCCCCACACTAGTCTCATAGATTCTCCTAGATCCATTGACATTGCTTTCTTCAGGATGCTGCTCTGTGGTGTGATAGGACCAGTAGGAACCTCTCCTCAAGGACTGGCTAAAACTGAAGTTTTTTCTTCTCTCTGGCAGGATATTCTTAGCTTCAGGAGCCAAGCTTTTTAGGACAAAAAGTGGGATTTGTCCAGCCAGTTAAGGCCCTTAAGACTTAGTAGTTTCTTACTCCCTCTCTCTTCTTTTCCTTGTTGGAGGCTTGGACCCTTTGGGTTAGAGACCTCACCCTAGCTTCTTGTGTTTGATATATTTCCCAAATTTTCATCTCTGAAGGTTAAGCTATAAATAAAGTAAATAGATTTGCTTAAACAGGATTTTCGAGTTTTTGAAAAATCTTATGTCTCTCTGGATTGTACATAAATTTAAACTTAGACTTATAAGGGATCCCAGAGACCATGTGTGTCAATCCCTTCATTTTACAGACGAGGAAACTGAGGCCCTAGGAGTTTGGGACTTGTTCAAGCTCACATAGGTAGCAAGTGTCAGAAGCAGAATTTGGACCCATGTTTAACTCCAGAGATGGTACTTTTTCTGTCATACTGAACTACCAGCTATGCATCTGAAATAGAGAAAGGCTCAGAGGGAAGTCTAACCTAGGGAACAAGGTTCAACGTCTAGGTTAGTCTCAGTACCATCACCATTTCTGACTCGTTCATATGCAGATTCCAGTGGACCTAAGACTGAAAAGGACTTTGCCCCACAGTTTTACATTAGCATAACCCCTAGACATGCAGTATGTGTGTAGCTAGAGATAGAGAGCAGGAGACAGGAGGAAGACCTGAATTCAAGTCCTGCCTCTGAAAAATCCTGGCTGTGTGACCCTGGTCAGATATTTTAACCTCTCTGTGCCTCAGACAATGCTAAGTTGTAGTGAGGATCAGCATTGACCCAAATTGGTAGATAAAGTTCCTTGCCAGCAGTTTCCTATACTGATGAAATCACAGATTACTCAGAAAATGGAAAAGGCAAGCATACAAAAGACATGTCACCACAACATACCTATTGTTTGACTCCATTGGTAAATACTACATAGTACCATGGGATTCTTTTGGGTTAGTCTCCCACATGCAAATGAAAATATGCCTTCATTGTTACCAGTGTTTCACCAAACTAGCAGATATCCCTAACAAAAGCATTTTCTTCACTAAATTAGTATGAAAAATCCTAACAAAGAGCTGTCATTGACTATCTCTACCAACAAACCTCTTTAAATGGAAGGATCCAGAACAGAAAGGAAGCTTTTTCAGGACCACCAAAGGCATCAAAGGGAAAGGAGCACCTGTTGAGAAGCCACCTATCTAAAGCATTATTTGTCATGATTCCCTGTATCCAAACTGCTTCCCTGAATGAATCCACAAATTCAAAACAGAGTCAGAGTATTAACAGTTGAGTTGCAGAGACAGGGGTGCCGACATGCTGAATAAAACTTTATCATATCCCCCACCCCCATCATAAATGGTGCTTGCCCAACAGGAATATTACTACCTTGTAATGGTAACTCTTCTCTGAATAGAGAAGATAAAACTTTAAAGCATCCAGTGTTCTGAGTTGCTCCTGTTCATATTTGAAGCTTATTGTGGAAAATATAGAAATCATTTGTAATCATAACAGCCAATAAATCATGTTGCCCTTGAAAAAGATCCATTCTTCAGTCCAGTGCCTAAAGGAGGAAGCAAAGGTGGTCTTCCCACTTCTTTTTCCACTCTATTGTAGGACTTGAAAAAATGATGCTTGTAAGCTTATGGAAATAACCAGTAAGAGCAGAATTCTATCTATTTTTAACTTTACTAACATAGATATTTATATTTGGCACACCTTTGTGGCTGTTGTAGAGATAGATTATTGTCTTGGATTTCACCTTCTCTTCTAGTCATCTTTGGCCTTCACTTTCTCTTATTTACTTGGGCAAGTCTATCGATCAGAAATGGTCTATCATGTATCTGTGGTCCATGGGTCCATGTATCTGCTTGGTATCTATATGCTTGGTGCTGATCTAGGAGTGGAATTCACGGGAGCATAGATTGAGAGTTGGAAGGGCTCTTAGAGATCATTGAGTCCCAGCCCCTCATTTTATGGATGAGGAAAGAGGCTCAGATATTGAGAGGCAGGATTCAACCCTGGACCCTCTGACTCCAAATCTAGCACATTTTCCGGTGTGCTTCCTAAACCTTTGCAAAGAGCTTCTTGTCTCACTCCTTTATAATACCCACTCCCATTTTTACCCCAAGCAGTAGTGCCTTCTGCTATGAATGCCAGCCCTATTCTTCTTGTTCTGGCCTCAGTGGAAATGAGGGCAGATGTTAATTATTCTCTGGTCCTTCAGAGCCTTGAGGCTGTTATTCTGACTTTTTTTTTCTAGCTTGAATAATCCCAGTTCCAAAACTTTTTCTTAGGTTCTAATCTAAATCCTTTCATAATTTTTTTTATAGTTCCATTTTTATCCTCATGGAAAGAGCTGGTTCTTAAGGGATTCCTTCCTTCTGTCAGTCTGTGGTTTTCTTTATTCAGTTAACTTTTATTTTAAAATCTTTCAGGGCTATTTTTTAAGCATAAAGGAACTAATCTTGGAATAGAGGGCTAGCTGAGTAGTTATTACTGCTTTGTCTAGGTATGTTTCTAATAGTTTCTTCTAAGGCTTTACTGCAGGAGAATGTATTTAAGCTGTTTAAATCTTTATCTCTCTTACCTTCCCTTTTGGGGACTCTTTTTTTTCTGTTTCTCTCTCTGTATCTGTCTTTGTCTTTCTGTGTCTATGTCTCTTTTGTCTCTCCCTCTTTCTTGTCCCCCTCATTTTAAAATTAGTGTGCTTTGTCTGATTTTTGTTTTTTTCAAATTTACATGTGTACACACACATATCTGTGATATATAAATATGGGTTATATGTGTTGTATATAAACATAAACATATTCCTAGCTGATAGTCTGAGTGTAATTCCCTTGTCTTCACCTGTGATGTATGTGGGAACATTTATGACTTGTTGGCCTTTTAGCCTTTATGGAACTATCAAGACAGCTCAATGGCATGGTAGATAGAGCCCTGGCTTGGAGTCAGGAAGACTTGAGTTCAAATCTAACCTCTGACATGTATGAGCTGCATGACCCTGGGCAAGTCATTTAGCGTCTTTTTGCTTCAATTTTCTCAACTATAAAATGGGGATAATAATAGCTCCTGGTTCACAAGGTTGTTGTGAGGATCAAATGAGATAATATATGTAAAGTGCTTAGCACAGGGCCTGACGTATAGTAGGTGCTGTATAAATGCTTATTCTCTTCTCTTCCCTTATTTACCATAGGTTGCAGAGTAGAATTTTGTAATAGAGTTTGTTGCATTTAATAGAATTTGGATAAGAGGGAAAGAAGTGAAACAAAGGAGCACCTGATGCTCATGACATAGTACAGGGTAAGAGCCAATATGTTTCTAAGTGGTTAGATGGACAACTTATAGAGGTTGTTTATTATGTATATATACATGCATATGTGTATGTATCTAGCTCTATCTATCTAGGACAGACACCATAAATGAACTAGAGTTAGGCCCAGAGTTGAAGATGAGGAAGACATTTTGCCTGATAGTCAGTTGGGAAGCATTTATTAAGCACATTATGTGCTAGGCTCTGTGACAAAACAGTCCTTACCCTCAAGGAGTTCACACTTTAACAGGGAGAAAGCATGGGAACAACTATGTACATATTAGGTATTGTCAGTGTAAATAGAAGCTAATCTCAGAGAAGGCATTAACAGAGGAGAGGAGGTTTGGGGAGAACACAATTGCAAAGGCCTTTCTGAAAAGGCAAAGTGTCTTTAATGATCCAGAGATCCTTCCTGAAACAAGGACCAAGCTTTTTGATACTAATAATGTTTTTTGGTTTTTATTTAAAGCAAGATTATCAAAATTGATATTCTTTTTTTTGAGGGGAGAAGCCAAGGCCATTGGGGTTAAGTGACTGAAAATTGATATTCTTCAACTCCTCTGGTACTGTGGTCACCTTATGGTCACCCTTGCCCCCAAATCTCATATTTTGACTATGAATAGCCAAGGTAAAAGTTTATAGATGGTCTAAAAACTGATTCTTAACACCCCCTGCTTGTTTCTTTCCTCCCACACCTTCCATCACTTTTCCATCTTCACCATAGAAATAAAAGGAGGCCACAAAGGACTGAGAGCTATTTTTGTGTTTTTCTTTCATGGATTGCCATGGCTAAAGAATTCATAGGATCATAGATATAGAGCTAGAAAGGGTCTCAGAAACTATTAATGCAAATGTCTTATTTTACAGATGAGGAAACTGAGACCCAGAAGGTTTAAGTGCTTTTGCCCACGGTCACATGGAAAAGAAGGATCAGAAGTGGGATTTGAACCAGGTCCCTCTGACTCCAAGGGCAGTGCTCCTCCTGCTGTATCATGCTGCCTCATCATCAAGGGAACTACAGGTGAGGAATTTCTTCATACTTAGCTAGGCTAGTACTTGGAAAGCAGAGTTCATTTATTGCCATGTTCATATCCCACATCTCTCCAGCATGGCAGAAACTCCCCAAGTTTATACTCTTTTGGCATAGCTTTTGAGAACCCGGAATCATATCCATGTTATCATAAAGCATCAGAGTAGGATGTTCAGGGTATATTCCTAATTTTTTTCCCCATTTAAAAAAATTAACAAGTATTTATTTTTTCTCTTTTCCACCACCCTCCCCTTTCTCCCTGGGAAAAAAGAAAAATAAAATCTTTGTAGCAAATATAAACTGTTAAGAAAAACACTATGTTTTTCTTAACAGTTTATATTTGCCACAAAGATTTTGGCCATAACCAAAAATATATGTCTTATTCTGTACCCTGACTCCATTACCTCTTATATTTCATTGCTGGTCTTCTGGAATCATGCATTGTCATTGTGTTGATCAAAGTTCCAAAAGCTGTCAAAGGTTTTTTTTTTTTGCATTTACAATGTTATTATTGTTGTATAAATTGTTCTCCTGGTTCTACCAACTTTACTCTGCATCAGTTAATATAAGTGTTCCCAAGTTTTCTTTGAAACTTCCTTTCAGGATTAGGGAATTATGGGAAGATGGTGGAATAAGGCAGCAAACTACCTGGTTCTCTACCCCCTTCCCCCACCCCCAACTTAAAATAATGGCTCAAAGTAAATTTTAGAGCAGTAGAAATAATTAAAAGTAAGGATAAAGCTCATCTAGCCTAAGACAGCTTGGAAGAATGTTAGCAAAGATTGACCTCTGGGGATGGTGATTTGACCTGATTGAAGTGCATTTACCTTTGAGCAGATACTGGCTAGTCAATAAACAGTAAACCCTGGGGGCAACTGTGTCCATAGCCTTAGGGATAGTGTGGGGCCTCAGGCAGTCACAGAGGGATGATGGCTGTGCTTGTTGTGGTCACTTGCAGGAGAACAGAATCACTGGTTTTGCTCCCAGGGCAGAGGGGTGAGCTGACACTTGCAGCTGCTTGAGGGACCACAGGGAGTAAGACTTTTTGTAGTTGCAGCAGAGCTGGGGGTTCTAGTCAAGGCTCAAGGGTGGAAAAGAGTACCTGTGGTCACTTATAGATCAAGATGTGAACTGGAGGAGCACTGACCATACCTGGCCTTGGATTATAGAACATTGGAAGAATTAAGAGGTCAAAAGCCCCCAGAGAGAACTCAGAAAATAATATCATGAAAAACCTGAATCCTGGCATATCTTCTACACCCTGGAAGTACAGCTCAACTCTACCATAAAGTTAACAGCAAGGAATCAGGCCATTAAAATGAGTAAAAACAGAGAAAGAATCTAACAATAGATTGCTACTATAATAGAGAAGATCAGGGTTCAATTTTAGAAGAAGATGAAATAGCTTCTTGTAAAACTTCAAAGAAAAATGTAAAATGGTCATAAGCCCCAAAAGAGTTTTCATAAGAGCTTAAAAAAGGCCTTTAAAAATCAAACAAGAGAGATTGAGGAAAAATTGGAAAAACAAATGAGTAATGCAAGAAAAGCAAGAAAATTCTGAAAATAAAGTGAACCAATTGGAAAAAGAAACTTAAAAATTTCTCAAAGAAAAAAATGTTTTAAAAGTGAGAATTGGGAAAGGGGAAGCTAATGACTTCTTAAGACATCAAGAAATTATAAAGCAAAATCAAAAGAATGAAGAAATAAAAGACAACATGAAACATTTCTTTAGAATCAACTAACCTGGAAAACAGATGAGGAGAGAGAATATAAGAATTGTCAGAATACCTGAAAGTTAGGATAAAAAAGAGTCTAGACATTATGCTTCAAGAAATTATTAAGGAAAATTGCTTTGAAGTTCTAGAACTAGAGGGTAAAGTAGAAATTTTAAAAATCCACAAATAACTGCCTTAAAGAGATCCCAAAATGAAAACTCACAGAAATATTATAGGTAAGTCTCCCAGGTCAAGGGAGCAAAAATTATAAGCAACTAGAAAGAAACAATTTAAATATCCTGATGCTACTGTCAAGATAACTCAAGATTTAGCAGTTTCTATGTTAAAAGACCAAAAGTTGTGGAATACAATATTCCAAACAGAAAAGGAGCTGGTTTTGCAACCAATGAATATTTAATGAACTAAAGAACTTTCAGGTATTCTTGAGGAAAACACCAGAACTGAACAGAAAATTGGACTTAAAAGAATCAGGAGAAACATAGGAAAGTAAACATGAAAGATTAGTTATAAGGGATTTAATAAGGTTAAACTGTTTACATTTTATATGGGAAAATAGTATTTGTAACTCTTTATAATATTATTACTAGGGTAGTTTGAAAGAGTATACATAGATAGAAGACTTGGGGTTGAGTTCATTATGATAGGATGATTCTAAAAAATAAGATTTGGTAGGGAGAGGTAAAATGGAACAAATTATATCATATAAAAGAAGTGTGAATAGAAGAACTATTCCAGTGAAGGGGAGGATAGGGTAGAGGGCAGATAGTGCAGGCACCTTATTATCATTGGAACTGGGTTAAAGATGGAATAATTCATATATTTAGTCAGGGTATAAATGCCTTCTTAACTTATAGAAATATAGGAGGGTAAAGAAAAGGAATGAGTAGGATAAGAAAGGACCCTTAGAATTGGGCGCGGATTAGAGATACAGCTTCAGAAGTAAATTGGGTTGCTAAGAAGTGATAGGGTAAAAAGAGAGAAAGAGAAGAATAAACAGCAAGGAAAAAATAGGATGGAGGGAAATGCACAACTAGTAATTATAACTTTGAATGTGAATGGGATGAACTCACCCATTAAACAGAAATAGATAGCAGAATGTATCAAAACCAGACCCTGCAACATTTTGTTTACAAGAAACACATTAAAAATTAGAGGCACACATATAGTTAAAACAAAGGGCTAGAAATGAATTTATTGTGCTTCAGCTGAAATAAAAAACCCAACAACCAGGGGTAATAATCATCATCTCAGACAAAGTTAAAGCTCAAATAGTTTTAATTAAAAGAGATAAGCCAGAAAACCACATTATGTTAAAAAGGTACCATATTTAATGAAGTAGGATCAATACTAAACATATATAAATCAAATGCTATAGCATTCAAATTTTTAAAGGAAAAGTTAAATGAATTAGAGGTGGAAATAGCAAAATTATTATAGTGGAGGCCTTCAACCTTTCCTTCTCCTTTTGTTAGATAAAAAAAAAAGAAAGAAGTCAAGGAGATTAATAGGATCTTAGATAAGCTAAATATGATAGACATATAGAGATAATTGAATAAGAATATACAGGGATCTATCATCTATCTATTTATCTATCTATCTATCTTTTCTCAATGGTACATGGCACACTTACAAAAAGTGACCATGTATTATACCATAAAACCATTATAGTGAGCTGCAGAAAAGCAGAAATATTTATTGCATCCTTTTCAGATAATAATGCAATAAAAATTTAACAAAGGACCATGTAGACACAGATTAAAATTAATTATAGATTAAATTACCTGATCTTAAAGAATTAATGGTTAAAGAATAAATCATAGAAACAATAAGCAATGTTATTAAAGAGAATGATAATGAGATAACATAGCAAAACTTATGGGATACAGCAAAAGCAGCAGAGGAAAATTTATATTTATAAATGTTTACATCAATAAAATAAAGAGGTCCAGCAGTGCCAGATATTAAACTGTATAATAAGGCAGTAATTATCAAAACTATCTGGTACTGGCTAAGAAATAGAATAATAGATCAGTGGAATAGAGTGGATATATAATATACAGAAGTACATGATTATAGTAACCTTGTATTTGATAAATGTAAAGATTTAAGCTTTTGGAATAAGAATTTACTGGCTAAAATCATTGGGAAAATTTTGCTTTCTAGTTGTGATTGATTGTGATGGAATTTTATTGTGCTGTTAGAAAGGATGAACAGGGTGACTTTAGGCAAACATGGAAAGACTTACCTGAAACAATGAAGAGTGAAATGAGTAGAACCAAGAGAACATTTGTGTACAGTAACAATAATATTGTTGAAAGAGTAAATGTGAATGACTAAGTTATTCAAATCAAGTACAAATGACCTACAAAGGAAGATGCTATCCACCTCCAAAGAAAGAGCCAACATATGTATTGTATACTTATACACACACACACACGTGCACACACACATCTATGTCAAATGTTGGCCTTCTGTAGTTCAGGGTTGGGAGGGAGAGAGGGAAACAGTTTAGAACTTACATGTAAGAAAGAGAGTAAAACAAATACTAAAAAAATATTTTGGTAAAGAAAAAAGAAACTCATCATTTCTTATGATACAATTGTATTCCATTATATTCATATGTCATAATTTGTTTAGCCATACCCCAGTTGAGGGTAACCTGTTAGTTGCCAATTCTTTGCCACTATAAGAAGAGCAGCCATAACTATCTTGCACAGTAGATCCTTGTCATTTGTGGTAGTTCTATAAAGTTGTCACAAACACTGAATTCACAAATACTGAGCCATTGCTCCTAGGGGAAATACATTTAGGTTCATGGAAGTCTCTGGTCACACCTACTCTAGTGCTTATTGGAGCATTCTCTCACACACATTGGAAAATTTCCTATATTTTTTTCTGGATGTACCATACTGTTGATTCATTGACACTGAACTCAAGGCCAATGGCACTATAATACCATGCCTGAAGAAAGCTTATTCAACAATGTACTTTCTCCATAAGGCACATCACAGCCTTTGTGACACAGTATCACAAGACAGCACTTCAACTCTGTGCTTGGGGGCCATTTTAAACAGTGAAATCACCAGCAAAAAGTACGCAAAGGCAAGAAATGTGGCACTAAATAGATCACAAAAAGGATACTTGTTTACAATATAAAAGCTGAAACAAGAAGGCAAAGCATTGCCTGGTTTGAACTTAGCTGGGAAGGAACGTGTCTGGCAACGCGATTTTTTTGCCACTCTCTGCGTGTTCATGAATGATCACAAAAGTGATGCAGGTATTTGGGGTTACAAATACATTTCAGCAAGAAGGTGAATTCACAAATACAGAATCCACAAATAATGAGGATTGATTGTATACATATTTATACATGCCTTTTCTCTTTCTTTGATCTCTCTAGAGACATCCCTATCTATTTAAAGTTGAAGTTATGATAAATTATACCACGATCTTTCACAAAATCTAACTGTCAGAGTCAGAATACTGAGCTGTATAGCTGTATAGCTGTATATAAATTAGTATGGTATTACTGGTGACTCAGAAAGAACAGTTCTCTAAAGAGAGGCAGAGACAGAAACAGAGACAGAGACAGAGACAAACCAGAATCGAAAAAGCCCAAGGAAGTCAAACCCTTCTTCATTTTAAGTTCCTGTCTCTGCATACAATGATCATTCGTTTTTTGGGAATGGCCCAGAGCAAGTAAGAATGATTTAATACTTAGCTACTAGAAGCCACTTTTTTCTCTACAGATGTGTCATCCCAAGCAAGTGAAATTGTATGAGATTGATACAAGCTAAACCTGGGTACAGAGGACCTTACTTTTATTACTCTTGGCCCTTGTCTAGTTATGTAATGTTCCCCCTTTCACCTCTGGGGCATCTCATCTATTCAGCTAGAGCTGAAATTGTCACTGGCGAAATTATAATATCACTGCCTATACTTTTGATAGTTTTTGTCCAAAACAGGGAGGTGATAGCTTCTTATTTCCAACTGATTCATTGGGGGAGAAAAATACAGGCTGCTACAATAAAACTTTCTATCCACACACCATTTGCTTGACAGGATTTCCTTAGTTTCAGTGGCATAACTTATCCTTACTGCTCTTCAATCACTTTATAATAAAAACTGAGATTGCAAAAATGTTCATTGTCATTACCAGTGATGGAGCAGTAACTACAGCCTTTCAGGAAAGAGGGAGGGAGGCAGAGACAGAATAGGGAGATATTAAGCTAGGAAAATGGGCTGCTAATCCACAGAGAATTGCTTCTTACTCTAGAGAGACCTGAGGGGAATTTAGACAGCTCTCCAGAAGATTGGAGGGACCAGTGTTGTAGAGAGGGCAGATTTCCCAGACCTATATTTGAGGTAGCCAGTGGGTCTGGGTAAGTATGCATATGTGGGGACTTGTGCACTATAAGCAGTCAATGTTAAATCTCCGTTGGACCAAGTTCCCACTTCTTGAGAGTCAAGTAATGTGCTACTGAACTTTAGATCCTAAATGCTATACTCAGTCCTATATGGAAGGGGCAAGGCAGGGATAATGTTAGTGACAATTGGAGGTTTATAAGTCTGTTCTCTTCTGCCTCCTTTTAAGTGTCCCTATAGTCATTACTGCTGCCCCTCATTTCTCTCACTTCTGGACACCCAGTATCTTCAGATGGCCTTTTGGTTTTTAGTGCTAAATCTTACTCAGACCTGCCCTCTGTTAGCTGTGTGGCATGCTACAAAATGATCCTTCTCTCAGTATTCTCATTATTTCATTGTCATTATTTCAATTAGACATCATAAGCCAAATCACACTCCAGTGTTAGCAACTGAGGAGAATCCAATGCATTACCCTTTTGAAGAAATTCCGATTTTTATTTAGTATAGAGTAGTGGTTGGAGAGCCAGCCTTGATGCCAGAAGGTTTGTTTTCAAGTGTTATTCCTGACATATACTGTCTGTGTGGCTCTGGGTGAATTACATAACCTCTCAGCATCCCCAGGCAACTCTCTGAAACTATATATACATTACAGAGTGGGTGCCCACTTGCATTTGCAGAGAGAATTTCTTCACTGGAAATGATCTATTCCAATGAGAGCTTATATCTGACTTCCCCTTCCCCACCTCCTGTTACAGTTTATTCCTTCTCACATTAAGGTATTTTTATTTTAAAAGAGGGTACTTGGTTGTGGTGCTTTGACTTACAGGCATGTATTGTTAATAGTGGAATTACATTGTGAAAGATTAGAGAGGAGGTCAGAGAATTTTAGGGTTGGAAGAGACACTAGAATGTAAGTTCCTTGTGAGCAGAAATTGTTTCAGTCACTGTAGTAGAAACCTCAATGCTAAACACAGCACATGGTACATAATAAGTGCTTAATAAATACTGGCTGATTTATTGATCCAAGTAGTAATACAGTTTAATCCCTACCTGGAGATTTTATTGGATAGTGTATCCTCTTAATATCATATATGTGATATATGCGTTTGTATATACATGTATGCATGCTTTGGACAAGTACTATGACTTCATTGTCATAGGCAACTTTCACTGAAACACCCTCTACCTCTAAGACTGGGACATTGGGACATTAAGTAATTGAGGGACAAATATCTCGTACATGTAAGAGGAAGACTTGAACAGAGGTCTTCCTGACTCTAAGGTTGACTATCTATTATGCAACACTGCCTCTCTTACCATGTAGATGTAATCTATCTCTATAATGCATGCTGTCTACAAGTTTCTATACTCAATGCTTCATGCATGAGATGGGACTCAGCTTCATCTCTTGTATTCCTTGGTGGAAATGTAAATAGGGAACAAGTGACATGGGTAGTTGGAAGGGGAAGTCGGCTGGGGGAGTCTTGTGAGGCTCTTATAAGAACAGTGTACTTTTCCTGGGGACACTCCTTGTTGTTCATAGCAGCTTTGGAGATGGTCCTGAGCAGTCTCCTAATGAGCAGAAGGACATGGCTTAGGGCAGCTAGGTGATGCAGTGAAAAGAGCACTAGCCCAAGAGTCAGGAGGACCTGAGTTCAAACGTGACCTGTGACCTTGGGGAAGTCACTTAACCACAATTGCCCTGCCTTCCCCCCTCCTAAAAACAAACAAACAAAAAGGACATGGCTGCTGGGTTTTAGTTTGACAATGAACTTGCACCCCATCCCTCTAGGGGCTGTCAGATTCCTAACTATTGTGTTTTTGGAGGCACTGGTTAGGTGCCATCTCAGACAGTTTGCTCTAATAATGGGACTCTTACTCTCTTTTACGCCATGGACCACTTGGGCCCCTTTTCAGAATAATGTTTTTAAATATATAAAATAAAATATAGAGGAATACAGGGAAAGTCGGTTATATTGAAATATAGTTATTGATATATGAAGAAACCTGGTGAAGAACACCTGCTCTAGTGAGAAGAACCTTGGTCCAGAAATCAGGAGACCTGAATTTTAGTCTTATCATTAACTAATCACAGCATTGGACAAGGCATTTTGCTTCACTGCCTCAGTTTCCCTGTAAATGGAGATAATAAAGCCTTATTTTACTTCTCCTGTAAGATCACTGCCAACCTGAAATGAGAAAATAACAGGTACAAAAGTTCTAAAAAATAGGTAATGCGCTTTTATGACCTAAATGCCCTGCAAGGTTTGTGAACTTTGTCATTGTAAAAGCAAAAGCTGGTTTTGGGTTGGTTGTCTCCTTGGGTTTGGGTTTGACCTGCTCTGGAGCGTTTGAACTATTCCTGGGCCTGTGGCATGTGTTTAACTGGGTCTGGATTCCAGCTGAGACTTAAATGAACTAGATTTAAGAAGGGCCAGTGTTGCAGATCCACTTAGTTTGGCTAGATCAGCGGTTCTTAACTTGAAGCCTGCAGATGTCTGGGGTCAATTCCAGGGGTCCCAAAAACCTGGATGGGGAAAAATGCATCTTTGTTTTCACTAACTTTTGGCTATCTTTGTACTTCCATGCATTTTATTTTATGCATTTAAAAACATTATTTTGGGCAGAGGCCTATAGGTTTTGACCAGATTGCCCAAGGTGCCCAAGACACAGAAAAGGCTAAGAACTCAGATCTAGATCATTGCTCTGTGTAGAATCTTGTCCAGAAGGCTCCACTATCCCTTGGGAAGATGACTTATCCCCAGCCTCACTTATCCCAGACTGGAACATTTGGGGAATGGGCTTTAGGGATCATTTGCATGTAATACCCCTGCTTATTAGCTAGCTGTCTTCTAGTGAACTCAGTAGGGTCTTTTATTGATGCTGTTTATTTCCTGTATGCTGATAAATGTGAAATAATATGATGAAACTCTTTTCCTTATCAGCTTTCTTTTTTCCTTCTTTAAAACTGACAGAAGGTATTTGCAAGGAAAACGGTTAATTAGTAATTGAGAACAGAGGGCCAGTTTTATCATTATCTATGTCAAGCCTATCTAGTGGCATCTGACTAAGTCTTAGGGTACTGACAATGCCAATTTTTATCCATTATTTTTCTTATTACAGCTTATTCTTTTTCACATTATGGTCAGACAGAGGTTGGCTTTAGTCTTGTTCATGAAGATAAATAGCAGTGAATTCTGATAAGTCTGGGATGGCCAAAGTTTCATTATTGGAATATATTAATAATATTCACTTGTGGACTTTAGAACCCTGGAGGAATCTGAGAATGGAGGTGGAGGGAGGGGAAGATCTGTAATTTAATCAGTGTGGAAACTCCCTCACTAACATAGAACATGGATCACCCAGTATGGAAGCTTCCCCCATCAATGCAGATCATTCTAGTGTGTAACTCAATAGTGCAGTAAAGCTTTAGCCCTCTGGAGGCACTGCTAAGCTAAGGGATTTATCCATGGTCAAACATCGAATCTGTGTCATGGGTAGGAATTTAACATTAGGTCTTTCTGCCAAGACTAGTTCCCTTTCCTCTATGCCATGCTGCCTCTTCTTAGGCCTTCCCTTCATTTAAACCAAAGACTGTTTGGGGTTAGAAGAACAGTAGGTATTTCTTTCCATTTGGGCAAATTCTTAATTTTTCCTTGCTATGTACTGTTTTTCTTTCCGATGGAAAATTTCAGGGGATGGAGCCAAAAGGCAAGCTTACTATTTAATGTCAGCGCCTAGTACATTCTTTCCTCCAAGACATCCAGATTCTCTGCAGGTGTCATTTTCCACTTGATCCTAAGTTCAACCCTTTGGGAAATAGCATTAATTTTCTCTCTATGAAAGGGCTTTTTAGCAAGTTACTGCTTCGATGTGCAAATAGCTACCTGCAAACTTGATGTAACTCTTCATTTTCTTCCCAGAAAACTTCACTTAAAGAAGACTGGCTCAACAAATATTACCTTGGCTTCATAAATGGCTCCCCTTCTTCAGATAATCAACTGGTCAGTATCTCCCTTGATTACTCTTTTCTAATTCCTGGGAGAAGATTTCTTATAACATTGCCTTTCTGCATCTTCTAGGTCTATTTATGGAGATACACAGCTTATCCAGGGATAAAGATTTTATTTTTTAAAGAATAGCGCAAAGGCCTGTATATTTGCCTGAAGTAGCCAATCTCCAGTGTAAAAACACCCTTAGCTTTATTAATGTCTTCTATTAGACTGTGCATGGGTCTATTCCTAATATTTTGGCTTATTCCTAATATTTGTCTTCATGTTCCCCTAAAGATTCCATAAATTAAATTTAGCTTAATAAACTTTTACTGAAGTGCTTTATTAAGGTACTAGGCTAGGTGCTAGGTGGTTCAATGAAAATAATGCTGGACCTTGAGTCAGGAAGACCTGAGTTCAAATTTGGCCCCAGATACTTACTAGCTATGTGATCTTAGGCAATTCACTTAACCCCTGCTTGCCTCAATTTCCTCATCTATAAAAAGAGGATAATAATAGCACCTACTTCCCAGTGTTATGAGGATCAAAATGAGATAATATTTGTAAAGTGCTTAGCACAACATCTGGCACATATTATGTGTTATATAAATGTTAGCTACTGTCAGATATTTTTAATGGCAGGGCAGTTGACATTAAGTGACTTGCCCAAGGTCACACAGCTAGTAAGTATCAAGTGTCTGAGGTTGGATTTGAACTCAGGTCCTCCTGACTCCAGGGCCAGTGCTCTAAAATGCAAGGGATATGAAGATAAAAAAACAAAACTATCCCTGCCTTCAAGGATCTTACCTTTTACTGATAGGATTATGTGTGATATAATATGCAGACATATGAGTACATACTATGCAATTTGAAGAAAGAGAGATTAACTATTGAGGGTATCAGGGAATCCTTCTTGAAGGTGGTGGCACTTGAGCTGATCCTTGAAGAAAAGACAAGTATTGAGAAAAGGTGACTTGAGGAGGGTGTGTATTCCAGGCATGGAAGATGATCTGTGCAAATGCATGGAGGCAGGAGATGAGCTGATGAGTGTAGGGAGCAGTTTAGTGTATGAAGCCACAGAAGTAAAATGAGAGAAATCTGAAAAAGGAAGATTGAGGCCATTAAAAATATCTTGAAGATGCCTCCAGATGGCAGAAGCCCTTAAATACTATACCAATAAACTAGTATTTCACCTTAGAAATAGTAAGGAGCCACACAAGACTCTTGAGCACAGGAGTGACATGGTCAATCTGTCTCAGCAAGATTATTCTGGCCATGGTATGAAGGCTACATTGGTGGGGATGGAACTAGAGGCAAAGAGATCAGTTAGAAGGCTATCACCATAGTCCAGAAGAGAGATGGTAAGGGCCTGAATTAGAGTGTTGGCCACTGAAACTATGGCAACTTACTTCACTAGTCCTCATTTTCCTCATCTGTAAATTTTTTTTTCTTTTTGGAGGGGGGAAGGCAGGGCAATTGGGGTTAAGTGACTTGCCCAAGGGCACATGGCTAGTTTTGTGTTAAGTGTCTGAGGCTGGGTTTGAACTCAGGTCCTCCTGACTCCAGGGCCGGTGTTCTATTCACTGCACCACCTAGCCACCCCCCCACCTCATCTGTAAACTGAGGGGATTGGCTGCTAAAGCTCCTTCTTATTCTAAGTCTATGATCCTATGAACTATAAACTCTTCTTTATGCATCCCTTACAGTGCAGTGACACATACAAGTTGAGTATCAGGGACAACACTTCCATCCCATACCTACCAGAGTAAATATTCAATTAAACTGTAATAATATTCCTGAGATGAGCAGGCTATCACAGTCTTCTAGTACTATAGCCTTTTGGGAATTAGATTGCATGTATCAGCAAGGATCAGAACTTACCAGTGATGGTAGTGAAATGGGATGGAGACGTCATGGTGACAAATGGTGGAGTGAGATACTTAGCCTTCACTCCCTCCTTAACAAGGCGATCCATGTTAGGTGTATCAACATCTTGATCATAATTCCAGCGAAACCCATCGAAGGAAATCACAAGCAACTTGTTACAGCTTCCCTTTGTCCTGGGGACAGGATGGCAGGCAGCATGGCTCAGTAGGATAAGCAGAAGAGCAAGGCATCTGTGCACCTCCATGTCATGAGAGCTTAGACGTAGGGACAATGTTGGACCTGGCACTTTCATCTCCCCCCTTTTTTATCTGAGGTTGAGCAAAGTCCAAGTTGATAATGCTGTGTTAACTTTGTCCTAGAATTAAAAACACCCAGAGAATAACAAAACATTTAAAAATTTTCTCATAGGAAAAGAATAAATGATTCCATGATTACACCATAGATCAAAGGCAAATCCCATAAAACTTTGCTAATTTATATGCCACTAATTCAATTCAATAAATATTAAGTGCCTATTCTGGGTAAGACACTGCTAGGAACTGGTGATAAAAGGACAAAAAATGAAATACTCTTTGACTCCAGTGAATTTGTATTTTCCTGAGGAATACAACATATACATGGATAAATAAATATAAATATGAATCCTGGGTACCAACTTGATAACAAGTCCTCCTAAGAGGAAATAACCTCAGATATTGCCTTGCCCATGGGCTTTCTCATTGTTAGAAAGTAATACCAAGTGGCTGGAGTTATTTCTCTTTGGCAGAACTTACAAAGAAATTTGAAGAGATTGAAGGTCCTAACAATGGGGGAATCAGGAAAGGCTTCCAAGAAGTTATGTTCTTAGTGTTCTGAGCACTGCAGGGAGCCAGGGATGCTAAGAGTAGAGGAGAGGCTGGGGGTATCTCAGACATGAGGGACTGCTGGGGAAAGAGTGGACAGTGGGAGATGGGAAGATGACCTTACAGTTCTATCATTAATTCAGAATTCATGGGTCTGGACTGAAGTTGATTATTATTTCTTTTTTGTGAATCTGTGATTCCATTGGTATAGAGAAATTCTGGTGAAGAAACCCCCTTTGCATCTACTTGCATATTGACATCTATAGTGTGATTTATCTCGAAGGATTGCTTGGGAAATTGAGCTCAAAAAACTGTTGATAAAGGTAAGGATCAGAAGTTTTGATCCTTGCCATCTTTTTCACAAGTGTCTTTCCTTTTTTTTTTTTTGGTTTCATACATGTCATTCTTCATCAATGACTATATCAGATAAAAATAATTTACTTATGGTTATAATAATAGCTAATATTCGTGAAATACTTTAAGGGATTTTATATTTGTTGTCTTACTTAATCTTTACAACAACCCTGTGAGGCAAGTGCTATTATTATCCCCATTTTGCAGATGAGGAAACTAAGGCTTAGAGAAGTTAAGTGACTTGCCCAGGTTCAGCATAGCTAAATAGATATTTGAGATAAGATTTGAACTCAGGTCTTCCTGGCTCTAAGTCCAGAATTCTATCCACTGCACCACATTGATTATAAGGAGAAATACCTAACCACCCAATTGCCTTCTCCTGTCTCATCTGGTCTCTTTCTTTTAAACCACTAATATAGAAGATCAACAGTGGTGTCTTTCTGGAGAAAATAAAGAGGGTGTGCTCTGACTTTGTAATGTTATTTGAACATATTATAGTGACCTGTTCCTGTCTCTTTAGAAAGTGCTGAAAACCAGCTACGTTGAAGGGAAGAAAGAGAAGCATGTCTGAATATGTTACTTCACACAAGTGTTCTTCAGTTGTTTCACGTGTGTGCACTCTGTCTTCCCTAATAGGTGGCAGGCCACTAGAAAGCAGATCATATCTTCTGTTTCCCTTGTGTAACAGGACTCTCCATGTGAATGACCAATGGTTAATGGAAAATCCCCAGTAAACTGCAGAGAAGAAGGCATTCTAGAGGTGGTGGCTTGATAAGCAGGAGGCAGAATACTGGGAGGGTAAGTTGGAGGATCAGGACTGTGCAATGAGGAGGCTGCCAATGTAGGGCTCTAGTCCCATAAGGTCTGTCTGGGGGGATCCTTTTTTTCTGAACTCACTCAGAGACACAGACTCAAGGCTGGTGATTTCTTCCTCTATGTATCTCTTCTCCTTCTGTTTCTTTCTTGGGAGAACATATGTCAGTTTCCAAAACTTACTTCTGTTTCATTAAATTTTATTTCTGCCTTTCTATTCATCTTATCTTTAAAGTTGGTTTTTAAGAGGAATGTGCTTAACCATTGCATTACTGATCTAAATGTTTCATTATTCAAATGTAGCAAAGAGAGGCATTGTGGGAATGGAATGCCTGGGAAGAGATTAGAGAAATAGATGTTATAATGACAATATATATTGACCAGAGCAGTTTTCTGGGCTAGGGGCTCAGGGCTGTAGCCAAGGGAATTATTGATCCAATTTTTCATCTTCCCAGAACAAAGAGAGAAACTTAAACCCAGATTTTTCTAGCCAAATAGATTAGCAGCTTTGGTTAGGGGAAGTTACACTGAAGTAGGTTAGTATGAGAGGTGAGTCTTAGCCACTTAGTCTTCCCATTATTTGTTTTTTTCTTCTTCATGCTAACTTAAAAGAAAAACTGAGCCATGCCTTAGGGGAGATGCTGAGACAGTGGCCATAGAGAAATCATTGCCCACTGAAAATATTTGGGAAGCAATGACACCATGACACCAAGGGTGGGAGCTGGTAAGGGAGTGTGACAACACTCCTGCCAATCCAGCTTAGTACTATTCTTACTTGCCTTATAACCTCCAACCTCAGTTTAATAGCCAGTAAGTGCCTACTATGTAAAAGGGAATAAGGATTTTTTCTTTTGGCAGATATATAATTTAATTCTTATGGAGGAATTCCCACTGAATGAACTTCTTCCACCAATACAGATGGGCAACTGTTTGTGACTTATTGTTTTGGACAGTTGTTTAGGGGCATTGAGAGATCAGGTTCATGCAGCCAGAATATGTCAAAAGACAAGACTTGAATACAAGTCTTCTTGACTCTTGAGGCTCTCCCTTCACCTACTATCCCATGTTGTCTTTGTGCTGATGTGCTAGGTTCTGGAGATACCAAAGACAAAAACAAAAATTTCTCTGCTCTCAAGCATTATAGTCTATAAAACTCTGTATATAGTGGCTATTCCTGGAGACTTCATGACTTACTAAAAGAATATGGAATAGAAATGAGGAAGAAAATGAGCTGTAAGTAACCTTCTAAGAGTATCTTTACATCTCAGGATAGGCCTAGAAAATGTGTCACTGCATCTTCAGAGAATACAAACAGAATGGCAGGGAGTCTGAAAATTGTGTTCAAAAGAATTTGTGGAATTTAGTAAGGGGAAGAGAAGACTAAGAGGGGAAACTGTCTTCAGATATCTAAAGTCCTATTAAGCCCAAAGAGTGATAGACTTCCTGTATGTTCTGTGATCTTTGTGACAGTTTGGATTGCTTCAGAAAGCTGTAGAACTGGTGGATGGAAGTTACATGAATGTACATTAAAGGCATCATGCTAGTCTTAAAGTGAGGAGACTTGGATTGGAATCTTGACTGTATCACTTACCAGCTATGACTTTGAGCAAGACACTTTTCCTCCGTGAGACTCAATTTCCTCATCTATAAAATCTAATGTTAAGTCTTGCATTACTTACCTCATAGAACGTTTGTGAAGAAAGTCTTTTGCAAGTCTTAAAGTAGAAGAAAGTACTTTGTAACCTTAAGCAAACCTTAAAGAAGGCAATGGGGGCAGCTAGGTAGTACAGTAGACTGAGTTCAGGGCCTGGAGTCAAGAAGACTCATCTTCCTGAGTTCAAATCTAGCCTCAGAAACTTACAAGCTATGTGACCCTGGGCAAGTCATTTAACTCTGTTTACCTCAGTTTCCTTATTTGTAAAATGAGCTGGAGCAGGAAATGGCAAACCACTCCAGTATCTTTACCAAGAAAACCCCAAATGGGGGTCATGAAGAGTTGTACATGAATGAAAAGACTGAACAACAACAATAAAAAGAAGGCAGAACATTACAGTGGAAAGAATGCTAGCTCTTTGGTCAGAGGACCCAGGGTCAAATCCCACCTCTGTCATTTACTTACCTTTGTGTCCTTGGGCAAATCACTTATTTCCTGGGCCTTAGTTCCCTCATATAGAAAATGAAGGAATTGAATCAGGTGACCTCTGATTTTTCTTCTAATCCTAGATCTATATTATAAAATTGTATGATTTTTTAAATGTTATTTAATTTGTATTATATGTAATATTGTGTAATTATATAACACATATATAAATATACAATATTATGTAATTATATAATACATAATATTATATATAAGTATATATATAATATGATAATAAAAATGACAGAAGTTCACTATATTTTGCAGAAGTTACAAATGGGAGTTGCACTGGAAGCCTAAAGGTCCTCTTACAAGAGTAGTTGAGGAATATACATGTTCCCATTGTTACCAGAAATGGATAAGATTATCACTGAGCTCTTTTGAAATTACTTGTCAAGGTCACTTTATTTCTCTGTAGAGTTTCAGGTAACATTGTTGACTCCTTATCAGTACTTCAGTCTACCAGAAATGCCTGTTTTTGTTGTTGAGTTGTTTCAGTCGTGTCAGACTCTGTTGACCCCACTTGGGATTTTCTTGGCAAAGATGCAGTAGTGGTTTGTTTCTAATAGCAAGATGCTGCTACTGAGGCAGGAGAAGCTCCTGTGCGGAAGCCTCAGTCTGCTATCTTAATTTTGTGGTGCATGTTTATGAGCCTCATTTGGGCAAAGTCACTACCCCAAAGATTAATTACATTGCTAGAGTGTACGTGGTATTATTAAGTTAGGTGTTCCCAGCATTCTGCTCTCTTTCTCCCTCATGGGTGAATGTCAGGTTCATTGGATAAACCTTCTGAGCTTAAGCTTCATGAGTTATACTGGAATTATCATGATCAGTTAAATGTGTCTTGTTTGGAATCTTCTATTAAATTCTTTTTTTTTTGCCTTTTGGAGGGCAATTGGGGTTAAGTAACTTGCCCAAGGTCACACAGCTAGGTTTTTGTTTGTGTGTGTGTTAAGTGTCTGAGGCAGGATCCGAACTCAGGTCCTTCTGACTCCAGGGCTGACGCTCTACTCACTGCGTCACCTAGCTGCCCCCTCTATTAGATTCTTAAGGAAATATCTTATTCTTGGGCTTACTCCAAGGCTCAGAAAATTGCCTTCATTGTCAGGAGACTTCTGCTTGGGGCTTAGATTTAGACACTTTATAACTAAGAGGGAATGGATTCAAGATAACTGAATATTTTACACCTCTCACAAAAGGTGTTGTTCATATAGTCAAAGTTTGTTAGAGTCAGGTTAAATGTTGGACTAAGGTTCAGTGACTTAAACAAATTGATTTTTCAAACTATATTCTTTGCTAAGGTGATACTACCCCAGAGGGTAATGGTGGACACTTGTAGTGGTGACCTATCTTTATATATATATATATAGTTGATGGGACAGAGTTAAAATGGATTGTTCCCTAGGAAATTCTTATTAGCTCATTCACACTTGTAGGGACATAGTCTATGGAGGCTCTTTTTTTAAAGGCTTTACTGGTACATAAAAAATACCATTCTTGTCATCAATAAGCAAACCAGTAGTCCAAACACATTCCTGATTAGGCAGCTAGGTGATATGGTGGATAAATGTTGAACATGGAGTCAGGAAGACTTGAGTTTAAACCCTGCTTCAGACACTCAGAAAGCAGTGTGACCATCTCTCTCAGCCTCAGTTTTCTCATGTGTGAAATAGGTAAAGTAATACCCTACCTCATAGGGTTGTTGTGAGGATCAAGTGAAATAATATATGCAAAGCACATTGCAAACTTACAACACTATATAAATGTTAGTTATCATGATTAATTGATGGAATTTTAGTTAGTTTGGAAGTTCTATAGTATGGGAGTACATTGTCTCCTCACCCTCCAGTGTAGAAGTAGAACCCTTCCTTGTAACAAAGAATATAGGTAAGTAAAACAAACCAGCACATTGGTCATGTCTCACAATATATATATATATATATATATATATATATATATATATATATATATATATATCATTCTATACCCATAGTCCACTATCCCTCTGCTAAGAGGGTATAGGTAGGCATTCTTCAGCACTGTAGCAACAAGCACCCCAGCATACCCAGGGTGGCTGCCAACACAGGTTCTTACATCTGCTTTTCTAAAGGAAAGCAGCTCAAAATGTGTTAACAAGCTTACTTTAATCAAGCAAACATATATCATTTACCTAGTTCAGGGGGAAAAGGTCAGCACCCCAAACTTCAGAGAATACAGAGATTACAAGCAGACAACAAATACAGAGAAACATCAGCAGGCAGGCTTCCAACTGTTGTGACCTAATCCATACTTCCTCAGTTACCAGAGAGAGAAGCATCAACATCTGGGTTTTCAAAGCCGGGGGCTCAACGGCTGCCCAGAGTCTTGTCTGGTCAAATCACATAACTCTTCTTAAAGTGAGCCCCCAAACAAAATCTCACATAGAGGTATATACAGCCTTTTCCTGGCTCAGAGAATGTCACAGCCCTCTTGACCCACTGCCTAATCCACAGCCTCAAGGTGTGGGCATTCCTGAAAACCAAGCCTCCTGCCACAGGCTTCATGTGACCACATTCAGCCTATTAGGGGGCAGAGTATATTTTAAAATCTGGGGAGTCACTTAAAATCTCAGAGTCACTTAAGCCTGTCAAGGGGCAGGGAAGATCTTCAGATTCCCATTCCCATAACAAGCACTAGACTTCCAAAGTTACTGTGCTAAGAGTTCACACATCTTTTAATGTTATTTTCTTGTGAACATTGTATTCACTGTTCATCATACAAGATCTTGAAACCATCTTCAGGAAACTAGTGGCTCATGCTGTTGACATCACTTCTTAGTTACCTGAGTACAAATAGTCATAAGAAACTTGAGGTGTTCTCTGATGCTTGACTGGGGGAAATCTATGGGCAATTCAATCAAGGGATCTTTGCTCATCTGAATCAACTTGTAAGGTCCTCAGTGCCTGTTGTTGGTGGATATCTTCTGCTTTGGCTAAGTACACTTCTTTTGATAACTGTTGAATCATCTCCTACTATCTCAATTTGTTCTAATCTTGAACCTCAAGTACCAGGGGAATGGCCTGAGTCAAGCCTTTTTCAGAATACAAGTCTTCCTAAATTTATTTGATTTCTTCATGTTGATCCTGTCTTCTAGCTCAGTATCTATCTAGGGAGGTTCTTAAGTCTATCCTTGATCCTCCAGCACTCCTGACATAAGGCCAGAAGGAAAAGTAACTGAAACCATGACTTATCAAGTTTGATTTCAGTAACCACAATGCCTAAAGATTCAAGCTGTCCTCAGACTCTTTGTATGGTTGAGCCTCTTAGCTCTGGGAATCTAATACACAAAATTTTTCAGGTAAGTATTAGAGGGAAAGAAACTTCAAGAGAGCTTTTCTATTCCCAGTTGACCAACTATATAGATAACATGGCAGGTAGATCTTGAGAAGAGCTAATACAGGGGAAAGCGGTGGTGTTAGGAAGATGAGAAGGTCAATAATTAAGGGTATAGCTGTTCAGGAGAGGAGAAAGAGGAAAATTAAACTGCCAGCCATGAATAATGAGAAATCTTTGATGGAATTAGTGGTGGGGAACAGATACTTAATGCTTTCCTATTTCCCTCCCAGTCAAACATTTTAACTTGGAATAGACAGGCAAAAAAGCAAGTGTCTTGAGGATTCTATCTCTCAGAGTCTGATCTAGAGAAGCAAGGGGGAAGAAATAGGAGAATTTCTGAGTAGGTGCCAGATAAGAGAAAGAGCTATGGTTGTTAAGTTGGATGGAACAAGAATTGGACCCCTTTCTGGTCATGGTTTGAGGGTCTCTGGAATTAGAGGAGTTCACTCTGCTGGGGCCATCAAATATCCACCAATAATGATTTTGGGAATAATTTGTGAAGAAAAGCTTCCTAAATGGGAGTTTTGTGTGGAAAAGCACGAAGTTCTTTATAGGTACTATGTTTACTAACTTGCTTTATTTTTTACGTGTTTTAGCACAATATTATGAAAAGTTACAAGATAAATTGTAATGATGATATCCATGACTTGGCTTATCTCCATCAATAATCTTCAAAATAGTAGGTTTTTTCTGTTTTGACATTTTTGTTTTAACATAATGGTTCATTTATTTAACTTATGGTGGTTATCTTCATTAGAGTTGTTAGCCTGTCAAGGTAGCAGGTTTAATCCTTTATTTGCAAGGCTAATGTTTTAAAATCATACCCCTTTGTTTCGTGAAAAAGACACAATTAGGACAGTTAAATGAATGGTTCTGTGAACTATATATTCACTTACATGTTGTAATTACTGTAAACTTTACTGATGTACATAATGGCTTTGAAACACATTAAAAATCATTGAAGCTATACACATTTGAAAATTTTTATTGAACTTCATTTAGTTTCAAGATGGCAAATATAACCTAGGCAATATATATTATTGTTTCCTAAGTTCAGAGATAATAGAGCATTGATAGCACTGCTATTTGTGTGTGTATGTAGGTGTGGCAAAAAAGACCAAGTATCATACTTTAGCTTGTAGCTGACACTGCTATTTTGGTTTGTCAATGTTAGCTCTTTCTCTTCATCTCAAAGGCTGTTATCTGTGCTTACCCAGAGTTCCCCTTCTTCATCCAACTCTGAGGGCTGCACACTGGGACTGTTCTTATGTACCAGTGGAATGGGGACCTGCCTATGTAGTTTTATTTCAGATGATTGGAGAAAAGTCTCCTTGTCCCAAATAGAATTGCCTTTCTCTCTGAAATCCCACCAATCTGGAGTTCATTTGAACAATAAGTTATACACTTTTAAAATGTACTTACCTCAGGAAGAATCAAGGGGGATTATTAGTCATTTATACCTCAGCATAGATTTAATTAAAAAAAATTCAGTTCCAAATTCTTTCCCTTCCTCCACCTCTCTCCCACTCATTGATAAGACAAGAAATACTATAGCCATTATATATATGAAGTCATGCAAAACATATTTCCACATTAGCCATGTTGCAGAAAAAACCAAAACCAAAACCCCAAACTGAAAGCCAAATAACCAAACCCAGAAAAATAAAGAAAAAAAAATGCGCTTCAGTCTGGAGTCAGAGCCAAATCTTTATCTGAAGTATTTTTCATCAGTATGGATTATTTTAATCAGATTTTCTCCTGATGCCTACCTGAGATTACCACTGAGGTATCAGGAGTTTTGTTAGAGGGTAAGAGAAGTAATTTTTTTTTGTATACAATTGTTGTTTTTTTAGCTTTTTCTTTTTGGAGGGCAGTTAGGGTTAAGTGACTTGCCCAAGGTCACATGACTAGTTAGTGTGTCAAGTATCTGAGGCCATGTTTGAACTCAGGTCCTTCTGACTCCAGGGCCAGTGCTCTTATTCACTGTGCCATCTAGCCACCCCACTTTTATTGTATTAAACATTTTGAGAGCACTGGAATGAGTGGTAGTGATTGGGCAACCAGAGGATAGCCTAAATAGGCGTTTCATTTATTTGAGGGATGGGTAAGAGCATTTGAATGCCTAGGTGCCACCGTGGGTAGAGAACACTGGATTTGGAGTCAGGAAGATCTGAGTTCAAATTCTGATACTACCTGGGTGACTTGGGCAAGTCATATAACTTCTCAGCCTAACTTTTCTTATCTGTAAACTGGGGAAAATAGTAATTTCTATTTCCCAGGGCTGTGGAGAAGATCAAGTGATATATATATACACATGCGTGTATGTATATATGTGTATATATGTATATATAAAGTACTTTACAAAAGCCAAAGCTTTGTATAACTGTCAGTTGTTGTTATTGTTGTTACCTGAGAAGGATCTACAAAAGGAGAGAGGAAGGCATCAAAAATTCACTTTTTCAACTACCAGAGTTTTGCCAAGGGCTTTTCCCTTCCTGCTCCTGAGTTTTCCTAGTCATTTAATGGCAATTTACTACTATTAGTACCATTACTACCACCACCTCCATTTACGTGGTAGTTTACATTTTATAAAGAAATTGATATACATGATAGAATTTGGTTTGATGTATCCAACAAATCTGTGAAGTAGACAGGGTGGGATTTTTAATCTCTGTTTTCTAAGAGATAAGGAAACTGAGCCTCACATAGATTAAATGACTTGTCCTCCATTTCTCTTATCTTGTCCTACCTGCTTTGTTTGGAGACTGTCCTTCTCTAGTTTCTGGTTTCCGCATCTGTAAGATGAGATGGTTGGACTAGGAGATCTCTGAGATTCCTTTCACCTTTATGATTCCGCATTGCCAGATGGCTAGAATTGCCTGGCTATCACTCTTAGGGATTGAGGAGAATAACGGGCAGGGGAACCTAAAGGGTTAAGAAGGAACCCAGATACTTCCTGTCTATTTCTCTGGGAAACAAATAAAAATAAACCACAAGTAAAAGAAAACATAGTAAGTTGGAATGGTTTTTGAATTTGCCAAGAGATGACTGGGGATCTTTAAAGCAAAATAAATGTCTATCCTGCAGGAGAATGAAACACACTGACCAGTATGTATGTCTGAGGATCAAATTACCCACCCAAACCAGCTAAGAGCATTCTTTGTTTATTTGATAACAAGTATAATGTTAATGAAAACACGGAAGCCAAGGTCTTCTGGGGTGGAGGTGAGGATTCCCTGAGGCCAAAGTCTCTGGGTCCTTTTCAACAAAGCCTTGGGTACTAACCAGGTCTCTGCATCAGTGTGCTGTGAGTTGTGGTCTCTGAAGCTCTTTCAGCAGTCTATATACAGACTTCCCTAATGGGCCTGCTACAGTAGCAGGTAATGTGCTAGAGAGGTCCGCTTAGGACTTGAAAGTCATCTTATATCCCCTCCAAATGAGACTCAATCCTGCACTTTGAAATTGTTTTCAGTACCTGTCAACATTAGCCCTTCAGCTTCAGTGGAAATAGGGTTGTTTATACATCACTGTCAGGAAGAATGGAGAACACACCAGTCTCTGTCAACAAAAATGTGGCACAAAAAGAGTAAGATGAAACATCAGTGTGGATTATGAATGATTCTTAAAATTTGTGTACCGATCCTAAAAGCCAGTAGGGGTGGGAAGAGGAGGAGGGGATGTAGTAAGCCTTGGGAGACATGTGTTTAGAATAATATTGGGCAGGACCAAATGGAGTCAGGGCATCTCCAAATGCCTTGCAGATAAAAAATAGTCTCCTGTCATGGCCCAAAGGTTTGATGGGCTATGGACAAGATGGACTGAAATCCAGTCAGTAAACAACTGCAAAAGACTAAGTATCATTGAGTGTTGTTGATAAACTTAATGAGACAGGGAGTGTGCTCTGAGAATGGGCAGTATTGATTCTGGGGAAGAAATAAAATGGGCCAAACAACTCTTGACAATTGAGAGGCATTGCTACATTTTATTTAAAGTACCTCTGTCCAGTGTGTATATATTTGTAAATCTGTGTGTTGTGAGTGTGATGGCTTCTGTGTAAACCATGGTGTCAAGAAAAAGAAATTCTTCACAGCTCAGATACTTGTTTACTTGGGGGTACTGACTTCTCTGTGCCTTGAGATAGCTAGTGGAGAACTGACTACCAGTGAAGCTAGCAATGGGCTACTTCTGTGTTTGGATATGGGATCCTGGGGGACAGGGTGAGGGCTGGAGAAGAGGAAGTTGTATTTCGGAAAGAGTTCTCTATTATAATGATGGCTAAAATTCATACAGCACTTTCAAGTTTGTAAAACACGCTACACATATTGTCTGATTTTATCCTCACAATAATCCTGAGAATGCCCCTTTTATAGGTGAGGAAACAGAGGCTGAAAGAAGATAAGAGATTTTCCCACGTTCTCACAGGTAGCGCGTCAGAAGCTGGATTCAAATTCAGATTTTATTCACTTAAAGTCCAGCGATTCAGGAGCTCAGTCATCTGCCTTTTATTTTTGTCTTTGTACAGTGACTCACATGATAAATGCCCAGAGACCACTTATTTTCATTTTCAGTTTTTGGTCTTTGTATCCCAAGCCTGAGCACACAGAAAGTGGTTATTAATGCTTGCTAAATTGGACTGAATTGAACACTAAAAGGGGAAGAGAAGGAGAGAAGAAATGAAGGGACTTATTGAGTAAGTTGCATACTTTAGGGTTCATTAAATTTAGGGTCCATTCTAGTAGTCCTTTCAGGGCAGGCCTTACTTTCACTTCCTTTTCTTACCCAAGATTGCATCACCTGGTTTCCATTTTCTTGCTCAGGGCTGCAGATTGATTCCTGTTTTTTCGCAAACATTTTTCTTTTTTTTTTTCTTCTTTCTTTTGACTCTTAGAAAAATTGGACCTATAAATTGAATCTGCCTCCAGGCAGCTTTAACTTGCATGACCAGCACTTACTCAGCAGATAACCACAGGCCTCATTAACCTTGGCAAATTCTCAAGAGTTGTATTTTTGGGTGGGGGAGGAGGGGTAATATGAGTTATTTTTTGATAATTTCTTGAGTAGGTTTGGAGCAGAACCTTCCCTCCCCCAACTTTTTTCTTGAATAAACATGTTTGCTTTCCTGTCGGCAGAATCCTTGTTCTTTTCAGCTGTTTTTTTTTTTTAAACTTCTTTATTAAGGCATTTAAGTCCTTCATTAGCCTTTGCAAAGAGATTTGTGCATTTGGTGGCCAAGGGCCAGTTTAGCATCAAGGAGTACCTTCAGTACAGTGAAGAATGTTGCTATAAACAGGGTTGGTTATTTATCATATCTACAGAGAATTTCCTTTATTTGTTTATTTATTTATCTGATAATGGAAAACTATACTGTATATGGAACAGGTTAGTGTGATATAGCTTAGCCAGTAAGTCAATAAGCATTGATTAAGCTCTGTTGTACTAGGCACAGTACTAAGCACTAGGGAAACAAAGAAGGGCAAAAGACAATTCCTGCCTTCAGAGAGCTCACAGTCTAATGAGAGAGACAACATGCAAACAGCTATGTAAAACAAACTGTATACAGGTTAAATAGGAACGGAGGGAAGGTACTTGAATTAAGAGGGATTAGGAGGAGCAGCTAGGTGGCTCAGTGAATAGAGCACCAGCCCTGGAGTCAGGATTTGAACTCAGGTCCTCCTGATTTCAGGGTGGGTTCTCTGTTCACTGCACCACCTAGCCGCCCCCAAGGGGAAAGTTTTATGGTATTTCAAGATTAGGGAAGAGACTTTAGGGCGACTTCAGGTTAAAGAATAACCTAGGGACACAAAGTACTGGAAAAGTAACTCTTCATATTATTTTTTAACCCTTAGGGCACCTTTGTATCTATATCACTTTTTCCATCTTTCCTGCACCAAATATTGATGATACTGCTATTGATATGGGAGCATAGGGCAAGGCAAGATTAGGGTTAAAGAGGATGGGAAGAAGAAAAAATCACCAACACCAGGAACAGCTTGGATGATTGCCTGGTGTTATTAACAAAAGAGGCAGCTAAGTGTATAGAAAGAAGCTTGTGAAGAGAGTAAACAAGGAGAGAGGAGAGAGGAGAGAGGAGAGATACAATGGTAAGGAAAGTCTATCACAAACCACAGCATGGTACTTCAATCCAGAAACACTTGCAGAATGCTGACTAGTGGCAAGGTTCTGGGTTAAGTGCTGTGGGGTTTGCAGAAAAAGTACAAACTCGATTGTTCCCATGTAGCAATGTAGTTGGAGAGACAAGGTAGATACGTGTGAAAGAATTCACTAAGTTCCTTGTCCAATAGTAGAGGGGAGAGCAGTCAATGTTGGTGCTTTGGGGGCAAAGAGAAGGAAGCAGGACTCCAATGTAGATTCCTTTGAATTATTCCCTACAGGGACTCTAAGCTCTCAGACTTAAAGATCTTCTTTCTGGAGAGTCCCAATATCATGTATTAAACAGTACCATATATGGCACATAAAGGCAAGATAGCAGATAGCTAACAAGTTTAATGAGACATAGATAATAGATAAGTTTTACTTCTAAACGATGAATTAATTAAACAAACAATGGGCAATGGATAACTGAGGTTGATTATAACTGATATAAAGAAGTGAGTGATTAATGATAAGTGAGCAGTAGATTAAGCATTATTAAGCCCTTACTTGTGCCAGGCATTGTATTAAGTACTGGGGATTTAAATACAAATAAATAAGACAGTGACTGCCCTTAAGGAGTCTACCTTTTAAGGGGGGGGGGAGATAAAACATAAAGTGGAGTTGGAAAACTGGGAGGAGAATAAGGCCAACTTTAAAATGTAGAGATGTCTGGGAAGAGGCAGCAAGGACTGGGTGCAAAAGATCATCTAGTAAAGCCCAGGGAGCTTCCCACAGACATGGAGTCCAAAGTTCCAATGGCCCAGGGTTGGGGTGGGGAGAGCAGGGGAGGGTGGTGGGACTGATGTCTGTAGTGAAGGCAGCAGAATATAGGGATAATTGGAAAGAGGTGTGGAGTCCTGTTTCCTTGAAAGGTAAGTCAAAAGTTCACCCAATGGTACAGATAATAAATGTTTCAGAGTTTGGATGGAGTGCATATTGTATACATGTATTGATCGTTGTTACTGGTAAATGTTTAACAACTGGCCCTTTGTACGGAAAATGTACACAGGATATACTTTTAAATTTAATCTGTGTTAGCAACATTTTCTCCATTACTTGCTTAATTCTAGACAACTAACAGAATTATAAAGTCTTGATTTATGGCATTTGTTGATTTCTTGAGATGTAAATATTCCCACTGAAAATTTAACAGTTGGCCCTTCCAAGTCAATATGAGCCAGCTCTAATGCATTATTGTTCTAGGACAATGTAAGCTCTTTCAACTTTTAAAAAATCTTTATATGTCCAATGGGTAGCATAGTGTCTGGCACATAAAAGGTCAATCTCTACCATTTATTAAACCCCTACTATATACCAGGCACTGTGCTTAGTAAAGGCTTATTAAATAGAATTGAATCCTAGCTGGCTTGAATGGTCAGGATAAATTTAATAGAAGAGATGAGATTAGGTTTGGGATTTAAAGGCTAGTCAAATTTCAGGGGCAGAGAGGGAAAAGGAAGGCACTGAAGGAATGCAATAAGTGTGGGGCGGATTGGTGGCGCAGTAACTAGAGCACCAGCCCTGGAGTCAGGAAGACCTGAGTTCAAATCTGGCCTCAGACACTTAACGCAAAAACTAGCCATGTGACCTTGGGCAAGTCACTTAACCTCAACTGCCCTCCAAAAAGCAAAACAAAAAACAAAACCCAACAAAAAACAAAAGGAATGCAATAAGTGAAGGTGTGGGAATGGAAAGTTTAAGACCTGGTTAAGGGCTAATGGATGATCCAGTTTGATAGGAGTGGAGGAGGAATCATGCAGGAAAGAAGTGAGAGTTTAGGCTGTAAAGGCAGGTTGGGGCCAAGTAGTGGAGGGTTTGGAATGCCAAGTGAAGGGCATAATGTGCAGTATCTGTTCTTAACCTAGGACATGACAAATTGGGCCAGGCCCTTGATTTATGAACAGGGAGAGTTTGTGAAGGATACAATATCAATATGAAAAGTTTAAGGATGCCAAACCTCCTTTAAGGAAAGTTAAGTATCCATTAATCTCTTAATGATTTATAACAACAGTAACAATAATGAATGATGCTTTATACACATACCTTAGTATAGTGGATAGCCTCAAAGTCTTAATCTATTAAATTTAAAGACTATATGTGTATTGTTGACCTGAAAGTTTGGTTAAAAGAGGCAAACAGGCTAGGTGATTATAAATTCATGTTATTTATTCCCTTAAATTTAGCAGATATGTGTTTGCATGGAGCCAAAACATGAGTTCTGACTGCCTGATAAAAGAATGAACAGCCTTAAATATGTTTCAGGACAATCATAAGTCAGGTTGTTTGTGTTCCTCAGATATATGGTCTCCATACGTGTTTATACCATGAGAAAGGAAGTTTCTTAGTTGAATAAGCTGTAAATACAAATTGACAAGATAATAGACAACATAGTATCAGTTGGAAATTGCAATCCCAGGAATTCTGTTTTTTTTCCCTGTATAGTATATGTCCCTAGGACACCAAGATAAGAGAAGTTCCACTATTCTGGTTTCAGGCATCCTGTCCTTTAGTGGTTACAAATAGGAAGAATGCTCCTTGTCAACCTTATCTGGTCTCTGAAGTTGCTGACACAGGAAAGGGCATTTTTAGAGCAAAGCAAAACAGTTTGACCAATCAGTTCAGACTCTGGCCCTTTTGGGGGTTCAAATGATCTCAAATAATTATCAGTATGTATGTGAATATAGACACGAATCTTCAAGTTTTGCAAAGTGATTCACCGTTAGATTCTAGCTCCTCAAATTAAATTCCATGGAAACTAGTGAAGACAGTGATGGCCTAGGAGGCCTCCAGCTGAGAGGAGTTTGGATAAGTCAGGATCTCTACTTGGAATCAGGGATGACTTAATGGATGGTTGCCATTTGAACTGGACTTTAAAGGGTGAATAGAGATTTAACAGGTCTAAGGAGGAGAGGTGAGAGAGCATTCTAGAGTATAGTGTGAGTAAAGGCATACAGCAGAAGTGTCTATGTGGAACGACAATTAGTTTGGCCAGAGCTTAGAAAATAGAATATATTGAGTTTGAGATCCAGTAGAGGAAGTTATGGAAATACTTAATACTGGTGATCTAAAGACAAAAATGAGATAATCCTTGCCTTCAAAGAGCTTACATTCTAACAGAGGGGGCAGTATGTACATATATAAGTATATACACAATGTATTAAAAATGGATTCTCGGTAGTTTTGGGAAGGAGGACACTAACTAGCAATTGAGGGGCATCAGGGAAATCTTAATTGTAGGAGGTAGTACTTGATTCCAAGGGATTCAAAGAGGTGGAGGAAAGGAGACAGTATATTTGTTTTATGCCTGTGTGAGTGCCTGTACAAAGGTACAGATATGGGAGATGGCACATAATGTATGTGGAACAGCAAGGAGGCAAATGTGGTGAGAGAAGGGTGTAACAAGACTGGACAGGTAAGAAGGGACCAGCTAGGTTGTGAAGAGACTTAAATACCTACCAGGAGTTTACAGTGGAACCTGGAGGTAATCACTGGTGTTTATTGAGTAGTGAAGTGACACAGTCATATTGTGCTTGAGGAAAATCACTTAGGTAGCTGTGTAGAGTAAGTGCGGAGCACTGTCCTAGGCAATGGAGAGAGATGCAAAGTAGAGCTAAGAGGTAGTCCTTGCCCTCAAGGAATTTATCATCTAGTAGCTACAATCCAAAATCAATTAATTGACAAACATTCACTAAATGCTGGCTATGTACCAGATACTGTGTGCTAGATGCTGAGATGTAAACACAAAAGTGAAATGGTACCTGCTCTCAAGGACCTTCCATTTTATGCAATATTTTATAAAAGGTGCTTTAGAAAGTTATAAAGCAAACTGTGACCCTGGGCAAGTCACTTAACCCTGATTGCCTCAAAAAAAAGTGAAAAAAAAAGAAAGTTATAAAACAAAGTGCTATATGAGATATGAAGATATGAGATATGGTTGCTAACCCAGGAGAATCAGGGAAACCTTCCTGGCAGAGGTAGAAAATTTTTTTTCCTATAAGTTTGACTCTAGAAGGGGAAGATATAGATGAAAGGGATAGTAGCTGTCTTCAAGTACTTGTAGAGGGATTTGACTTTGTTCTGTGTGACACCAGGAGACATAACTAGACCCAGAGGTAGAAATTACAAGGAGTCAAATTTACAAGGAGCTCAATATAAGGATAAACTCACCAATAACTAGGTGAAAGCATGCCAGTCTCAGGAACCATCAACAGTGATGGACCTTGAGCTTCTTATATAGCTGTTTTCTGCATTTCCCCTTGTCATCAACTCTGGCTGATGATGGCATATTTAGCTGGAAGGCTTCTGTCTATGGCTTGTGTTGACCTCTTTCTTGTGGAGGTTTCTCCACACAGGTTTGAGTAAATTCTCAGTTCGACAACCTTTGGGTCATAATGGAAAGCTTTTTTTTAGGAATGATATTCCCTGGTGATGCATCGTCATAGGGTTTTCATGTTGATTTAAAATTTTTTTATTTTTCACTTAATATTTTATTTTTTCCAATTACACATAAAGATAGTTTTCAGCATTCATTTTTGGAAGATTTTGGGTTCCTAATTTTTCTCCCTCCTTTATTTCCCTTTTCCCTGTCCAAGACAGCAAGCAATCTGATAAAGGTTATGTATGTACAATCATGTTAAAAATATTTCCACATGTTGATCTTTCTTTCTTTCTTTCTTTCTTTCTTTCTTTCTTTCTTTCTTTCTTTCTTTCTTTCTTTCTTTCTTTCTTTCTTTCTTTCTTTCTTTCTTTCCTTCCTCCTTCCTTCCTTCCTCCTTCCTTCCTTCCTTCCTTCCTTCCTTCCTTCCTTCCTTCCTTCCTTCCTTCCTTCCTTCCTTCCTTCCTTCCTTCCTTTCTCTTTGCTTTTTGGAGGGCAATTGGGGTTAAGTGACTTGCCCAAGTCACATGGGCTAGTTTTGTGTTAAGTGTCTGAGGCTGGATTTGAATGAAGGTCCTCCTGACTCCAGGGCCAGTACTCTTATTCACTGCACCACAGTCACCCTTTCATGTTGATTTTTTTTTTTTTTTTGCTTGGAGGGCAATTGGGGTTAAGTAATTTGCCCAAGGACACATGGCTAGGTTTTTTTTTTGTTTTTTTTTTTTGTTTTGTTTTGTGTGTGTTAAGTGTCTGAGGCCCAATCCGAACTCAGGTCCTTCTGACTCCAGGGCCAGTGCTCTACTCACTGTGCCACCTAGCCGCCCCCCTCATGTTGATTTTTAACCTGTGATTTTGTTGCTGTTGCAGTTGCTTCCAGATTCTGTCTTCAGGTTTTAATTTTGTACTTGTACCCTTGGGCTATTTTGCCAAGAGTAGGCTTTTTTTTTTTAAAGGAATAAACTAATTGACTAATAAAGAATTGAAATAAGTTTCCTAGTATCGCTAAGTTCTTACTTTTCCTTGTTTATTCATTGAATTTGGAAGATCTCCTCTTGAATTCTTATCCAAATTTTAAAGCCCAACTCAATGCTTCCTCCCATAAAAAAGCTTCTCAGACCCCCTTAGTTGTCAGTACCCTTCCTCCTCATACCTCACATAGGTAAGAAGAAGTAAGTTCAAACAAATTTAGTCCTGAGAACTCTTATTCAAAATTCAGAAGGGCAGAGCTAGCTAATGTAGTGAAAAAGACTGAAGGCCCCTCACTAGTGATATTTTTAAATGTCTTTGACCCTTCTTCCTAATAAACTCCTTCAAGCCTGATCTTGAATCTGGCCCTTTCCTTCTCTCTCCCTTACACCTTCCTCTTCTTTTAATGTTTCGTTAAAAGATTAACATAAGGAAGCATTGGGAAGAAAGTTGAACTCTTGAGTCATAGGACCTGATCTGTGCCTCTGTGTGATTTTGGAAAAATCATGCACACCATCTTTGTGACCTTGGGCAAGTCCCTTAATCTCCCTGGGACTCAGTTTCCTTGTCTATAAAATGAGGGGGTGGGAATAGGTGATGTCTATGGTGCCTCATAGCTCTAGAGCTATGAATACATAGACATCAATATAACCAAATAGAACTCTTTTTAGTAACTATTCCCATTTAAATGAATTGACTTCAACACATAGAGCATCATAAAATTTTTTTGGAAACTTCCCAAGAGCTCATTAGGACCCTCTGTCCACTTATTCTTGTTTATTTTGTTTCTCCTGTTGTAGTAGTATTCTACCTGTGGTAGAGCATTCTGAGCTCATGTTGCTCTGATCAGTCACAGTTGAACACATTAAACTTGACTTTAGCATAGTGATGTAATTTTGGTCCTCTTTGAGAACAAAGGACAACGAATCAACCAACCGAATATATACTCTATTCTTCAAGTTATCTTTGTATTATTTCATCAAAGTTTTTCCAGATTTCTTGGTATTCCTCATATAGGTTGATCTTTACTGCATCAATAAACTACACACACACACACACACACACACACACACACACACACACACACACACACACACACACACTCTTAATCAGGCCCCTATTATTGGACACAGACCTTTCCATTTGATACCGCTCAGGTTCTTGTTTGGGGACTTTCTCTATTTCCCTATGAAGATTCCGCTTGTGCTTCTTCCTTCAAACTCACTGATGCTATTAGTCTTTAATGAAGGAAAACTTAACGAGGATATGCATTTCTAAAACCATTCGCTGTAATCTATTCTCTCTGCCCTCTGTGGTTTCTGCGTCACAGGCAGGGAGACTCTCTTTGATGACTACCGAGCCGTCCTTTACATTATTCATACATCTTTTTATATCACCTACTTTGGCACCCGATGGGGACAAACAAATGTTACAAACAAGGCACCAATGAAAAAGAATGTGTAATCAGTCTTTAAAAATTCCTTCTACTCTGCCAAGCTCTCACATGTGATGGTGGAATACTAGCAGCTGTCTAGTCCCACTAGCTTGATGACTTGCTCATTGTAAAAGTGATTGCTGTTTGATGATTCTTCGTATACTGTAGCTTGGTCTCCATAAAGGCAACAGGCTTCATGATTCCTGTCAGATTCTTATACATATTTAGGGACTGACTGTATAAATTTAACAACACATTCTGTAGAGCTGGAAGACTTTTGGCCTAAGAGTAAGGGGGAATAGGGATCTAGTTCTTGCTAAGCCATTAATTAGATTCATGATGTTGGGTACACCACTTCACCTCTCTCTTGGCCTCAGTTTTTTCCCCCAGAAGAGGAAGGAGTTGCATTAAATGGAGAATGGCTCAACAAACTTTAGTACAACAGTGTGAGGGGAAAGTCTTGAGGTGTAAGAAATGAGGATGATGAAGGATGCCAAAGGTATAGGAAAACTTTTATGAACTGAGGCAAAGTGAAGTGAGCAGAGCCAGGAAAACCATGTGCACAGTGACCACAATGTAAATGAAAACAACAATGACAATGAAACAGCACTGTGTAATTGTAATGACAAGTCTTGAGTCTGGAGAAGAGACAAAAAAAGTACCTCCCTTCTCTGCAGAGACTGAGGGACTGAGGATGTGGACTGTCCCATGTGCTGTCTGATGTGGGTGATGTATTGGTTAGCTTTGTTGAAATGCTTCCCTCTCCTTTTTGATAGTCCAAATTCTTTGCTTCAAGGAATGGACCTCTGGGAAGAGCAGAGAGGGAGGGATAATTTGGAACTTATCAATGAAAATTAAAAATTTAAAAAGTAAAAGGAGCTGAACTAGATGTTTTCTAACGACCCTCCAAGTACCAAACAGCATGTGATTGTAAGGAGGCACAGGCTTTCTTTCTTTCCTTGGCTATTGCTTGTCTGACCTACATCCAACTCCAGAGACTCAGGATGTTCAGATAGAGCATCCTCCATCTGGGTGGGGCCGCTGCCTCCAGCTTATGGCGGGGTTGATATATGATAGATTTCAAAGTACAGATATAAACTCAAAGCTGGAGAAGACAAGGGCCTGAGAACGATCTAGGAGCCAGCTCTTATTCGATACTAAGTAAGAAGACAGTGTAAGAGTGTACTAGCCTACAAGGCATGTGGATTTTTAAGAGTTACCCTAAAGATAATGTAGGCAAAACATTTTGTAGACATAAAACACTAAATTTATCATTATTAGTAGCAATAAATTTAATGTTGCCTAGTGGAAAGAGACTCAGCAAAATCTGAGTTCATGACCTACCTCTAACAGGTACAAACTGGATGTGTGACCCTGGACAATTCATTTGGCCTCTTAGGGATTCACACAGTTCTCTAAGACCATAAATTTAGAATCAGTCAATCAATAAACTTTTATTAAATGTCTACTATGTGGTAGATGTGTAAGCACAGGAGATACAAAGAAAGGCCAAAACAAATCCAGTCCCAGCATAATGAAAGAAAACATGCAAAGAACTACACACAAACAAGATAGATATGGGATAAATTGAAGATAATCGAGAGAGGGAAGGTATTAGGATTAAAGGATACCAGGAAAGGCATCTTGTAGAAAATAGGATTTTAGCTGGGACTTGAAGGCTGGAAGATGGGGATGAGGAGAGAGCATATGCTGATCTGCCTCGGAGGAGGGAGTCTCCTCACAAGTAGTTCTTTACAGCAAAGAAATAACAGATGGAGTCCTAACCTTCCCTCCCAGCCCCCTCTTCCTAATACCCAAGCTGTCTCCATTCCCCATTCCTCTCCCTCTCCCCTTCCCTGACCTCAGATCTGACTCAGGAAGCCAAGCATTTCTGCTCTAACCTTTTTTTTTGAATCAAGATGACATTTAATAGGAATAAATGTAAATTCCTAGAATTGGGCCCCAAAAATCAACCACACAGAGGAGGGCAGAGGGAGGAGGAAGAGGCATGGGTTTAAGCCAATAGTCTGTGCAAAACAGATTTGGGAATATAAATCAATAGTATGACATGGAGGGCTGTATTGATAAAGGCACAGTGTTCAGGACTAGGGAGGTAATGGCCCTATTGTCCACTCCTACTTTGACCACCTTTGGTGTTCAGATTTGAACACCATATTTTATAAGGGACTATATATTTTACAAGGGATGAATTGAGAAGAGTAGGTTCTCCAGGTCAGTGAAAGGTCGGGAGACCATGACATAGGGACTGGAGAAAGAAACCAGGTGGGGAGGAGGAAGACAGCAACAGCAATTATAACATTAGAATTGTCTTCCAGTATTCAAAGGGGTGTCACAAATAATCCTTGCTTTGCTTGGCCCTGGAATTAGGGGGCAGCATTATAAATAGTGAGAAGGTACAGAGAGGCAAATTCCAGCTTCTGATAAGAAAAAACTTTCTGACTCAAAGAGCTCTCCAAAAGAATGGGATGTCTCAGAGACAGGCCTAGCCAATGGTCTTGTGCCTGAAGGTGCACTATATGACAGCTTCATTCCAGGGGACTTGGGATACCCTTACAGGATACCTTAAACTGTAAGCACCCCACAAGTATACAAAGGTCATTCCTAACACCTGGCTTGGGGCAGGAGTTACTTCACCAGATTCTTATCAAGTTGAAATGGGGAGGCAGAGGCCATAGGCAGACACTGATAGAGTCCAGGCTTTGCCCACCCAAGGAATAAAAGACTGAAGAGAAAGAAGGCTGGTTTATCGAGCACAGCAGACCAGCAGCCTGGACACCAACCTCAAGTGTGTCTACCAGTTACAAGATCCCTGTGGTCAAGGAACAAGTTGGATGGGGAGAGTCCAGGGCCCCAGTCTGGGGAGAAATCAGCTAGGTCCCAAGCTATCTGGCTTGTGAGAGGCCTTCATGGCTGCCTCTTCCTCCTGCTGAAGCTGCTGCTGTTCTTGCTGGTCAAGTTGTTGCAACCTCTGCTCTACATCTGGGGGAACACTCACTTCTAGAAGGTTCTCCATGCCTGCCTCTGGCTCATCCCCAGTCAGCACCTGAATGAGTTTCTCACAGGCCAGCTGGACATTAGGGTCACATTCCCAGCCATGCAGCTCCCTAAGCACTAGGTAAGTCCCTTGATCCTTCACCAGCTTCCTTCCAGGAGCTGTGGCTGTGAGCAGCATAATGGTCTCGATGAGCATCTTTCGGATGTCAGCATCTGACTCACACTTCTTGTCTGGGGGCAGGTACTGCAGATCTATTGGCAATCGATCCATCTCATCTTCTGGGAACTCCTCTGGGCCAGCCAGTGGCATCAGCAGGAAGGTAAGCAGCTCTACTTGGGGACCCAGGAGCCACTCATGGAAACAGTGCTCAAAGCAGCAATTCTTCAGCATGCCCACCACCCCCATCCTTCGAACAGCAGAGTCTGGGCAGTGGATGAGGGGCAGGAGACGCTGAATCACACCCCTCTTTGGATCCATCAAGAAGGCACGGGCTCTTGGTAGTTGGCTGAGGTTGGAGAGCAGAGACACCAGGTAGTGGAGTAGGGCATGGGGGTTATAGCCTGGGGTAGTCAAGGCAGTCACAAGCCGGGCCAGGATGGGTTCCTGATTTGCCTCGTCGCTGGTAGACTCCAAGCCACTCTCCTCCAACAGCTCCCTAACTGGCCCTCCTGGGTCCTGGGTCAGGTTGACCAGTGCAGCTGCTGCCTCTCCAGCCCAGGGCCATTTTGGGGCTAGAGCCTGAGCCAGCAGCTGGACAGGGAGCCCAGGCAATACAGCCAGCAGAGAGTTGTGGATACTGGGCTCTGCACACAGGTTCACCAGTGCCCACCAGGCATCTCCCACTGCCCCTGCTGCTGCCCGAGGAGGTGCTTCTAAGAGTTCTGCCAATGCCTGCAGCAGCCCTTTCTGGGATGCCAGCAGTGACTGTCCACTTTCGGACCCCGTCAGTTTTAGGACGAAGCGGACTGCCTCTGCCTGGACGTCTGGAGGGGTACCTTGGGTCAGAAAGGTCACGAGCTCCTGCACCACTTCCGCTACCTCCAGAGGAGACGCCATGCGGCTCACCTGGGAGGGTTGGGGCCACAGACAAGAGATTGCCTCAGGGACTGCCTCCTCCAGTGCAGATCCTAGCTCACAGCTGCTGGAAGGGACCTTGGGTACCAGCTCCCCTAGCCTCTGTTAACTCCTCTTCTTCCATTAGGAGGCTGGGGGATGGACTGACCACCTAACTCTCCTTCCTGTACCCCACGCCCGCCCTCCCGCCCAAGCTCTTGGCAGGGTCCCTTCCCAGACTGGGCTCTCTCCTCCCCTAAAGCCCCAGCACTGAACGAGACGTGCTCCTGCTCATTCCAGGACCCAGGAGGCCGAGCCTAGTTGGGATAGATGGAGGCTAAGGTTACCGCAGGGGAACGCCGCCCCCAGTCCCAGCCCCAGTCCCAGCCCCCTGCTCTAACCCTTTATGAGGAGGGATTCAAGGGCTTTAGAGCCACCTTAGTGATTAGGATGGTTTTGACTCAGGCTATTTGGAAAGCTAGTTAGTTGGTGTGTGTGTGTGTGTGTGTGTGTGTGTGTGTATGTGTGTTCACTGTACTCACCTTACTTTTTCTTATTTATAGCTCTTCCATGGCATGGTTTGCTTGGCAGACTACTAAGTATCATTCAAGGAATCCTGAAAGCTTCAAAGCCATTGGCTTTTGTATGGGGACGTAGGGGTTTTAGCAAGCTCTGTGTGTGTGTGTGTGTGTGTGTGTGTGTGTGTGTGTGTGTGTGTGTATAGTTGTGCAGCTATTGTTCTTTTCCTGGGGGACATACATTAAGGGGAAAGGGAACAAGCATTGATTGAGCACTTACTATATGCCAAATGCTGTGCTAAGTTCTTTACAAATATCTCATTTGGTGAATAAGACCTCCTTGGTGTTGTGTTGAGTTGTGTAGGCAATGTGGCCCCGAAGTTGAGATGGGCAAACCAAATCTCAGAGCCCTAGGCAACTCTTTAAGAATATAGATGACAGGGGCGGCTAGGTGGTGCAGTGAGTAGAGCGCCAGCCCTGGAGTCAGAAGGACCTGAGTTCGGATCTGGCCTCAGACACTTACTGCACACACAAACAGAAACCTGGCCGTGTGACCTTGGGCAAGTTACTTAACCCCAATTGCCCTCCAAAAAGCAAAAAAAAAAAAAAAAAAATATATATATATATATATATATATAGAGAGAGAGAGAGAGAGAGAGAGAGAGAGAGAGAGAGAGAGAGAGATGACAAAGCAGTTACAATTCTGTACAGGTAGAGGGAGTTTCCTCTCTAGAGTTCTCTGCACCAAGGAAACCAGAGTTCTGAACCAAAAGGGGAAAGATGTCAGGAAAGGAAATTGCCCAAAGGAACTGAGTGTTGAGCAGCACATCTGCTAGCAATACTCTCATGCCAGAGCTGATCAGAAAAAGGAATCCTTTCAAGAAACTTTCATCAAGATGGTATTATGGTAGGAAAAGATACTGGCTCTGGTGTCAGGGGACCTGGGTTCAAATATCAGCTGTAATATTTACAACCTGGGTGAACATGGACAAGTAAAAACATGGGCAAGTAATTTAATGGGGTGTCATTATTTTCGCCTCTAAGAGAAGGGGGTCGTACTAGTTGGCTTCCAAGGTTATGATCCTCTTAACCTAAATTCTAAAGACTTAAGATTCTCAAGTAGGAAGCTGATTCTCTTCTTGGGGAGGACTAGGACCCCTGTTGTTGTCTGCATTGCCAACCTAAGCATAGCTGTTGTGGGGACAGTGGTTATTTTTTCCCCTCAATTCTTTTACCCAGAGGATAATCTCAGAAATCAGCACTGCAGTGCAGATTGACTGAGATGATATTATGTGGAAGGTTGAATGGTTACAAATGGGCTGACTCAGCCAGTTGCTTTCGAACTGTGGTACTAAGCGAGCACCCTCAAGCAATAAAGAAATACTTTTTGACCTGCCATATCTGCACATTATCAGCAAGCAAGTAATCTCACTGAAACAACACCAGAACTTTGATATCTTGTCTTATCGAATTTTCACACCACCTTTATGAGAGTAATAACAAAGACTTTTCTTTGGGCAGTGGCATCCTTGGGAGACTGGATATATGAGTGGGAGTGGTTGTTTTTATTCCCTACCATTTGGGTCATTGGCAAGGATTTATTTTTCATTAGCAAGCATTTCTTTGGGCATGGTATTGCACGGTCATTTCTGATTTCTCAGTAACACTGCATATGATATTTTCTTATCATTTCTGTAATTTGAGCCTCCCTTAGTGTTTTTGAGGAGCATGAACCCCAGACATGTGCAATCTCATCTTCATCCCATCCCTGAGAATATTGCAAGGGACACGTCTCAATATCCCCAATGCCTGCATGAGCAGGAATTTAAAGGGGATCTACCTGAAAATCATTTTATGAGATGACTTTGAGGCTGAGGATAGAAATAGTTGTTTTAGATGGTTTCAGTTCAGAATTAAATTTATGATGGATTTTAGTGTTATAGACATGGGGGTGTATGGAATTTGATGAGGTACAGAGGTTGGACGATCAGGCACCTTGTCATCTTGGTATAGAATATAGGACAAAGACATCCAGAAAAACATCTCTCATATAGCCCAAATCTGAGTAAGGCCAGAGGTACCATTGTTAGGATTCTGAAGGGTTATATAAAGAGGATGATGTCCTGATACTCTTCTGGACTGAATATTGAACAGAAGACCATGTGGTGGACACTCTTACATTTTATTTCTCTTTCCCCTCACCCCAATGTATTCTTCAATCCAGGGACATTGGCCTCCTTGCTTTTCCTAGAGCAAGAAAACTGCATCTTCTGACTCTCAGTATTTGTATTGGCTGTGTCTCTTTAACAGTAAGCATGCTAGCATACCCAGGATGGCTGTTAGTACAGGTTCTTTGATCTGCTTTTCTAAAGGAAAGCAACTCAAAAGGGATTAACAATCTTACTTTAATCAAACATATATATCATTTACTTAGTTCAGGGGAAAAGTCAGCATACTGAACTTCAGAGAAAATACAAACAGAAATTACAAGCAGGCAAAAAATACAGACAGAGAAAATAACACAATTCAACAGACCAATAGACAGGAATTCTAGCTGTCTGACCATTACATACATACATAGTTACCAGAGAGAGAAGCACCAACATCTGGGTTTTCAAGGCTGGGGGAAGGGATGTTCAATGGCTACTCAGAGTCTCATCTGGCTAAATCACATAACTCTTCCCATAAGTGATCCCCAAAGCAAAACCTCACCTCAGAGTATATATACCCTTCTTCAGGGTCAGAGGACAGCACAATCTTCATGACCCACTGCCTAATTACAAAGTAACAAAAGGTATGGGCCTTCCTGAAAAACAAACCTCCCCTAAGCAAGCTTCTCTTACTGGGCTCCAAAGTTCTTCAAATTTCCTTACCATTACAGTCCCCCCATACCTAGAGTACTCCCTCCTCATCTCTGCCTCCTAGCTCCTCTGACTTTCTTCAAGTCCCAGCTAAAATCTTAGCTTCTTCAGGAAACGTTTTCTGATTCCTCTTAATTCTAGTGCCTTTCCTCTATTAATTACCTCCCATTTATCCTGTCTATAGCTTGTCTGTATCTAGTTGTTTGCATGTTGTCTCTCCCATTAGCCTTGGTAGCTCCTTGAGGGCAGCCACTATCTTTTTGCCTTCCTTCAAATCTCCAGCACTTAGCATATGCCTGGCACATAGTAGACACTTGATAAATGCTTGTTGACTGACTGACTCTCTTATTTTAGGGAGGATAGCTGAGTGTGGGATCCTGAGCAAATCACTTAATGTCTTAGTGCCTCAGGAAACTCTCTAAGAGTGTAAGTTGAAGAGAAGGTGAACTGTCATTGGTAGGAGTTTCCTCACCCCAGTGAAATCCCAGGTCCTGACTGAAAAAAAGATATGTACAGCAGCTTTATGGGAATTTATGGCATCCTTCTGAATGTACAGAAAATGGAGTTTAATGTTATTTATGTCCCAAAGTCCATTGATATGGGACTCTTTCCTCACTGGTGGAGATGAATATCCTGAGCCTGCATAAGGTATTATGTGTACAGGTTGAACAGACTCATAAGGAATTCATGGTGAAGTCAATGTGACTGTCCTTGGGGCCCACTTCCTTCCTTGGCTTCACTTCAGTTTTCCAAAGCTCTATCAGAAGATTTTACATTCCTTATGCCTGATCGTGCATTCTCTTTGCTAGCACATCAAACATAAGCATGGCCATCTGATCCATGATAATAACTAAAGATAGATCTGTTACTCTGCTGATTACCTGGTGGAGGTATTCTTGTGATGGGCTTTCCTGTTCATCGTTCCTCTGGTTTTCTGACACGCCAGGGAGAAGAGGATTGTGCACTGCTCCATTTATTACCTCATTGTGTCAGGTTCTGGAACTCAGGCTCAACACTGGGGGTGCTCTTGTCCTGCTTTGCTCCTATGGCCTACACTTGAGTAGGCCTTGGAATTTGCTGAGGCTGAGCCTCTGGATTATATTGATCCTTGAAGCTCAGGAGTGTGTTCTCAATTTGGACATTGTTGGCAATGGTTTCTGTGTCTGCATTATTCTGATGACATTCATTTCATGAATGTCATAGAACAAGCCCTCAAACAATCTCTGTGGGGTAACTTTTCCTACATTCTCAGAGTCCACAGTGTGTATCTATATGTCTCTATAATTGTTGCTTCACCCTGAGGAAGAACTAAGTAGGATTTTCTTTTTAGTGCTGCAGAATATGAGACAAAATTGGTATAGGGGTCTTCTGATTCATTCCCCTCAAATGTTTGTATACTTTCATACCAGGGGACATTTGACCTTGCCTCTTTTTTTTCTTTTAGCAAATAAATCCATTTATCTAATAGTAAGACAGAAACCAGAGGAAGTATATATAGGAGACTATATTCCAGACAATACAGAGTAAAGGAACTCTCCCACTGGGAGCAAGGTAATTCAGTTCACCCAGGAGATAGAGTCCCCATCTCACCCAAAGGGAAGTTCCCCAAAGTCTCTGCTATAGTAAACTGGGGATAGGGACGTGATGAAGATTTCTATTTCCTCTCATATTTACTTCTTCCCAGAGTCATTTTCTTTAGCAACCTGAAGTGGGGTCAGCATTGTCCATCTTCTCTCTTGAAGTCAGAAGCCAGAAATGTCAGACTGCAGAACCCAGAGAAACTTGAAGAAAACTCCAGGAAGACTGAAGAGACTTGAACTCTCTGGGCAACTCTGCCCTGCCCCTCATGTGGGCAAGAGACATTGATCTCCACCAACAAGGAGAGAGTCCAATACCAATGGGCTTTGGCATTGGAATTACATTTATATATCTGGAATTTAACCCACCCCCCCACAAAACTCTCATATTCTATTTGCCACTATGGCCATCATATTTGTGTGTGTCTTATATTCCATGGTAGTTTGATTCCATGAGAACAAGACCCATAAATTAATTATCTTTTTCTCTCTCCCAGTGTTTTTTGTATAGGAGGCATTTAATGATTAAAGGAGTGATTAAATAAATGAAGAATGTAAGCTCTTTTAGGGCAGGAAGTTTCTTTTTTGTCTTTATATTTTGAACACCTAGCAAAGTGTCTGGTATTGAATTGAAATGAATAAAGTGCCCTGTCAAATAGAGTCTCCTGCCAAAGGGAAACATGAAGACAAGATTATTTTGTTCTCCTTTGTATGATATCTATCTTTACCTTGGTAATAATGGAAAAATCACTAGATTTGGAATCAAGAGACTTGACTTTGAATCCCTTGGTGCAACATGACACTAGTTGTGAGATCAAAGGCAAGTTCTGATCCTCTTTCTTCATTTGTAAAATGGGGATTATAATGCTATATCACTTCCTGAAATCAGAAATTAAGAAATTTCACTCCACAAATAGTCTTGGGAACTTTTGTTCTTCTTCTTTTTTTTGTCATTCAGCCTGTTAGGATCTCATAGTCACCTGTGCAGAGGAGTGACCCCTGGTCTTTTGGAATATTTTGTATGGCCTGGAAATGGATGAAGGAGCCACTGCCCCTGTTTCTAAATAGGGAGAGGGACCACTGGGGGTGGGGAACCTGTGGCCTTGAGGTCACATGTGGCCTTCTCAGTCCTTGGGTGCAGCCTTTTGACTGAGTCCAAGTTTTACTAAACAAAGCCTTTTATTAAGGGGATTTGTTCTGTGAAGTTTGAATCCAGTCAGAGGGCCACACTTGAGGACCTAGAGGGCCACATGTGGCCTCGAGGCTGCAGCCAGCCCTGGACCAGACAGTTCCAGTGATTTTACTGGTACAGAGCAGCAGTTCTCAAAGTGTAGTTCTCAGACTCCTGAGGATTTCCAAGACCCTTTCAAGGGGTTTGTGAAGTCAAAGCTATCTTCATAATAATATTAATTTGTTATTTGCTTATTAAAATGTGCTTCCCTTTCCCAACTACATAACTGTGTCATGCTGAATTTTCTCCATATACCTCAACCAAAACAACATATGGCAACAGACTAGATTTGTAAGCCGATAGGAGCATACAGTTGTCCTCTATTAATCCAGACATTAAAGTAATTTGCAAAAGTATGGAAAACAATGCCATTCTTCTCATTTTTTTTTGTTTTAGAATATATAGTTACAGAACACCAGCAGCTGTGGCGATTCCAGAATTATCAACACAGACATGCCTAGGGCAAAGTGAGAGGTTAGTGCCCTATGGGCTTTGGGACCAGTATTTGGGGAACATGTGTCTTCCTCCCCTGAGGGCTAGAAGCTGCTCAAGAGACACGCCATTTTACAGTTTCAGTGGCAGCTCCAGCCCCTGGCCTTCAAACTGTAGGGAGATCTAGCGATCAGTCTTGGGGGGTAATTGCTCTTGCTTTAACCTCCCTGGATCTGGATTGTGATCTGGGGGGGAGGTCTGGGGTGGGCATCCAACTTGCCAGAACTGAAAGTTGTGAAGACCCCAACATTTGGGACGGAAGCTCCCCTGTTTGGTGGCAGAGTCCTACTGTGGCAACAAGCCCAAAAGTCAAGTAATTAAGTGGCAACATGCCTAGGCAAAAGAAACAAAATAAACAGAACATTAGACTCCTATTTTGGGGGCAAAGAGGATTGAAGCATGGAGTAGGAGGAAGACTATGAGGTCAGAAATCCTGCTCCAAAAGCCCCAAAGGAAAATACGAATGGGTTACAGGCCATAGAGGACCTTAAGAAGGACTTTAAAAATCAAATAAGAGAAGTGGAGGAAAAATTGGGAAGAGAAATGAGAAGGATGCAGGAAAAGTATGAAATGAGGGTCAACAGCCTGACTGAGGAAAATAACACCTTAAAAAATAGACTGGCAAAGGAGGCCCAAAAGGGCAATGAGGAGAAGAATGCCTTAAAAAGCCGAATTTGCCAGATGGAAAAAGAATCTCAAAAGCTCACTGAGGAGATTCATTCCTTCAGAGTTAGACTGGAGCAAATGGAAGCTAGTGACTTTATGAGAAATCAAGATACTATTAAACAGATCCAAACAAATGAAAGAATAGAAGGCAATGTGAAATATCTCATGGGAAAAACCACTGACCTGGAAAATAGATCCAGGAGAGACAATTTAAAAATTATTGGACTACCTGAAAGCCATGATCAAAGAAAGAACCTAGAAATCACCCTTCAAGAAATTCTCAAGGAAAATTGCCCTGATGTTTTAGACCCAGAGGGCAAAATAGAGGTTGAAAGAATCCACCAATCACCTCCTGAAAAAGATCCCAAAAAGAAAACTTCCAGGAATATTATAGCCAGGTTCCAGAATTCCCAGATCAAGGAGAAAATACTACAAGCAGCCAGGAGGAAACAATTTCAATATTGTGGAAACACAATCAGAATAGCACAGGACCTGGCAGCTTCTACACTGAGGGATCAAAGGGCATGGAATATGATATTCCAGAGGGCAAAAGAGCTGGGACTGAACCTAAGGGTCACCTACCCAGCAAAACTGAGTCTCTTGTTTCAGGGGAAAATATGGTCATTCAGTGGAATAGAGGACTTTCAAGCATTCTTGAGGAAAAAAACCAGAGTTGAATAGAAAATTTGACATCCAGACACAAGAAGCAAGAGATGCCTGAGAAAGTAATCAGGGAAAAGAAATCAAAAGGAACTTATCAAAGTTGATCTATTTACATTCCTACATGGAAAAACAATAACTGTGACTGATGAAACCTTTCTCAGTATGAAAATAATGGAAGAAGGGTGTATGGGCATATGAATACATATGTGAATGTGTGTATATTTGTTTACAGTTATACATGGATAAAGGGCATGGGTTGAATTTGTTGGGAAGGGATTATACTTAAGGGGTGAAATTATGAGGTGAGAGAGGAAAGTGGCAAGAGGAGATGGGGAGAGACAGGGTAGGGTAAACTATCTCATGTAGAAGAAGCAAGGGGAAGTGGCTGCAGGGGAGGGGTAGAACAGTAAGGCAAAAAGGCAAAACCATATTCTCATTGAAATTGGCTCAGGGAGAGAATGACATACATACTTAATGGGATATCTCACCCTGCAACAGAGTAGGGGGGAGGGGAATGAGAGGGAGGATGATGGAGGGGAGGGCATTCTGGGGGGAGGGAAGGTTGGAAGTACCCACTATTGAAGAGGGACAGGATCAAAGTTGGGAATGGACCAGGTGGGGGGTGGGATGGGTGGGAGGGAATTATAAGCAGCCTTTTACAATATATGTACTATGGTAATGTTTTGCATAGATATACATGTACAACACATGCTGAATTACTTATCTTCCCAGAGGGAATGGGTGACAAGGGAGGAAGGGAATGGATCTGAAATTCGAGGTTTTAAAATTAAATGTTTCAAATATATATAAATACTATTATTAATACTCTTTTGCATGTAATTGGGAGACAAGATGTGCAGGCATTGAGGCACAGAGACTCACCTTGCTCTAATGGAAAAGTTGAAGGGGGTATGGGAGAAGATATGGGAGAGAGCAGATTGGATGAGGTGATATCTTGTGGGACTGCTATTCTGGGATGGTGGGTAGGGGAAACATGGGGAAAAAATTATAACTCAAAATCTGGCGGAAATGAATGATGTAAACTAGAAGTTAATAAAGCATTTGTTTAAAAAAAAAGAATATATAGTTACTTTCCATAAAAATATTTTATGTTAACATGTAATGCATTTATTAAGGACTTAATAATTTTTTTGTTTGTTTTTTGGAGGGGGAAAATAAAGGCAGTTGGGGTTAAGTGACTTGCCCAAGGTCACATGGCTAGTAAGTGTTAAGTATCTGAGGCTGAATTTATACTCAGGTTCTCCTGACTACAGGGCTAGCGCTCTATTCATTGTACCATCTAGCCACCCCAGGACTTAACAAATTTTTTAAAAATATGATCAGTTTTAATTTTTAATATGGCAAATATCAATGGATATGACCCACATAAACAAAAACTCTTTGGGATCCTCAGCAACTTTTAAGACCATAATGTGGTCATGTATAAACTATATTGGATTGCTTACTGTTTCAGGGAGGGGATGGGGAAGGAGGGGGGATAGAATTTAGAATTCAAACCTTAAAAAAATTAAAATTGTTTTAATATATAATTTGGGGAAAATAATTTTTTAAAAAGACCCTAATGTGATCTGGAGACCAGAGACCAGAAAGTTTGAAGATTGCAGTAATGGAGAACTTTCTCATGAGGGAACTCCTTTTTACCAATGTAGTCTGGCCTCTTCTCTGCAACTTTTAGTCTTAGGGAGTGTTCCCAGAGCACAGAGTACTCTCTTCCTTCTTCCTTTTTCCACTTTCCTGCCCCCTCAAACATTGATAATGTAGAAAATGGTAGATCTGGAAGTGTAGATGATACGATCATAGTTCTAGAGTGAGCAAGAGCCTCAAGAGGCCATCAAGTAAAATCTCTTCATTTTAGAGGGAACTTCTGAGGCCAAGTGACTTGCCCAAGGTCATTGTGTAACAAGCTTCTTTGTGTAATAAGACATGGACTCAGGTTCCCTGACTCCTGAGCCTATGCTCTTTCCACTCTATTATATTGCTTCCTTCACATTGCTTTCTCCACCAGTCACTGATCTGTTATGCCTCACAAGTAAGGAGAACTTTGAGAGAGATGGTACATTTCCTCTACAAAAGGGGGAATCTGGGAAGCCCATTTTAGAGTTACTAGGTAACCTCTCCTTCTCCCATATGCACACCCATTGATTTGATGTAGACTTGTAGGGAAAAAGGCTTTAAGTATTATAGAACCATAAGGTATTACTAGTATACATGAAGCATCTTTAGTAATAAAAAGGACATAGTTTATAGACACACATAAAGTCAGACCTTAGTACTTAAACAATCAGATTTATCACTAATGTGAGACTTCTGGAGACATACATAAGGAGGTAGGAGAAGAGGAGGATAATGTGGCCAATCTTGACTTTCTAAGCTTTGGAACTGTAAGTGGCATTAAAGTTCACTGAGACCAATCCTTTCATTTTACAGATGGGGAAACTGAGGCACAAAAGTGATTTCTACAAGTTCATATTGGTAAGTTGGGGATCTGGCATTTGAACTGAGGGCCTCTCCCTCCAAATCCAGTTCTCAAAGGATTTTCAGTTTAATACCTAATCCCCATTCACATCTGGGATGTCTTTTTTTTTTTTACCTCTCCGCCATTTCAAAGCCAAGTTGAATGTCATGTTGAATAAGGCTTTGGATCTGTTGGCCACACAGGGCTAACCCCATGCTAATGGTTCCAGCTAAACTAGCTTGAGCTCAGGAAGGACGCTAGTCCAGGAATCACAGGTATGGGAAATCCTGGAGAGGCTAAACAACTGAAAAATTCCTCTACTTCCCCTCTTCCCAACCCCATTCATGGTGAGGAGGGATTGTTGCTTCCCTCAGAGAGTTTCATCTGAGTTGCACTCTTCAATTGTAGCTCAGAAAATGGTGTCTGTATTTAATTTTCTTCTGATCCAGATTCTTGAGCTTCTAACTCTGTCCCTGGGTCTGGGTATCATCTGAAAAGTCACAATTTCATTGATAGACCTGGTTTAACACAATTCTCAGGAAAAGGGCAGAGAGGGAATTTCTGGCCTTCTCTGTGTCTAAACTCATGGAATCTTGGAGGCTGTAACAAGACTTCTTAGGCTAAAGGAAGCCCCAGCCTGGGATCTTTCACTAGGAAAGTCACTAAGGGCAGAAGTGAACTTAGAAGTCATCTCATCCCCACTGTGTCATTGTGCAGATGAAGAAGCAGAGCCCTGTTTTTGTATCTGATCCATTCTACTCCATGGATACACACACAGTTATCAGGGTTGACCCTAAAGGACTACAGGAAGTGGAATGTGACATCTCCCAAGCCCTGCCCTACCAAGGTTCTTGATATGATATCCCTGATTATAGCTAGGATACTTCAGTCCTGGAATGTTCCCTCTCTCCTTTTCATCTACAGAAATCCTACTTACCTATGCTTTAAGGCTCAGCTCAAAAGACTCATGCTCCATGAAATTGGCTCACAGCCTCACAGCCACACTTTCCCTCACTCCCATAACAATCAGAAATTATCTTTCCTTCCTTAAACTTTGGATGGAACTTTGTACCTGTTTTTATGCTTTTATCATATTATATTCTCCAGAATTTAATTTCAATTAGATCCTACATTTATTAAGTTCCTACTATGTGCAAGAGTGTTTTAGACCTTGAGGATACAAAGATAAACTCTGCTCTCAAGGAACTTGCCTTCTACTGGATGGTACACAACATAAAGTCTGTTCAGAGAGTACTTTGCTACAGGGTGGCAGGGGAATCTGGAAAAGTCTTGTGTAAAAGAAGTCCCCCAAGTTGCAAGGTGAAGGAAACCTTCCAAGAGGTAGAAATGAGATCAGAGCAAATTCCAGGCATGGGGCACTTGTGCAAAGGCATGCAAGTGGGCGATGGGAGGTCGAGTGCAGAGGGACAACTAGCAAGCTAATTAGGCAAGAAGGGAGAGCATGAGGAGTAATATTTGTGTAGCACTGCCTACTTGTGCATGCATTAAATTCCCCATTACATTGTAAGCTCCATGGAGTAAGGGACCATTTGCACGTAGGAAGTATTTAATAAATGGTTGTCAAACGGATGAATAAAGCAGTGAACCATTCTTAAAATAGGGTTCTCAACAATTGAAATGCAGACAGCATAATTCTGATTGTGGATGAGTCAGTTTCCGATTGTAAAGTTCCCTCAAGGTACAGTCCCTGACCGTGGTGCACAAATGGTTCTCTTCTCTTAATGCTAACGATCCTAAGCTTGAATTTATAGAATCTGAGCCAGCACTAATGTATAGTAAGTCACGACTTTGGAGGTTTTAGTGGAACTTAAGGACAAATACTGCCTTTAAATCATGTTTGTAAAATGTAGGTGAAGTGGGGGAAGTTTCCTTCAAGGTTACACACAGAGACCAGGTATATCCTCTATATCCCGCCATGGATCTGAGTGGACATACCTGCATCTACGGAACAGCACAGTTAAGTGGATAGAGTGCTAGACTTGCAGTCGGGGTCAGGATATGCAAGTTTCAAATTTCACTGCAGAGACTTACCAGTGTGTCATAGGTTACTTAACCTCTGACAGTCTCACTTTCCTTATCCATAAAATGGAAATCATAATTACATCTGTCTCATAGGATTATTATATCAAGTCAAATGAGATGTTTTATATACACACATACATACACACATGTAGATACACATACATTCACATATAAATACATATAAACATACATATGGGACAGCTAGGTGTTGCAGTGGGTAGAGCAGCAGGCCTGGAGTCAGGAAGACCTGAGTTCAAATGTGACCTCAGACACTTACTAGCTGTGTGACCCTGAACAAGTCACTTAAGCCTGTTTGCCTCAGTTTCCTCATCTGTAAAATGAGCTGGAGAACAAAGTGGCAAACAGCTCCAGTATCTTTTGCCAAGAAAACCCCAAAGGGGTTCGCCAAGAATCAGGCACAACTGAAATAAGTGAACAACAACAAAACGCACGTATACATACATGTACATACAAGTATATAAACACACACATAGAATATACATATTTTACATACATATATGTGTATATATGTATGTAAAAATTACTTTGTAAAGCATGTCACTGAATCAATGTATTATTATTACACATACATCCAGATAACTACCCTACTGTACCCCCATCATGCTTGTATTTCTGAATCAATCCATACTGCTGTATGTCCTTTTATACTTACTCTTCTGTAGCTTTGTAATTATTCTCATGCTGTTTGGGAAATAATAGTAGTAATTGCTAAGAATTATTTAGAGCTTTAAGGTTTGTAAAGTGCTTTACATATATTTTCTTATTCAAGCCTCCCGACACCCCTGTCAGAACTGTGCTGTTATGCCCATTTTGCAGATGAGGGAATTGAAGGTAAGAGAGGTCAAGTGACCTCTTAGTCACACAGCTAAATAAGTATTTGAGGCAGGATTTGAACTCAGGCATTCCTGTCTCCAGGCCTGGCACTCTACTGTGCTATCTCACTGTACATATGAATTCTCTCTCCTCAATTAAATTGTAGCATTTTATAGGGACTATTGGGAGTAACTAGGTGGTGCCACAGGGCATAGAATGCCAGGCCTGGAGTCAGGAAGACCAGCTTCCTGAGTTCAAGTCTGACCGCAGATGCTTACTAGCTGTGTGACCCTGGGCAAGTCACTTTACCCTGTTTGCCTTAGTTTCCTCATCTGTAAAATGAGTTGAAGAAGGAAATGGCAAACTACTCCAGCACCTTTGTCAAGAAAACCCCAATGGAGTCTGGAAGAGTCAGACACAACTGGAATGACGGAATGACAGTAGGGATTATTTCTCTCATCTTCTATAGGTATTATGCGATAAATAAATTCCTGTTAACTAAAACATATGGTGGAACTCAGAGATTAAAAGTCAGTTACTCAGTCACCTCCCTTAATTCTGCTCTTAGTACTCTCCTCTATTGTAGTCTAACCTTCACATATAGATTTTATTACTCGCATATAATTTGTCCTTCACTTTTTTTTAAGTTGGGGGTAGGAGTGAGTTGGGGGCCTCTGATTTCATTGACACAGGAACTTCCAATGTGGAAATTCCCTTTATTAATGCAGATCAGTAACTGTGATCTAGCTTATAGTCTTAGAAGGGTACCTTGTGCCCTAAGAGGTGAATGATTTCCCCTGGGTCACACAACCGGTATATGTCAGAAGCAAGATTTGAACCTGTGTCTTCCTGACCCTGAGGCTGGCTCTCATCCAATGAGCCTTACTGCCTCTTATACTACCATCTTATATCTTCACCTATTTGTCTCTCAGTATCTCACTATATCTACATAATTCAGATATTTAGATATCTTAACAACGACTTTCTGTTTCCATCCAGAAGTTTGGTACCATGAAGACATAACCCAAGTGTGGGACTGTCTCTGTTACACATATGCTTCAAACTGAATCCTTTTCCCTTTAAGTCCTGTTCCAATAGAATCTCTCAATTGGAAGCATTCAGAATAGAAAGGCACCCCCCCCACCCCATACCCTTGCAATCTTGGTTAGATCAGTTGTGAAAAAGCAAACTATTTGGTTTCATTGTTTTCTAGAATGACACAATCAAAGGGGAAAATGGCAAACTGAAATCATTAATCTGAGAAGGTGATTTGGAGGCTGAAGAAAACTTGTACTTTAGTAGCTCTGCCTTTCCCTTATTACTTCCCTTCTCCCTTACTACCTTTCTAATTTAGTCTTCAATTCCTCACAAACCACCCATTGCTAACCACAGAAAGACAGTGATTAAATCTGAATGTTCTGATAAATTGGTCACTTGTGAGTCCAACGGATAAACCAACGAGCAGTCCACCAATCCATACAGAGTCAAGAGGATTCAAAGATGGCCTGTAGCAGGTTGGGTAGATGGAACCCTTATTACAGATTTATGGGAGGGCATTCACAGTAGTCACACAGTATGGGTAGACATAGATGTATTGTGAACAATATTGTTGGAGGCAATACCAACATTGAATAGATGTTAGATCTCTGTTAAATCATAGACCCAATGGTGTATTGGCTTATTAGAGTTCTGAACGAAACCATTTTCTGGTTTGGGGCATTGGGCGTCTAAGGTCTCAGCAGAGTGATATCAGGCAAATCACTTCTGAGAATGGTTCTCAAATTAGTCCCCCTAACATGCTTTTCTTCATAAAGTACAACTGCAGGAAACATACTTAACCTGAAATGAAGCACGCATTAGAGAAAGGTTCTCTCTGTAGCGTTATCTATTATCCTAATGAGCAAGAAAAGAAAGGGGAGGGGAATCTCACTCTACAGCTATTATTACCTCCACGATAGAGTTGACATACACAGGCTCATTATTGCGTAATGTTTTATTCAACAAAATAACTTTAATGTTGTAGCTTAAATTGAATTTGCTAAAACATCTTCATCTCCTGCGTAATGTGCCTCGAGTGTCTGCTTGGTGCCTGCATTTTCCCTAGAATTATAGTGCTGAAGCTATGGAAATGGCAAAATTATATGCAATCTGCAAAACAATGTGGCTGTAATGTGGTAATTGGCCTTCCACATAATTAAAGAAACATTTCCTCATCAGCGCTGTTCCATCAGAGACCTAAAGGCTATCATTGTACAAATCATCCACTTAGTAAAAGAACCTTTCTTCTAGTAGCCTATAAAATCTGGTTATGCAAACAAATTTGCTTATTTGGTAGCATTAATGACTTGTCACCATTAAAAACCAAATCAAAGTGACTGAACTATAATCTGGTTCCTCTGGGGTTGAATGTCACTTCTGGCTCTGCCAGCTGGGAGCATTTTAACTTATTAAGAAGTACTCATAGGTAGCCTCCAGACATAGAGAAGGGCTGCAAAAAGCAACCTGTGTATTTCCAGCTTGTTAATCAATAGAAAATCACTGCAACTGGATTAGGGCCTTGTACCTGGCAGAGACCTATTACAGAAAATTGAATTGGATTCTCACACTTGATAGTGACACTGCTTGGACCCAGAGGCTCATTTGGTAGACACATGGTAGAAAATTGCCCCGGAGGGTGCAACATCTCAATTCTCTGAGTGGTGCTGAGAGATTTTAATTGAAACCTTCCTGATAGTTTAACCACAGGCACTGGTTGCAAGCAGTGGCTTCACTGGAAACTAAAGGGAAAAATGATTGAAAACCAAACAAACATAAAAATTAAACAGAATAGAAACCCTCAGAATTCTTCACTTAGATGCCTTTACTTCCTGTCTAACCTATCATAAAGGAAAAACCAATGGAGGAAGCCACTCTGTGGAGTGAATGGTTCCAGGAAGGAGGGAAAGGTGTTTGCCTTATTTGGTTATGTCAACCCTACCAAACTGGCCTCTAACCTGTGGGCAGTGGGAGCCAAACAGAGCAGGCTAGAGACAGGAGAGTCAGGAAGCAAACAGAAGTTTAATTTCAATGTGAGGGAAACAGTTTGCAAGCAAGGATATGAGTGGCAGGGCCCCACCTCCAGTGTGTGTGTGTGTGTGTGTGTGTGTGTGTGTGTGTGTGTGTGTGTGTGTAACCCATTTAGTATGGCCAAATCTCAATACTTATACTAATGGTTGTGCAGTGAGCTGTAGCCCTGACAATGAGGGATAACAAAAGCAATGTGACAAGTTTGATTCGTAGGACAGCTTCATGACAAGAACATGGAGACAGCAGGTGTTTGTTTAAGTTCAGAGAAGACCTGGTGCTGGTCAAAGCAATACAATCATAATATGAAACAATTCTGGGATTTTGCTGTGACTAAGATCATTCAGAGGGTGAGCCCAAAGGATTGTTGTTATGCCAAGCTCAGGGTGCAGCTTGCTTGCTAGGTCTTAGCTTTGGAAAACAGGGTATCTCTTATTGTCTTGACAGGTAACACCTCTCAGGTTGCAATGCTAGCAGATACTTGGGGCCCCTCCTTACCATGGCAAAGTGTTTAAGTATCCTTTCTTCCTCTGCTCAAGCATGTGTACCAGGCCACAGAAAGTGTGACCTAAAACATTTCTAATGACTAAGAAGTGGTCTCATCTACTAACTCCAAGATGCTACCTTTCTGACCGTCTCTTAGGATAGAGTTTCAGAGAAATGATGCAAAATCATGAGTATTTTGGAGTTAGGTATAAAATGCTCAGACTATGCAGGATGTAGGAATTAGGTGATGTGCTTATGTTAGATTTTGAACTTAAAGACCTGGGTTTGAATTCTGACTCTCCTATATTACTCATTTGACCTTAGGCAAGTCCCTCCCAGTTTTCTAATCTGCAAAAGGAGGGAGCCAGACTAATGGTCTCTGACAAATCTCCCAGTAAATAATTCACACAGCAGTGGTCAGAGGAGGTAGGAAACAAACTGCTCTTATTTGTGATGTCTTCCCAAAGGAAGAGAAGCAAAATTGTGTCATGGGTAGATCCCTAGACCCAGAATCAGGAAGTTCCGGGTTCAATGCTCTGCCACAAAATTATTACGTGTATGAATGGGGCCAAATAGCTTAATCTCTCTAGATGTCCATTTTCCTCATAAAATGAGGAAATGGTTCCAGGAATGAGTGAAAGGTGGACTCAGAGGGTTGTAGATTTAGCTTGAGTCCTTGTCCCTACTTTTATTTTATAGATGGGGAAATTGAGATGTAGAAAAGTTAAATTAAGTGCCTAGAGTTACATAGCTAATAACTATCTGAAGTAAGGTTTGAACTCAGATTACTAGACTCTTAAATCCAGCAATTTCCCCTCTACTCTATGCTGCCTCCAGATCTTAGTGACCTTTCTGAGCTTTCCTTTGGAGAGCTGATGACCTCTAACATTTCTTCCAGCTTTAAATCTATGATCCTATGAGTTCACATCACTGCGCCCTCACAGAGTAGCTATAGTTTGTAGGGATGATGATTCGACTGGCAAACATCTCATTCTGGCACTTGTCTTAGGTGGGTGCTGGTGAGGTTAGAGGATAGTACCTCTAAAGCCCCTCCTACATCTAAATCTGTGATTTGATGATGTTGGGTTGTCTTGTAGGAAAATCTCAAAAAAAATTCTAATTATCTGAAGGGAAGGAGAGCCTGCACACCCTTACCATCTCTCACACTTTCTTCTACCCTCCATTTTCTTAAATTCTAGCCCAAATTATTAATGGAATATTTCTCAGTGCCCCAAACTGGTATTGGGGAAATGGCAGCCACTTAAGGAACTCCCATAACTCTTACTTTGCTTTCACACTCAAGTTGGAGACGTTCATTGGCATGAATTTTTGGACTTAAGCCCGTCTGTGTTTTTCCTTGTAAAGAAGATCACCTGCCTCTCATGTATTCAGCATTGATGTCACATTTCCTCCTGTTCCTGCCTCTGCTCATTTCTATGATCTTACCTGATCTATTCATCATTCATTTGTTAATCCATCCATCCACCCATCCACCCATCCACCCATCCACCCATCCACCCATCCACCCATCCACCCATCCATCCATCTATCCATCCATTCATTCATTTTGCTTTCTTTTCTTTTTCTTTTTTTTCTTTTTTTTAAAGCAATTGGGGTTAAGTAACTTGCTCAAGGTTACACGGCTAGTCATTATTTGTGTGTGGGTGCTCATTTTCTGAGGCCGGATTTGATCTCGGGTCATCCCAACTCCGAGGCCGGTGCTCTTACTCACTGCGCCACCTAGCCGCCCCTGCTTTCTTTTCTTTCTTCTTGTTCTTTAAAGTGTGGGAACAAAGTCTAGTGCTTCTGCTTTTTATTTGTTTTTGTTTTTTGTAGTTTTTTTCATAGATTACTTGGAATCCACAGTGTATATCATACTGTATTCACTCTTTATGATGTTGTAGGTTCCTAAAGCCTTGCCTAGAGAACATCTAGGGACCACTTAAAGGGCTGAGACTCTTTGATAAGTTGAGAAGAGGCAATGGGTTTCAGTGGAAGAGTGATGGCTCTGGACTCAGAAAACCTGGGTTCAAAGCACATTTTGAAGTTAATTACTTAAGGACATTGGGCATAGCATTGCCCTTCTTGGGCCTCATTGTCCTTGTCTGTAAATGATGGGGTTGGACTAGCTGGCCTCTGAGATGCCTAGTCTAAATTCACCTTCTGACGAGGTGAATTCAGACCAGAGATAGGTGTCACCTGGGAACATAGAGGAATTCTCAAGGAAGCTGCTTGTCCCTAAGGGATGAATATAGAGGCCACCTGCAAACAGCAGGAGGGTTCTGCCTCTCAGTCTTCTTCTGAAGATGCAAACAGCCCAAAAGATTTTTTTTGAGTCAAAGCTGTACCAAATTATTCACTCCAAGCAGCACAGCACATTCTCACTCCGAGGCAAATGTTTATTCCTGTTGCATTGATTAAAAGTGCTTACAGTAGGGGTTTGTAGGGGAATACTGACAGGCTGACTTATGGCACTGCTGGGTTCTGAGTTGGGTTGGCTTTGCATGGCTGTGTAAGGTTATTTTGAAAAGGAGCACAATCCACTAGGAGTGACTGGCTGTAAATGTTGCTCCTGCTACGTCCTGCGCAGTGGTAGGTGTAGAGAATGAAACTTTGTTTAGTACTTTATTAGAGCCTCCAAAGGAGGGTGAAGCCATAATTTGGGTCCTTTAAAAAAGACACACACACACACACACACACACACACACACACACACACACGATAGTATAATAGTTGCTGTGTTGGAATCAGAATCACGAAGACCTGCCTCAAACATTTCTAAGTAAATCACTCGACCCTTTTTTTTTTTTATAAAGCAATTGGGGTTAAGTAACTTGCTCAAGGTTACATGGCTAGTCATTATTTATGCGTGGGTGCTCATTTTCTGAGGCCGGATCTGATCTCGGGTCATCCAAACTCCGAGGCCGGCGCTCTTACTCACTGCGCCACCTAGCCGCCCCTCACTCGACCCTTTTAAGCTTCAGTTTCATCATCTGTAAAATGGGGATAATGAAACCTGTCAGAATTACAGTACTTTGAAGAGTTGTGATGAGGTTCAGAAGAGATGATGTACATAAATGTCAGTTCTTTCAGTTTCACGTTCAGCACGTAGCTGGGCAATACAATGGATATAATGCTGGATCTGGAGCCAGGAAGATCTGAGTTCAAGTTAGATCTCAGATATTTGCAAGTTGTGTGATTCTGGGCAAGTCACTCAATCTGTGTCTTCCTCAGTTTCCTTATTTGTGAAAATGGGGATAATAATAGCACCTACCTCTCAGGGTTGTTGTAAGGATAAAATGGAATAATATTTGTTTTTTTTTTGTTTGTTTTTGCTTTTTGGAGGGCAATTGGGGTTAAGTAACTTGCCCAAGGTCACATGGCTAGGTTTTTGTTTTGTGTGTGCGTTAAGTGTCTGAGGTCGGATCCAAACTCAGGTCCTTCTGACTCCAGGGCCGATGCTCTACTCACTGCACCACCTAGCTGCCCCTGGAATAATATTTGTAAAGCACTTTGCGAGCCTTAAAGCTCTATATAAGTGGTACTTATTATTATTAATATCATGAGTCTTGGGCTATTGAATGGCTGATCCTTGATGGTTTATGCCTCCTCCTTTGCATAAAAATCAAGTTGCAGGATAATTTCATTCCTATGGATGTTGTTCCCAAATCTCCTTGGGTTTGACCTTTACACACAGTCTAGGCTCCACCATTGGGCCTTTTATTTTCATTTCATAAATCACTAACTTCTATTTTCCTGCCCTTCATTTTGTGTGCTGCCCACCAGCAGACATACCCAAAGGCTTAGCCTTGTTTTTAATCCAGTTGCTGAGGCTTCCTTATTTGATCCTCTCTGGCTGCTAACTTAAAAACAAAAAAACACACAAAAACAGAACACCTTTAATGTTCTCCTGGGAGTAATCACTGGGGAGAATGAGAAAATGGGCATCCTCAGCTGGCTAACTTTTGTGCCCTTAAAAAGGAACAGAGATACCAAATTTTCTTTTTACACTGCTTTCTTTTGATCTCCTTTCATGGGATGGCTCCTTGCTCTAGGACCCTTAGTTCAATTGGGGAGGTAAGGTTGAAGGACCATCAGCAAGTGCTTAGATCTGCATAAGCAGTGAGCCTCTTCTGAGGAGTAATAGGGCTGCTCTTGGACATGCTTGGATTACATCACCACAGTTGGACTCAATCCTAATTCACTTGTGGTTTTTAAAGCCTTGGTTTATTGACACGGATGGATGACATTTGCCATTTATGGGGTTTGGCAGGGCATAAGGCCTGGCCTCCCTCATTTCCTTTCTGTTCTGCAATTCTCATTTCATTGGCCATTAGCTACTGTGTACTCTCTGATTTGGGCCCATGTCCATCTAATCCATGGGCCTTGCTTCAAGGGACATTTGTATTTTTCTGAGAGGTACCCTCTGTTCCCAGCCTACAAAGTCTTGCTTTTTATTTTTGTGACAGAGGCATAGAGCTGAGAAGGGATGACTCAGGAGAATCACCTGTATTTGTTCAACCTGAGAGAAAGAGGGCTGTCAGCTTGGGTGGAAACCCTTAAATGGCTCCAGGGTGCTATGGTTGAAAGAGTGCTGGGTTTGGCAACCAAGAACTTGGGTTCAAATGTTGACCTGTTACTTAATACCTGTGTGACCCAGGACAAACAACTTATCCTCCTTCCTCACTTAAAAAAAAAAGTGATTATCTTTGACAGGTCTCCCCTGTCACACTCTTGGGCTTAAACATTCTTTATATCATTTTTTTTTCTTTATATCATTTTAAAAAAAAATTTTATTCCTTTCTCTCTAATACCATAGCTATTTTCTATATCCTCCTTCCACCTTCTATCCTTAGCCACTGAATCTTCCCTTTAACAAAGTAAAATAGTTAAAACAAACTGACCCTATGTGATATTTAGTACATGTACCCCTGCCTCCCCTCCCAACTCCATAACGAGAGATGGGAGACATGTTTTTCTTGAGGCCTGAGGATAGCTATTACAATGAATCAGAACGATGCTGCCTTTTAATGTTGTGGAACATTGACTTTAGCAAAGGGCAAACTATTGAATATCCTAACAGCATTATTTTGTGGACAGTTGTGGCCAAGAAAATATTACCACATGGTTTTATTGCAGTGATAATTGACATAAAGGGAAAAAATACCACTCAATAATCTGAGCAGCAGAGGAAACAAATTCTTTTTTGCTATCTTATTTCTGATTATGAAAAGCACCATGGTGGTAGGGGTGGGGAACCTGTGGTCTTGATGCCACCTATGGCCCTCTAGGTCCTCAAATGCAGCCCTTTGACAGAATCCAAACTTCACAGAACAAATTCTTTTATTGGGATTTGTTCTGTGAAATGTGAATTCAAGTAAAGGTCCACACTTAAGGACCTAGAGGGCCACATATGGCCTTGAGGTCACAGTTCCCCACCCCTGGGTAGTGGATAGAAGGCTAGCCTTGGAGATGGGAAGACAGTCTTCTTGTCTAGCACTATGTCTTCAAGTCAATACTGTCTAGCTCTTACTGGTTATGTGACATGGGGTAAATTACTTAATCTCTTAGCTCCTCAGGCAATTTTCTAAGTTTGTAAATTAAGAGGTGCTGATCTGCAAGAGTGGGGAGAGTTTCTATATCAGGAGTTCCCTACATAGATGAAATCATAGGTCTGGACCTACAAACAACCTTCTTTATTATATCAGCAGCTTGGTTGAACATGCAAGCAAGGTATTAGTATCAGTTGAGACTTATTAGTCCTATATGAGTGAGGTGGGTATAAAAAGAGGTGGGTTCCCATCAAAGTATTGCTTATAAGAATTGTCTTGACTGCTCCACAAACTTGATATGATTCTTTTGTAGTTCCTACAAGTCAACAAGCACTTATGCATTTGCTATGTGCTGAGTGCCGTTCTAAGTCCTAGGGATAGAAAGAAATGCAAAACAAGCAACAAAACAACCCAGTCCCATCTCTCAAAGAGTTCCCAATCAAATGCAAACAACTGTGTGTAAATAAGGTATAGATATAAGGATAAATTGGAAATAATCTCAGAGGGAAGGCACTAACATTAAGCAGGACCAAGAAAGGCTTCTTGCAGAAGGTAGGATTTTAACTGGGACTAAAGTCAGGGAAGCCAGGGGAAGGGGAGGAGGTTGGAGAGGATTCTTGGCATGGGGCATAGCCAGTGAAGACCATAGAATTAGGAGATAGAGAGTTGCATGTGAGGAGTAGCAAGTGAGCCAGTGTTCATAGAGCATGTGGAGAGGAGTAAGGTGTAAGAAGAAGGGAAAGGTAGGAGTGGGTGCAGGCTACAAAGGACTTTAAAAGCCAGAGGATTTTATGCTTCATCCTAGAGGTAAGAGGGAGCCACTGTAGTTTATTGAATGGGTGGTGGTTGTGGTGACATAGTTAGACTTGACCAAGTCTCTAAAGATATAAATTATTCTGGTCTGATCCTCTCAGTAGACAATACCTATATCTCGCTTCCTGCCCTCCCCTCCCCAGTGCTATGTAGACTGAATCCCTGCAAAAAACCAAAACAACAATAACAACAAAACTATCCTGGACTTACTAATTAACACCCCTGATTAATTCTTGCATTGTTATATTTCACTTGTAGTTCCCTTCCTTTGCCCTTGTGAATGAATTTCCAGGACAAACCTTGGCTGTCTAGTCTGTAGCATCTGGCATTTTGGTCATAACAAAGGAGTAAAGGTCCTGATATATTTGTGCCTTCTGGAAAATCTGATATCTTTTTTACTTCTTTCTCTTCTCTTGTTTTCTCTCTCTCTCTCTTCCTCCCCAGAGCCTAGCACAGGACCTGACATATTTAGTAGGCACTTGATAAAATACTTGTTGCATGAATGAAGGAATTGAATAAACCAAGCCATGTGGATTATAAGGAAAGCCACAAGCAGAGTCCAAGTAGGCTATTAGGGCCATTCTCCAGTAATATTTCTGTGATGCTCATCTATTTTTCTGGGCAATTCTTGGTTACCCCCAAAGGGTGTTTCCTCTAGCTTTCAGCTTAATGACACTTAGGGTGGAGTAGTGGTTGCAGAGGGATGAGGTAACCTAACTACATAGATGCTGCCACATTTTTTTAATTAACTATTGATTTGGAGGATTTGTGTACTGAGGTTAATCAGGTGTGACAAGAATAGATAACTTCTTTACTTGGCTTCCTTCAAATTCAAGTATATAAATCTGATGCAGTGTATCCATATATTAGAAATGGAACTCTTTTTTTTTGTCTAGAAGCAATCAATATGGCCCTGGAGATGAGAATGCCAAATACAATCCAACCTCCTCTGAATGGCAAGGACCTATGTTTTATTTTCTTGTTGGGTCATAGGGAAAGAGGGAGATATTTTTCTTGGATTGGGGAAATCTGATGACTTGTGGTAAGCAATACCCCTTCTGGTAGAAGGGATAGACATGGTTTTTTTCTAAGGAGTCAGATTTTATTCCCAGAGATAGCTGGAGCTGAAGTACCAGGCTGACTGGAAAAGAAATATTGTTTAAGTCCATACTAACTCAGGAACATCTTTGGGGGAAATTTGACAGTTTAGTGACATGCTGGAGAAAAATACACCAACATAAGATTTCAAACTTGCTGAAAGATTGCTGTTTCCTGATACTCAATTTATGAAGCTATGGTTAAAGTTGTTAAAAGTTGGGGAACCAAGTGAGAGTCCTCATGCTATGGTTCTCAAACTTTTTCCAGATGGAAGTCTTCTAAGGAATGACAGAACGAATCCAGCTCTACAAGATTCTGGTCCCAAATATGGTAGTCAGGCTATTCTCATGTACCTTGGTTCATTATGCCCTCAACCCAGAACTCTAGGGAAAATCTTTTAAAGTCCAGCTCCCCTAAAAGGGATGAACAGGGTCTGCCTCTAGAATGATACTAAATGTACAAAGTATATCATGTATAAGAAAACCACTTCATTCCCCCCCCCCCCCCCAGAAGAAATGCTTAAAGCACAAAAGCACCTTTTGGCAAATACTTAATAGGATACAGTATACCCATTATACTCAGTACTCTCTTGGGAGGTTGATACTTGAAACATTAAAGCACAAAACGAATTGTGAGACTGTTGAACAGGTGTCTTCTCCTGGCTCTGTATTCTCTAAGCAATTCACTCAAGGTTCCTTTTTTTCTGGCAAGCCAGAGCTTGGCTTAGGGCAGGCGTGGGGAGTCTGCGGGTTCCCACCCCTGGTTTAGGTTTATCTTCGTGACGGTGGTCATCTCCGTTGAGAAGATGTTTCAGAGGTTACCTCCTGCTAGGCAATTACAGTTATACCTTTCACATCACAGGGATTGTGATCTGGGAAATCCCGCTAAATTTTTTTGGTCCTCCATACCACAGAAGAAGTCTGCGTTTTTTCTTTTTCTTTTATGGCGTGTTGGTATTATACAATGCTAGGCATGTGTTTTATGCATGTCTGAGTTTCTAAATGTTTTCTGTGTCATCTGCTAGCCTTGAGTTTTCTGTGGCTTCTGCAAAACTCCCCCCACCCCAAATTCCCATTTAATTTCTTATGCCAACCTGTGATATAGTGAAACCATGATGGGGAAAGTTGCAAGGTGGAAGGGATAACTAGAGCACCTGGACCCAAGAACTCCTTGCCTTTGTTAGGTCACTGCCAAAACTAGAAACACCATATTTGGGTCTTTGTTCCATTACTCATGCCCAGAGGAAGATAATCCAAACAAAAGCAGCCCCCAGAGCCTTGGGGTATAGACTTAGGTTTCCACACACTTTTACTACCTTTGGAATGGGGTTGGAGGAGGCCAGAAATCACCTTCCCCATTCGTGAGAAGTCAATGGGAGAGCTGTTAGTGTCACAAATTATGCATTCCGAACAGTAAGAGTGAAAGTTGTCTCTCTTTTTAAAAGTCCCCTGCATTGTAGGCTTTTTTTGCTCAGTGGCCAATTTTCTTTGACATAGTCCCACATCATGGGAGGGTAGCATATCAGGACCAACCAAATACCTCTGGTTGTACATAAACTTTTTCATGGGACACACTGAAAGGTGCCAGGGTGCATGATAGTCACTGTATATAGGTGCATGTATAAATAACTTATTTCTATTCAACAAACATTATAAAGTACCTACTAGATATAAATTGAGGGCCAGCATGATGTGTTAGGTAGAAAGCTAGTCAGGGTCATGGAGTTTTGGGTTCAAATACCACTTTTGATACATACTAGTTTTTGACTATGGGTAAGTCCCTTAGTTTCTCAGTGTCCCAGGCAACTCTCTGAGACTATACATTTTACAGCAGTTGAATACTATCTACATTAGTAGAGACAGAAGTTCCCTATGGCAACAAAATCATAGGACCAGATGACAAAATGTATGTATGTAGGGGCTCTATGTTAGCTTCTAACACATTTAGGGATCCAAAGGCAAAAAATAAAACAAAAAACAATCCCCTGAAACTGGTTCCTGCCCTCCAGGAACTTGAAATCTGTTGGAAGAGAAACAATATATACGCAAATAAGTAAATACAAACTAAATATAAAATAATTTTGAGGAGGATGGGGGAACATTAAAAAATCAAAGACCAGTAAAGACCCTGTGTAGGTGGTGGCACTGAGCTAAGCCTCTGCTATAAGATTAACCTTGAGATCACCATGACAGTCTCTCTTTAAAGGAGGCTGTAGCTTATAGAATCTATTCGTGTAAAAATGCTGGTGTGAGTGATAATCTGCAGTGAAGTTTCCCCATTCTGAAAAATCAAATCTAGAGTGGCTTCAGTATCCACTAGGCCTAAGTTTAGAGGTTACCTGACCTTACAGGAATCTGGGACTTAGAGCAATGGAGACCCTCCCCAGTGCTACCTCAGCACAAGATATGCCAAATAAGGATAAAACTGCCTTCGTGGCCTTGCATTGGACACCTTTGTCTTTTGTCTTCAAGATAGATTCCCGGGCTTAGGTTGTGGGCCAGCCTCCCTACCAATGAGAGTGAAGGCCAGTTGTGGGGTTGGGTTTCTGCATTAGAAGGATATTTAACCACGGTTTTACTTCTACCTGTTGCTCTCTCCCTGGGAGATGCCATTTGAGTGACAGGGGCAGAGGGACCTTTCTCAAGAGAAAGAATAAATAAACTTTTCTCTGCTTTCCTAAGCAGTCTCCGAACTCATTTACTGAGCTGTTGCACACACTGGCAATAACATTTTTTAAGGTTAGTGCAGCCGTGTATCCAAAACCAGTATTTTTCTGACAGTTCGTTTTTCTTCCTGCACCTGCATACCCTCAAAATCCCATGTACCCCAAACCCTGACAAGCAAAATGGTCAGGGCTAGGTGGCCACCAAAAATCAGGGTTTAAATCTCCCACTTTCAGAAGGCAACCTTGGATGATCCCTTGCCAGCTGAATGTATGGGTGTCTCTGTGCTCCCCAAGGCAGCACTACCCTCATATGAATGATACTGTTAGTGTACACTTCTCACTTGTATAGTGAGCTCCCTTCTCCTTTCCTCTCTTCCCCACTGCATGCCAGTAAAGCTTCTCTTTGAATTGACTCCTATTGTTTTACAAATTATTTCTAGCTTCCACTCCCATTAAGGATCTGTTTTCCCTGACGTCTCACACTTGCCTGCGGCCTTCCTTTAAATATAAACCAGATACTTGGACAGAGATTTAGCTTGTTGGTAGATGCATGTATGCTGGGGGGACTTGGCACTATGAGCCTAGCTGTAGAAAGCAAAGATCAACAGGGTTACATAATGTCTTCCTGGGAGGGACTGCATTATGTCAGAGGACTGTAATAAAACAGTCTCAAAAAAGAGATAGGATTTTTTTTGGTGGAATTTAATGATAGCACTACCAATTGTGCATTGCAAAAAACAAAGTGTAAGATAACTTCACTTTATTTCACATAGAAAATGACAATATCCAATAATGGCTAATATATAAAATAATTCATGTTTTCTACAAACATAAGCCTAAACCCTAATTAAAAAAAGAAAACCCAGACATCTCATTTTTCTAGGCACCAAGTATCTTTTCTGTGCTTTAAGCCTCCACCAAAGTTGATAGAAGCTTTATAAACTGAAGGAATGAGTATAAAAGTTGATGGGACAACCAATCTGGCCATCAGTTCCTGATATTTAATTTCAAACACTCAAAGTTTTTGTCTGTACTCTCTTTGCTCCTTTTCTGCCTTATCCTTCTTTATTTTTGTTTGATTCAGATGATGGCACATTTCTCTCCACACACTTTTTTTTTAAAGCTTCTTCTATCTGATTAACTAGTGAGAGTTTCTTGTGACTTTCTCCACTCGAGCTTCCAGTTGGGCCATATTCTGAGACAATGTGAGCATCGTTGTTTCCAGCTCTTCACATTCTTTTTCCATCTCTTGTCTCAAGAGATTCGTTTTAGTGATTCATTTCTCCTGTTGAAGATGAGGTAAGAAGGGAGAGCCTTCATGGCATAGGAGCCAGACTGTACATCTGTTTAGTATTTAAAGCACTTTACAATATGGTTCCATCCTGTATTTCCATGGCCAATTTTATACTACACCCCCTCATATAGTTTGTGCTTTGGCCAAATTAGCCTATTTACCATTCTCAGAACATAAAATTCCATCTCCCTAAACCCGTAACATATATACCTAGTTAAACAAAAACCAAATTCCCACATCAATCATGTCCAAAAATGTATGTTTTATTCTATACCTGGAATCCATCATCTCTCTGTAAGGAGGTGGAGAGCAGACTTCATCATGGTCCTCTAGAATTATATATTTATATATATATATATATATATATATATATATATATATATATATATATATATATATAAAACAGTCAAGACTAACTTTATTTCCTTTTTTTTTGATAAGACTACTAATTTGATGAATTAGAGGAATGCTGTAGACACAATTTACTTAGATTTTATTATTTATTTATTTTCCAATTAGAGACCTAGGTTTCAATGCTAGCTCTGACATTTACTGGCTATGTGAGTTTGGGTGTGTCACTTGTGCTCTCTGACCCTCAGTTTCCTTATCTACAAAATGGAAACAAAAGCAATTGTCTGGGATGTTATGAGGAAAGTCCTTTGAAAACCTTAATGTATGTTCTAAAATCTTTATTAGATTAAAACTGCACCAAAAGTTTTGGGACACCATGTGTAAATCTGACATTATTGTTACCTAAAAGATGCTCAGAGCTCTGAAGTTCAGTCTTTCTTACAACTCCCTTCTGACCTGCTGGATGTACTGACCTTCTGGGTAAAGTAAAATTGGTCTTGTCTATCAGGGTGACAAATGAATTCATTAAGTTGGAGGAGGGTAGCTTCACCAGGTGAGGCACACTCTTCATATTGTATTGTTTCTAGGAGTAAGGGAACCTACTGAGAAAATGGCCCTTACCTTCTCCCCTGCTGTTTCTCCCAGAAGAGAAATTATTTTACTGGGAGAAGAAAATCCCTCTCTCTTCACCTCGGTTTAAAGTCCCACACTGTGTAATTCATAAGAATAATTCCTTTTCTTCCTCTTGCATAGGTCTTCCTCTGTGGGTGACTCTATATAAAACTCTTGTCAAATTTTCCCTTTAATATCTCTTCCTGGATTTAATGTTGTACAAAGAGCCAGCATGCTTTTTCTTGATGTGAGCTCAGCATGACTGTCTTCACTTCTCCTTGCCACTCTGCATCATCAGTGTCTGGAGGAGCCCTAGAGTGGTGATATCATTGCCTGGAGTACTGCTTATCCTTTATTGATCATTGACTGGTTGCCAGGGCCTAAAATATGATTTGATAATATCATACACAATATATGAAGGATCTGTGATTTTTTTTTCCAGTATGGAGCACCTGGTGGGAGAAATTCCCTCTGCAAATACAGATTAATGGATCTGTTGCCTGAGGCATTAAGAGGTCAAGCGCCCACTCAGGGTTTCATAAGGTGTCAGAGGTTGAATTTGACATTAACCCAGAACCACAATCAAGCTTGAAATCTTTATAACAATTTATAACTAATCCATGCCTACTTGAAAATGAATTAAAATCTAAGCTATCTGAATTGGTTAAAAAAATATCCAGCAGGTATGTAAGCATTTTTCATACTCTTGTTATACCTATGATATGGTTCTGGTTCCAGGGGCTGTAGTGCAAATGAAATATTTACAGCACTGATGACAACTGTAAATATGCTGGCATAGTTCTCAGTCACAAAATATAACAGACTCTCCACATAGAAGACAGAAGCAAAACTTTTTTTAGACACCAGAAAACCAAATCTGAACACCAAGAAACCATATCCATCATGGCAGCATTGGAATTAATACACCATGACACAATAGAGAGCCACACAATCCTTTAGCATTCCCACAAATCAACACTCACAAGCCTAGCTGTTACAACAGGGGGCAAACACTCACAAGCCTAGCTGTCTCCCTGGGCATATTCTCTCTCCCCCACCATCTAGCTGCTCTGACTCCTAGCTTTCTATAAGCTCTGATTCACTCTTCAGCAAACTCCTTCCACCACAGACTCCATGTGATTACATTCAACCCATTAGGGGGCAGGGGAGATCTTCAAATCAGGGAAGTCTTCAAATTCCCTTAGGTGTATTAAGGGGCGGGGAAGATCTTCAAATTCCCATTACTATTACAGAGGCCTAGAGGTGGGTTATTTATTTGGCATAGGCCACATTAAAATCTAATGGGGAATGAAGGGCCCAAGGGATATGTAATTAGAGAGGTTTTCTATGAAAGGCAGAAAGAGGACAATTTGGGAATTTGAGGTATGGGTGGAAGCTATAGGGAGGAAGAAGTTATATGCAGGTTCTAGGGTTGTGGGACTGGAGTCAACTGGGCCTCATCTCGCTGGCATCTATGATGTTTAAAAAGATTTGAGACATATAATTTCTAGGTAATTAATTATTTTATTAATAATGCTAGCATTTTAATAAAAGAGGTCAGCAGCACTCTCAAATGCCAGAGACAATCATGGTGGTGGGTTGAAGGCTTATATGCCCTTAGAAAAGTGGATGGTCCAGACAATAGCAATTAACACCGATTGGTTAACAAGTAATGAGAGAGAATGAATATTACAATAAGGGACTGGACCTATCCTAATGGACTTTGATTATGTTATTTACTTCTAAATTACTCCCAGCCTTGGGCAATCTAATCAAAAATTTTACCTCCACCCAGACCTGTGTAGAGTACCTTCTCCCCCCTCTCCCCTTAGACTAAATTCCTTGTAAGGTTGGCTGGAGTTCTGACCATGATTAAAGAGAAAGTTAATTCAGCCTTCAGAGACTGAGCTTAAAAATGAGGACTTTAGGGGGGTGGAGCCAAAATTGCAGAGTAAAAGCAGGAACTTGCTTAAGCTCTCATACCAACCACCTCTAATACCTGTAAAGTATGACTCTAAGCAAATTTTAGAGCTACAGAACCCACAAAGTGACAGAGAGAAACAAATCTCCCACTGAGGGCAACCCAGCAGACTGACAGGAAGGTTTTTATCACACTGGGTTAGGAGCTGAGCAAGTGAGCCTGCTGGTCCAAACCTGGGGCAGCCCAGACCAGTGGCACAAACTGGCCAGAGAAGACTTTAGGAGAGTGAATCATTGGGAACTGTGGTGGTTTCCAGACTTCTCAACCCATAAATACCAAAGAGAAAGTAAAAGGTCAGTAGAGAACTCTGTTGGAACTGGGTGAGAGAAGAGCACAGTCTAGCCACTGCCCCCAGGGCAAGAGGCGGTAGAGATACTGTGGCTGCAGCTACTGCTGCATGACTGTCTTTGGATCTCTTGGCTTGCAGATCATAGAGGGACCAAGTGACCATTCAAAGGGTAATAGCTCTTGCTTTGATCTGCTTGGATCTGGGTTGCAGTCTTGGGTCATGGTCCTGAGGTGAGGAACACCAGTGTGCCAGAACTTGTGGTGGCTTTAGAGAGGTGCCCTCTTCATAGCTCTGACAACATTTGCAAAACCCCCAACAATTTGGGACAGAGCTCTCTCCACTCTGGAAGCAGAGTTCTAATGTGGAAAAGAGCTCAAAAGTCAAGTAATTGGCTGACAAGATGAGCAAGCAGAGGAAGTGAAATCAGATAATAGAATTCTTTTTTTTGGGACAAAAAAGGATCTAAACATGGAACCAGAAGAAGACAACAAAGTCAAAACTCCTGCATCAAAAACTTCCAAGAAAAATATGAATTGGTTATAGTCTATGGAGGAGCTCAAGAAGGATTTTAAAAATCAAATAAGAGAAGTAGAGGAAAAATTGGGAAGAGAAATGAGAATGATGCAAGAAAATCATGAAAAGAGAGTCAGCAGCTTTTTAAAGGAGACCCAAAAATACTGAAGAAAAGAACACCTTAAAAAATAGACCAAAATGGCAAAAGAGGCCCAAAAAGCCAATGAGGAGAATACCTTAAAAAGTCAAATTGGCCAGATGGAAAAGGAATTTCAAAAACTCAATGAAGAGAATAATTCCTTCAAAATTAGATTGGAGCAAATGGAAGCTAATGACTTTATAAGAAATCAAGATACTCTAAAACAGATCCAAACAAATGAAAAAATAGAAGGCAATGTAAAATATCTCACTGGAAAAATCACTGACCTGGAAACTAGATCCAGGAGAGATAATTTAAAAATTATTGGACTACCTGAAAGCCACGATCTAAAAAGAGCCTAGAAACCATCCTTTAAGAAATTCTCAAGGAAAATTACCCTGATATTCTAGAACCAGAGGGAAAACTAGAAATTGAAAGAATTCACCGATTGCATCTTGAAAAAGATCCCCAAAAGAAAACTCCTAGGAATAACATAGCCAAATTCCAGAGTTCCCAGGTCAAGGAGAAAATATTACAAGCTGTCAGGAATATTTAGCATATTCTACATTAAAGGATCAAAGGGCTTGGAATATGATATTCTGGAGGTCAAAGGAGCTAGGATTAAAACTAAGAATCACCTACCCAACAAAAGTGAGCATAATGCTTCAGGGAAAAATGTGGTCATTCAATGAAATAGAGGACTTTCAAGTATTCTTGATGAAAAAACCAGAGCTGAACAGAAAATTTGACTTTCAAATACAAGAAGGAAGAGAAGCATGAGAAGGCAAACAGGAAAAAGAAATCATAAGGAATTTATTGAAGTTGAACTATTTACATTCCTACATGGAAAAACAATAATTGTAACTCATGAGACTTTTCTCAGTATGAGGATAGTTGAAGGGAATATATATGTATACATACATTTATATGTATATATACAAGGGTGTATGTGTGTATAAATACATATGTGAGTGTATGTATATGTATGTACAAAGGGCAGACAGAGGGCACAGGATCAGTTGAATAGGAAGGGATGATATCTAAAAAATAGAATTAAGAGGTGAGAGAGGAATATAATGGGAGAAGGAGAAAGGGAGAGATAGAATAGGGTAAATTATCTCATATAAAAGAGGCAACAGAAAACTGTTACAATGGAGGGGAAGAACAGGAGGGGGAAAGGGAATGGGTCAACCATACTCTCCTTGAATTAGGCTCAAGGTGGGAATAACATAGACACTCAATAAGGTATCTTACCCTATAGGAAAGTAGGGGGGAAAGGGATAAGAGCGGGGATGATATAAGGGAGGGCAGATTGGGGGAGAGGGTAATTAGAAGCAAACACTTTTGAAAAGGTACAGGGTCAAAGTAGAAAATAGAATAAGTGGGGGGCGGGATAGGATGGAGGGAAATATAGTCTTTCACCATATAACTACTATGGAAACATTTTGTGTAACTACACATGTATAACCTATATTGAATTGCTTGTCTTTCTAGTGGGGGTGGGTGAGGAGGGAAGAAGGGAAAAAATCTGGAAGTCAAAGTTTTAAGAACAAATGTTAAAAAAATTATTTTTTACATGCAACTGGGAAACAAGATGTACAGGCACTGGGGTATAGAAATCCATCTTGCCTTACTAGAAAGTTGGGGGGAATGGGGGAGGATATAAGAGAGAACAAATTGGGGAAGGGGTATTCAGTAGGCTCACTATCTTGGGATGGGGGGTAGGAGAAATATGGGGATCAAATTTATAACTCAAAATCTTGTGGAAATGAATGTTGAAAACTAAAAATAAAGAAATAAAAGATTGTTTTTTAAATGAGGACTTCAGAAAAAGAAGGAACTCTGTTTCTTCCCAAATCATTGGTTATTAATAATTCTTTCTCTCACCTCTATGAACTTCCTGTGGTGGGCTATGGATATGGGGCATAGGATATTTGGAAAGCTCTTTGAGGAAAAGCTTGAATTGATCTATGAGAAGAGTGTAGTCAGAATATGGAAACACATGATTGGCTGGAGGGAGTGCTTTCTAAAGACATCAACCCAAAGTGCTTCTTTGTTTAGAAAAATCAACAAAATTTTCAGCATAATCAGACTAAGTACTTGGAATGTACAGAAGAAATTATCTTCCCCACGTACAAAAACCTGGCACTCCTTAACTTGCAATAAGCCATATTATTATTATTGCCTGAATTTCTGATCACTGGACTTTATAAGAAAGATTTAACTGAGCTGGAGAAACTGAACAGAAGGGCAACTGAAATAATCAGGGCGATGGAAGGTCTTCTACTTAAGGGGTTTCTCAAAAACACTTTCAATCTACAAGGATAAAGACTGAAAAGTGATATAAAATCTGTAAAATTGTGAAGGGTATAAAGGAAGACCAAATAAAACCTTGTTCACTAAATGCTGGATTATTGGAACTTAGGAGTGTTCCTTGAAGCTTATAAGAAATAAACTTAGAACAACAGCAACAAAAGGAAATATATTGTTCAGTGGGCTGTATTGTAGACTTTCTCTTAGATTATAAACTTTCCTTAGTAGATTGTAAACTTTCTGAGGACAAGAATCATGTCTTGCTCACCTTGTGACTTTTATCCTTATCTTGAAGTAGTATCTTGAAATGATCTATAACCTAGTATCTTGATGTAAATATAATGCAGCAATGTGAATACAAAGAATGATAGGTGTTCAATGTGTCTTTTGAAATGAAATTGAGTCATGGAATTTCTTGCCCTAAGGTGTTATATAGGCTGAAAACATAAAAACTTTCAAGAAAGGGCTAGATATATTTATGTATGGTAGAATCATAATAAAACATGACGATGTATACAAATTTCTTGACCCATATGATCAGGTATTTGGGCAGGACCTAGAATGGTACCTGAGGAAGACTATGGTACCTATTGAATCCTCTTCTGTTTGGTGAGTAGAGTGGTGGTGATGGTGTACTGGTTTTATGTAGGTGTTTGTAGGGACAGGGTAGTGGGGAAATCCCAGCAAAGAGTAGGTCTATAGCATGATGCACCAAGCCAGTATCAGGAACCCATGTAGACACATCATTGAGGATTTTGAGTCAACAGAATATGAAATGGGAAGTAGTGATACAGGTGAGAAAAGGGTTAACACAAGAAAACCAGTATTGTGTAATGGGAGGGGTAGAAAAAGAGAAAAGAAAGAAATTTACATGTTAACTATTATTTATTTAAAATTAATAGGAAGTTGTACACACTAGATTTGTAGTTTCATGTGAAATAATCTTTTAAAAAATTATACAATGTTATGGAAATGCTTGTTTTTTCCATAAATAAAAAATTAAATAAATAGGGGCAGCTAGGTGGTGCATTGAATAGAGCACCAGTCCTGGTGTCAGGAGGACCTGAGTTCAAATCCAGCCTCGGACACTTGACACATTTACTAACTGTGTGATCTTGGGCAAGTCATTTAACCCCAATTGCCTTGCCTCCCCCCCTCCAAAATAAAACAAAACAAAATTAAGTAAATAAAAATTTAAAAGTAGTTGTTGATGAGGGTTGGTTTCAGACTTCAAGAGTTCATTGGCAAATGTTAACAAGGAGCTGACCTAGATTAAAAAGCTTGAATTTAATTTGTCGAGTTCAAGGGTTGCATGTGTCTTTCAATTGGTCCCTTTCTTGACCTGCTCAGTCTTTCTCCTTTTGGGGAAGGGCTGATTGCCATCTTTCTTAATCTCCATTGGCAAATAAACCCTATGTGACTCTATCAGTGTGAATGAGTATTATGTATCCCCACTGATAGGGATCACGAATCTATCAGAGTCTAATGCTACTAATAATATTCACATAACACTTTATTAATGAAGTACTTTGCATATATTATCTCATTTGATATCAATATGAAGCTTAGATATTGTTATTATTACATGATATTTGTGGCACTTGTACAATGCAGGCAGGTCAAATCTACATTATAAATCTACCTGTATTATGAGTTCTGTCTTTCTTAAGCCTACAGGGAAGACTGTGTCACTGTATTAATTATTCAGCAAAGGAGCATAAAATTTGAGTTGCTCACCAAGTGTCACTCTACTTGAGCCTCTTGACTCCCTTTTGAAAAGGTCAGAATATCTCTACTTTCAACAATGTTTACCTTGGTTCCCCCACTGCAAAACTCATAGCTTCAACATGGATGCCAGGGGTTTTAGTTCAACTCCAGTGACTAGATCTAGAATCAATCTCAGAGAAGAAATGGGATATTATTACTAAAATATTTAAAATAAAAAATTGATGGTCTAGACATAACTCGTCAGCTGTTTGGGTTTCTCTTTCCCTTTTTTGACCTCCTACATTCACAAATTCAGTCTTCACATTCTATGATCACATAGCTTATTGTACAAGCTGTAAAATATATGAAATAGATCAAGTGCTCCTACATGGTGACATCTACCTCTAGTCACATCCTAAACCTCTTCATTCTTATTCTTCTAGATCTTTGGGGGGCAGTTAGCAGGATTCCCAAACCATCTCCCCCTACAATTTATGTAAAGAGATGAGAAAAAAGGGGTGTCTGCCTTTACCTCAAGATGAAGGACTAGAAACAAGGGAGAGAGTGGAAAATAGCCTGAAGATTCAGTCTCCCCCTTCTAGTTTACCAGTCCAAAGAGATTCACATCTGGCAGACTTAGAAACTCTATACCCTCTCTCCTCATTGCTCCAATCTCTGTTTCTGCTCCAGGATCAGAATCTGTCCTGTAGTCTTGGACTCTGACCTTTTCACTCATGCCTCCGGCCACAGGAGCTGTGGCAGTAGTTGCAGCAGCAGCAGCAGCAGCAGCATCACAGCCATAGTCCTCACCATTCCTTTCTACTTCATTCATAGAGGCCCAGCATTCTCAATCCAATGTTAGTGGCTACTTGCCCTCATTGCCTTTATAATACCCAGGAAATCCCGTTCCAAAGTCAATGGAAGGAAATGAGGAAGTTAACCCTGGATCAGAAGAATATAGACATCATATCCAATTATTATAGCTTCTTCTTGTTGCAAACTAATGTCCAAGTAGGGCCCTAAAGAGGAGAATGGAAAATGACTCTCTGTGGTCAGAGAGAAACTTCTTCTTCTTTCTGAATCACTATCATCCCATGGAAGATGGTAAGATCATCACGGGAAAATAACGTAGGAGGTAGGACAATTATCATCACCTCATGGGAAAATAATCAGTAAAAAATAAGATGGAGAAGTGGAAGTACCAGTTACAATTATAATTATTGTTGATCAATAAAACAGCAAAAGGATGTTTATTGTTGAGGTCTCATCTTTCACAAGCCACCCTTGTTTAGAACTCAGATACTGAGGCTGATGAACTATGGGTCTGGCCCAGTTTTCTAGTTTTTGTGCCCTCAAGAGTAAATCTTCCACAAAACTCTGCTTGGATGCCTCATTGTGGAACATTAGTGACCATGGATTAACAAAGGTCATGACAGGCAGATAAAAGCTCTGGCAGGTCCAACCATGCTAGAAAGACTTTGAAGATTGTTCTGACAACAGATTGTGTCTATTTTCTGAGGTCCAGTATGGAGAGGCTCATTGGTGGCAAGCTATTCACTTGGCTATGAAGCCTGGCCCATCGCAGTCTATGAAACAAAGCATAGTTTGGCTTTATGCAGCCCCTTCTGTTTCTTCGCTGATAGTGGTAGAATGGCAGAAAATGAAGCTAAAGGTGTTAAGAATCACAGTTTTGAACCATCTACAAATGTTGTCATGGCTTGTGATACTGTAAATATGAGACATTTACGCAATAACCAATGAATGGACATATGAACTGAGCAGAATTAAACAGAAGCAGGAGAATGGGATGGATTGTCTGCAAAAGACAATATTTTAATGACCCCACACTTCTCTTTGAAACAAAACCTTATCTTTCAAAGATCAATGATTTCATATGGCTATGAGTTATAGAATACTGTAATCTCTGAAAGATTCAAATTTGAGTGTCATACAAAAGGCAATAGAGAGGCATGTGTCAGGCATGAATTACACAATAAGCTGCTGGGCTTATTAAACTTTTTCCATTCGTGACCCCTTCAGTTCTTCTGAAACTGTGGGTCATGCCCCTATATGGGGTTGTGACTCACAGTTTAAGAAGATCTGGATAAAGGATGTTAGCATAAGAATATATGACCAGATTAAAAAAAAAAAAGGGTTGGCCATATATTAAGAGTGAGAGTTAGCTAGTGGCCATCTCTTTTGCTTCTCTGATGTCCATTCAATGTCATGTGATGGAGAAGAAGTCCCAGAGCATATTAAATAGATTCCTTTTGGTGAATTTGTGGGAAGACATGGGCAAGAGTCACAGTGGAAGAGCATATATTTATGCATCATGATTTGTGCCATTGAGTGGAATGCTCCTAGTGAAGATAAGAATAATAGACATTTATATAATATTTTTAAATTTGCAAAGTGTTTTACTCACATGATCACATTTGAGTCTCAAAACAAGTTTGTAATACATTTGTGTATTACTATTTCTCTTTTAATAGAAATAGACTTAAAGATAAGTAATAGCCTTGTTACCATAGTTCATGAGTGTTGGAAGCTGGATTTCATTCCATCTCTTTCTTCCTAACACCAAGTCCAGCACCTTTCTACTCTACTACCATACTGTCTCAATGCCACCTTCCCTGAGAAAGCCTTCCTTGATTTTCCCAGTAGGTAATGAATGAGCTTTCCTTTCTTGGACCTCCCATAGCACTTTCCATCTCACTTATGTATGTGTTATGTATTATTTTCACTATTTGTCCTATGTCCCTACTAGACTCTAAGCTTTGTGAGGGCAGAGGCTGTGTCATTTAAATTTTGTATCTTCCCTAGCACCAAGCAAAGTTTTAATCACACAGTGGACACTTATGTGTTTGTTTAATTAATTTGGACAGCAGAGTGGGAGTCAGGACGCTGCACCAATGCTACCTCCATAAGTGTGCTAGCAGGTCTGTTTGTTTGCTGCTTATGAAAGTAATTTATATTCATCATGGATCCATTGATTTAGAAGTTCTTGTGGTCTCAGGGAAAATTAAAGCAGAGAAACAGAACACAACTAATTAAGGTTAGAGCAGATGTTGAAGTGGTGATGCAGGGAGTAGGAGAAACCCATTGTTCTCTCCCTTGCCTACCACCCCAGCAGGGTAATGGTGCAATCAGGCTCACACCCTCTTTTCTTAAGCCAGGATCCAAGTCTTCTTTGTTCTCTTTCCGTGGCTTAGAGAGAGTGCTGTTTTCACAAAATGTCATCCCAAACTTGTGTCCAGAATTAGACAACAGGACTGGTTCAGAGTATAAAAGTTGTCTTAGATCTGTGCTTCTGTTCATTCACAGTGCCAGTATTCCTCCTGGGAATAGTCCCATTGTCTCCAGTCTGTCTCTCTGCTGGGAGGCCTTGCTCACTGGGGCAGTAGGCAGGGAAATCTGAGTCAGAAAGCTGGTGTGTTTATCTTTTGTTTTTCCCAATTGTGTGGTCTCCCAATCATCCTTTCCAAGTTACCAGCCACAGGTTAGGTGTTGGAAGATCCTCAGAAGTCGGAAATCTGCTAGATTATAGAGAAAGGTTGGTCAGTGTACATATGAGAGTCAAACAGGCAGCCCGGCATGGAGAACTTTAAGTTCAATAAGGAAGCAGGAAAATATCTTGTTCCAGAATGCCCTGGTCTCATAATCTGTATTTCCTTTAGCTCTGGGTAATATTTTAGGAAACTGTGAATTTTAGTCCCCAGCTGGTAGGCCTAGATTTCTGTAACTTTAGGATTAATGCACTGGGAATGGTTTCTGGAACTGAGTCACTGGAAATGAGCCTGGGGCAGGGCTGCACTAAACTGTTAGGGGAAGGAACTATGGAACCCGAACCCCAGAAAAGAAAGCCCTCCCCTACCAATTCCTTCAGACTTGGAATTTTAATTTAAAGGTAAGTGTTATTAGAATTTTTCGCTCATACCCAAAGGCTTCCTACTCTTACCTGCAAATTACCTGGACAAGACCTGACTTGGTAGGACAGGATCAATTTGCATGGATTTTGCAAGTCAAGGCAAGAATATACAGGGGAAAAAGTGGAGTAGCAGCAGCTGGAGCCAATTTTCAGGAAACTGTTATGTGCTCATTAAGTGAGACTTTGAATAAAGGAGCAAAATCCTTTGGATCACAGATTACAGAACTGGAAAGAAGGTCATCTAGTCCAATACTCTTATTTACAGATAAGGAGTTTGAGGCCTAGGAAGGGGTAATGACCTAGGGCCACAAAAATCCTAACTATCAGACACAGGATTTGAACCAATATCCTTACATTTTCTGACTCAAGGGGCAGAGCTCTTTCCACTGTACTGTGCTCATTCCAAACAAAAGATAGTGAGCAAAGTTAGGAGTGAAATGGACAATTTCAATTACATTAAATTCCCCATGACTTCTTAGGTGGATCTCCTTGTTGAAATGAGACTGCCTTTCCTTTTTGAAGAGCCTAATTGAGAGAAATGTATTCATGCCTATCCTCACGGGAAGAGGAAATGGTGCCGAGGGGAGCCCAGCCAGTCGAGGTTTCCATATTCCATACTTTGGTGGAAAAAGTACTTGAAGAGTAATCAGGTCAAGTGGGTTTTATTTTCAGAAATTTTATTTACATATTGGATCCTAGTCCAATTCTTGTTGGTGATCTTAAGAAACGGACACTACGGCAAAAGCAACATGAGGGAAGGGGATCCCAGACTAATATTAGGATAACAACTCCCAGGATTTCATGGTCTCTACCTCTCTTTCTCCTGCCATCATTTCCCCAAATATCATGTGACATACTTATAGTTTCACCCTCTTACTTACTACTACTAGATTTATGGACAGCATACAAAGCACCAGTGATAAATATATGATAGAAGGATAGATATGCCACTGAGTTCTCATTGTTGTCCCAAGTCTCTGAGATAAAGTAGCAAATGTAGCATTTCCAAGAAACCAGCCCCATTGGGAATTGCAGATTAAGTCTGAATGCCTCCAGTGGTTAGGAGCAGGTCAGTTTTACCCCTAGGAAGACAACAGGAGTTGGAGTCTTTTTCTTTTCTTTAAAAATTTATTTATTTAATTATTAAATTTAATTAATTAATTAATTAATTAATATTTTTTTATTATGGATTTAGTAGACATTAATAAAGTGGGACGTTTCAAAAGCCAAAGAAAACAAACAAAAATAACAATGTGTTTGACTCAGTGAACTTGTTATGTATAGTTGTTTTTCTCCACTGCTCTCTCTCTCTCTCTCTCTCTCTCTCTATATATACACATACATACATATATACACACATATATACACACATACATATATACATATATAGACATATCTACATATATATACATATATATATATATATCTTGGATTTTTTTCTCATTCAAATTCAGCATATGTCCCCTTCTCAATGTCTTTAGATTTTCTTTTGTTGATTTTTAAAATGATTTAGTCCTTTCTTCCTTTTTTTCACTATCACTACCACTAGCATTATTACCTCACCACTATCTCCTTAAGTCTATTCTCCCACCAGAATAAAAGAAAAAGTTTTTCCTTGTAACATGTATGTATAGTTATGCAAAACAAATCACAAATTTTAGTTGTTTTTGGAAATCTTCATTCTGTAAAGTGGGAAGACTATTATTAGTCCTATTCACTCTCTCCCCACTACTTTGCCTCTCCAGGACCTATGAAACAATAACTAACATACAATATCGTTTAGCCATGAATACAATACTACTTATTCACCGTCTCCTAATGCCTTTCTTTGAGCTCATTCTTTTCTATTGACAGGAAGTGAAAATAAAGTTATTTGGTACAATTTAGACAATCAGCACCAGACTGGATCTGACCACAGTTATCACCCACTTTTCCAATTCAAACACAAATGCCAAAGGGAGTTTCTTGAGCCTCATGAGTTACAAACCTATATCAGCATAGACACTCATGAAGAGTATTTTACTCTTCCATACTTACCCCACAACTATAAAATTGAAGGAAAGGAGACCTAAGACCAACATTATTGGCCTCTCAATTTCTCTGGGTCTCCCAAATTTCTACCTATCTTCACTGAAAACACTTCCCTAATTCATAATACACTATGCTCTTAATCTGCTTAGCCACTCACCACACTAAGCAATGGTTGCTTTGTGCATATACCAACCTACTCATATGCCAGAAGCTTTCCTAACCCCTGACAATTCAGCAAGCATTCCCATGCTACCAGTTGCCAATGGTGTTAACTGTTTCCCACCTCCCTGAGAGCACTGATTTCTGCTTCTAAGGTATCTCATTATCCCTAATTTGTTGACAAGTAGTTTATAAACTTAACACAGTGCTTGACACATAGTAAGTGCTTAATTAATAAATGCTAGTTGATTGATTGGTAACTGCAAACTTGACATTTATAAAGTCCTTTTAGGTTTGCCAGGTGCTTTACATGCATTATCTCACTGTGAGGTAAATATTCTAAATAGAGGTAATACCCATTTTACAGGTAAGAAAACTGAGGCCAAGAGGTCATTCAGGCAAAACTAATAATGACTAAGAAGCAAAATAAGGCGTATCTTGGTGACAGAGTCCTAGCATGACAAATGTTGGTGATTTTGTACATCTAGAATTGGCTTGTTATTGTGGCAAAAGTCCATCCTTTCTGGCACCATGGATTTGTAGTCTGGTTGTAATGGATAGAGTACTGGTCTGGGTATGAGAAATATCCTAATTTGATAGCTGTGTGACCTTGAATTAGTCACTTGAGTTCTCTAATACTTAGATTTCTCATCTGTAAAGTAGGAATAATAATCCGTATTCTGCCCACCTCACAGGACTTTTGTGAAGACCAGCTGACATAAAGAATCGATTTGAAGAGAGGCAATGGAGTGCAAAAGACAGAGGTCCAGTCTTGGGGCCAGAAAGACCTGAGTTCAAGTCCTTCCTCTTAGGCGCTAGCCATGTGACTATAGCAAGTCCCTTCTCAGTACTTGTAGTCAACTCTCTAAGAAAAGTTACAGGGGCGGCTAGGTGGCGCAGTGAATAGAGCGCCGGCCCTGGAATCAGAAGGACCTGAGTTCGGAGCCGGCCTCCGACACTTAACCCGCACAAACAAAAACCTAGCCGTGTAACCTTGGGCAAGTTACTTAACCCCAATTGCCCTAAAGGGGCGGCTAGGTGGCGCAGTGAGTAAGAGCGCCGGCCTCGGAGTTTGGATGACCCAAGATCAGATCCGGCCTCAGAAAATGAGCACCCACGCATAAATCAAATGACTTGCTGTGTAACCTTGAGCAAGTTACTTAACCCCAATTGCTTTAAAAAAAAAAAAAAAAGAAAAGTTACAGAAGAGTCACTGATTTGCATTCATGAAGATAATTTCCATGCTGGGAGTTTCATCACACATTTGAAATCACAGGCCTACACCAAAGAAGGAAAATGTATTTGAAAGAGAATTGTAAACTGTATAGCATTAGCTGAGTGCAAGGTAAGATGGCAGAGATGCTAATGATGATGATAAATATTATTATCAAATCTAGCTCTTTCCTTTTCTTTTACCAGCCCTTGAATGGAAGAACATCTCCAGTTTGCTTTCTAAGCAGAACAAATAAAGCACTCTTACAATTGGTTCCACCGTAGAGAGAGCATTACAGTGATTTATTCAAATCAATTCATGATAATAGCCATAAACGAGAGCTAAAGAGTTCCTAGCATTGTTTCCTGAGGAAACCCACTCTGATAGATTATAACCTGACGAAATTATGAACATCAGACTTGTCAGAAGGGATGTGGAGCATAATGGTGACTTGGTTAGATGAGGTTTATGATGACTCCACAGGCCACCATAGACGCTGATTTCCCCCCTTTTATATGGTTTGGCTGGGCCTAAGGCTGTGACCTCTGAATATGTGGGAGAAGGACAGATGGTTGTCCATTCCACTTTTGGGGGTGGGGGAGAGAGAGAGAGAGAGAGAGAGAGAGAGAGAGAGAGAGGGAGAGAGAGAGAAAAGAAGAAGAAGAAGAAGGAGAAGAAGAAGAAGAAGAAGAAGAAGAAGAAGAAGAAGAAGAAGAAGAAGAAGAAAAGGAGGAGGAGGAGGAGGAGGAGAGAAGAGAGGAAAGAAAAGAGGAGAAATAGAGAGAAGCAAAGAGAGAGCCCCTATAATTTCCCTCTTTAGAAAATTCACTGAATCATAGAATTTTGGAGCTAGAAGACATCTCTTCTCTAAGCTATCTGCCTCCTGACCTTCAGTTTTTCCTACATGCAGATCAGAACAATCTTCCGAGTACATAGCTCTGATTATGTCACTCTTCCAGCTTAAAAACCATTACTGATTCCCCAGTGTTGACTATATACAGTTTTACCTCCTTAGCCAGAATATCAGAGCTCTCCACAGTTTGGCTCTAACCCATCCAGTCCACCTTTTGCTCACATATTGAAAACAGGGATTATCTTATTTATCTTCAAATCTGACTCTTCCTCTCATCTTTACCTGTTGAAATCCTTTCCATGCTTTAAGGTTTAGCTCAGGCACTACCTTATAAAGCTCCAATCCCCTATATAAAGTAAAATCTCTCCTTCCTTGCATCTCTTATATCTCTTCTATATACCTATCATATTCTGTAGTGTAGTTATTTGTATTCCAATCATCTTCCCCACCAAAGGCATGCATAGATTAAGAGATGGTTATATTAGCACACCCCAGGACAAAGATTTCTATTGCTTCTTTCCCTGAGGGAAAAGAATATGGTAGAAATAGCCCTGGATCAGAAACCCTAAAATCTGAATAAAATAGTTTTTTTCCTTCAAGGAAATTATCTTCTAATCAAGAACATAAGCATGCTTAGTGCATGGGCCAGATGCACCCTGGTGAGTTGCCACATCCTGTACCAAACATTACCATTGGCCCTTCCCTTTTTTTTTTTTTTTTGCTTTTTTTGGAGGGCAATTGGGGTTAAGTGACTTGCCCAAGGTCACACGGCTAGGTTTTTGTTTATGTGCGTTGTCTGAGGTCGGATCTGAACTCAGGTCCTTCTGACTCCAGGGCCGATGCTCTACTCACTGTGTCACCTAGCCTCCCCAGAGTCACTGTTTCTAAGGAGAATTTTTTATGTCCGCTATCCACATTTTGTAGCCCATTAAAATTATTTTACAACACTAGTAATATCCCCTTTCTAATAATAAGAATGCGTAGAATGCCTAATGTGTACTAAGCTGTATGTAAATATCAGCCATTATTGTTATTATTTTTGTGGTCACATTGGTGTACCAGTTTAGCTTGGCTCAGAGCATCACTGAGATTTCAGATATATTCTACAGATCAATTTACATGGGTATTTATCATAATATTGTTCCAACTACGTTGGCCTTCTGTGTAAAATGCTTTAATCATTCCCTATTGCCTATGGAAGAAAATCTGTGTGTTAAGTGTCTGCGACCAGATCCGAACTCAGGTTCTTCTGACTTCAGGGCTGACGCTCTACTCACTGCGCCACCTAGCCACCCCTACCCTTCCTTCTTTTGAAGGCACAGTCAGCCCAAGCTCTATGAACGTGTTCCCAACTGGATTGTAAACTCCTTGAGTGAAAAGACCATTTTATTTGTATTTTAGGGTTTCTAGTTCAAGATTCTTTCTACTGTACCACACTGTTTCCCATTGTTTATCATTCCTATAGTCAAGTAGCTCTTAATTTTTCAAATGTAATTTTATTATTTCAATGGAAATAACTCTATTTTTCTCTCTTTCACTTCCTTCCGCATTGGAAAAAAGAAATTACTAAGTGTTCCATTAATTTAGTTTAAAGCCATTTACTTTTGTTTGTTTCTATGAACATAGAGAACATTTGATCAGTATCCTTTTTATAAAGGTATCTAGTGGACTTGAATCATGTAAAGAAGCCATATCTTAGCCATTTAGCCCTCTTTCCTTTAGGTTATTCTCCAGTCACTGGAACTTTTCCTCAATTGATTTTTCTCCTTTGCTTTAAGTGGTTTGCATTCTTTCTCTGTTTTTTTTTTTTCTGTTTCTATCTGCCTTTTCCTCTCTCTACCCTCACATCTTATTATTCGGTATCTTTTTAAGAAATATGATGCTCTGACAAGGGCTGAGAATAGCTTCCCTACATTCTGAAGATCCATTTGGTCAATTTCCACTTTTGTCCCTTTTGTTTCCTAAATCTATCAGCACCCACCACTCCTATCTATCCCTTGGGTTGTTAATTCATATAACCTATGCACTTCCTTGGGTGTATCATCTAGCTGTAATACCTTATGTTGCCACTAGGTGGATGGCAGCTAGATGGTACAATGGATACAGTAGATGGGGCCTGGAGACTCATATTCCTGAGTTCAAATCTGGCCTAAGACACTAGTTGTGTGACCCTAGGCAAATCACTGATCCCTGTTCACCTCAGTTTCTTTATCTGTAAAATGAGCTAGAGAAAGAATGGCAAACCACTTTGCCAATCTTTGCCAAGAAAACTGCAAATGGAGTCACAAAGTGTTAGACATGACTTACACAACTGAATAACAACAACAAATGCAGCTAGGTGGTTCTGTGGATAGAATGTTGGGCCTGGAGTCAGTAAGACCTGAGTTCTAATTATGCCTCGGGTACCCTTTGTGACCCTAGGCAAATTACTTAACTGCTGACTGCCTCAGTTTCCTTAAATATAAAACAGGGATAATAATAGCATCTACCTCTCAGTGTTGTTGTGAGGATCAAATGAAATAATTTTAGTAAAGCATTTGGTACATGGTAGGCACTTGATAAATGTTTCCTTCTTTCCTTCTTGTCAGTATCTTCCTCTTCATAGTTTATATTATATCTACAAAGCACTTTATAATGTTAAAGAATGCACACACATTATGACATTTGATTTTCACAACAACTCTGTAAGGCACTTAGAACAAACAGTGTTATTTCTAAGTTACATATGAAGTAAACTGGGGCTCATGTTTGGGGATTTGCTTACAATCTTACAAATAGTAAGTGGTAGAATGGAGATACAAGCCCACATGGTATGTTTCCAAGTCTACTGAATTTTCTATTATACTTCTATTGCTTCTAATAGCATGCACGCACACACACACACTATCATTTATGTGTGAACATACACACATGTACATGTGCAAAATCTCTCTTAGAACCATGATGGAGGCATAGAGGGGTAGATCCAAAAGTTCCTGAGGAAAGGTGATTTTATATTGTTTCCCAGAATTCTTCTGAACCTGTTAGTCTTGGACCTTTGTTTTGTCTATTGCCTGAAAATTAGGGTCCTTTGTCTGGAAGTTGCACTTGTTTCCATTCTTCAGTTGACTGGCCTATAATGGGTACCAGACCAAACCTCTCTCAGTCATTGTTTGGGTGACTTGACTCAGAGTAAGTATAAATAGCAATTATTTCTGTTTTGTCCTGAAACTCTGAGGGTCTTCCCTTCCCAGATTGATTTTTTTGACTAGGTAAAAGAAGCCATTCTTTGCTTCATTTCTTATTTCACCTTAATCACTGAATGGGTATTGCCTCAGTCAAACTGAGACCTGGGAAAGATCTTAGCTTAAAAAAGGCCAAGGTCTTCCACTGCATCAGGGGCCATTTCCAGTCATCCTGATCCTAATCTGACCACTGGACCCAGATGTCTCCAGAGGAGAAAGCGAGACTGGTGACTGCACAATTCTCACTCACTCAAATCCAATTCACTTACAAGTCATGACATCACCTTCCCAACGTCATGCTCCTCTTCAAGAATGAAGAACAAACAATGAACAAATAAACAAAGGAAAGAATGAATCAGCTAGGTACAGAATATGCAACATTGACCTATAGGATAATTCAACTCTGTAACTTCTTACCCTCTTCTTTAGGGAACCTGGGGCTAAGTACCTAAATCAATCAGATATAAGAAATAAGGGAGGAAACTCCAGGTGGTGAATGTACATAGTGCAGCTCAAGTTATGCTTTCTTTGCCAGCTGGACCAGGTCCCTGTATCTGTCACTGAAACATCCCACTCCAGGACATAGCTTTCCTCTTCACCACAGGTGTGCTCAAGCTGTGCTGTCAGAGAGAAAGGGGGTGGATGGGAGATACACACATATGTACATGTATACACATGTGTATATTATACATACACATGTGTATATACATACACATGTATATGTGTATATATTCACATATACACACATAAATCAGTCATTAGAAATTTATAGGCAGAAAGAAAAAGAAAATTTTGCTCTGACCATGGTGCTGAAACCTAGATCCTATTGTACAGCAATGGAAGCCAGGGACTCCAGCTGGGAGTAATGTAGACTGTGAACTTGGGTTATGAATTGGGCCCTGTAGATCAGTGATAAATAAAACAGGAACAAGTTGGTAGGCCCTGTCTATGTACTGAGGAAATGGACTTTGGACATCTGAGCAGTCAAATAGAACAAGTGTTTGGGGGAGATCATGTCATTTTACCTAGCACATTTACTCAGAGAAACCCACAACTCTCTGGTTTTCTCATTCATCTTCCCTGCAATACCCACACCATGATGGTGTGAACATGTTGGGAAATTGAAGGTATGAAGAAATGACTTGCTTAGGACCATCGTGCAGCCCCCCATAGGCGCTGGTTAAATCCTTTTCTCTTGAGGATTCTTCTGGGGTTACTAGGCTCTTGCTGCCTTCCAGATTAACTCCTCATATTATGCCCTGTGGGCAACCTCTTACTAACCAATGTGTGTTTTCACTTTCCTAGAAACTTACTTCAGGAATCTGAACTCTTATGCTTGGATTGGCCCTTTGATGCCTAAAACATAGAGAGAAATAAAAGGAAAAATAATGAAGCTCTTTGCAAATGTGAAAAACCCCATTGTATGAAGGCTCATAGCATCCTGATTTCCCTCTTGTACTTAAATGGTTAAGATAGCTTTGTCCTATAGTGGTCCTGGAAGATGTCTGCAGTATGAAGAATTTTGGTTAAATACAAGGAAGAATGAGGCTTATTAAATATTGGAATAGGTGAACAAAAAAGGCCTTGGAATATCTTTCTCTAGAGACCTTTAAGCCATTACCTTTCAAAATAGTTTTATCATCCTCTAAAGAGTAAGTTGCAGAAACATTGACTGCATAAAACTATTAAGCACTACTCCCCTAAAACCCAAAATATCCCCCTAATGACAGTGGCAAGTAATGAGGTTATGCAGGATAGATTCTGACCTCTCTCAAGGTTTAGCTGTGGTTTTGTCCAGAGGCAAAGGTCTGGGCTTCTATCTGCCTTAGGAATCTGTGTTCATATCCACTGTTGCCTATATGTGAGCCCATTTAGGACAGAGTCCTGCAGTTGCAGAAAGAGCTGTGGAGCTCGTCAGTGGGGGAGGGTTCTGTCTTCCTTTCCCCAGCACTCTCTCACATCACACACCGTGCGTGGGTGCCCTCTTTAATGCTATCCTCTCTCAACTCTGCAATTTATGGTGCAGTCATGCCAGGGAGAGGGAAAGAATTAGTCTTTGTTGTCAGAGGGTATGTGTGTATTAAAAGGCTCTTGTGGCAACCAGCATCTCAGAACCAACACCCATACAGGGCAGCATGAGAAGGAAAAAGAGGAGGAATGATTTGGGTAATCAAGACAAATCCTTGTATGGAGGAATAAGTCTTAAGTAAGAAATGGCAACAATAGTTTTAGATAAAGCCTAGATCTAGTATATTTGTTCTCTATTCTCTGGGATATGTCTTTTAAACTAAGTTGCTTAAATGATGAAGAAAGAAGAAATTGGGGAACCCTCAAGAGGCTTATGGGGGAATTGTTAGACTAAATCAAAGGCTGGCAATGGTTTTATCCTGGAATGAAATAAAAATCTGAGATTCTGATCACATAGCAGAGTTAAAAGAGAGAACAGAAAAAAGTACCATATCTGGACCCGGCACATAATGATTCAGAATAATTATTTTTGCATCTTATTGAAGTAATGAGTAAATGTAGAACCAAAAATAAATTTTGAACAGGTCTTTGTGCACTTAGGGTAGAGCCAATAAATATCTTATTTATGATCCTATTTTGATAACTAATTCAATATGATTGATTTCCTTTGTAATCCCATGCATTTTATTTGCTGCATTTAATAACGTGACTGTGAGAAGGTTCTGAAGGCTTCAACACAGACTCCCAAAGGAGTCCACAGCAGAAAAAAGGTTAAGAACTTTTGCTATAGGGAACCAGGAAATCCCAAATAATTTACAGGTGCCTTGAACAAAGATACACACATTACAGATGAACTGGTATGAGATCTAGTAAGCAAGGGACATTAGTGGGGGGGGGGTGGTTTTTAGAAGGAGAAAGCTTTTGCCTAGTTTGAAGTCACTAATATTTAATGACAAGCGAATAGAATTGTTAGTAATAGTTTGAATAATGTGTAAGCCTTAAATAGTGCCTGTTGTAGGTCCTTTTGGACACACTGGGCACATAGGCTCAGAACAGAGGCTATTATTGCCATAGGGGGCATGAAGGGATTTATTTGACCTGAGGATCTTGCGTAGCAGAAAACAGAAATGTGTCCCCAGGGTTCTGTGTGTAGCCCCTCAGTTTGCTCTTTTGGTAGGGACGAGAATAATAATGTCTGGGGCCCCTGGACATTCTACCCAGTGACAGGACATCATAGATTGTATCTGATGAACTTTGGGGAAGAGCAAATGTCACGGACTCAGATAGCAGCCTCAAAGGTGAACTTGCATTTCTCTGTTCATTCCAATTACTCATTCTTTGTGTGTTTTTCAGTCACTAAACATTTGCATGGGGGTTTTAAAACAGTGTGCTCATGGAGTTTGCATTAGTTGTTACTCAATCCTCTATCAGGCCTAAAAGGATATAAGCAAATTGGTTTAGAATGTTGATTCTCTAGGGCTTCTCATCCCTTCTCACTTATGAAGCAGCTAGATGAGAGCCCTGGGCCTTGAGTGAGAAGACCCAAGTTCACATCTGGCTGTATGACCCTGGGCAAATTAGTTAACCCCTGCCTCAGTTTCCTCATTTACCTCCCAAGATTATTGTGGGGATCAACTGAGATAATATTTGTAAAACACTTAGCACAGTGCCTAGTGCATAGAAGGCACTTTGTAAATTCCTTATTATTATTATTTCTCTGCCTATGTAGTAGGGAGGCTGCTATCCACAGTGGCCTTTATCCCTGCCTGCTTTTCTTCTTTCTGTCCCTCAGTCACACTAAAGACTCCCAATACCCCATCACTGCCTGACCTAACTGAATTTTATTTCTTTTTCCTAGATGTGAACTCAGAGGGAAACCCTAGGAACACTAGGCTCTGGGGCCAAAGAACAAAGAATGTTCATATGTGGTTGGGAAGCCTGGTGTTCATATTTGATTTAGTTTAATTCAGCAAGCATTTATTAGTCACCTATGATATGCCAAGTCCTAAGGATAGAAGACAAAAATGAAAACAATTCTTTTTTCTCTAGGAGCTTGCATCCTGCTAGGGAAGGATGGGTGTGGGGGACAACTTGTATACATATAACTAAATTCACACTGTATGAAAAGTAAATAGAAAGTATTTTTAGGGGGAGTGCTAAGAATTGTGGATCAGGAAAAGGCCTCGTGTAAGAGGTGGTACTTGAGCTAAGCCTTGAGATTCCAAGAGGTGGGAGTATAGAGAAAGAAAACTGAAGCATGAGAAATAGCCTGTACAAAGGCATGGAGATGGGAAATGGTGGGCTATATCCAAGGAAGAACAAAGAGGCTAGTTGGGGTAGAGTAGGGGTTCTCAACCTTTTTTTGTGCTATTATCTCCCATTGGCAGTCTGGTGAAGATTATAATAGAGTTTTAAAATGCAAAGCATAAACAATGTAGATTACAAAGGAAACCAAGTTATGTAGTTATGTGGTTATCAAGATACTTTAAAAAAAAGATATGTAGTTACCAATATACTTTAAAAAAAAGAAAATTCATGTTGTGGAGGTAGAATTGATAAGACTTGACAACTGATTGGATGATCTCTAACCTTGAAACTCTCCCCAAAGATGCTTTCTGCTCAGCACACATTTCTCTTTAGATCACTCTGATAATATCCACACTGATATCTGAATCCATGGCTCTTATGGACTGGATTGGCCTGGGCTTTCCCTGTGGGAATTTTTAGCACCTACTTTGCCTGGGAGGCTGGATTAAAGGGAAAAAGAAACGGTTTAGCCAGAAAGTTCACCTGTGCCTGAATAGTCTCATAACCAGTTTTGAATCAGTTTTGGATTTCTTCTCCTAATTTTTTACACTTGAGGTAGTGATGCTAGGTCACAAACCTGGACCTCAGATTCTAATGTGTAGAGGAGGACCTATGTAGATGATATTACAATTCAGTAGAATGGAAGATCCTTGAGGGAAGGGATTTTATATCCTTAACATCTAGTCTAGGTTCTTAGCAAATATTTATTGAGTTGAATTGAATATAACTGACCAGAGTGAAAATGAGTCACACAGACTTGGAAAAAAGTTTTTTTCTTTGGGGTTGAGGCTCTAGACTTGTATCAGGAAGGATGGAAATTCCAGCTTAGTCCCAAGAGACCTAATCAAACCTGAGAGCCAGTAGCAACACACACACACACACACACACACGCACACACACGACAATGGTCCCTTGGGGCCATGAGGACAGAATTAGAGTCATACCTCCTACCCCCTGGGTCATACCTTCTGTACTGGCTGTGGATACCCTATGGTTTTTCAGCTTAGTTTTTGATGACATGAGAAGTGGGGTTTGTATCATGACCATGAAATGGGCTTAAATGAGATAGATGACAGAAGATACATCTCTAGGTTCCTCTGTCCTAGGGAAAGGCATAAAATGGAGCATTTCAGATGCTGGTATGTTGAGATCTGGACTTATAAGAAGATAAACACAGAGACTGTAACTGAGAACCTGATGCAGAAGAGTGGCTGATTTGGAGGGAGATGGTGGCACTGAGGTTAAAATGTAGAATTTGGGTTGCTGGGTGGGAGATGTTTATGGATACAGTTCCCCAGACAGTATCAAGAAGATGCCTCCTTTGTGGTATAAGCACAACATTTAAATGTATTGCAAAGAACTGTTTTCCCTCCTTCCTCACCCCCTCTCCTGTCTCCCATCCAAATCTAACTTGGACCAATATGGCATAGAGGAATGAGCACTGAACTTAGAATCTGATGACGTGGTTTATAGTCTTAGGCCTTGCTAACAATTTCTTAGCTGTGTGACTTTGGTAAAGTCACCTAACTTCTCTAAATCTCCATTTTCTCATAGCTAACATGGAGATTAAATAATGCCAGTACTTCCCTCACAAGACTGCTATGAAGAACAAATGAGATAATATAAGTAGAACTCTTGGTCATCATAAAATATTATATAAATCTGTTTTCCTATTAGGTTGTAAACTCCTTGAGGGCAGGCCTGGGTCCTACTGATCTTTATCTTCACTCAGTGCTTATCATAGGGCCTTGTAAGAAGTAGATTCTTATTAATAACTGTTGAATGAATAATGTCACACAGTAGAGGAACAAAGAAGGGCGCTGTATGTATAGTGTGTGGCCCAGCTGTCTCAGACATACCATCTCTTCTTCCTGGATACATTTGTGGGTAAAGCTTATGTTCAGTTTAGAAGTGAGCAAAGTTCTTCTTCCCTTAGGTCTGTGAAAACAGCTCAGCTCTCCATGGGAAGGAGAGGTCTTTTCTTTCCAGCAGAGTAACCATCATCAGTGGTGAATTATACTTTAATGTTTACTAAGCACCCACAGCTTTCTGGGCAGTGCAAAGAATTGGCAAAAGGCATAGTTACACAAAAGATCTGATGGTTCTCTTCCTGGGGTAAATATTGTTGGCAGACATACTCCTAGGTTAGGGGGAGAAATGGGGCCCAACTCCCTTTCTGCCAGCTTCTTCTGGTTCTTGGTCCCCCATCCTCTGAGTGGGTTATCTTGGAAGAAAGTCAGTGAATAGCATGGGATTAAGGGAGGGAGAAAATAGGAAGAGAAGGGATTTTGTCAAAATGAGCAGTGGCAGGAATCTGCAGGCAATCAGTATGTAGAAGATTATTGCCTTTATTAAGGACCACTAAGAACAGATGAAGCTTGTTCAAGAAGGGCTGCATATGTGGCTAAGGGACCAGCAGAGGGCGGCAGAGAAATGCAAGTGGTCCATGGGTGAGCCCGTCGAGGGCTCCTGAAACCCCAGCACTATCGAAAAGAAGACTGAACACACAGAGCGAGCTCCTCTCGGAATCTGAGTCTCCTACAGAGAGGCTGCTTCATCAGGGGAAATTTTTTTTTAAAGTGCAGGACATTTTAAAGCCATGGCAAGCCCTTCTGGGACCCCAGAAGACTCGGGGAAGCAGCGTGGCAGGGATGGCAAAATGAGGAGGGAAGAGGATGATGCCCCACCGGAGGGGAAGAGGCTGAAGCTAGGGAAGGAAGGAGGAGACAGCGGGAAGGAGGAGGGAGAAGACATGCCGTGTCTGGGCAGGGAAGACACCGGGACCCAGACAGGTGGTGAAGGCAGAAGTGTAAGTGAAAAGACATGCCTCTACCTGCTGGGGAAGTGGTGGGGAGGGGTGGGGGAAGGGGCAAGAGATGTTCGGAATTATTTGTCATTGTGAAGTTGATAACTGGGCACTGGGAAGTGTAGGTGGGACATTACAAGACTATCTGGGATCCTTGAGAAAGTGGAGGTGTGGAAGGTTTGGTTCACTGATTTTGAGCCCTTTTCTGCTGTAGACCGGACTTCTTAAGTAGGACCTGCCTTATACCTGAGACTTGTTTTAATATGCAGTTTTCAAGAGGGTAATGCATAGGAAAGTCTGCATCCCAATGGCAGCTAGAGGGAAGGGGAGAGTTGGAGGGGATGGAAAAATGAACTGATCTGAGAAAACCTCTTGGGGCTGACTCTACTACTCCCCCCCCCCCCCCTTTCTAGACAGGGCTGTTTTCTAACCCTTAATGGACTGTTTCTTTGGTGATAGCTCACACCTGACAATGGATGTGTGTATGTGTTGGAGGGTGGGGGGTGGACTAACCAGGCCAGGAGTTAATTGGCAAAACCTTTTAAAAATTCCCCTCTGTTTAGAGTATTGACTGAGATGCCTTTAAACCCCTTGGATTTTTCAGGGGTCTTTGAACTGCTTGGGCACTGCTGTTTCATATGGGTTGAGACAAACAACATGAAGAGTTCAGAGAGGAGGCAGGTGAATTCAGACCTAGAAGCAGCCTCCCCCCTCTCACTCCCCACCCAAGGTACAGGAAGGCAAAGTTTTTGGCATACCTAACCTCAGCTCCTGTGGGGGGAGTGATGGGGAGGAGAGAGAGAGAGAGAGAGAGAGAGAGAGAGAGAGAGAGAGAGAGAGAGAGAGAGAGAGAGAGAGAGAGAGAGAGAGAGAGAGAGAGAGAGAGATTTGCATACATATCTATCTGTGTGTGCACCTGCATGTGTGTGTGCACGCATGCTTCACCGCCAATTGTACTCTGTACTGTCTATCTGACAGCAGAACCAAATTGTTTTATTTCTAGAGTGCCTGGAACTGACCTCCCTCACCTTATAGTTCTGAATTCAGATGCTTGAGTTGAAAAGATCAGGGCTTATCAGACTACATTGCTTTCTTTGGTGGAATTCCCAGTCTCAAGAGTTTTACCTAAACAATGGGGTAGCCTGTTTGTTTCCAAAGATTTTTATTTTTAACCATTTGTCTGAGTAAGTGTGTCTTACTATTTTGCTTAGTGTATAATGAGGTGCTGCCCAGGAGACTCCACCTTCTTCCTTCCTTAGATCCATTCAGGCAGCGATCAGCCTGTCCTCTTCCGATAGGCACCATCATAACTAGCTGACCTGACACAGACATTCCCAGAATAGCGCTGTACTACAGCTGTTGTTTTGGTATCTTCTTGATAGTAGCCCACACATCTAGATTGCAGTGATTATATTCAGTAGCTGGGGCCGCCAAAGTGCTCAAGCTAGATGCTGCTCTCGCTTAGACTTCTCTAGAAGGGGAGCCTTTATTTATTGGAAGATTGGCCAAGGAGAGGGCATAGAATGCTCCACAGGGTGCAGGAGAGGACAATGTCAGGTGTCACAAACTCAATTACTATGGAACTATAATGCTTGGGAACCTTTCCCTTCTTTGGAAGCAATTTTCTTCTTTCCTACCTTCTCTTTCTTCATTTTTCATCTTCTCTGTAACTCTTAGTTGAGCTCTTCGGGGTGTTATGTCTACCCCAATGACATAGTATAAGAGATAGAATCATAGTGGATTGGATGAAAGTCTCTGTGTTTAACCTCTTAGGAAAGGTTAAATGAATTACATTTTGGTAATGAGATTATTTAAAGAAGAAAATCCCATTAAGACTCTTGGCAAACAAAAGAAAATGTTCATCTACTTCTTTGGTGTATTATTTTAATGGTACAGTACTTGTATTCTAATCCTAAATATGACTCATTTGTATAGTAATTCTTTTGACATGACTCAAGCAAAGCTCATATGTGACCATGGGTAAGTCATTTAGCCTCCCTTAGTCTTGATTTCCTCATCTGCAAAAGGAGAGAATTAGAGTAGATATTCTAAGGTAATTTCTAGCTTGGGCATTCTGTGCTCTATGGTGTCTTGACTTTTTCCCTTAAATGACTAAGTCTTACAGTTTTATAGTTGCTTCCCTTCTGTACTTCCACTGACTTGACACGGAGCTTCTTACTTGTCTTTCTTTCCTCTTCTCCTGATAGTACCAAAGATAAACTACAAAAGGTTAAGAAATTCTCTAATTAATTTGATTAGTATAGACAGTCAATATTTATAATTAAGTTAAAAAATCCTTGTTCTTCAATAGATGATTGATGACTCAGCCTGCACCTGAATAAGAACGTCTGTAACATACTGAAGAAGTGGCTTGTCAGTATTTGCTTGAAGACCTCTGGTGAGGGAGCAAATACTCTCTAGTGTTAGCCCATTTCATTTTTGTATAGTCCTAATTGGTAGGAAGATTCCCTTCTATCCCGCTGAAGTCTGATTCTTTGTCTTGTTCTTGGCTCTGGTCTCTACAGACAAGTAGAGGAATTCTCATCATTCTTCTACATGGAAATCTTCTCTTCACCAGACTATGCATTCTAATTCCTTCAATAGATGCCATATGATGTCTCTATGATGAAGTCTATACTAGCAAAAAGAAAGTAGAGAATAGAGACAATTATTTGAGTAATTCAGATCACTCTTCTCTCAAATGGTTTTGCCTGTAATATCTAACATATTAAGCTGCATTATTGATGAACTATAAAGATCCAAACCTTCCACACAGGCCTAAGCATACTTCTAGGTAGGACTTAGTATCTTCCAAATAATCCAAAAGTTCTCATTTCCTTTCATCTTTGCTTTTACTTAGAACCTCAGGAATAATATTTGTTGTAATGCAGAACAATTGTTGCTTAGTATAGTTTTACTCATCATACTGGGGAAGGGCAGAAAACTATTCACTTGTTTGATTGTGCAGTTTTGCCAATATAGAGGTTCCAGACTAATGCCACCATCTAGATCCTTGGATTCACAAGGGCTTGTACATCTCCCAATGAGACATTTCCCTGATAGCTCTTCTGAGTCAACTATTGCTTATTCAATATCGACTATGTGTCAGTCATTGTGATAAATGCTGGAATTATTTAGTAACTTAATAAATTGGGTGATTAAAAAAACCATGAAAGATTGAGTCCCAGTTCTGCTACTACTTGGATGTCAGTCTGGTAATCTGAGAAAAGCAATGGATTTAAGGTCAGAACACCCAGCTTCAAGCCCTTTCTCTATCATTTACTATCTGTGTGACCTAGCACAAGCCACTTCAAATAAGATGATATTTGTAAAACACTTAGAAAACCTTAAGGTGCCATGCACATGCCGTCATTATCATTACTTTCTCTCTCTGGACCTTGACTTCTTCATCTGTAAAATGAGAGGACTGGACTAGATGGCCTCTGAGGGCTCTGTCAAATCTAAAACTATGATCCTCTGGTCCTAATTTCCAACTCTTAGGAATTCTTTTCCTTTGGTTAAGTAAAAATTCCTTGAGGAAATGAAATGTTAGAGTCACCAGGATGCAGGAGGTCTAGTTCCTTGTGGTTTTAATGATTCCTGAGAAACAGTTCAATGTAGTGGTAGAAAGTCAGCACAATATGTAATTCCTCATACTCTCATGTAAATTGTGAAATAGTTTCCATGGGAGGTAGCACTTTGGGTGGGAGTGACTAGGAAGTTCATCCACTTTCTGAAAGCCAAGAATGGAAAAGGAAGGAGTAGAGGAATCTTTGAGTGGAAGGAGGAGCAGAAGATATGTCTCTGAGCTGGAACAATAAGTCATGCTGTACATGTTAGACATTTTAGATCACTTGGGGAAAGTGGGCTCCTTTGCACTTCTTCATTTCCAAGGTTGTTTTATGATAAAACTGGATCCATTTCTTGCTTTAGCAATTTTAGGATCTTTAACAAATATACAGGGATGCTGGAACTTGATTTATGCTTTTGAACTTACAAGACTCAAATTCTGTGGGTTAAAATATCTCCTGTTACTTTTAATCTCTAGGCAGTTTCCAGTTCTGCCTATCCATATGTACCGTGACATGGAATTCTATAGACTGTCTTTAAAACTGATTTGGATAGAAATCATTTATGTGTGTGTGAGTGTGTGTGTGTGTGTGTATGTGTGTGTATGAGTGTGTGTGTGAGTGTGTGTATGTGTGTGTGTGTGTATGTGTATGTATGGTGGTAGTATTGGTAGTGTTGGCAAAGTCACTACAAATATTTCCATAGTCTAAGTGTATGCTTCTAAGAACAGGCTCTCCTACTTCTGCTTTTCCTCTATAAGACACAAGTTTTGCATTGTACCAGCGATTGTTGATCATAGGACCAAAGATTTAGAGCTCCAAGGGACCTCAGAGGTCATCTAGTCCAAACTCCACATTTTACAAATGAAGGAAAACTGAGACTCGTAGAGATTAAATATCTTGGCCAAGGTCACATAGGTAACAATCGGTAGAAACAGGATTTTCTGATTCAGTCTAGTTTCTCCCCATTGTACTATTACTACCTCTACTTTGGAGCACTGATTTAGTTCTGTTTAATGTCCTATTTTTTCTAGCTCCTTTCTTAATTCCTATAATTTTCAGGTTGCTAAGTCTCAGGTTAGGTGAGGGGTGTGTGAAGGGTCTACGACAAATTTCATTTGTGAGCCTTCCTGAATGGATCTTTAGATTATAATTATTTCTACAATCAGGGCAGAGGAAGAAACCATTCCTTGTCCTGATGAACCTTTTCTTAGTTTGTCTTTTTTACATTGAATCTAAATGCTGAGCATTTTTTGTGCTCCATATTCTGATCTGAACTACCATAGTACTTGGAAATATAGATGAACTATTGGTGCCAAAGATGTTACAGTGATTCTCCTTTTCCTTCCCTTCTTCCCCTCCTCTGCCAAGATTCTCTACTAGGACAAAACACACAGGTTTATAGATTACATAGGAATAAGACAATTTGATATTGTCATTTGATAGCCTACAGGGGAATCATTTCAGCAGATACTGAATTAAAACTTGCTTTGGAGATTGGTTGGGGCAAGCATTTCAGAAATAGTGATGTATCAGGTCACTGTTTATGCTATGCCCATGGGTTACTTCAAGAGTAGAAGTTGCTGTCCATGGTGCTGGACACAGTTTTACTCTTTCCTACAATGCAGCACTGACTGGGGCAGTACTAGCTGAAAAGGATAGGGGATATGGTTTACTGATTCTTTCTCGAATTTCTGTGAGGATAGTTCCTAGCGAATGCTTGATGGGGCCAACCTTTGACATTCGGGTTCTAATTGGGCCGGTTGGCCTCTGTGTTTGACTGTGAGACAAAGAGTCTGAATTTAAAAAGAGAAAAGAGAAGGGAAAAAAGAAAGATGGTTTTACAAGCATAAGGAGAACCTGGGTTATTGAAATTAGCACCCCCCCCCCCATTTTTGGTAATGTCTGCATGAATATTTAAATGCCAGACTCAAAAGCACTTGTTAATAACAGATGGCATATTTAATTTTCTTTTTTCTTTTTCTTTTGTTCTGAGTAATATGAAGCTTCTCACATAGTTCTTCTGGCAGGCATACCTGACATGGAGCTGACATATACATCTGACCATTAGCATATGGGCCACTGAAGGCTGCTGAGAACCATGTATTTGTGTTGCTGCTCAGTAGAGGAGGTGACCTTTTCCCTTTCCATTCAGCCTCAACGTGAAGTCGTCAGATTACTCACACTTATTAAAAAAAAAATTCTGCCCTTCTTTGTTTATTTCTCCTAAATACCCAGCCATTTATGAATTCCTTAAATTCAATTGTTAAGGTGGCAGGCATGGTATGGTAAGTATGGAGATCTGAAGGGAACCATGGGTAAGCTGTGAAATATCAGAGTTAATACTTAGCCACAAAGATAGAGCTCAAGTCTCATCCTAGAGAAAAATGTGTAAGTGCTGATGAGAAACTGAGTAAGGTCCAGAATCTGTCAACATTAAGCACTACCTCTTCTACCAAGATACAGATGTGGAGAAAAATCAGTGTCATTCACTCAGCTCCATATAGGCCAAGGGTGGGGAATCTGTGGCCTCCAGGCCACATGTGGCCCTCTAGGTCCTCAAGTGCAGCCCTTTGACTGAATCCAAGTGTTACAGAACAAATCCTTTTATTAAGGGGATTTGTTTTGTGAAGTTTGGATTCAGGCAAAGAGCTGCATTTGAGGACCCAGAGGGTCATGTGTAGCCTGGAGGCCATAGATTCCCCACCCCTGGTATAACCCTTAGAGGAGAGAAACATATAATAGTCAGTACACATGCATTTATCAAGAACTTATTATGTGCCAGACATTGTGTTAAGTACTGGGAATACAAAGGAAGGCAAAAAGCACCTACCCTTGAGGAATTTATCTTCCAGTGGGATTGGCAACATGTAAAGAATACAAGATACATACAGAGTAGATGGAAGGCAATCTCAAAGGATAAGGCATTAGCAGCTGGAGAGGGACAGGAGAGGCTCCTTTTGGGAGATGTGATTTAAGCTGACAGTGCAAAGAAAGCAGGGAAACTAAGAGATGAAGGTCAGGATGCAGAGGAATGGGGACTGAAAAAGTATAAAAATGTGAGATGGAGTATAGTGTGTGAGGACTAGCAAGTACATCAATGTTAGCTGGATCATAGGCTAAAGTATAAGATAGATAGAAAGGTGGTTATGAGGAAATTTAAATGTCTAAATAGGACTTTATATTTGATCTGTAGGTAATAGGGAGCTATTAGAATTTATTGACAAGGTAGAAGGGGGATGTGGTCAGACCTGTGCTTTAGGAAAATCTATTTGGTAGCTGAGTAGAGAATAGATTGGAACATGGAGAGACTTGTGGTAGAGAGATAAACTAGAGAGGCTATTACAATAGTTCAAGTACAAGGTGATGAGGACCTGAATTGAATGACTGTGAGTGGAGAAAAGGGAAAAATGCAAGAGATGTTGTGAAGGTAGAATTGACAAGATTTGGCAACAGACCAGGCAGTGGAGTGAATGAGAGTTGCAGAATTGAGGATGGCATTGAAGTTGGAAATCTTAGGTAACTCAAAGGATGAGGCTATTAGCAGAGTTATTTCCTGCTCCCACCCCCAGAAGAGGGGAGAGTTTTGAGGGAAAGACAATGAATTTTGCTTTGGACGTGTTAAGTTTGAGGTACCCATGGAAATATAGGACTGGATAAATAGATCTGGAATCATTTGTGTAGAAATAATTGAATTTAAGGGAGATTATGAAATTACCAAGTGAGATAGTATAGAAGGTGTGTGGCAGTGGCTCTGGGACAGAGACTTGGGAAAATCCTACAGTTAGGGAGTATGACATGGATAAAGATCTAGAAAAAAGAGACTGAAAAAGTGTTGTCAGATAGGTAGGACAATCAAGAGAGAGTGGTCACTAAGCCCAAGGAGGAGAAAGTATCCAGGAGAACAAAGTGGTTGACTGTGTCAGAAGGATGAGGATTGAGAAAAGACATTTGACAATTGAAGTAATTGGTAACTTTGGAGAGAACTGTTTCTGTTTAGATAGGGACCCAGATTGCAGAGGGTTTAGAAGAGAGTGAGAGAAGATGAACTGAAGGCAACAAGCCTAATCTACTTTCTCAAGTTCAGGTGAGAGGAAAGATATAGGATGATAACAATTGGTGATGGTATAACCAAGTGAGACATTTTTTGAGACTGCAGGAGAAATGTGTGTCTTTATAAGCATCAGGTAAAGAAGAGAGAGGGAGGGAGGAAGGGAGAGAGAGAAAGAGAGAGAAGAAGGAGGAGGAGGAGGAGGACAATCTGCCAGAGAATTTGGGAGAGGATGGGATCAAAGGTACATATAGAGAGGTTGGCCTCAGCAAGGGAAAGGGCTACCTTTTTACGTAAGACTGGAGTTAAAGGGGAGGCTAGGTGATACAGCAAATAGAGCACCAGCCCTTGAGTCAGAAGGACCTGAATTCAAATCTGGCCTCAGACACTTATAACACTTACTGGCTGTGTGACCTTGGGCAAGTCACTTAACCCTAACTGCGCTGCCTTCTCCCCTCCAAAAAAAAAAGCAAAAAAAGAAAGACAGTAGTTAAAGAGCAGATGGAGGTGAAAAAGTATGAGTTGTATGAAGTGAGGAGTAGGGGAGAAGAGGGAGCTCTTGTTGAATGGCTTCAATTTTTTTTAGTAAAGGTCCTTAGATGAGAGTATGGTTGGGAATGGATGCCATGAAAGGCTTAAGGAGAGATGAGGATAAGAATATGAATTTAGTTGTTAAACAGTCAAATAATTACCTTTGAAATTAGATAATACAAATTTGTAGTGGGTCCAATTAATGTAGTTTTGAATTTTCCTCCAGCTCCATTCAGTAGCATATGGGTAGAAATGAAGAATGTAGATGGTGAGAGTAATCCATGAATGGGTTTTGACAAGGTGTGATCAGACATAGGATAAGGGGTAAGAGATTATAGAGTGGATAATAGTAAAAGCAGTTCAGGAGTGATGAACTAGAAAGAATGAGTGGACTTGGAGGTCATGGTGAGCAGGAAGAATAGAGTAAGGCTTAGAAAACATTGAATGATAACAGATTATAATCAGGGATTTCAGAGTTCATGAACATGTAAAAAAACTGATGGCAATGTCAAGGGTATGGCTATCTCTGTGTAGCTGAGGTAGAGTGGAGAAATAGTTCATAAAGACTAAGAAAATTGAGGAATTGAGAAGGTAGGATAGTTGAGAGAGCATCAAGAGATATGTTGAAGGGGGCGGAGCCAAGATGGCAGAGTAGAAACAGCACTTCCAAGGTGCTCTCTCCCACACCACTTCAAAGTCATGTAAAAGGGGACTCTGAAGAGATATGTTGAAGTTCTCTGGTAAAGTGGCAAGAGTAGATATGAAGAAACCTAAGAATTTAACTCAGTGAAGAAGGAAGGAGAATGTTTTCAGGATTAGGTGGACAATGACTCTCTGGATCTGGATTGGGTCATATATATAGGTAGTTTGAACCTAAAAGGAAAAAAAGGTTGCTGGATGGTGGTAGAGGGAGAGTCTATGAGGAACAAGGAGTATTGTGACCAATGAGTTTGGGATATAAGTGAAAATATAGTTAGTATAAGAAAATATGGAAGGGAAACGGTATTAAGAGGGAGTCAGGTCTCAGTGCAGTGTCATTAAGGTCAGTTCTCAGTTACTGCCAGGAGATAGGAATGAGAAAGGAAAATGTTTAAGATGAAAAGAAGTTTGTTAGTTAGGGAGTGGATATTACAGAAGGCACAATGGAAGGGGCAGACTTATTTGCAGTAAGATATTGGTGGAATAGGGTTGAAGTGATTGAGAGTAAGGTAGTGGGCATTTGAAGATAGAGAATGGAATTTTGCATATCACCAGCATTGGAATGGGGAGAATGTAAGGTTGGGAATATGCTCTCCATTGAGGAATGAGTCCAGGTAGAGTTCAAGAGGTCTGTTGAGGGAATCACATGGTTAGACTGTTTAAGCAGGTGGTGGGGAACCTGAGGCTTTAAGACCATACATGTCCCTCTAGATTGTCGAGTTCAGCCCTTTTACAGTATTCAAACTTCACACAACAAATCCCCTTAATAAAAGGATTTATTCTGTAAAACGTGGACTCGGTGCAAAGGTCACACCCAAGGACCTAGAAGGCCATATGTGGCCTCAAAGCCTCAGGTCCCCCTCTTCCCTGCCCACTTTAAGGTCTTTCCTCCAAGTCCAATCTTATGGCAGGTGTTACATGATCCCTACCTTGCAAGAATAGAAAGAAGTATGGGAACCAAGTTAGGAGGAAACAGTTCTGGATGTGTCCTGGAAAGATGGCAGAGTAAAGTCAGGGACTTGCCTGAGCTCTCCCAAATTCTCCCTCAAATAACTTTAAAATAATGATCCCAAATGAATTCTGAAGCAGTAGAACCAATAAAAGGATGGGGGCAAAACAATTTTCTAGTCCAAGACAACTTAGAAGATCAATAGGAATGCTCTGTCTCACTGGGGTGAAAGTGGAGACCAGTTCAATGCAGGTAGCATCCCATCAGGCCGTGAGGATGAATGAATCAGCAGCAGTGTTGTCAGATAGGTAGGACAATCAAAAGAGAGTGGTCACTAAGCCCAAGGAGGAGAAAGTATCCAGGAGAATAAAGTGGTTGACTGTGTCAGAAGGATGAGGATTGAGGAAAGACCATTACATTTGACAATTGAAATAATTGGTAACTTTGGAGAGAACTGTTTCTGTTTAGATAGGGACCCAGATTGCAGAGGATTTGGAAGAGAGTGAGAGAAGATGAGCTGAAGGCAACAAGCTTATGGAGCTCTCAGACTGCAGATGGTAAGGGAGTCAGACAACTGCTCAGAAGGAGATTACAGGGGACTCTTTGCTGACACTGGGTGCAGGTCTCTCTTGCATTGCCTATATATAGTACTGGGTCAGAGTCTCAGGGTAAGTAAGGAGGAGTACTAGCACACTAGAGCATGTGGTTACAGGGTATCAGGGACCCTGGTCACAGTTGCAGGGTGTAAAAGAATGCTTGTGGTCACTTACAGACTAGAGCACAGGCTAGGAAAGCAGTGATCATACCACCTTGGCAGAACTAAAAACTAAGAAATAGCTCTGAAAACAGTGGCATAAAAAACCCGAATCTTGGGACAGTGCCCTCACAACCTCAGGAGCAGAGCTGAAATTGAACACAATGTTAGGTCAAGATGTAAGCTAGAAAAATGAGCAAACAACAAAAAAGAACCTGAGCATAGAAAGTTACTATGGTGATGGGGAGATCAAAACACAAACTCAGAAGACAATAAAGTCAAAATAGCTACAATCAAAGCATCAAACAAAAATGTGAATTGGCCTCAGCATTCCGCCCCCCCACCCCACCCCCCCGCCACAACCCCAAGAATTCCTGGAAGAGCTAAAAAAGGATTTTAAAAATCAAGTAAGATATATCGAGGAAAAATTGTGAAAAGAAATGAGAATGATGTAAGAAAAATTTTCAAAAAGTGTTATTAGCTTGGTTAAAAAGGCAAAAAATATTAAAGAAAATAACACCTTAAAAACAGAATTTGTCAAATGGTAAAAGACACATAAAAATTAACTGAAAGAGCCCCTTAAGAAGTAGAATTGGTCAAATGGAAAAAGAATTACAAAAGCTCACTGAAGAAAATAATTCCTTAAAATTTAGAATTGGGCAAGTTGAAGCTAATGACCCCATGAGACATCAAAGAACAACAAAATAAAATCAAAAGAATGAAAAAATAGAAGAAATTGTGAAATATTTCATTGGAAAAACATCTGACCTGGAAAATAAATCCAGGAGAGACAATTTAAGAATTATTGGAGGGGCGGCTAGGTGGCGCAGTGAGTAGAGTGCCGGCCCTGGAGTCAGAAGGACCTGAGTTCGGATCCGGCCTCAGACACTTAACGCACACCCAAACGAAAAAACCTAGCCGTGTGACCTTGGGCAAGTTACTTAACCCCAATTGCCCTCCAAAAAGCAAAAAAAAAAAAAGAATTATTGGACTACCTGAAAGCTATTATCAAAGAGCCTAGATACCATATTTCAAGAAATTACTGAGGAAAACTGCTTAATATTGTAGAACCAGAGGGTAAAATAGAAATGGAAAGAATCCATTGATCACCTCCTGAAAGAGATCCCAAAATCAAAACTCACAAGAATGTTTTAGCCAAATCCCAGAATTCCCAGGTCAAGGAGAAAATATTGTAAACAGCCAGAAAGAAACATTTCAAATATCATGGAACAACAGTCAGGTTAACACAAGATTTAGCATCTTTTTTTTTTGCTTTTTGGAGGGCATTTGGGATTAAGTAACTTGCCCAAAGTCACACAGCTAGGTTTTTGTTTGTGTGGGTTAAGTGTCTGAGGCTGGATCTGAACTCGGGTCCTTCTGACTCCAGGGCTGGCGCTCTATTCACTGCACCACCTAGCCACCCCTGATTTAGTATCTTCTACATTAGAGGATCAGAGGACTTGGAAGGTTATATTCTGGAGGGCAAAGGAGTTAGGATTACAATTAAGAATCACCTATGCAGAAAAACTGAGTATGATCCTTTGGGGGAAAATGAATATTCAATAAAGTAAATGACTTTTAGGCATTCCTGATGAAAAGACCAGAGATGAATAGAAAATATGCCATGCAAATATAACTCAAGAGAAGCATAAAAGGGTAAACAGGAGAGATCACAAAGGATTCAATAAGGCTAAACTATTTGCATTCCTACATGGAAAGATGATACTTGTAATTCCTAAGAACTTTATCATTATTAGGGCAGTTAGGAGTATTCATAAACAGAGGGCACAAGTGTGAATTTACTATGATAGGATATCTAAAAGATAAAATTAAAGGGTGAGAAAGAGGGAGAAGGGTGAAGTATAATGAGGTAAATTATTTCACATAAAATAGGCATGAGAGAGCTTTTACAGTGGAGATGAAGATGGGATATGGTGTTGGACACCACATGAACCTTACTGTCATCAGAACTGGCTCAAAGAGGGAATAATATACATACTAATTTGGGTATAAAAATCCATCTTACCCTACAGAGAAGTACAAAGGGAAGGTAATGAAAGAAGGGGGTTGCTGGTAGAAGGGAGGGCAGATTGGGGGGAGGTGGTTAGAAGGAAAACACTTTTGAGGAGGTACATGGTGAAAGGAGAGTGAGAGAGAAGGATAAATGGGAAAATATGGTGGATGGAAATACACAATAATCTTAACTATGAAAAATTATTTACAGAGGACCTGAGTTCAAATCTGGCCTTAGACACTTAACACAAAAACTAGCCATGTGACTTTGGGCAAGTCACTTAACCCCAATTGCCCTACCTTCCCCCCTCCAAAAAAAAAAAAGCAAAAAAGCGCAAAATTATTTACAGCAAGTTTCTTTGATAAAGGTGTTATTTCTCAAATGTATGGAGAACTGAGTCAAATTTATAAGAATACAACTCATTCCCCAATTGATAAATGGTCAAAGAATATGAACAGGCAGTTTTCAAAGAAATCAAAGCTACCTATAGTCATATGAAAAAATGCTCTAAATCATTTTTGATAAGAGAAATGCAAATTAAAACAACTCTGAAATATCACCTCATACCTATCAGATTGGCTATTATGACAGAAAAAGAACATGACAAATGTTGGAGGGGATGTGGGAAAATTGGGACACTAATGCGCTGTTGGTAGTAAGTTATGAACAGATCTTACCATTCTGGAGAGCAATTTGGAGCTCTATCCAAAGGGCTATAAAACTGTTCATACCCTTTGACTAAGCAATACCAATACTAGGTCTGTATGCCAAAGAGAAAGGAAAGATATGTACAAAAATATTTATAGCAGCTCTTTTTGTGATGGCAAAGAATTGGAAATTGAGGTGATGCCCATCAGTTGGGGAATGGCTTAACAAGTTGTGGAATGTGATTGTGATGGAATAGTATTGTGCTGTAAGAAATGATGAGCATAATGCTTTCAGAAAAACCTGGAAAGACTTACATGAACTGATACAAAATAAGTGAGCAGATCCAGGAGAACAGCGTACACAGTTAACAGCAATATTGTACAATAATCACCTGTGAATGGCTTAGCTTTTTTCAGCAATACAACAGTCCAAGACAATTCTGAAGGACTTATAATGAAAAATGCTATCCACCTCCAGAGAACAACTGATGGAAGCTGAATGTAGATCAAAATGTACTTAAAAAAACCTTTCTTTTTCTTTTTTTTTGTTGGTCTGTGTTTTCTTTCACAACATAACTAATATGAAAATGTGTTTTGCATGACTGCCTATATATAAAATTTCTTGCCATCTCAATGAGCGGGGAAAGGAGAAAGGGAAGGAGAGAAATTGGAACTCAAAATAAAAAAAAATAATGTTAAAATTGTTTTCACATGTAATTCAAAATAAATAAAATATTAAGAAAATGAAAGAGCCCCCGGACCATCTTATATTCCCATGGAAGTGGGAAGTGAAGGTAGGATCTTATTCTCAGGTGAATATAGGTAGCCTACAGAGAGGAATTAGAGAAAAGAGAGGGAGAGGAAGAAGAAGAAGGAGCTTCAAGGCCCAAAGGAAAAAAAAATGTGGATTTTATGGACAAAGAAAGGAAGTGAAAATACTTTTAAAATGCTATTGACACAGTTGTGCTTATATTCATTTTCATTGTTTCATTTTCTACCCTCTCTGGCTTAGGGTTCTTTTTTTCCTCATGGTGTCATAGAAACAAGACTATATAGGTTGCTACTGCTGCTGTAGCTCAAAATTCTGGTGCTTTTTAGGAGAAGCCAGACTTCATATTTTTCTGTCTCTTGGTAGTACTGGCCCTTGGTCCTCTCTATTCTTGCTTGTAGACACCTTCTGCAAAGTAGCTGGCTGACAGCTTAAGTCTATTTAATCACAGGTTCCTGGGCTGAATCTATCCCACTTGATCTCTGGGCCTTGAGGACTCAGAATGTTGCTTATTGAGCTTGTTGACTTAAGGCAAATAGCAGCTATTGCTTCTGAAGGAGTGAGATACCTAGAAGGAACATCAGGAAGCAATATACATTTAAAAATATTGGGACCTAGAGATTTTTTTTCCTAAAAAAGCCATAATGTACTCATGTTGGTGCTCATTTTCCAAGGAGCTTTCTCAACTACTCAAGTTAGCCTTGATTTAAAAAGGACCATGTGCAACTGTATCTAATTTACATCCGTTTTCGTTTTTGACCAAATTACCCAGACATACCTCCGCATTGTCATACTTGGAATCTTTTGCAGGTTACAGATGATAGTCAGTGTCATATAGTACTGTTTGCTATTGTCAACAATAATCCACTATTTAAACTCTTTGAGGCATAGCTGCCCCAGTTTGCCCTTTCCACTAGGGATTCACATGCACCTGTATCTTTGGTAAATAGCCTCCAACTGTGGGATATTATATTTCAGGAGAGTTCTTAGAGGCCCTACTGCCTATAAGGAGGAGATTGGGGGTAAGTGCAATGGTTGTAGGCTTTAGCCTTGGAAATCTAGGCCCAAGTTAGTTTTCTATCATTTTTATTTCATTAGTTCTTTGCCTACAACCTATTAGAGGTATTGCTACCATGAGCATCATTAAAAATTAGCCATGAGATTTTGGCATTTCATTATTAGGAAAGGGAAACACAATTTTTCTCTGATCAATCCTGGAAACTCTTCCTGGAGGACATGAGACCTTCAGAGCAGTTCAGATGATGGGAGAAAAGATGACTTGTAGGTTAGGGAGAAGGTTTAAGGATGTTCCAGGTAAATATCACTTCCAACCAAAAGTCTCTTTCCTGGAGTCTAATACTATATGTGTTGGTTGCTGCCCTCTCCAGCTCTCCTGTCCCTAGTTTTAAACCTTTTTTGTGTCATGAATCTTTTGGCAGTTTGGTGAAGCTCGTGGACCCCTTCTCACAAAAATTTAAAAAATTCATATTGGAAAAATGCTAATTTTCAGTTTGAGGTTAAAATATAGATGTAATTTTTCCTTTAATTTAATTTATTTCTTTTAAATTTTATTTTTCCCCACAGTTACAGATCAAGAAAATTTTTAGCATTCATTTTTTACAAGATTTTGAGTTCCAAATTTTTCTCCCTCCCCTCTTCTGAAAATGGTAGGCAGTTTGATATAGTTTATACTCATGCCATCATATAAAACATTTTTCATATTCTTGTTGTAGAAGAAGAAACAAATCAAAAGTAATAAAAAAAACTATAGGAAAGAATAAAGTAAGTGGAAAAAATACATTTCAATCTATTCAGAGTCCATCAGTTCTTTATCTGGATATGAATAGCATTTTACTTCATGAGTCTTTTGTACTTGTTTTGGATAATTGTGTTGCTGACATAAGCTGAATCATTTATAGTTGATCGTCACATGATGTTCCTGATACTGTGTACAGTGTTTTCCTGTTTCTGCTAATTTCACTTTACATCAGTTCATACAAGTCTTTTCAGATTTTCCTTTACTTTGTGTGTGTTTCTCTGCTTCAAATGTGTTTCTTGTAAGCAATATATTGTGGGATACTGGTTTTTTATCTACTCTGCTATTTGCTTCCATTTTATGGGAGAGTTCATCCCATTCACATTCACTGTTATTAGTACTACCTGTGTATTTCTCTCTATCCTATTTTTCCTCTGTCCTCTCCTTTCATCCTTGTGTGCATGTGTGCATCACCAATGTTGTGCTTCTGTCTACCACCTCCCCTGATCTGCCCTCCCTTCTGTCAGTCTCCCCCCTCCCCATTTTATTTAATCTTCTCCCCTCCTACTTTCCTGGTGGGTAATATAGAGTTCTACATTCATTTGATTGTGTGTATTATTCCTTCTTTGAGCCAATGCTGATGAAAGTAAGGTTCAAGCAACATCCAGACGCCTACTACCATCTTCCCCTCCACTATAATAGGTCTTTCTCACTTCTTCATGTGAGATAATTTACCCCATTCGATCTCTCCCTTCCTTCTGTACCCATTTTACTTGCCTTTCTCATCTCTTATTTTTTATGTCATTCCCTCAAATATGTCTTATACTTGTATCCTCTATGCTTATTCCTTCCATCTATACTGTGAGTAATAAAATTTTAAAGAGTTATATGTAACATCTTCCTGTGTAGGGATGCAAACAGTTTAGTCTATTGAATTCCTTCTGTATTCTTTTCCCTTTCTAACTCCTTATGCTTCTCTTGGGTCTTGATATTGGAGGTCAAATTTTGGGTTTAGCTCTGGTCTTATCCTTATGAAGGATTGAAATCCTTCTATTTAGTTGAATGACCATTTTCTTCCTTGATGTATTATACTTAATTTTGTTGGGTAAGTGATTCTTGGTTGTAGTCCTAACTCCCTTACCCTCCAGAATATAATATTCTATGACCTCTGATACTTTAATGTTGCAGCTGCCAAGTCCTATGTGATCCTCATTGTGACTTCCCAATATTTGAATTGTTTCTTTCTGGCCACTTGCAGTATTATTTCCTTGACCAGACAGCTCTGAAATGTGGCTACAATGTTCCTTGGGATTTTTATTTTGGCATCTCTTTCCTGAGCTGATTGGTAGATTCTTTCAATGCCTATTTTCCCCTCTGGTTCTAGGCCATCAAGGGCAGTTTTCCTTGATAATTTTTTCTCTTTTTTTAGTGCAAGCTAGAGGTTTTTATTTTTTAGTTTATTTTTAGTTTCCAGCATTCATTTCCACAAGATTTTGAGTTACAGATTTTCTCCCCGTCTTTCCCCTACCCACCACCCCAAAATAGCAATCCTATTGAATACCCCTCCCCCCAATCTGTTCTCTCTTATATCCTGCCCCATTCCCCCTCTAACTTTCTAGTAGGACAAGATGGATTTCTATATCCCAGTGCCTGTATATCTTATTTCCCAGTTGCATGCAAATAATAATAATAGTAATAATAATAATAATAATAATTTCCTTGATAATTTCTTGAAAGATGCTGTCCAGTCCTCCTTTTGATTATAGCTTTTAGGTAGTCCAGTGATTCTGATGTTGTCATTCCTGGATTTATCTTCCAGATCAGTTTTTTCCCCATGAATTATTTCATATTTTCTTCCATTTTTTTATTCTTTTGATTTTGTTTGATTGATTCATGATGTCTCATAGAGTCATTAGCTTCTGTTTGTCCAATTCTAACATTTAAAGTGCTGTTTTCCTCAATTAGCTTTTCTATTTTCTATTCCATTTGGCCAATTGGACTCTTTAAAGAGTTCCTCAATAGATTTTTGTATCTCTTTTTCTTCCTACTTTTTAAGCACTTTTTCCAAGCTGTTGAATCTTTTTTTTTTTATAATTCCCTCACATCACTTATTTCTTTCCCCCATTTTTCTTCTACTTCTTTTTCATTATTTTTAAGCTCCTTTTTGAGCTCTTCCACAAGTTCTTTCTGGGCTTGAGACAACTTCCCATTTTCTTTTGGGGTTTTGTCCATAGTTGTTTTGACATTGTTATCCTCTTCTGAGTTTGTGTCTTGATCTTCCCTGTCACCAGAATAACTTTCTATGGTCAGATTCTTTTTTTGTTGTTTTCTGCTCATCTTCCTCTCCCCTCCCCTGTTTTGTCCTTTTTTCTTTCTTTTAAATTTCAGTTCTTCTCCCAGGGTAGGAAGGGGCACTGTCTATGACTTCTTGTGCTACTGCCTGCAAGCCCTGGCTATTTACCTGGTGCTGTGCTGATGTTGCATTGAGGCCCATGGGGGACTCTTGCACTGCTGTGTTGCAGGGGTGGGGTGGGGGTTGGCTGGTGCTACACTGAAGGGCTACATACACTGAAGGGCTACACTGAAGCATGTGGAGGTATAGCTGCCATAGGATACCTGCCCACTTGGGACAATACTGGAGCCATTGCTCCAGAGGTAGGGGACATTGCAGGATGCCTACCAGGGGGCTGTGCAGGAAGCACATGTTGGTTCTCAGAGTTAGAGTCTACCGGCAGAGGAGTCCTGGTATTGGTGTCTGCCTGCTCTACCATGCTGGGGCTCAGGATTTCCCACTAGTTTGCTGAGGTAGGGCTTGCTGCTTGTTGCTGGTTAGACTGTTTCCTGTCCTGGACTGCACTTCCCTTTTACTTGAGTGATACAGACTTTTTTGCTGATCCTCCAAGTCTACTGGGCTAAAAGACTTCTATACCCCATCTTTCTACTGACTTTACTCTTCCAGGATCTGCTCTGGGGTGCTATTTTATGGTTGTTTGCAGGTGAATATGGGAGAGCTACAGCCATTTACTGCTTACTCTACCATCTTGGCTCCTGGACAAGTATCTATAATTATTTTTCCTATTCAAATTCATGGACTGCCCCACCCAATCTATCATGGACTGTGGATTAAGAACTCCTTATCTATTACCAAATATAAAAAAATATATGTAAAGTGCTTTGAAAACTTTATGTGCTTTGTGCATGTTAGACATTAGCTATTTAGGATTAAGTCACTAATTTACATCCATGCTCATTCTTCTGGGTGTCTGTGTTTCTTTGGAAACTGCTCAAAATGATTCTACATACTTGGATCCCCATAGCAGGACCAAAGGTAAACTTGGAACTCTTGGGAGGTTGTGTCTATCTATCACTCTACATCAGTGTTGTGCTGTTAGAGGACAAGTTCAAGTCATGGCTTTGTCATTTACTAGCCATGTGATTATGGACAAGTCACTTAAGTTCTCTGAGATTTAATTTCCTTCTCTGCGAAATGGATCTAATAATTCTTGTACTCCCTATCTCACAGGGTGGTTGTAAGGTTAAAAAGAGCACATATGTATGCATATATGTATATATACACACATATACATGTATGTTTTGTCTTTGGATTACTGTAGAAATTTGAGTTGTTGTTGGTGTTAGGTCTCATCTGTTACTTTATGGATTGATGGGGCTGCACATTATCTGATGTTCTGCTCAGGGTTATTTAGGTGTGCACACTGTCTTATTCCAGTGTGGGTTTGGGGGCTAGTTTCTCTCTGATCCAGCATCAAATGGATGGAAATTCCTGCTTCTGTCCCTTGTTTCTAGAGCATGGCAGATTGTCTAGGCAAGGTTACAAATAATATGCAGATGGCTGCAAATCATTCCCAGAGTTCCTTTGCAAGTGGACTGAAGATGAAAGGGAAATACTCTGTGATGCCATGAATACATTCCCAGAAAAGTCTGTCTATGTCCTCATGGTGCTCTCTCTCCCAGAGACCCAAGTAAAAGGACTGTCATTATGCTGTAGTTAGCAGACCAAATAGTCACTTAGTGTGGTGCTTATAGTAGATGCTCTTGCTAGAAATATTAGTAATTTGAGATGTGTGTATGTGCATAAAGAGAACACTTTAAAAATTTTGGTCTTTTTGGAGGGGGAAGGCAGGGCAGTTGGGCTTAAGTGACTTGCCCAAGGCCATACAGCTAGAAAATGTTAAGTATCTGATGCCAAATTTGAACTCAGCTCTCCTGACTCCAGGACCAGTGCTCTATTCACTGTGTCACCTAGCCACCCCAAGAGAATGCTTTTAAAACATTATTCTAAGATCATGGAGATTAAAGCGTTGATAGCCCTTGCTATCTTAGCCATCTGTTGAGTATGATCTGGAAATTTCTCTTCTGTTGATAAGACTCAGAGTAGGGTCACAGAATTGTATAGTGATAGACATGGAAGAGACTTTACAGATCTAGTCCAAATTATCTTGTTTTATTTTGAGGAAACTTAATCTTGGGTTGTAGAAACTTTATGTGACTTAAGCAAGTCACAATTATCTGGTGGCAGAGTCAGAGTCAGAACCCAGATGTCTTGACTCTTCCCCCCATATTCTTTTAACTATACCAGAGAGACAGTATTGAATAGTGGCCATAGAGCTGACCTTGAAGTCAGAAAGACCTAGACTGAAATTCTGCCTCTAACATATACTAGATGTGTGTGACTATTCAAGCCGCTTAGCTTCAATACTTTGGGCAGCTCTCTAAGACTTCTAAGTTACAGAGAAGGTGTCTACCTGTACTGGTATAGGGAATTTCCTCATTTGGTAATTATTTATGCCAATGAAAATTACAGGTTTGGTCCTTATCCTTCTACTATCATGTCTACCGAATTGGATCTACAAGTAGAGCTTCTGTTATTCAAAATAGTTGTTATAAAGTGAGGAAATCTTGACTAGAGAAACAGTTAACAGGCAAATTTCAAGAAATAAAAGATGGATAGGGAGTACTACTTTATGCCTTCTAATGCTTTACAGTGGTTTAGAGACCCAGTGAAGGGGGGTAAAGTGTTATGTCTATCCTAGAACCTCTTGGAAGTATTGTTGTCATGAGCATCATTTAAATTAGCCATGAAAGTTTTATGTTTCATAATTAGGATGGGGAAACTTTTAATTGATCTCTAACCAGTATGGAAATTCTTTGTGGAGGAGGTTGGATCTTAATAGTTGTTCAAATGAATGGGACAAAGATAACTCGATAAGTTGGGGAGTAGAGTTAAAGCTATTCTAGATAAATATATTTTCTTTTCTTTTTATACTATTTTTTTCTCTGATTAGATGTAAAAACAATTTTTAACATTTAGAAAATGTTTTGAGTTTCAAATTCTATTTTTCTCTCACTCTTCCCCTCCCCTCCTGAGATGACAAGCAATCTGATATAGGTTATATATGTGCAATCATGTAAAACATTTCCATATTAATAATTTTGTGAAATAAAACTCAACACAAAAAAGAAAATAAAAAATAGTATGTTTTGGTCTGTATTCAGATGCCATCGATTCTTTCTCTGGAGGCAGATAGCACTTTTCATCAGGAGTCCTTTGGGATTGTGTTGGATCATTGTCTTGATCAGAGTAGTGAACTCTTTCTCAGTTGTTCATCATATGGTATTGCTGTTACTGTGTGCAAAGCTTTCGTGATTCTTCTCACCTCATTATGTATCAGTTCATGTAAGTCTTTCCAGGTTTTTCTGAAACCTATCAGATCATTATTTCTTATAGCACAATACTATTCTATTACAACCATATACCCCAAATTATTCAGCCATTCTGAAGTTTATGGGCATCCACTTGATTTCCAATTATTTGCCACCACAAAAAGAGCTGCTATAAATATTTTTGTATAAATAGGTTCTCTTTCCCCCTCCCCCACCTTTTAAAAAATCTCTTTGGGATACAGACCTAGTAATACTATTGCTGGATAAAAGGGTATGGACAGTTTGATAGCCCTTGGATGTAGTTTCAAATTACTCTCCAGAATGATTGAATCAGTTCACAACTCTACCAACAGTGCATTAGTGTCCCAGTTTTTCCACATTCTCTCCAACATTTATAATTTTCCTTTTCTGTCATATTAACTAATCTGATAAGTGTGAGGTGGTGCCTTATAATTGTTTTAATTTGTCCTTCTCTAATCAATAGTAATTTAGAGTATTTTTTCATGCTATACATAGCTTTGATTTTTTTGTCTGAAAACTACCCGTTTTATCCATTAACCATTTATCAATTGGAGAATGACTTCTATTCTTATAAATTTAACTCAATTCTCTATATATTTGAGAAATGAGGCCCTTATCAGAGACACTTGTTATAAATCCCCCCCCCCAAGTTTTCTGCTTTCCTTCTAATTTTGGTTGCATTGGTTTTGTTTGTGCAAAAACTTTTAAATTTTGTATAATCAAAATTATCCATTTTACATTTTCTAATGCTCTGTATACCTTGTTTGGTCCTAAATTCTTCCCCTATTTATAGATCTGACAGGTAAACTATTCCATGCTCTTTTGGTTTCCTTATAGTATCACCCTTTATGTCTAAATCAGGTACCAATTTTGACCTTATCTTGGTGTATGGTGTGAGATGTTGGTCTCCAGCTAGTTTCTGGATAACTATCTTTTCCAGACCAAAAATCAATTCCTTGGCTACCAATAGCATTTATGTTGACTCCCTCTATTGGAATATAAGCTCCTTGAGGTCAAGGATGATTTCTCTTTCATACTTTCATTTCTTGTGCTTAGCACAAAGCCTGGCCCAAAGTAAGATCCTCATAAATGCTATTAATTCACTTATACAAGAATTAGTGATGAGAGATGAGGGATTATAAAGCCACAATTTTAAGCAGGCATGCCTGAAAGTAACTATATGAACTAGCTGGAATGTAGGGGTGATTAAGGTCCTCAAGCTTCTCTTTTCCCCATCTCCCTACACTGTCAAGTGGATTTGAAGCACCAGCTGGTGATCTTAGAGTTGACAGAGTAATGGGAATTTATAGGTAGGTCAAAACAACAGGTGGAACAGACATTGGTCTTGAGGATCAGTTGAAATAAGATTGTGAGTAATTCGAAAAGAAGCAAGATGCAAAACTCCTGGAATCTATTTGGTTTCTAACACCAAAGAGGATGGCTTTGGAGACAGCAGGTTTAACCAATTAACAGATATTTATTAAACACCTACTGCATTCAGGGTTCTCTTTTAAGAACTGTGAAGGATACAAAGAAGATACATAATATCCATAGTTCCCCTCCTATCCGTGCTTCTGCCTTTCTGGACTTAAACAGCATGCATCAGCTTCAGTCTTACTCTAGAACTTCCCTCATCAACCCTGGCCTTCTCTCCCCATAACATCCATTCATCCCTGTCCTTTTCTCACCCTAAAACATTTTTCTGCATACCACCTCCCTTCTCCCACTGTTAAATTCCTTCTGCCTCTTAGAATCTCTAGCTTCCTTCAGAACACAGCCTAAGTGATACCTCAAGCAACAACCGGGGCTGGGGCGGGGCCTAGAAAGACATGAAGTCTTACCTGTAGTCCTTTTTCCTTCTTGCAATCCCTTTGGCGTGCCCTTGTATTTACTTATATGTGTACATATTGTATGCTCTAGTCTAGGTCCTTGGGTGTGGACTTATGACTGAGTCCAACTTTTACAGAACAAATCCTTTTATTAAGGGGATTTGTTTTGTGAAGTTTGGATTCAGTCAAAGGGCTGCACTTGAGGACCTAGGGGGTCACGTATAGCCTTGAGGCCACAGGTTCCCCACCTCTGTGGCCTAGCAGAATATGAGCTTTTTGAGGGCAAAGATGATTTTATTTTTGTAATATTATCCTTGCCACCTAGCATGGTGCCTTTTGTGTAGAAGGTAATTAATGTTTGTTAAACTGGTACTGGGTAAAGTGCCACATGAGACTGTTAGGTGGCTCTGTATATTGAGTACTAGGCCTGGAGTCAGGAAGACCTGAGTTCAAAACCAACTTCAGACATTTACTAGCTATGTGACCCTGGGCAAATCACTGACCCTCTGTTTGCCTTGTTCTTCTGGAGAAGGGAACCACTCCAATATTTTTACCAGCTCCTTCCCACCCCAGACAGCATTGGTATGCCATAGCCCACAGGGTCACAAAGAGTTGGGCATGGCTGAACAACAACAAAAATGACACCTAGTTTGCTTAACCTTTTAGCACTCTAGGCTACTCTCTAAAACTGCTTTATAAATTGCAGAGAAAGTGCCTACCTGCTTTGGTAGAGGAAGTTTCCTCACTTGTGTTCCCTATACCAGTGGAATCACCTTCTACTCCTTATCCCCAAAGATGTAGCAATAAACAGAGACAGCTAGGTAACATAGTGGACAGAGTGCTATAGTTGAAGGCAGGAGCTCCTAAGTGCAAATCCTGCATCAAGCACCGACTAGCTGTGTGTTCCTAGCAAGCCACTAAACCTCTCTCACCCTCAATTTCCTTATCTGTAAGGTGATCAGAATAGTACCTACCACATAGTGTTATTGAGAGGATCAAATAAGATATATGAAGCACTTTACAAACCTGAAAGCACTACATGAATGTTACCTGTAATAATAATATAACAACCACCAGCACAATTTTTGGTATTATTAATAAAGAAGACCCAGAAGTGGCCCCTGTCCTAAAAGATATGAGAGATAAGACCCACAAGTAGATATGCATTGAATAAGTATAATGAAAAACAAATCCATGAGAGGTGCAAACAATTTGCAGGGCAGCTAAATGGTTCAGGGGATGGAGTGCTGGGCCTAGAATCAGGAAGACTCATTCTCCTGAGTTCAAATCTAGCCTCAGATCCTGGGCAAGTCACTTAACCCGGTTTGCCTCAGTTTCCTCATCTGTAAACTGAACTGAAGAAGGAAATGGCAAACTGCTCTAGTATCTTTGCCAAGTAAACCCCAAATAGGGTCACAGAGATGACTGAAATGACTGAACAACAACAATTTGGCTGACAGTATAGATAAATGCTAGAGGAATTTAGAGAAAGAAGCATTCATTGTGGACAAGAGGGGGAATAGAAAATTCTCTGAAAGAATTTGAAGCAAGGACAGTGTGAGGTCAGAAATAAGGTATGGCTTCCTTGATAGCATAATTACACACAGTGAAAGTCTATGAGGGAGATGGTATCATCTCTTTGCCTAGAGATATTTGAACATATTGGAGGGCACATAACCATTGTGTAAACTGTGGGTCATCCTGTCTATGGTACCAAACTTTGGGTCCTGAGTTACTGATACAATTCAAGGATAAGAGGCCATGGTACTGCTCACACCTGAGCTATGGAGTGCTCAAACACGTGGAGTCTGTATCCCTCCAACCAGTCATTAGTTTGCTAATGCAAGATGATAGTTCCTGATGTCCCAACACGACCAATTCACTGAGCGCACATGTTTTGAGATACAAGTGGCTGTTATTTATGCTTGCCAAGAGTCTTCCCATTTCCATCTGAAAAGACTTTGAATAGAGCTCAAGTTCAACCTTGGAAGACAGCCATTCACTTTCCTATTTGTGGGTTCCATATATTTCTTAATATCTGATAATTACTTAAAACATCTAATCACTCCATTCCCCTGATTATTTCAGTTTCTCGAGGTACCATTGGGTACAGAACTAAAATGTTGCCAGGAAAGACATTTCTGATATACATTAAACTGCATAAATGTATACCATCTTTAAAGTACTAAAGAGTTTTATCCCTTATGATTTAGATATAGTGAAGGATATACATAGCCAGAACTTCAGGCATGGGAATTAAAGGCAAGAAGAAGCTGTCAGTAGTATACTTGTCCTGGCACATTCTCACTATGTGGCATAAAAATCTAAGCTTTTATGGCCTATCCTATGTAAGATTAAGCCAGGTTATATCCTTGGACTCTCACCAAGGTGGAAAGAGGGAAAAAGTTAAATTATCAAATGTCACAATATGTGGAAGCCAGGTTGAAAGCTGGTCCATAGCTGGCTAATTTGAGACATGGGCATGTTGCATCCCATTTGAGAAAGAGTTAGTGATTGGTAAGCCAATAGGAGATATACTGGATATTGGTTGAGAAGTAAGACCCACAAATGACTATATTTTAAACAAATATAATACAAGACAAACAAATTCACAAGAGGTACAAACAATTTGGCGGGTAGTGTAGATGAGTTCTAGAGGAATTTAGAGCAAGAAACGCTCGGGGTAGGAAGTGAAATTCGTACTTGGGCCAAAGGAGGATGGATTCAATCAGGAAGAGAATAGTGGTAAGTTGAAAAAGCAGTCTGGGTTAGTACAAGACTATCCATACCCGATGCAAGGGCTAAGATGATCAAAAATTCAAGGGCAAGAAGTCAAAACTAGATTAGGGACTTGGCCCAATCTGTCAGATTGGGGCAGTTTGTGGGCTTAGAGTCAGGAATCCTGAGTCCAAATCCAGCCTCAGACACTTGCTAGCTACATGGGCATGTCACTTAACCTCTGTGTTCCTCTCTTTCCTCAACTGAAAAGTCAGACTAATAATAACATATATTTCCTAGGGTTGTTTTAAAGATAATATGTGGTTTAAAAAGTGCATAACACACTGCCTGGCATATAGTAGATACTACATAAATGCTTATTATCCCCTTTCTTTCCTCTATCTCCTAAAACTTGTGTCTTCAAAAACATGATTGACTGCTTGTGTTTTCCTATTATCACCTAGTATTTCTATGCCAACATTGTTATGGTAGGAGTTTGTTATGCTTCTTCCTGACTCATCTCTGGGCTCATATAGGGTGAGTATTGGTCAAGAGACCTAAGTGGGGAGGGATCTATGTCAGAAATTCCAAGAAGGCAGTGAAAACAGATCTAGAAATTGAGAAAGGTGGGACAGGAGGCAAGCCTTCAGTGCAAGCTTGCTAAGAGAGGTTTCAGGGATAGCACAGATGGGCATAGATGACTAGTGAATAATGTAGTAAATAAAAATATGACCAATAGATTGAGTTAACACTGAAGAAAGTTTAGAGGATGGTAAGGCAGGGACCATGCCAAACTCACAGGTTAACAGTCAGCATCTCCCCCTAAAGGGTAAGAGAGACTATCCATTCAATGCTACCTTTAATGGACTAATTCCTAGCTTTCTAAAATGCCCTACTTTGACAAGGTGGGCTGTTTTACCTTTGAGGAGGTCTAGGTGTTCTGGTAGGGGTCAGTGAAACTGGATTGGGCTTTAATTTTTTTCAGTCAAGGAGTCCTTGGAGTCTGGCTGGGGAATCAGCTTGGAATTGTGGATAGAATGCTAGACTTGGAGTTGGGAAGACCTGGGTTTGAATTCTGCCTCAGATACCTCCTAATTGTGTGGCAATGGGCAAGTGACCTCACCTTTTTATATTGGAGAATGAATAATTGGAGAAGGGCAAACAGGCAAGTAAAGGGACAGGATACCACATCACATAAAGAAAGACTAAAGGAATTAAAATATTTAGTTGGAAGAAAGAGGGTGGGAGTGGAACATAATAGCTATTTTAAAATATTTAAAGGGGTATGGCACAGCAAAGGGGTTAGATTTGCATCAGTTTGAAGAATTAGGAGCAGTATATGGAAATTGAAAAGAGTATGATTTAGGTTAAGTTTAAGGTAAAAAAAAACAACTTCTAAAATGAGAGGAGCTGAAAAAAAAAAATGAGCTGCCTTAAGAGATTCTGGATTTTCCCCTAACTGGAAGTATTCAAATGAACATTGAATGACTACTTTTTAGGTCCATTAAAACATTTACAAGTTTGATTAAATGGCCTTTGAGATCTCTTCAACTCTGGAATTCAGATTCTGCTTGGTAACTGGAAAGCTCTTTGTAAATGTAAATTCCTGCTGCTGCTAGGTAGCTGCTAGTAGATAGAATACTGGCCTTGGAGTCAGGAGGACCTGAGTTTGAATCTGGCCTCAGATACTAGCTATATGGCTACATCAGTTTTCCTCAAGTATAAAAATAAAAATAACATAACCTGTTAAGGTTACAAGGGTAAAGTGCCTTGTAAATGTTAGCTTTTTTTTTTTTTTTTGCTTTTTGGAAGGGGGAAGGCAGGGCAGTTGGGGTGAAGTGACCTGCCCAAGGCTTTACTACCATGCCAACTAAAAAACAACTTCTAAAATGAGAGGAGCTGAAAAAAAAAATGAGCTGCCTTAAGAGATTCTGGATTTTCCCCTAACTGGAAGTATTCAAATGAACATTGAATGACTACTTTTTAGGTCCATTAAAACATTTACAAGTTTGATTAAATGGCCTTTGAGATCTCTTCAACTCTGGAATTCAGATTCTGCTTGGTAACTGGAAAGCTCTTTGTAAATGTAAATTCCTGCTGCTGCTAGGTAGCTGCTAGTAGATAGAATACTGGCCTTGGAGTCAGGAGGACCTGAGTTTGAATCTGGCCTCAGATACTAGCTATATGGCTACATCAGTTTTCCTCAAGTATAAAAATAAAAATAACATAACCTGTTAAGGTTACAAGGGTAAAGTGCCTTGTAAATGTTAGCTTTTTTTTTTTTTTTTTTTTTGCTTTTTGGAAGGGGGAAGGCAGGGCAGTTGGGGTGAAGTGACTTGCCCAAGGCTTTACTACCATGCCAACTAGATGCCCCCAAAAATAAATTTTTAAAAATCCAATATTTACAGGGCAACTAGGCAGCTCAGTGAATAGAGCAATGGCCCTGGAGTCAGGAGGACCTGAGTTCAAATTTGGCCTCAGACACTTAACACTTGCTAGCTGTGTGACCTTGGGCAAGTCTCTTAACCCCAATTGCCCTACCTTCCCCCCTCCAAAAAGCAAAAAACAAAACAAAACAAAAAAAACAAAAAAAACCCAAACCCCAAGAAACAAAAATAAAAAGTTATTTTTGAAGGTACCTCTGATTTCATATGTGTAGAGATCTGTTAATGAGGATCTTCTTCTAGCAAAGCAGACTGGTACCTCCTTTGTACCTTAGAGTTGCTGGGGGGCACTGAAAGGAGGAAGTGACCTTTCCAAGGTAACACAGTCAGTATGTTGGAAATAAGACTTGATTTCTGGCCTTCTTGGCTTTAGTGCCAGCTTTCTTTCTGCTATACCAATGCTGCTTCTTTTATTTACTAGTAATTTTAGAAGCTTAGGTAAGTGGATTATTTTTTTTAAAAGAAAAGAGTAACAACCCAAAGCACTGACGTTTATGGTTCATAAATAGCTGGTGGTTCTCATTGATTGTCTGATCTTTTTTGGCTACTTTTGTGCAAAACCAATCCAGTCTGTCCTGATACTTATTAATTTTATTTTCCCTTCTTAAGTTTCTATTAACATTTATCCTATTTTTAGACCTAATCTCCTTCTAATCCCTACCAAATATATAAGAAAACCCTGGTAAAACTGGTAAATACCGGTACTTTGGTTTTTACTGAGAAAATTTTCATTATCCATGCTAGTATTTCTTAGGTCCAGTTAAAGTAGAACTATGGGGGAAAAGGACATGAGAGTCTGTCTGTCAGTCAGTAACCATTTATTAAACCCTACCATATGCCAGACACATAAGTGCTAAGTGCTGGTATAAAAAAAGGCAAAAGATAGACCCTTCCCTTAATGAGCTTGAAATATAGTAGAGGAGACAATATGAAAACAATTATGTACAAAGAAGACATGTATTGGATAGACTAAAGATAGTCCATACAGGGATGGCACTAGCATTAAAGCAATGGGTTCAAAAAAATTTTTTTTTTACTAGCGTCCAAAGCTTGAGAAAGGTTGTTCTCCTGGATGCCTTTATTGACTCTTATCAGGAGGCTAAGAAACAAAACCAAACTCTGAAACTCTGTAGGTCAGTTCGTGGTTGGAAGGAAACACTTGATTAAGATGCTTAATTTAAAGCAGGGATTGGAGGCTTTCCTGGTGGGAAAATGCACAGCAGTTGAATGGCATGATGTAATCGCTTTATTGATTATGGATTGCCGAACAGTAGTCAACTGAATAACCTTCAGTTAGCTGTAACACGTACTAATTAAGAAATGTAATTTACAACTTTTTAGATTGATGAGGTGGGGTAAAGAGGGCAGTGGTCTTGGCCATGCACAGGTAGGAATGGCTAGGATTTCCTGAAATAGTTCCCTGGCCTGGCCCAAAAGATACCGTAAGGATCAAGTTTGGTGCTTTGAAGGACCATCTATCTTCGTATCACTGAAAACCACAAAGCTGCTGCCTAAGCTAGAAGAGAAGGCATATAGCCCTATTTACGTTTTGTATCTTCGTAAACAGATACAGACATGTATTTGAACAGTAGATCAAGTATTTTGAGAAGAATAGAATGGGATAGTGGAGTGGAACAATTATATTCTTTGCTCTAATGCCCATTCAGACCTGATTGCAAAGATACCCTTATTTTATTGGAGACACCATGATCAGGGTCAGAATAAAGAACCCATCCCTAGTATCTGTCCAAGAATATTTTTTAAAATTAAAAATTTTTTCATTGAATCAATGAAAATTTTCCTTTTCTCCCTCCTACCATGCCACCCACCCCAAGAGAAAAAAATCCAACAAAATCACTGTTATGAAAACATATAATCAAACAAAACACATTCCTATATTGGTCGTGTCCCAAAATATGTCTCAGTCTGGACTCTGAGTTCATCCTCTCTCTATCAGGAAGTGGCTAGCATATTTCAAGTCCTCTGGAATCATAGCTGATCACTGCATTGTCTAACATTCTGAGTTTTTTCAAAGTTGCTTGTCTTTACAATAGTATTATATAAATTGTCCTCCCAGTTTTGCTGAATTCACCCTGCATCTTTTCATATAGGACTTCTCAGTTTTCTCTGAAACTATCCCCTTTGTCATTCCTTACAGGACAAGTATTCCATCACATTTATATACTACAACTTGTACAGCCATTCCCAAATTTGATGGTCATTTCTCAGTTTCCCATTCTTTGCCACAACACAAAGAACTGCTACAAATATTTTTCTCCCTCCCTCCCTCCCTCCCTTCCTTCCTTCCTTCCTTCCTTCCTTCCTTCCTTCCTTCCTTCCTTCCTTCCTTCCTTCCTTTTTTGCTTTTTGGGAGGAGGGAAGGCTAGCAGTTGAGACTAAGTGACTTGCCCAAGGTCACATAGCTAGCAAGTGTTAAGTGTCTGAGGCCAGATTTGAACTCAGGTCCTCCTGACTCCAGGGCGGGTGCTCTATTCACTGTACCACCTAGATGCTCCTATAAATATTTTTCTACTTCCTTTGTTTATTTTGCTTAGAACTGACTTTTCCCTTAATTTTCTCTTCTTGTTTTTTCCTATTTCCCTTTCTTTCCTTTCCCTCCTACTAGTAACTATTGAGTGAAATACGGAACACAAAACAGTGTCATTTGGGGTCATGCTGCTGTACTCTCAGCTCAGGCTGAGGACTTGTAAGCTTATAGTTTTCTTCCCTCTGCCCCAAAGTGATATTATCCCAAGAAAAGTTTGATTTCTGTCCTCTTGGCTTGAGCTCTGCAAGTTTCTGACCTAGGTGTGGGCCTGAGTAATATGCCTGTAGGCTTGCCCTTGGTTAGAGTCCTGCTGGACTCGGCCATTATCAGCTAGCCAAGAAGGCTCTGCTGTTTCAGAGTAGTAGAGCTTCAGGGTCCCTTTTGGTCAGAGATCCCTGGCCTAGCTGTGTTGATATTGACTTCAGAATGGACTGGATGTTAGACCCCACTCTACTTTGGAGGTCAGAGCTACACAACCACTGCTTGCTTCTAAACCTCCTCCTTACTCAGTCTTCACTGGAATGCCACCTGTAGGTATTCCCCTCTACCCCCCACAAACCCACTCCCAACCTCACCACCTTAGCAGGTCCTGACTCTGATCCAACTGAAAGTTGGAACTTCTTCCTGCATCTTGCATAAGGTCAGACTTTTCTGTTCGAGTGTATGACTTCTTAACAAAATGCATGACCTCAGCCTTCACCGGAAGGCTCCATGGAGCCATTCTATCTTGGCTCCATTTCCATTATCTGAAGACTTCTCTGTTTCTCATTGCTGACCTAGATAGAAAAAATGACCCACTCTGATTATTTTTCTCAGATTTCCCAATTGGGATTGCTGTTTAGATCTCTGTGGAGGAGTTTTAGGGGAGAAGCTTAGTTGTACTTCCTTTCACTTTGTCATCTTGCCTCTGCCTCCTCCAAGTATACTCTTAATAAATTTATGAAGCATTGTATATGGGGCCTGAGCTAGATCGCATGACATGGACCCTAATACTATAGATTACTTTAGTAGAAAAAGCTGCCTCCCCACCTCCAACCCCAGAGCTAACTGCTGCTACTTCATCATGAGATGTTGAAACACCACAGCTTTTTTTTGTGCTTCAGTCTCATCATCTACAAAATGGGAATAGAAAATATGTGTCCTACATGTTGCATTGTGGTCTTAGGGTAATTTAGATAGTATTGAACAACAATGTGGAAGGCTCATTGGAAGTCATTCCTAACTGTGCCACTTAATAGCATTTGATTTTGGATAAATCACATGACTTGTCTAAGCCTCAGTTTCCTTATCTGTAAAGTGGGGAAAATGATACTTGTGCATAAAAAGCATAACTTTCAGAGTTATGAGAATAAAACAAGATAGTGGGGAAAAACCATGATAAACCACAATTTAATATGAGAATCATTATATATAAAAGTACTTTTAAAATTGGGTGCTACATACATGCAAGATATTGTTTTATTTTGATGTGTTATTTTCTAATGGATAATCTCCACAGTGGGGTATAAAAATCTTGACCCCATGGAGCTATGTAACTGCTGAAAGTCTAATGTTTTAAGTCAAATATTAAGATCGTAGATATAGAACTAAAATAGATTTTAGAGGTCATCTTATTTTACAGCTGAAGAGGCTGAGGGTCGTAGAGCCTGAGTGAATTGAGTAAGGTCACAAAGGTAATAAACGGCACAGCCAGGATATAAACTTGACCCTTCTGACTCTGGTGCCAAAGCTCTTTCCTCTGCATCATTGTACTTCCCAACTATTTTGTTCTGAAGTTTAGGGAAGCGTTCACTAGGGATCTGGAGGAGGGATTGATTAGAAGCAGAACTGAGTAAAGTGGGACTTTATGGGTAAATATTTGTTAAAAGAGCCCTTTTATCCTTAATCCGCTTTTTCTCTGAGTCAAAATGATTTACTCTAATGGAGCCAAGCTCAGTTTAAATGGAGGCCATGCCCTGAAACAGTACAAGGTTATGCATGGGTGGAGCAGACAAGAGCTTTTCTGATGGAGCCTATGCTCTTTAAATGCTACCCTTTGGTTAACAGATGCAAGGTTTTTTTCCTCCCCGTGTATTTAATATTTCCTTGGGGACCCTGATAGTGTCTCTCACTAAACGCTTACTAAAAGATCTACAAAATCATGCATGAATACAATGTGATGGGGTTGGTGATAGGGATCTCTTACCTTAGAAATTACTAGCATCTTTAGTCAAAAGTTAGGGGAAGAGATTGATTATTAGGTTATGAAGTAGGGTCTGGAGTTCTTCTCTAGCATTAGGTAGAACTTCTCTGAGAAGTAATGACCTTTCTGGCCTAGCTTGACAATAATAACGATTGCTATTTAATTTATATTTGTGATTTTTTTTAAAGCAATCGGGGTTAAGTAACTTTCCCAAGGTTACAAGGCCAGTTATTTTTGTATGGGTATTAAGTATCTGAGGCCAGGACTGATCCCAACTCTGGGTTGGTGCGCTTACTCACTGCGCCACCTAGCCTCCCCTTATATTTATGATTTTGACTTGCAATTTCATCCATGCAGGGAGTTGTCTACAAGAAAAAGTCCTTTAACAGGGCAACTGTTTTGCAGTTTATATATCATAGGTTTTGGGGTGGGGTGAGGTTAAGTGACTTCCCCATGGTCACACAGACAGTATATGTCAAAGGTGGGACTTGAGCCTTCCTTACTGAGGCCTACTCTCAGTTCACTACCTCACACTTTTCTCAATTGACATTTACAACATATTTAAGCTTACAAAGTACTTTATACACATTATCTCATTTGATACTCATGACAACCCCATGATACGGTTGTTGTTAAGCCCATTTTACAGATGACATTCAGAAAAGTTGACTTGTAGTATCACACAGTAAGTAAATATTTGATTCCAGGTCTTCTTGACTCTAAGTTAGATATTATGTCTACTAACTATACCATGTTTACTCTGAAGTTCTGCCTCATCCCTATCTGACCACTTTATTTCAAACTGGTTTCTTCCTTCTCTGAATTCCTATTTCATTTATTACCAACAGTACATTGAGATCACAGATTTAGAACTGGAAAGGACATTAAAGTTCATTGTTTTATATCTAATAATGATTCTCTAACTATTCGCAGTTGTTCATCTTACCTTACTAACTAGATATTAAGCTCCTTGGGGATATGAGACACTTTATTCTTTTACATTTTATTCTTTCACATTTATTAGGCTTAAATACTGGAATAATTGATAATTGATATGTCGTATTGATATTTCAAGGGTTGGAAAACTTGGGGACTGGCTGAATCAGGAACTTGAGTAGATTTGAAATAAAAGGATAGGTAGATCCTTAAAGACCAGATTTAGTGTCAAGAGACCCTGGATTTGAATCCTGGTTCTGGGAGTTAGTTTCTTTGTCAGCATATGCAATTCATTCAACCTTCCCGTGCCTCCTTAAAATGATTAGTTTGAACTAGATGATCTCTAAGGTCTCTTCCAGTTCCGAAATCTTATAATTTATATAAGTGAATAAAAGGCCCTTCAGATATTGAATGAGAGTAAGGCCATTTTGATTGATGGAGAAAATTTCTCCAAGTGGCATCAGCCCAGCTGCTTATTCTAAGTATTGAAACCTTATGCTCATATAGAGTGCAGCAGATGTTTCAGACACAGTTACCCTCACCCCTTCTCACCCTTCTAAATCAGTACAAGAGGCAATGTCACCCTTCTGGAACCTTCCCAAGAGAAATGCAGTGACTTATTTTGGGGCTCTAGAGATGTCATCTGAATTAGAGAGGGGTGCCATGTGGTCAAGGCTGATTGTCCCTTCTCATGAATTCTCCAGACTCAGAGGGGCAGAAGAGTTCTTTTCCTGCCCAACAGAGAGGCTTGAATTGGAGATAGAAACTGAAACAAAACCTAAGGACTCCAGAGATGGTAGGATATCTTGGATTTTTTGGGAAAGATTGAGTTAAAAAAAGACTTTCCAGTTCTAAGTACTATGTTACCTTCTAGAATAGGGGTTCTTAACATTTTTTTGTGTGTGTGATGGACCCCTTTGGGAGTCTGGCAAAACTTATGAACCCCTTTTCAGAATGATTTAAAATTTTTTTAATTAAAGGAAATGCTAAATTTCACCTTCCCAGTCAAATACTTGACTTTCTAACTCTTTGTCAAGGTAGAACTCTGCTTCTAGTAGGGGTGTCCTAGGCTTCAGGGTTTTTGTATCAGTTGCTAGATCCCCCACTATCTGTGGGCCCACAGCTCCAGAAGTAGTCACTACTACTGCCATTGCTGTCACCGCTGTTGCCGCCACCTCTGCAGCCCTGGGGCTGGGGCCAGAACATGCTCCTTTTTCACCCAGAACCCCTAGAGTTCGACCACTGACCTTCCACTGCTGTCCTTGGCATTTGTGGGTTGAGAAGTCTGGAAACTGCCACAACTTCCAGTGATTCAGTTCCCTGAGACCTGTTCCAGTCTGTCTGTGCCAGCATGGCCCACACTTGACTGCACTCTGTTCCTAGCCCCATGCAATATACCCTTCCTGTCAACCTTACAGACTGTCTTGGACTGGAGATATGTTTCAGTCTGTCATTTTGTGGGATCTGCAGCTCTAGAATTTGTTTAGTCATTTTTTTGCAGGTATTTGGAAGGTTTGGAGAAGAGCTCAAGTAAGTTTCTGCCTTACTCTGCTATCTTGACTCTGCCCTCCTGAAATGCTAAATTTTAGTTAGAGGATGTGAAAATAGTTTAATTTTTTTTCCCATCCAAGTTCACAGACCCATGAAATCTATCCACAGACCTCAAAGGAGGGGCCTTTGAAACCCAGTTTAATACTTCCTGATCTATAAGACTCTGAAGATAATTTGATTAAATATTACATCTGCAACCTAGCCTGATGATGGTGTAATCAGAGATCCGACTAACTTAGTTTTGCTGGTCTGCATATGAATTGCCTTCTCTTTCAGGCTGGGATTTATGTTATAAAAACTCATAAAGTGGTAAATGCAAATATTTTCCCCATAAAAAGATGAGAAAATTGAGGGTCAGAGGTTAAGAGATTTTTCTATTGCCACCAATTCCATGTCCAGTTATCTTTTTTCTATCTCTCCCTGAGAGCAATGTTCTTATTTGCTATAGTTCTCTTACTACTTTACATGCATCCTATATTAACTAGATCCAAACACTGTCAATGAATTTGCTTTGTCGGTCCCCAAATTAAACACCTTAATCATAAGCAAAAAAATTGAATTTAATGTAACTAATTCATAACTGTCACCAAAGACATAATAAGATTATATTTTTTGGAGTTGGACCATAAGAAAATTTGACAATAAAAATGCTGATCGATAGGCAGTTCTCAAGAGGTAAAGGCTGCATTAAGATGCAGAGGTGTTTGTTGGTTTGCTTTTTAATCTATATTCTTAAGTAAAGAGAAAATCCATTTCCATTCCCCAAAGGGGAAATCTTTGAGCACTGGGCTTAGAAACTGCTTCACTGTCTGAGACTTGTAAAAATAAATAAATATGTCCCTCATATAATTAATTGTCTGCTTTTTTTTTTAAAGACCACATTTCTTTTGGGGAAAAAGGTTGGGAACCATTTAAACAGTGATCATTTGTGTAAGAATCAGAATAAGGAGGCATGCTAGTGGAGTGGGCACTATAGTAAACTCAGAATGACCAGGTCCTATTCTTAACTCTGCTTCTTAATTGGCTGTGTGACTTGGAGAAGGTCACATGACCCCTTTGATCTTCAGGTCTCTCATCTGTAAAATGAAGGTGTTACATTAGATGACCTCTAAGGTTCCCTCTAGCTCCACATCTGGGAATCTATGATCCAAATCTCAAGATAATGAAGGCAAAGTGTTTGGCAAACTTTTAGTTGCCTTCTGGTTTTAACATTTTGTAGTTCTGTCCTTTGTGGAGAAGACATATTCAACTTGTGTCTTCAAGACTGGTAGGTAGTTCTGGATTATCTGGAAAGAGTTTTGTTTTTAAAAATTGCTATTGAGTTGCCAAATCAAAGTGCTTTAAGGCTAAGTTTCGGAATCACATTGTTGCCACTTCCTCAATTCTTAAACACTTAAACACACATTTATTAAACACTTGCTATATACAAGGCATGGGGCTAGATGGGAAGGATACAATGACAAGTCATCTCAAGGGTTAAAGTTGGTCACTGAAAATTTTCCTGGGGGAAGTGACTGTCCTGAATATTGATCTCTCTTACCAAGCTGTCTCCTAAATGAGCATTAGGAGTATCTTAGCTAGAGACCTCCAGATTGACAGTACAGTGTGAATAATCTGATTTGCTTTCAGTGATCACAAAACACTCAGCTAAATATTACCCATCCTTTTGAACAATGTCAATTGCTTCCTTTGTAGTGTATCAGTAATGGACTTAGTTCTTTACTAGAGAGAAGGAGAGACACTCTCCAGACTGTTAGCTATTCTTTAACAGGGTGAGTAGAAGACAAAAGACGAGAATATGTAACTTGGAATTCCTCCTCGATGAGAGTATGATGTGGGGAGATTAACCTTGGTATAATAGCCATCTACTCTGTGACTTCAACAAGCAAAACTAAAATCAACTTCAATAGAGAGAAAAAGGAAATATATTCATTACAGCGATGGATCTGGGATCCTGCATTGCTGTCTCTAGAAAAGTGTGTGAGAGGAACTGTATCTTTCCAAGTTGAATCTTCTTCCAGACCTCAGTGACTGTAAAAATGCAGGAGTCCAGAATTCTGACCACTGTGAATGTGCCTCTAATGATGGCACAGATCTGGCACTTGCTTTGATCCTGCCTTCCAGCCTTAGTGCATGGTTCAGTTTGCTCAGAGCAGAAAGGAGCCCACATATGCATTTGTTTCACGATCTGCATTTATGTGTGCATATGTCTATGACTTTTAGGTTTTTGTGTGTACATGTCAACTGTGAGTGTATATGGATATACAGCTGTACCTTGGGGATATATGTGGGAGGAAGGGATCCTTTCAATTATTAGTTATGTGTAGAGATGACTCAAACTTTTCCTCTTTCTAATCCATTCTCCACACAGCTGCCCAAGTATTATTGCTAACGCATAGGTCTGACTATGTCCATAGCCTGCTCTAGAAGCATCACTGATTTTCTGCACCCTTGTTTGGCATTTACTGCTCTTAACAATATGGCTTCAAGGTTCCTTTCCAGGCTAATTGCATATACATCTTGTACTCAAGCTAAACTAGCCATATTGTTCCTCTCCTAAAATTTTATTTTGCATATATTTTCTGTTTACTCAATTGTATACATTGTCCTCCCCTCCACCTAATGTAAGCTACTTGAGGTGAGGGGACTTTTTTTGTCTTTGTATCCTTGGTACCTAAAAAAAATGCTTGGTAAGTGCTTAATAAATGCTTGTTTTTGATCAGTTGACTATGTGGAGCTCTGAAGAACAGTCTTGTTGGTGAACTTGCTGTGAAAAGTAGAACAGGAGAACAAAAAACTCTCTAAATGAAATTTACCAAGAACTTGTTGACAGCTCATACTCTGGTATCCTTATGTGTCAAAAGTATAAGCTTCATGAGAATGCTACCATGCTCTGGGCATATATATGTAGTACATCGTTACTTTGAAGATCCTTGTTTCAACTCCCCCCTTCACTGATCAAATGGGTCCCCAGAGTTTGGCTTTCTGTGTCCCATAGGATTCTGTGGGTAGTTTTAAAGGGTTATCTTTCTACTACTCATCATAGAACTTATAAACCCCTACTCTGGTATATTTTCCCATATGATTATAAATTGATATCAATTAGCCAGACAGACAACTTTTAGTAAGAGATTTTTACTACACTGGTATACTTGCTATAAACATTCCCTCTCCCCTAGAGTTCTGTGATACACTCTCCCCCAAGTATATGTAGAGACCAGGGGGAAGTGGACTCAAACTTAGAGAACATATATGTTAAAGGGGCATTAAAAAAGGACAAGAAGCCTGGAAAAGTCATCTCAAGCCAAACTGTGAAAGACTTTAAATGACAAACAGAAGAGTTTATATTTGATAAGAAGGGTTTCAAACCAAAAAGTACTAGGGAGGGTGAAGATTGCTTGTGTATATTACCAAAGTTAGACACTCTAGAAAATAGCTATGAAGAAGGAATAACAACTGAGGCAACCAGAAGTCCATAGGAGACCAAACCCAAGAAACAAGTTAGTAGTAAAGTTCATTATATATCTACATACAATACCCAAACTTTAGGAAACAAGATAAGCTAGATATTTTAATTTAACAGTGCAAGTTTACTCTCGTAGATATCACTGAGACTTGATGGGATAAAAGTTAGGACTATATTGTAGCTTTTTCAAATGAAACAGGTTAGGTATAGGTGTGTGTAGGGGGAGAATTGTTTATGAAGAGAATATTCTCATATGAAGAAATTCAGGAATAGGGTTGGGGTAGAATGACAGAGAATTTGAATACAGGGCAAAGTAACGAGACAGGATTGTCATTGGGGTATACTACAGACTCCCTGGACAGAAAGAGGAAATAAATGAGGAATTAGGAAAATAGCCTGGCATAAAGGCATGATATAGTAGGGATGGGGGTGCTTAAATTATCCAGACATCTGATGGAGCTATCTCTTTATATCCTAACAACAGAGTAGCTAATATCATCTTCATTTGCCTTAGTTATAATATAAAATTTATACTTCAAAAAATGGAGACATCATCAAGTGGAAATTCAATTTTGGATCAGAGGGGGGACCCAGTTGTTGGGTATAGAAATGATGGTAACCTTGGAGAGAAGTGACCTCTCCATTCTGGTTTGTGATAGAGAAGGAAAGGAAACCTGGGTGCTGTGTGACATGCACTAAAACTTTTGGGAAAGCAGATTTCAAAGAATTTAGGGGACAGGTAAGATCTCATAGAGTAAAATGCTTCAGGGATGTTTGGCCCAAGAGAGATAAAAAATAATCAGGAGTCAAATTGTGAAGGCACAAAGAGGAGCAATTTCAAAGACAAGAAAATGTAAGATGTGTCTGGAGACCAATGTGGCTGCATAGGAAATTCATCAACTAACTTAGATTTTTAAAGGAAATGTACAGAATATGGAAGCAAGGACAGGTAACAGAGGATGAATAGAAGAGCATGACGTAGTCCTGAAAAATAAAGTCAGGAATTCTTAAGCTCAGAATGACTTGAGGCTGGCAAGGTGGCTGGAATGGTGGGAGCTGACACAGAGAGAAGGTAAAACTACTTAATTTTTATTTTGTTTCAATTTTAAAAAACACTTTTGTAACAGAAGTGATACCACAGATAAGTAAGGAGATGGTAAGAGCTACCCTTGATGATTTCAAGTTATTTGACTTGGATAAATTACATCCTTAAGTATTGAATGAAATGTTGGGTGTGAATGTTGAACTACTGTTTGAAAAATTTTGGAAAATGGAAGAGGTACCAAAAATTTGAAGAATGGTTAATGTCTTGATTTTCAAGAAAGGGAAGAGAACAGAATCTTAAAACTATAGACTAGTGAGCTTCAATTCCTGGTAAAATTCTAGAACAAATCACTAGAAAAGCAACCATCTAGAAAGGGAAAAAATGAGGATACAAAGAGCTATATTATACCTTCATCAAGAACAAGTCAAGTGTACTAACTACAATTCTTTTGACAGGATTACTAAACTAGTAAATAGGGGGATTGCTCTGGATATATATTTGCCCAAATTTTTGCAAAGCTTTTGATAAAGAATCCTATACTTTCCATTAAAAAAGTTGGAGAAATTTGGATTAAACAATAATAGATGGATTCAGAATTGATTGGATGACTGGACTTAAAGAGTAGTTGTAAATGGATCTATGTCAACATGGTAGGAGGTGTCCAATGGAGTGCTTGGCCCTTTGCAATTAAATATTTTTATTAATGACTCCCTTGGAGAAAAACACAGATAGTATGCTCATCATCTTTGTGTATTTGAAGAACTGTCAAGAAGAATTAGATTTGTTTTGTGTAGAACCAGGAATAATGGGTAGACGTTATAGATAGGCAAATTTAAGCTTAATGTCAGGATGAACTTTCTAACTATTAGAGCTGTCCAAAAGTGGAATGGGCTGCTTGAGGAAGTGGTGATCAAGCTGAGGCTAGACAATAATTTTCTGGGTATCTTCTTCTTTTTTTTTAAACAAATGCTTTATTAACTTCTGTTTTACATCATTCATTTCCGCCAGATTTTGAGTTACAGTCATTTCCCCCCCATTATTCCCCTACCCAACCTCCCTGAATAGCAGTCCCACAAGATATCGCTTCCTCCAATCTGCTCTCTCCCATACCTTCTCCCATACCCCCATCGACTTTTCCATTAGAGGAAGATGAATCTTGTGTCCCAATGCCTGCACATCTTATCTCCCTATTACAAGCAAAAGAGTATTAATAATAGTATTTATATATATTTGAAACATTTAATGTTAAGACCTCGAATTTCAGATCCATTTCCTTCCTCCCTTGTCACCCATTCCCTCTGGGGAGATAAGTAATTCAGTATATGTTGTACATGTCTAGCTATGCAAAACATTATCATGGTAGATATGTTGTACAAGGCTGCTTATAATTCCCTCCCACTCATCCCACCCCCCACCTGGTCCATTCCCTACATGATCCTGTCCCTCTTCTATAGTGGGTACTTCCAACCTCCCCTCACCCCAAGGATGCCCTCCCTTCCATCATCCCTCCTCTCATCCCCCTTCCCCCTATCCTGCTGCAGGTTGAGATATCCCATTTAGTATGTATGTCATTTTCTCCCTGAACCAAATTCAATGTGAATGTGGTTTTGCCTTTTTAGCCTTCCTTATTCTCCCCCTCCTTTGCAACCACTTCCCCTACATGAGATAGTTTACCCTACCATGTCTCTCCCCATCTCCTCTTGCCACTTTCCTCTCTCACCTCATAATTTCATCCCTTGAGTATTCTCCCTTCCCAACAAATTCAACCTATGCCCTCTATCCATATATAACTGTAACCATATACACACACATTCACATATGTATTCATATGACCACACCCCCTTCTTCCATTATTTTCATAGTGAGAAAGATATCATCCGTCACAGATATTGCTTTTCCATATAGGAATGTAAATAGTTCAACTTTGATAAGTTCCTTTTGATTTCTTTTCCCTGATTACCTTCTCAGGCATCTCTTGCTTCTTGTGTCTGGATGTCAAATTTTCTATTCAACTCTGGTTTTTTCCTCAAGAATGCTTGAAAGTCCTCTATTCCACTGAATGACCATATTTTCCCCTGAAACAAAATACTCAGTTTTGCTGGGTAGATGACCCTTGGGTTCATTCCCAGTTCTTTTGCCCTCTGGAATATCATATTCCATGCCCTTCGATCCCTCAGTGTAGAAGCTGCCAGGTCCTGGGCTATTCTGATTGTGTTTCCACAATATTGAAATTGTTTCTTCCTGGCTGCTTGTAGTATTTTCTCCTTGATCTGGGGATTCTGGAACCTGGCTATAATATTCCTGGGAGTTTTCTTTTTGGGATCTTTTTCAGGAGGTGATCGGTGGATTCTTTCAACCTCTATTTTGCCCTCTGGATCTAAAACATCAGGGCAGTTTTCCTTGAGAATTTCTTGAAGGGTGATTTCTAGGTTCTTTCCTTGATCATGGCTTTCAGGTAGTCCAATAATTTTTAAATTGTCTCTCCTGGATCTATTTTCCAGGTCAGTGGTTTTTCCCATGAGATATTTCACATTGCCTTCTAATCTTTCATTTGTTTGGATCTGCTTAACAGCATCTTGATTTCTCATAAAGTCATTAGCTTCCATTTGCTCCAGTCTAACTCTGAAGGAATGAATCTCCTCAGTGAACTTTTGAGATTCTTTTTCCATCTGGCAAATTCGACTTTTTAAGGCATTCTTCTCCTCATTGCCCTTTTGGGCCTCCTTTGCCATTTAAGCTAGTCTATTTTTTAAGGTGTTGTTTTCCTCAGTCAGGCTGTTGACCCTCATTTCATACTTTTCCTGCATCCTTCTCATTTCTCTTTCTAATTTTTCCTCCACTTCTCTTATTTGATTTTTAAAGTCCTTCTTAAGGTCCTCTATGGCCTGCAACCCGCTCATGTTTTCCCCTGGGGCTTTTGGAGCAGGACTTCTGACCTCACAGTCCTTTTCCCGCTCTATGCCCCCAAAATAGGAGTCTAGGGTTGCATTTTTCTGTTTTCTTTGCCTTGGCATGTTGCCACTTAATTGCTTGACTTTTGGGCTTGTTGCCACACTATGGCTTTAAGGCCAGCTAGAGGAATTTTCGTCCCAAACGTGTGGGGGGCAACTTCCGTTTCTGGCAAGCTCTAAACCCACCCATGACTTTCACCCTAGATCACAATCCAGATCCAGGGAGGTTAAAGCAAGAGCGATTACCCCCCAAGACTGATTGCTGGATCTCCCTACAGTTTGCAGGCTGGAAGCTGGAGCTGCCTCTGAAAACTACAAAATTGCGTGTCTCCTCAGCGGCTTCTAGACCCCAGGGGAGGGAGCTGACGCATTCCCCAAATACAGGTCCCAAAGTCCATAGGGCAGTAGCCTCTTACTTTGTCCTAGGCATGTCTATGTTGATAATTCTGGAGTTGCCACAGCTGCTGGTGTTCTGGGGTCTCTCCAGCCAGCTGCTGGCCCTGCCGCCCTGGGGCTAAAACCTCGGCTCACGGGGACCTGGGCTGGGCTGGGCTCGGCTCGGCTCCTGTGCTTTGCGCGCTGCCAGGTCCCAGACCACTGCGCTGGTCCTTCCTGCAGGGCTGCTGGGCTGTCCTCAGGGGGAGGTTAGCTTCTCTGTGTCATTCTGTGGGTGCTGGGGCTCCAGAAGTTGTTCAGAGTCCCCTTTTACATAGTTTGGAGGTGGTCTGGGGGGAGAGTGCCTTGGACATGCTGTTTCTACTCCATCATCTTGGCTCCCTAACATAATTATTATTATTATTATTATTATTATTATTATTATTATTTTTGCTTTTTGGAGGGCAATTGGGGTTAAATAACTTGCCCAAGGTTACACGGCTAGGTTTTTATTTGTGTGTGCATTTAAGTGTCTGAGGCTGGATCTGAACTCAGGTCCTTCTGACTCCAGAGCCGATGCTCTACTCACTGCACCACCTAGCCGCCCCCTAACATAATTCTTTAAGCTGGAAGGAGGGCAAGGAAATTTATAGTTATTGTACTATCTTTTTCATCCCATACTTAGTGTCAGAGGAACCAATTCCCTCTAAACCAGGGGTTTTTAACTTTTTTTGTGTGTGTCATGGACTCCTTTAACAAACTGGTGAAACTCTGGATCTATTCCAGAAAGACTGATTAGTTGCCTAATTAGTAATTGAAGGAAATTAATTTTCATTTAGAAGGTAGGAAAATAGAGCTGTAAATATTTTCTTATGCAAGTTCAAGGGCCTCCTACAATCTATCCTTATACCTGCTGAGGTGCCATTTGATTCCAAATACCCAACTTGTTATGGGGAAATGAAAGGGAACTTGTCTCAAACCTGTGACCCAATCAACCTGTCAATGAGAAAACATTTATTAAGCATATACTACATGCCAGGCACCATGCTAGGTGCTAGAAAAACATGTACAAAAGTGAAACAGTACCTCAAAGAGCTTAAACACTTAAAAAAATCAAATTAGCTAATGACTTATCTATTTTCATTGTTCCCCCAATAGCTCTTAGTTTTATTTATTAATTCAATATTTTTTTCTTTCAATTTTATTAATCTATTCTTTGGTTTTCAGAATTTCTATTTTAGTGTTTTTGGGCCTATTTAATTTGTTAGTTTTCTAGTTTTTTTAGTTGTGTGCCAAATTTATGGATCTGTTCTTTCTCTCCCTCTTTTTTATTGATGAAGGAGTTTAGAGAGATAAATTTTCCTCTAAGCACATCCTACAAATTTTGGGTTGTTTTCCTTACAAATTATGGTATATTGAAGGAGCTTAAATGTAATAGAGGAGTCAACCTGCACATATACAGAATGTCCCCCAGATCTTAGTGCAATTTTAAAGATTAAAGCTTTTAAAGCCTCAATCTGTACAGACTTTTGGGACATCCTATAGAAGTATACACAGAATATCTACAAAATAAGTAAAAGGTAGTTTTGGAAGGGAGGTCAGTAGCTGGAAGTGGAAGAGTTGCAGATAAGAAGATACTTCGTGTAGAAAATAATATTGAAACTGATTTTGCACCAAAGATTCTAAGAGATGGAAGTGAGGGGGCAATCCATTTCAGGCATTGGGGACAGTCAGTGCAAAAGGCACCAAGATGGAGATGGAGTGTTGTGTGTGCAGAATAATAAGTAATCCAGTATGACTGAACCATAGAGTGTAGTAATGTGTAAGGGAATATGTATGGAAGGGTCAGGTTGTGGAGTGATTTAAATGTCACACAGAGAAATTGACGTGTAATCTTTAAAATAAGGGAAGCCACTGCAGTCTGAATAGTTCTTTAGGAAGATTGCTTTGGCTTTGTGGAAGAAGGACTGTGGTAGGTAGAGATTAGAGGAAGAGTGTCCAAATAGAAGGTTATTTCCATAGTCTAGGTAAGAGGTGATGAGAAGGGGATATAGATGAGAAATCTATATGCAAAGGTAGACATGACAAGACTTGGAAATAGATTGGTTAAGTAGAGTAAATGAGAAGACAAATATGACAATGAGGTTACAAATCTGAGTAAATGGAAGAATGGGGGTATCCTCTTCACAGTAGGAAGGTTAGAAGAAGGGTGGGTTTGGGGGCAAAGATATTAAGTTTTGTTTTGTATATGTTAAATTTGTTGAATATTTACAGGATGTACATTTCAAAATGTCGGCAAGGCAGTGGGTGATGAGAGACTGCAGCTCAGAAGGGAAGTTAGAGATGGATATATGAATCTGGGAGTCATTGCATGGAATCAGTAGTTGAACCCATGGGAACTGATGAAGTAACCAAGTAAGAAAGTGTAGAGTGAAAAAAGAGTTCAGGAAAGACCCATTCTGAGACTATTAGATTTGATAATGAAGAGATTGTTCATAGAGCAGTTTCATTTGTGTGTTAAAGCAGGAAGTCAGATTGCAAGGACAAAAGGAAGTAGAAGCATTTTGTTATTCAAAGAGTTTGGCTGAAAAGGGGACTACAGATGTAGGATGATAGTTACTAGGATTGTGAGAGAAAGTGAGGAATTTTCTGAAACTAAGGGAGGCTCAAGGATGTTTCTAAGCTTCAAGAAGAAATGAAAAGATAGGGAGAAATCAAAAGCTAGAATGAATGAGCAGAAGAATGATATAGTAGCTGTAATCTATTAGAGAAGATAGGAGAGGAATGCAGTAGGGGTTGGCCTTGGTAAAGAGAAAATCCATCTCTTCATTAGAGACTGGAATAGAGGAAAAATTGGTTAGGGTGATATCAAGGAGTTTTGAGATAAAGAGAAGGGTAGAAGAGGGAACTTTCAGTGAATGGCCTTGATTTTTTTTTGGGGGGGGAGGTGAGTACAGTATCTTGGGAATACCTTAACTGAAAGGACATAGGGTACGGAGCTGCAGGAGACTTGGAGAGAGAAAGTTTTGCATATAAATATATATATATATATATATATATATATTTGTGGAGAATGGGATAGAGAATCTACTAGGAAAGAATAAAAATATTGCTTTGCTGCAATGAGGGTCCAGTTGAGATTAGGTAACATGTATTTGCACCAGACTCAGTTATGATAGATTTGTGATTTCTTCTAACTCTGGTCAGCAATATTTGAGTAGGAGTACCTCTTGGTAGATGATGGCAGTAATCCAGAATTGGAGTTGAAAAGAATGTTAATATTAATAGGAAAAGAGAGTAAGAAATTTAAGAGTAAAGGATAGTATAGTGTTGAACTAGTTCATTGAGGAGGGATTGAGACTGGGAAGTGAAGAGAGTGTGGCCAAAGTAGAGAATGGAGGATTGCGGGACACACTGAGGTAGAAAAATAGTTTTGGGAGAAAGAAGGCACAGAGAGCAATGGGATGATAGAAGATTGTGATTAGGTAAAGGAGTTTCAGGGTTCTTGGTCATGGAATTGAAGCACTTCTGAGTGATGGAAAGTGAGGGGTGCAATCATCTCTGGGTCTAGCTCATGTGGAGTGGAGAAGTAGGTCACATAAATTGATTAAAGAAGCAGATTAAGGAACTAGGAAGTAAGGGTATTTGAAGGAATATTCTCATGTATGTTGAAGTACTCTTTATGAAGGGAGGAGGTAGGGTGGAAAGAGAGAAGGTCTGTGATCCAGTCACTGAACTTATTTAGAATGGAGGTAGGGATACCCTAGGATAGGGGTGGGAACCTGCAAATTCAAGGCCATGTGTGGTCCTCTAGTTCCTCAAGTGTGGCCTTTTGACTGAATCCAAACTTCACAGAACAAAATTGGGCCACACTTGAAGACCTAGAGGATCACATGTGGTCTTGAGGCTGTAGGTTCCCTACCCCTGCCCTAGGAGGTCAATAGATAAAACTTACCAGGATCTGAATTGGGTGATAATTGAGTGAACTTCAAAGGAAGATTTTAAAATGAATACAGTAATGTGAGAATATGGAAGTGGCAACAGAGATTCCACTTCCAAGACCAATGACAACAGGGGGTCTTAAGGAAAGTGAAATTGGCACTAGAAAAGAAGACCAGGGATACATTGTTACTGTGAAGAACCAGGTCTTGGGGAATGACATAAGAAGAGGTGCTGCAAGAAATGATGAAGAGGATAATTTCAGAAAAACCTGGGAAGACTTGTATGAAATGATGCAAAGTGAAGTAAGCAGAACCAGGTGAACAGTTTGTACAATATCAATAATATTGTAGGGGCGGCTAGGTGGTGTAGTGAATAGAGCACCGACCCTGAAGTCAGGAGGACCTGAGTTTAAATCCAGCCCCAGATACTTAACAGAAAAACTAGCTGTGTGACCTTGGGCAAGTCACTTAACCCCAATTGCCCTAAAAAACCCAAACCAAAACAAATAATATTGTAAAGAAAATCAACTCTGAAAGACTTAGAAACTCTGATCCACAAAATGATCAATCATAGTTTAAAAGAACTCATGATGAAACATGATATCCACCTCTAGATAGAGAACTGTTGGACTTAGAGTAATGACTGAAGTATCTCTCCTCTCCTCTCCTCTCCTCTTTTTTCTCATCTTGTATCTCCTCTCCTCTTCCTATTTCCTCCCTCCCTTTTTCTCTTCCCTCCTTTCTCTCTTCCCTCCCTTCCTTCTCTCCTCCCTCCCACTTTCTTTCCTCTATTCCTTCCTTCCTTCTTTCCTTCCTTCCTTCCTTCCTTCCTTCCTTCCTTCCTTCCTTCCTTCCTTCCTTCCTTCCTTCCTTCCTTCCTTCCTTCCTTCCTTCCTCCCCCCTTCCCTCCCTCCCTCCCTCCCCTCTTTGAATATGGGAAAGAAGATTGTGGAAACAAGGAGGGAGAGAATTACAGGCATGTAGAATAGCCAATAAAAATGCATGGAGTCAGGAGATGGAGTGTCTGGTTCAAAAAACAACAAAGACTCCAGTATCCAGATTTAGTGGCAGTGTGCATCTGAGTTTCTACTGGGCATGGGAATGGTGGAATACACAAAAACTTTCACACCAAAGAGGTTAAACAATTAGGAAACTGCTGTTAGGTTTGCTTGCTCAAGTCACTATCACCAAGGAACCCTTATACTCTGGGGAGTGTACCAACTTGGGAAGGCATTTCCCTTAATTATGGCATTAACCAACATTTTAAAGAATTAAAAAAATTTTTTTTAGTACATCCAAGTCCCTTCTGTCTTCTCTTTCCCTTGTTGAATAAACCAAACAGAATTAGCATTGTTAAACTATTCCCTCACCTGGTGGAAATCATTACTTGCTACCAAATAGAGAGGCTGTTTGCATGGTTCATTTAGAGTCCTTTTAATACATTAAGACCTGCATGCAACCTTCCATAAGGCAGAGCTATAATGAGAGGATCTGGCAAACTCCTGGACAAGCCTCACAAAATGTGTTCTGATGCAAGCAGCACCTTCAAAATTGATTAGCCTTCAAATCAACTCCTTAAGAAAAATTCAAGTAAAGGGGAAGATATCTCTGGGGGAGTCTGGAAGTGGGTGAGACTGAGCCATCTGGACACTGTGAGACTGCTGTTGAGTGGCTACTGCCAAAGGAAGGAATGGGAAAGGGCTGGACCAAGGAGGAGTCTACCTGATTTATGACGTTTAGTATCTTCTTAATTTGATTAATTATTGTTACTAACTGGATGCTAAGGCTCACTTGTTTCTGTTTGTCAAAGGAAAGCAAGTGTTGTCACTAGACCTTCTAAGTTTCAGCCCCTTGGGGTAAAGCTCTGGTTGTCTCATCCAATTTATAGCTTGGACAAGTGGATCTCCTGGCTTAGTAAATGCTGTAAATTTGAAATGAAGGCATCTTGACTTGAGGGGATACTTTCTGAAGATTTTCCCTACAAAGTGAAGAACCTAGCCTTAGATCCCTGAATTTCTTATATGACAAATACAGGAATAGTATCAATAAAGTATACTGAAGTAAGTTGAATTATTGTAGGAGGTTAATTTTAACTGGGTTGACTATTGTTATTATCCCAGCACAAGTCCAGTTTTGTAATGCTGTTAAAATGAGTAGGGGGATAACAGTAGCTTCTCAGCTTGCCTTTATTCAAAAGGCCCCAGAAATGTCAACATTTGGCATTGCTAACTAAATTCCCTTTATGTGTGCCTCAGAGAAGGAAAACGCAAGAAGTACCTTTTTTTCCTCAAGTAATTTGGCAGAAATGTTGCTGAGAGCTCGACTGTTCATTTTCTCAGGTCTAATATTGCTGCAGAAACTCTCCGCCAACACTCAGCCATATTATTAAGCAAAGGTTCCAACGTGGGCTCTGATTTGTTTTTCCTGTGAGTGACATGACCATATTTTCCATTAAGTCTCAGTGCAGATAGAATCTCTCGCTCCCTTGCTGTGTCACTTCCTCTGACTGGGAGGGAAAGGCAAGCCTAGGTGATTATAGTTGGGTATTCAGAGTGGATTTGTTTTGGAAAATCTGTTCTCAAATTAGCTTCTAGTTCTTCTCCTTTGATTTGGGGCAGGGCACAAGCTCTTTAGGCTGAACTCAAGAAATATATACGGTGTGACTGCTATGTATAAGGCACTGAAGGGGATATGGAAATCAGCAAAACAGTGAATCCCCTGTCATGGAACTTATAGTTTAGAAGGCAGAGATTAAGACACATAAAGGTATTGTAACAAGGTACATTAAGATTTGGCAAGGTCATCACTGTGATACACAGAGACTGGTGCTAGGAGTAAAAATGAATTCTTCTCTAGGTGGCTTAGTGAATAGAGCACCTTGGGCAAGTCTCTTATCCCCAATTGCCCTGCCTTCACCCCCTCCAAAAAAAAAAGAGAAGCAACTGGGGCTAATCTTGGTCTTGGAGGTAAGTGGAATGTTGAAAAGTGAGGGGAAAATTATGAAAATGCCTTTCTAAACTTTCACAGAATTCAGTGGGAGGTTATGAATGAATGGGAGACTCGAGGGTGCCAAGGGAGGGAAGTGATAAAAGAGAATGGATTCACTCTATCCTGGTGAGGAGTGAGAAACAGATGACAAGCAGGATTGATGGGAAATAAACTTCCGTAGCTTTCTGAGAAGACCCAGAGGTCTGGGCGCTGACATTCATGTATAAAAAAAACAACACAATTTTAAAATAACCCTGGCCCTGACTGGGAAAAGTCAAGGAAGTTTCAAATATCCCAGAAGTGTTCTTGGATATTGGAAAAAAAAAAAGCTTTATGACTGTAAGCTAAGAACATTTCAGCGTAATGTCCCCATGGTTGACCCACTTGAGAGCAGCCGCCATCTACTGGAGAGCAGAGCAAACAGCAGGAAACTTTGAATCAACAGCTGAGAATAGCCATAATCCCATGATGCTTACTGGGATGTCATCATTTCCCTGATGTCATGGTCCTCTTTGAAAAAGAAAGACAAATACAAGAACCCTAGGATAGTACTGTCAGTCACGGGTACTAATCAGGTCTATGAAGGGAGATAACCGTCTTCAGGAAATGGCATTAGTTATTCACTTGTTCTCAGTTTTCTATAGATTCAGAGGCTAGTTCTTTCTCCTTGGTGGACTCTTCAGGGTAATATTATAAGTCAAGGGAAATGTTCAGTTCCAGGGGAGGGAGAGTGGGAAAGAACAAACAGCAGCTCACTAGATGAAGGTGGTATTTTGATTCTCTAGTAGCTTGGATATAAATCTTTTCTTTCTCCTTACTCTGTGTTTGAAACTTCATGATATCGAGTGCTTCTAAGGGCTAATTAATGGTGAACTTTGTGGGCAGCTAAGTGGTGCAGTGGGTAGAGTGCCAGGCCTGGAGGCAGGAAGACCTGAGTTCAAATCCAACTGTAGTCACTTCCTACCTATATGGCCCTGGGCAAGTCACTTACCCTCTGTTTGCTTCAGTTTCTTCATCTATAAAATGAAAATGGCAAACCATTTCAGTATTTTTGCAAAAAAAATCCCCAAATGGGGTCACAGAGTCTGAAATGATTGAATGACAACAAAAATGGTGAATCTTAGAGTTTTGCCACATGCTTGAGTGCCCAGGTTCTATTTAGAATGAAGGTGAATAAGTCAACAAAAATGTGAGATTCCAGAGGGTATTTAGGTCCTTGATATTAAGAAAACCTTTGGCAAAGGGTAATACATGTCACAATAAAATAAAATTTTTCAATAAAATTGCAAAATTACAATAAGAAGAAAAATAAAGCCATATAGGGATTCTATGGAATGGGAGCTCTTGATGCCACACATCTTCTTGATGCCACAATGCTCCACTGGAGCATTGGTTACCTCTTGTTCTTTTCTTGACCTAGGCTTTTTCAGCATATCCACATAGCTAATTCTACTTTATCACAATCTCAAATGTCAAATGTCACATGTCAAGTAGGGGGCTGAAATCAAGGTAATAGGCAATTTGGCAATAATACCGCCATAAATTATATTTCTAGCACAGTATGCAAAGCCTTATTATTGTCTACCTTAAATTCTTCCTCTAGTAATTTAATCATTTAATCAATCAATAAGCATTTATTAAGTGCCTTATGTTAGGAATTTTTATGGGGATACAGATAGGAAAGCCGGAGTTTCTGTCCTCAAGAAGCTTATTTTCTACTGGAAGACACCACATGTTCACAGGTTAAGTAGAGGACATATGCAGAATAAATACACAGTGACTTAATGAGGGGGAGGGGACATTAGCCACTGGGGAAATCAGGAAATACATCTTAAAATGGACAGCTTTTGGTTTTTACATCACATCCATTTTTCTATATATATCCCTCAAAAAGCCATTCCTTAAAACAAGGATTAGCAAAGAGGGAAAATGTTCAACAAAGTCAAATAAACATCAACCAGGTCTGACATCATATATTGTATTCCACACCTATAGTCCTCTATACCTTCAAAGAAGGGAGAGCATTGCATTCTCCTATTTCTTCTTTGAGGCCAACCTTGGTCATTATATTTTTACAACATTCCATTTTGATTTCTCTTGCTCCTTCCATTTATGCTGCTGTATTTATTGAATACGTTGTTTTCCTCGTTCTGCTTACTCATTCTGAATCTATTCATGTAAGTGTCAGGAAAGGTCTTTTGAAAGAGGTAGCATGAGCTGAGCATGATTGAAAAGAGTTACGGGGTGCCAAGAGGCAGAAAGGAAGAGGAAGAACATTCTACAAATGGGGGTTGGGCTGTATAAGCTGGCTTGGTTGTGAAAGATAAATGTTATGTGTGGAGAGCAACAAGCTGACCAGTTGGGCTGGTATATAGAATTTATGGGGGTGGGAGACACAGCAACATAAAATTAGTCTGAAGAGATAGCTTAATGATGCCAGATCGTGAAGGGCTTTTTCATGACAGACAGAGGAGTTTGTGTTTTAATCTAAAGGCAATGCGGAGTCATTAAAGTTTCTTGAATACATGGTGGGGCCGGTGCCATGAGCAGCAGCTAATGTGGAAACTGCTTTGTAGAGTGACCATGGGAGATCATTGCAACTGTCCATATGAGACCTGGTACAGCCCTGGACCGGGGTGGTTTAGATGTGAGTACTGTACAAAGAAAGAATGAATGAGAGAGAAGTTGAAGAAGTGCAGTGGACCACACTTGGCGCCTAATTAGATGTGAGGGGTGAGTGAGGTGAAGATTGAAGGATGGCTCCTGGGCCTGAGTATCTGGGAGAAATAGAAGAGTGAAGAGAGACGTTTTTCTCTGCCTCCCCCCCACCCCGCTTTCTTAGTGGAGACAGACTAGCTTTAATCATTCACACATGTGCTTGTAGTAATATATCCTAATATATTCTTGATGATGTGCATCATGAAGATTCTGCCTCATTTTTTTCTTCTGTTTGATTCAGCTCAGTTCCTTTAGATCGTTTTCAACTACTGTCCTTTTCTCTGTCATTTTCCAAACTCTCCCCAACTGCACCTATTGCTTATGTTGAAGATGCCCCAAACAGACTACTGTCCTCTGACCAAAGCCTCTTAATGGGGAGGATTGAGAAGCATACTGCCCTCCTAGCTTCTGCTGCCTATAGGACTGTTGTGTGTCAAAGCTCTATGTTCTATCTTCTCCATTGGACAGAAGGGAAATCTAAGGCATAGTAGATTAGGACCAGGGTTCCTCAAGCAAACTTTAGCTTAGTTCTACCAGCTGAACTGAATTTCCTACATGTTTTTAACCCCTTAGCTATAGGGCCTGTTTTGGTTGTGGTGGTAGAGATAGGTTGCGGAGAGGGCTGCTGTCAAAGCATTGCTGGCTATCAAAGTCTACTTTTCTGTAAATGTGAAGAGAGTCTGACTATACATGCATGTCAGGGTTCTGGCTGCATATAGCCCCTGCAGGCAGACAGAGGGATGAATTGCTAATGAAGACAAAGTCCTGTCCTTGCTGTGGGGACCCCTTACTTCGACACCTGCTAGCATGCTTTGCATCAAAGTATAATCTAGTGCTGAAATGCCATGGCCTAGGAGAGGGAAAGAATGTTGCTATCTCATTGAATGACTGTTGTCAGGGCTAGCAGCTGGAGGTGGAGGGGATTTTGAGAGAGATATTTTGCCTAAGGGGGCTTCATTGCTGTAGGTGCTAGAGACTTTACTTTCTTCCCAATTTCCCTAAGGCTACTCTTGACTACTTCATTACTTTCCTCTGAATCAACCTAAACTTGAACCTTTCCTGAGATCTTCCTACATCAAAACTTACTTCCTCTTGTTCCTTCCCCTGAGGACTCCAACTAGGTAGTGAATTTAATAAATTTACACATATGGGTTCTTTATTAGCCCTTTAAGGTAAAGAGTGACTTTGAGGAGAAAATAATACAAAAGAATGGATTTCTAATGGTGGGAATTGCAGGCTTCGTGGGAAGCCAGAGGCAGAGACAGTTTTGGGGAAGTGGGCCTGTTTGTGCCCCTCTGATTATACTACTTGACCTATTTATTGGGGGAAGCCCTGCATGTACCTTTTGATGAAAGTTAATTTCATTTAATTTAGCCAGACCTAAATTGCAGAACACAAGGGAAAATAAAATTTTTCACAAAACAACCAGCAGTTTTTAAAAAAAAACTTACATCTGAGAATTCATGCTATTCCATTAAATTGGAATTTTTGAACTGGATTTGGAATTGGAATGCTGTTTCTCGTGATAAACTTGGCAAATTATGCAAGATGTTGGTTCTGGTCTGCTGGTATCTCTGGTTATTTATGGCTATTAACCCATACATTATCTTGTGATAATTATTAAGCAGTTAAGACTCCTAACTTCATCCTTACTTTGAACATAGTATTATAGATTTAGAGCTGGAGGAGTGTTAGAAGCTATTTAGCTCAACCTCTTTGTTTTGTGAATATGGAAATAGGCTCACAGATTATAGAACTTGCCCAGATTTTTCACAGGTTCCAAATAAAAGTCAGGACTTGAACCTAGATCCTCTGATTTGAAATTCAATTTTCTTTTCCCTACAGCACACTAACATTATGTTTGGCTTATGAATGCTTTAAAGGCTGGGTATTCAGCCTTCTGCCTCCCCTTTTTTCTTTTTATATGTTGTATTAGTGCTTTTTTTCCTTTTCTTTCTCTCTTTTTGTTAACAATGTTATCACTTCCCAATGACTTCGAAATAGAATCCTGCCATAGGTACAGTGAAGGAAATTAGTCATTGCAGAGAAAAATATATGCATCACTCCACACGTGTAGTCTACTGTCTTTCTACTAACAGGTGTTAGATATGATTTATCATTGTTTTTCTGATGTTGTGATTCACTGATGCACTGAGCAGTTTTGAAGTCTTTTGTTATTGTGTATGTGTTTTTACTCATCCTAGTTACTTAGTTTTATATCAGTTTGTACAAATCTTCCTCAGTACTCTTTCCCTTCATCATTTGGTATGGTACAATAATATGTTGTTACATTTATATACAAAAATTTTCATACCTCAATGATGGCCCCTTACTTTGTGGCACAGTACTTTGTGCCACAAAAATACTGCTATCAATATTTTTGTGCATGGGGATACTTACCTCTCTTTGGGGGTATCTGCCTAGTAGTGGTATGTCTGCTCCAAATTCTTTTCCAGATTTGTTGGATCAATTTGGAATAATATTACCAATAGTACACCAGCATGCCTGTCCTCCTACAATATGTTTGTATTACAGTCCTTTCAATATTTGCTGGTTTTATCTTTTGCCATTTCTACAAGTCTGATAAATGTGAGATACATTAGATTTATTTTAACTAATTTGCATTTCCTATTATAGTCATATGGAATATTTTTTCATGTGGTTTTTCATAGCTTGCATTTCTTTTTCTGAAAGCTGACTATATCTTTTGACCATTTACCTTCTGGGGAATGGCTCTTGCTCTTGAACAGGGAATTGATAGGAACAACATATTTATATACATGTATATGTGTGATATTGGACCTTTTTCAAAGAGATTTCTCCAAAATTTTCCACAGTTCATTGCTTCTCCTTTAATGATAGCTGTGTTGATTTTTTCTTTCAAAATCTTTTCAGTTTTATGTAGTTTAAAAGGCTGGTTTTATCTTCTGTGGTCACCTCTGTCCCTTGTTTACTTAAGTATTCTTTTCCTAACCTTAATTGTGAAGGGAACCTTTTTCTATTCTCTTCTAATTTTTAATCTCTACTTAGGTCTAAATCTTGCCAAAATATTTTTCAATTTTCCCAAAATTTCTTGCCAAGCAGGGAATCCTTACCTCAGTAAGTGGTATATTTGGATTTATTCAATACTACGCTAATATGTTCCAATTGTTTCTGTGTCTTGCTTATCCATTACATTTTATTGATCAACTTTTCTTTCTTTTTTTAAAACCAGTGTTAGATGGTTTTGATGGTTAGTGCTTTATAGTAAAGTTTGAGATATGGGAATGCCAGCCCCAATTCATTCCTGCCTTTTCAAAAATTATTATTATTTCCCTCGAGATTCTTGACCTTTGGTTTATCTAGATGAATTTTGTTATTCTGTCTAGTTCAGTAAAGTAACCCTCCTGGTAAGCTGATTGGTGCTCTTCTTTTTCTAAACTTATTTCCTTAGGGAGTTCATTCACTTTTATGGTTTCAGCTACTAGCTCTATATGGATGACTTATGAATCTACAACTCCAGCTTTTTTTTATCATCTGAGTCCAGACCTCCAGCACATTCACACTTAGATGTCCCCCTGTTACCTCAAAACTTAACCTGTCAAAAATCGGGCTCATTATCATTTCATCCCATGTGCAGGAGGATGCATCACTTTCTATAATGCTCTGTTGTTTTCATAAAGGCTTTACATATATATATATATATATATGTATGTATGTATGTATGTATTTTTTTGGGAGGGCAATTGGGGTTAAGTGACTTGCCCAAGGTCACACTTCTATTTTTTGTGTTAGGTGTCTGAGGCCGGATCCAAACCCAGATCCTCCTGACTCCAGGGCCAGTGCTCTATTCACTGCACCACCTAGCTGCCCCTTCACATATTTTTTTAAAAAGAGAAGGAAAACTACTAAACAAGTTTCCTCCTTTAAGTCTGGAAGCTTTCGGTAAATGAATATGGAAGATATTGAGGTCAGAATAGGTGTATGGTTTTTCTTGCTCTGATATTCTGACTTCCTCTGATTTTCACTGCTCTTATATACCTCTCTGAGATTTCTTCCTTATGAAGTCTCTATCAATCAATCATTTAATCAATCAATATTTATAATATTTATTAAGCAGCTACTGTGGGTCAGGTGCTGTGTGTGCTAAACACTAGGGATAGAAAAAGAGGCAAAAGATACTCTCTGTCCTCAAAGAGCTTATAATTTAATAGAAGAGACAACATGCCAAGGACAATAAAAAAGCAAGCTACATACAGAATAAATAGAACCTTTCATCTTGTTGTATATTGGGGAAGAGTTTGTGGTTCCTTCTCAAAAAGATATTCAGAATAAATAGCGTAACTAAATGTGGGTTGTTGGGAAATGCTCTGAATCTTCAGTTTGCCTTAAATCCATCCATTCCTTTCTGATCTCATTCCCAATGTATCCCTATTATCTCCAGGATCAAATGGTTTGGTTTGGCTTTTAAAGCACTTCCTAACCTATCCCCTTTCTGTGTTTTTATACCTTACTCCCTTCCATGTACTCTATGATCCAGTAACGATTGGCCTCTTTACTGCCCATCACACAAAACACTCTATCACCCTATTTCATGAATTTTGATGGGTTTCCCATGCCTGGAACTTTCTTCTTCCTTGCTTCTACCTCCTGGTTTTCTTTAGGTCTCAGCCAAAATTCCACCTTCTTGCAGAAACTTTCCTGGTTTCTCTTGATGCTAGTACCTTACCTCTGACATTACCTCCTATTCACCCTGTATGTATCTTATTTATACATAATTGTTTGCATATCCTCTCCTCTACTAGACTGTGAGCTCCTTGGGAGCAGGAAATCTATTTACGTTTTTTTGAATCTCCAGTGCTTTGCACAGAGCCTGGCACCTAGTAATTGTTTAATAAATGTTTCTTGACTGACTGCTAGTGCCCTAGTCTAGGCCCTCATGACTGTATTCCTGTATAATTGTAATAGTCTTCTGCTCTAATCCATCATAAGTACTATAGTCAGATTAAAATCTTCCAAACATTGATTTTTATCAAGTCACTCCTTTGCTCAAATAGCAACCAACTAAAAAAAATGGAAAAGTCCTTAGTGTGGCACCTACCACAATCTGGCCTCGGTTTACTTTCCCACCTTATCATCCCTCCACCCTCCCCCATTTCTCTCCTGGAACTCTTCTTATCAGGCCAGATTGGCCTATTTACTATACCCTAAACACACATTTGTGACTTTCTCATGCCATTACTCTTGCGTGGAATATCCTCCTTGCTTTATCTATACCCTTCAGTTTGGTTTAGTGTTGGAAGCAAAGCAAAATATGAGGGATTTGGAATGATTTCCAGGATTGTCTTTTGCTGATTGAAAGGACTTTAGTTCTCAGCTGGGAATTAGACTGCTTTGGGCATGGCCTAGATGGTCCATTGGATTCATTAATATGCTAGTTATGCTCTCATTAGACACCTGAAGCATGGGGTGCACTGTGCACCATCCCTTGCTCTCTTAGGGAATTGCTTTCAGGCTGTAGCATATGATCTCCTTTGGCTTCAGGTTATGAGCAGACATATCATGAACAGCTTGGTTTGGGGTACATGCCAGCATTTTGGATGCTGCTTTTCCGCTCTGTGGTCAAGCTAAACTTATCTCCTGGGGGTTCCAGACTTCTGCTTGCTGTCACCTCCTTCTCCATCACAGCTGTTTCCCAGGCCTGATAGAGAGAAAGCAGGGCGTGCTCTGAAGCCCTGGAGAGAAGATGTTTGTGATATTCATAGACTCCAGGATTGCAGACAAGCTGTGGATAAGCATCTGAATTTTTGAAGGGGTCTCCTTCTAAACAGCATGCTGTCAGCTTCAGAGGCTTGTGTCTTCCTAACCTACTTCTCTTCCTTTTCTGTCTCTCAAAGGGGTAGGTGTTTTGGAAAGAGTAGCCATATCTTTGGAGACTAAATTTAACATTCACTACCTTCCTCCCTCCAATTGTGCTTTGTTTATGACTTAGTATTTAATTCTGTGTCTCTCGTACCTGGACTCCTATGAAAATTCCAATAAAGAAAAAATGATTAAAAATGGATTGACCATAGAAGCCGAGGCTGCTTTGTATTTCCCCTGGAGTCAGGTTCAGCATCCAAATGAGAAGGGGAGGCCAAGGCCCATCATATTGGGATTTTAAACAGACTCAGTGGGAATAACTTGTGTTGCCTCCATAAATACAAAACAGGAAATCTTAAATGGAGTTTTTCTCAGTGGTTAAAAAAATCCAATATGAGATTATAGCTTTGATCATAACTTAATTTTTCATTTCCATTTGAACTTTAATTTTACTTAAATTTTCTTCTGACAAATCTCTGAAGGAATATTTAAGTGACATGGCATAACATTGGCAGATTATTCATATATCAACCCTTAGGCGACCAAGGAAAGCTTCATCATCTCGAAGTGAGTTTTATTGGAATCCGTAGCTCAAAAAATATTGCTTTCTGACAGCCCCTGTGCAGGAGAATTTAAAGGCTTAAGTTTCTGGAGAATTTACACATCTGTAGCATTCTGTCCTACACCTCTTCAGAACATTAAATCAAGAGGCTCATGGGCTGTACTCTTGTGGAAAGGTGTTAAAATAAGTAATCCTGCATTTATCTCCTGGGGTGTGTGTATGATGTTGTTGTTTTTGTTATTTTGGGACTGGAGATTTTTTGCTTATTTCTTTCTTTTCAGTCTAACTGGGACTCTGCCTGGGAGGTGACTGGTCATGTTCCTTAGCCCACGTGTATCACCGAAATAGGCGAGACATGGCAGCCCTAGTGTATTGAACCCTGCAGTCAGATAATGGTTTAGGATTAGGATTCTTTTGAATGAATTAAAAAAAATTTAACCACTAGGCATCACTGTGGAGGCTAGGGGGACTGCTTGATAATTCTCTCTTTACTTGTCCTTACCTCTGGGGAAAGAGGGGGTAGATTTAAAATACAGACTACACCTGTTTTCCTGCTGGGTCAGCTTGGAGGTGGGACTTTCTTCTCTAGTCTTTCCTCATTCTCCTATCTGTTGGCTAGAGAGGAAAGTTAACTAGAGCCTCAGGCTCTCCTAGTGAGCCACTCTTTGGGTAAGCATCTAAACTGGGTCCCAACATACTAAGGTGGGATATCTACCTCATTCTCCTAGGGGAAATCAAAGTGAATTCTGAAATTCATGTCAAGGTTCTGCTTGTTGGGAGACCTATTAAACAGCTCAATAAGATTTCAGGTAGACATATAGCTAGGAGTAACTGGTAAATGTTTAACAACTTTGTACTTTGTACCCATGACCCTCTTTTAAGTGTAGTCTGCATTATTGACATTTCATCTACCATTTTTTAAAGTCTAGATAAACAGCAAAATAATATATCAAGCCCTGATTTGTAGCATTTGCCAATTTCCAAGATACAAAATGCTCACTCTGACAATTTAACAATCTCTTCTCACAAGCCGGTTCTGATCTGGCTCCAGCATATCACTTCATATTGGCCTTTAAACTGGTAGTGGGAACTTCCAACTCTCCCACCCTCAGAATTGTCCAATAAAACGTGCCCCCCCATCACCACTAAAGGCATATGTGCAAATACACGCCTAGATCAACCAGCTTTTATAAAGAGAGAAGAAAGTTAAACATAAAGAAAGTGACTTAGCACCATGGTGAAATTTGGGTGGAGACAGGTCAGTTCCATCCCACACTCTACAGGGTCTGACCAGAGCTTAAGATGTCATCAATAGCCACTCATACAGTCTCTCTTCTTCTGTTTGCTTTGTAAGGTCTGGCCGGGCCTTCATGGTGTGTTGTCCTTTTTATTTAATTGTTTTTTAATGTTGCCATCCCTTTACAATGACTCCTAACTCCTCATCACAATAGAATAATAAGAACTAGCATTTATACAGGGTGTCCCAAAGTCTTATTGCATTTTAAAAGTGGAAGCAGAAAAGTCTACTAAAGTTTAGGCTTTAACTTAAAACTGTATCTAGACTTTTAGGACACCCTGTATAGCACTTTAGGGTTTGTGAAATACTTTGGCATACATCATCTCATTTGGTCCTCACAACAGCTCTGTGAGGTGGGTGCTATTATTACTTGCATTTTATAGATGAGGAAACTGAAGCTGAGATGTGAAGGACGACATTGGTTCAGTCAGTTCCTTTTCACTTGTGTCTGTCTCTTTGTGACCCCATTTGGGGTTTTCTTGGCAAAGATACTGGAGTGGTTTGCCTTTTTTTTCTTCAGCTCATTTTACAGATGAGGAAACTGAGGCAAACAGGGTGACGTGATTTGCCTAGGATCACACAGCCAGTGAGTATCTGAGACAGGATTTGACCTCAAGTCTTCCTGATTCCAAGTCTAGAACTCTATCCTTCATGTAACCTATAAGGGCCTACTTGAGCTCAGAAATGGCAAGTGACTTCTCTCCTTAAAGGTCTCTGGGTGAGAACAACTGCTACTTTATTGCAAAATGATGAACCAAAAACCTATTAACTTATATTAACTCCCTAGCTATTAGTTCATTTCAATTTTAAAACCCCCTGATGCCCTAATTCTCCCACTATCCAAATTCCCCCATCTTGCCAGGCACATTAATGGGGTTTTGAGCATAAGAATCTTATTGCATTCCATGGTTGAGTTTCTCTCTATACAAAAATTATAGCCATAAAATATTTTGGATAGGTCATCTCCACAGCTTAGATATAAGATTCTTCCTATTGTTAAATGAAGGGGCTGGGTCTGGGGCTCATGCCCAGATAATGATGCTGGTGTGCTGGGTCCTGGATCTTAAGATCATGAGGCTAGAGTTGAAAAGGATCTTACAGGCTATTTAATTCAAACTCCCCATTTTATAGATGGGCAAAATGAGACCAAAGGAAATGTAATGATTAGTCTAAGGTCACAGAGTGAGTGCTAGGGAAGTATTTGAACTCAGGTGCTCTGATTCCTGAGCTTAGGAACAGATATATCAATTCATGCAAACTTTAAGAATTATTTTCTCTAATCTACCATGATTTCTCCTATCTATAAAAACACCTTAAATAAAATAATTACAAGCAGATAATATAATTTTACTTTGAAATACATTTTTTATCCTATTATCTATATTTTCTTTGCCTCATGGGTAAAAAGAAATGTATTACATCAAATAACACAGCTAGGTCCTTCAACTTGTTCTTAAATTCTAGTTCTCTTTACCCCTAGTGCCCTCCCCTCCCCATTCACCAGAGGATCAGTACACCTTAAAATGCAAATCAGCATTACATTAATACTCCTGAATTTGCTCACCTCTGCCAGTCTAGGTGATTTGTCTTTGGCAACCTAAATAGGAAATGATTCCCCCAAAGTCAAGGCCTATACCCATGGCTTTAACTAGGCCATGGAGCAAGGGCTTCACTTGAAAACCTCCCTTGGAAAGAAGTACAACTGAGCAAACAAAAGGGCATCTTGATTGAATTTGACAACATAAGCCTTTGTATGCCAATGTATGCCTTACCCCCTTTTTGCTGGGGGTGGAGGAGGAGGGATGCTTTTTTACCATTAGTCCTCTGAAATCATGACCACAGTGATTAGAGTTTTGTCATCTTTCATTCTGTGTGTGGTTTTTTTTTTTACTTTTTGTGTTCACTGAAAAAATTTCCTCCCAAGTTCTGCTTACTTATTTTTGAGATGGCTGGTGGGTTAATGGATAAAGCACCAGCCATGAGGTTAGAGCTAAATGCAGATGCTGCCTCAGGCACTAATTAACTGTGGGATAATGGGCAAATCACTTAACTCCCCTCAGCCTCAGTGTCCTCATCTGTGAAATGGGAATAATAACAGCACTTACCTCACACTTATTATGACAGTTTAGATGAAGTAATTCACGGAAAGCACTTTGTAAACATTAAAGCATTATATTAATATTATCATCATCAGTAGTAATAACAATAATTTCTTTACTCTATCAATTTGTAGAGGTTTTCAGTTGTGGTTGATCTTCCTTAGGCTGCATGTAAAGGTTTGGGAAATGGATACTTTCAGAGTATCATAAGCCTGCTTCAGAGACTTCAAAATTCACCATCTACCTTCAATTTTATTTATTTTTTTTGGAAGGGGGAAGGTAGGGCAGTTGGGGTTAAGTGACTTACCCAAGGTCACACAGCTAGTTTTTGTGTTAAGTGTCTGAGGCTGGATTTGAGCCCAGGTCCTCCTGACTCCAGGGCTGTCACTCTATTCACTGTGCCACCTAGTCGCCCCTCATGCGTTCAGTTTTAAGTCTTGTTTCCAATACCTGAGGTTGCTGCAGCTCTTGTATTTACTGTATTATTTTGAAATTAGGGGAGGATCACAAAGGAGGTTAGATCTGGGGATAGGACTAGGTACATATTGTAGAACTTCTAAGAATCTGTGTGGTATAGGGGAGTTAGAAATACTTGGGTTTGAGTTCTGAAACTATGATTTAATAGTTGTATGACTTTGGACAAATCCCTTAATCTCTCTGAGCCTTAGTTTTCTCATCTGTAAAATGAGGTGATAATACTTACTTACCTCCTAGGATTGTTTTGAGAGTTAAATGAGGTAAGAGATTAGTAAAGCAACTGAGAGGTACTATACAATCTGTCATCTTGTTATTGGCTTAGTGTATAAAGAATAGATTTTAGAGCTAGGAAGGTGTAGGTTCAGTTCCCATCTCTGACACATGCCATCTGTGTGACCCTGGGTAAGTCACTTAATTTCTTAGTGCTCTTGGGAGCTCTCTAGGACTACTGCATAAGTTGTTGAGAAGGTGCTGACCTCCCCTGGTGGAGGTGATTTCCTAACCCAGGGTTCCCCGTCCCAATGAAATCACAAGTTTAATCTCAATCCTTATCCTGTTTTGTTGTTGGTTCTGGTCCTGATCCTCCCTATCCAGCTTTGCTTTTTGAAGGGATTGTTGCAGTTTGTTCTAGGAGAAAGAAAGGGCTACTCTGAGTGGGCGGACATTGAGTGACAATCGCCGAGCAAGAAGTCAAAATCGGTAGCACCACCCGGTGCTGTTTTGGCCAATATCAGTTTTTACTAATAGAGGCACAATGTGCTTTGCAGTCTGAGTGGGACCTTTATCCATGCTGCGCTTAATTACAGAAGCTGGGGTTGAGCTCTCCCTTCCATTGACTTGCATCATGAGCCACAAATTCTTGGCAGAGCTTTTTTCCCCAGTATCCCTGGAATGCTTACTCTTTGGGCCCTCCAGAGAGCTTGTTTTCAACCGGGTATGACTGATGAGCTGGACGGTTGGTAAACAATGTGGTCTTATTTATCCCTTTCAAATCTGCTCCCAAGATGTTTCTGTGACTCGTTTAAAGACCATGCTTTAACTTATGGATTAAAAAGAAAAAAAAACACCTCCCTCCCCTTCCATAAAATCTGCAGACAGAAGCCTAGTGCTGAGATCTGTGGGTTTTTTTTATTGATTGTTTCTTGCCCATATCCCTTCATGAGAAATCTCCTGGCATGGTTTCTTGTTGTTGTTCAGTCCTTTTTCAGTCGTGTCTGACTCTTCCTGACTCCCTCTGGGGTTTTCTTTGCAAAGATACTGGAATGGTTTGTCGTTTCCTTCTCTAGCTCATTTTACAGATTCGAAAATGGAGGCAAACAAGGTTAAATGATTTACTCAGGGTCACACAGCAAGTAAATGTCTGAGGTCAGATTTGAATTCAGGAAGATGAGTCTTCCTGATTCCAGGCCCAGCACCCTATCCACACTGCACCACCAAGCTGTCCCTGGCATGGTTACCCCTCCTCAAGTTTGTGACCTTGTTCTGGCTCATTTGGGAAGTAGGACAGTGGAGTTCTTGTTTTTAAGAAGCTTATAAAAGTAGGGGACTGCCTCAGGTTCACGATGATGATGATGATGATGATGATGATTAGCAATAATTTTTTAGTAGCTTAGAACTACATTAAGATTTTTTTGAGACAAACCTGTATAGTTCTTTAATGTTTATAAAACATTTCCCACATATTATCTCATTTGAACCTTATATTAAATCTGTGAAACAGGTACTATTATTCCCCCAATTTTACAAATGAAGAAACTAAGACTGAGAGACTTTAGAAATCTTGCCCAAGGTCACACAACTGATAAGTGTCTGAGACAGGATTTGAACTTTGGTCTCCAGGCCTGGAGTCAGGAACACCTAAGTAAAAACTCTGACCTCAGACACTTACTTGCTGTATGCCCTGGTCAAGTCACTTAACCCTGTGTGCCTCAGTTTCCTCATCTGTAAAATGAGCTGGAGAAGGAAATGACAAACCACTCCAATATCTTTGCCAAGAAAATGCCAGATGGGGTCATGAAGAGTCAGACATGATTGCAATGACTGAACAACTCCCTGATTACAAGCCCGGTACCCTATCTACTATACTACCATTGCATGGTTATCCCACTATCTTAATATTTGGTTGTGCTGGGAACTTCCTTCATCCCTTATCAGTCAGGTGCGGCTACTTAGGATCATATTCCTAGAGTGAGAAGGGACCTCAGACGCCATCTTGTCTATTCTTTTATTTTACAGATGGGGAAATGGAGGCTTAGTGAGGTTAAGTGATATAACTAAATTCCCCACAGATTGGAAGCATTAGAGATAGGATTTTAATCTAGCTCCTCTGACTGTGTAGTTAGTGATCTTGTCTCTATCTTTGGTTTCAGGCCTACCCACACTTGGAGACCAGTTCTGGCCTTGGGTAAGATGTCTATAGGAAGACCCCTGGACAACATATAATTTTGCTAGAAATCAGGCTGTATTTTTGGTATTCAGGGGTGCAGTTGTCACTTAGACCTCTTTATGAGGTCTTTATGACCTCTTGTCACCCAGATGGCTTGGTTTGTATCTTCCAATTTCTCTGTCTTTCTCTCTCTCTCTCTTTTTTTTTTTTGCTTTTTGGAGGGCAATTGGGGTTAAGTAACTTGCCCAAGGTCACACGGCTAGGTGTTTATTTGTGTGTGCATTGTGTCTGAGGTCATATCCGAACTCAGGTCCTTCTGACTCCAGTGTTGACACTCTACTCACTGCGCCACCTATCCGCCCCTGTCTTTCTCTTTTGAAGTTGTGACTGTGTAGTTTCCTAATCTGAGGCCTTAAATGTTCTGCTTCACTGCCTGAACTCCAGATCAGTGCCTTTTTCTCTATGACTTAGCCAACTTCCCCAAGTAAGACCCTCTTGCTTTTCTAGACCTCTAATAATTTCTTTTTTCCTTCTCCACTTTTTACTTCTTTGGAACTGATATCTTCAACATGACTTATAGCATGTGCCAGTCCTCTTCACATTTATCCAAATTCCTAGTCCTCTCTTCTTCTGGCTATCCCTGTCATGTTTTTGCCTTAGTTCTGTAGATTCATAGGATCATTGATACAGGGCTAGAAGGGACCAGATAGCCCGACTAGTCACCCCACTCCCTTAATTTTACAATTAAGAAAACTAAGACCCAGGGAAGCTAAATGATTTACTCAAGGTCACCCAGGCATGAAGTATCAGGATTTTAACTCAACTCTTCTGATTCTAGAGTCAGTCCCCTTCCCTCTATCACTTAAAATTGCATCTGGGAGGCTGCTGAAAGTCTATAGTAGTGTAAATAGTCGTATAAATAAAGGTGCATGACTTGGAAGGAACAGAAGGTGGCAAATGAATTTGAAATCCAGTCTAATATCTCCAAGATATCTTCCTTGGGGAGACACTGCTGGCTAGAATTTTTAATGCGCTGAAGGCTGTTGAAGTTCCCCATACAACAATAGAAGTTTCCAGGGTCATTGTCTCTTGAGGATCCCCCCCAAAGCCCACCTTTTCCCTTTGCTACCATTTCCAACTTTCTCATACCCATTCACCCCTTTCCAGTTTTATCTTCTTCCCTCTTTTCTATTGGGTCTTCAGAAATTCGCATCTAATCATTCACATACTCCTTTTCATCCACTTTGGCCCTTTTCATCTTTCTGTACTCCTGGAAACCTCTCTGGGAGGCACTATTTTTCCTTGGCCACCTACTCTAGTGCAGAATGTTGTATAGGCTACCCCATGCCTGGAATGATGTGTCTCATAGACTATAACTTCCTTCCAGCTCAGGGGCTACCTCCTGTGAAAAGCCTTTCTGTATTTTATCCTCCATTTTTGATGCTTTCTCTTGCTCCTCAAATTTACTGATCAGTGTATGTGTTGTATCCCTTGGGTAGATTGTAAGATATGTGAGTGCAGATGTTATTTTGTTTTTGTCTTTCTTTCTCTAGGTCCTGACATAATACCCCCCTCTCTCTCTCTCTCTCTCTCTCTCTCTCTCTCTCTCCCTCCATCTCTTCATCCATCTATCTCTATGGTTTCTTTTTTTCAATTATCGAGCATGTATTCTTCCCTCATCCCAACTTCTCTTCCCCCTAATGCAAAGAAAGAAAGAAAGGAAAGAAAAAAGAAAAGCAAAACCTTTTTTTTTGAGAACAGTCTAGCAAAGAATTACTTTATTGTCCATATCCAAAAATGTATATCTCATTCTGCATCCTGAATTTATCATCTTTCTTTCAAAAGATGGATAAATTCTTCATCATGTGTGCTCTGGAATCATGGTTGATCCTTGTGTTGATTCATATTCATAAATCTTTCAATATTATAAATTTAAATCAATATTGTTGTAGATCATAACTTGTTCTCCTGGTTCTTCTCGTTTCCTACCTCCTTTGTACAAGTCTTCTTGGGTTTCTCTGAAATGATCTTTCATCATTTCTTACAGCATAAGTTGTTTAATTGTTTTTCAGTCACGTCCAACTCTTCATGACCCCTTTTGGGGACATTTTGGCAAACATACAGGAATGGTTTGTCATTTCCTTCTTCAGCTAATTTTACAGATGAAGAAACTGAGGCAGACAAGGTTAAGTGACTTGCCCAGAGTCACAGAGCTATTATGTGTCTGAGGCTGAATTTGAACTCAGGTCTTCCTGATTCCTGGCTTGGTGTTATATCTACTATGTCACCTAGCTGCCCCTACAGCACAGTAGAATTCCATATAGTCATCTACCATATTTTATTCAGCCATTTTCAAACTGATGATCCCTTTAGTTTCCAGTTCTTTGTCATTACAAAAAGAGGTGCTATAAATATTTTTGTGCATATAAGATCTTTTCCTCTTTGATCTTTTTGTGGTGTAGACCTAGAAGTATTATCACTGGATCCACCATTTAGCCTGGGACTTGACAGGAAGACTTGAGTTCTAGTCTTGTCTCAGATACTTACTAGCTGTTTGATCCTTTGCAAATCACTTTAACCCCTGTGCCTCAGTTTCCTCATATGTAAAATAGGAATAATAATTCCACCTACCTCACAGGATTGTCATGAGGATCAAATAAGTTAATGTGTGTAAAGTGACTTGTAAACAAAGTGCTGTAGACAGTTAGCTATTATTTAATAATTAGAGATGGTATTTTGTTTTGTTCAATGAGCCACAGGGTGTGAGAGAAGGAGATAAACTATGACAGATTCTAGTCCAACTGGACTAACATTTGGGTAACTCAAAGTCCTGCCTATTCACATTTTCACCCTTCTCCAAATCTCTCATTCTTTTCTGCGGATGACCTATCTTTTATACTTATGAAATTCTAACTTGTATTCTAGCCATTAGTGTATGTGACATCGCCCTATTAGAGAGTACAAGCCCCCTGAAAGCAAGAACTGATTTTTAAAAATTCTTTGTTGCTCCAGTTTCTTGTGCAGTGTCCACTAGGAACTGGATAAACATTCATTGAATTGATTTATTTCTAGGGGGTGTAAGAAACCAAGAGAATAACAACACATGGCAATTTATACTGCCTTAAAATGTGCAAAGTACTTTATAGTCATGCTCTGATTTGAGACTCAAAATTAGCCAGTGAAGTAGGAACTACAGATATTATTATTATTTCCATTTTGTTGATGATGGACCTGAGGCTCAGAGAGATTAAGTCACTTATGCATGTTCACATAGCTAGCAAGTGTCACAAGCATGATTTGAATATGGCTCTTCCTTCTTTCAACTATGCCATACTGCCTTTCAAGAAGGACTTAGCATAATACCTCAGAGTAAGCACTCTATAAATGTTTACTGACTTAAGCTGAACAGACTTCCTGTCCAAACTCTCCCTCCCTCCATCCCTCTTTCTTCCCTCCCTTCCTCTTTCTTCTTTTTCTTCCCCTCCCTTTCTCCCTCCTCCCCTCCCTCTTTTTCTCCCTTTGTCTTCCTTTTTTCTCCCTTTTCTTCCCCCCCTTTTCCTTCCTTCTTTCTTCCTTTTCTCCTTTCTCCCTCCCTCCTTCCCTCATTCTCCTTTTCCTTCCCTTTCTCCTTCCCCTTCCCTTTCCTTTCCTTTTTTACCTTGGTCATAGGAGATTAATTTATGACACTTCAAGGATGGGAATATTAATATCTCATTTAAATATGTTGCATCTTTTCTCATAAAAAGCAGATAAAACAGATTTCTGTTCTAACACTGATTCTAAGGAATAACATGTCATATGCAAGATGACAAAGAAATGCATTAGATATCATAATATACACAGACTTGATTGGCCCTTTAATATAATAATTTTCCTAGAGCAGTATAGTGATTGAAAATTATTCTGAATTTATTTTCTTTCTTTCTCTCTTTCTCTCTCTCTTTCTTTCTTTCTTTCTTTCTTTCTTTCTTTCTTTCTTTCTTTCTTTCTTTTTCTTTATTAATTTGTTTGTTTACTTTTAGTTTACAAGATTCAATTCCATAATTCCTTGAGTTTCAAATTTTCTTTCCCTTCCTCCCCCCCCCCCCCATGATAGCATATAATCCAGTATAGGATCTGCAAATACTTTCACATTAGACATTAGTCAGGTTACTAAGGCAAATTATACTAGATGGGATGAAAAATGGTAAAGAGGAATGATAACCAAACAATAAGAAGAAAAAGATCAAATAGTTTGCTTCAATCAGGATTCAAACTCAGTTCTTTCTAGTTCTTTCTCTGGGTGTAGACATCTCTCTCCATCATGAGTCTTTTGGGATTGACTTATATCTGAATTCATTTTCAAGTGTGAGGACTGTGTGAAAAGGGTTGTATAGTCCCTTTATTACTGAATTGTGAGAGAGCCTCAGATGAATTTCCACACAATTTAATGGATTGTACTAGATCTTTGAAGGAAGGAGTTCAAGATATTTTTTGAGGTATTTGGACACTTGGAGGAGTAGATCAGTAGTTAAGGGTATCTCAGACCAGTATGCCTAGAGATGAATCATAGAATACTAGCAGAGTTGGAAGAGACCTCAAAGGTCAACTAATACAATCTGCCCATTTTACAGATGAAGAAACTGAGACTTAGAAAAGTTGAGCAACTTAGCCCAGGTCATAAAAGTAGCAGATTTGGGATGTAAACTCGAGTCCTTTCTGAATCTAAAGCATTGTCTATAGCTCCATGCTAGAAAGATATGAAGTCAAGACTAAAAGAAATCTAACTATAGGCAAACAAATACCTTGAACAAACATCACAAATACTCTCCTCCCATAACTAAGCTTTCTCTTCTTTCAAATCCAGACATTTTGATTCTAAAGGTACCCAATCATTACTCCACTGAAGGGAGACCTGGGAATCATTTTAGGCTGTCATTTAATACTATTGTTAATGGGAAGGTCAACAGGTATTTAGGAACCCTCTCCCCAGTAGAATGCAAAATCCTTGAGGGAAGGACCGGTTTCCTTTTTGCCTTAGTAACCTCAAATGCCTAACCCAGAGTAGGTACCAAGTCAAACATTTATTAAATTCTTACTATGTGCTTGGCACTGTGCTTGTTGATTGATTGACAGAAAGTTTCCCACTGTATCTGTGGATTTGCTAGCTACATCTACTTACTTCTCGCCTCCATCTGTGACACCTTTTGGTTATATCCACTGTACTCCAATATTCATGTAGCCACTGTATCTGCTGAATGTGCCAGGCATTGTGCTAAGCACTAGGGATACAAAAAAAGGGGGAAAAATAGCCCCTACTCACAAAGAACTCACCGTCTAATGGGGGAGACAACATGCAAAGAATTATTTATAAACAAGATACATACATCATAGATTGGAGGGGACCTCTGAGGACTGGGTCATCAGATTGCCCATTGCTACAGTCTCTCTTATCATCAGAGAGTGAAACAAGTGTTAGGTTAGAGGTCTTGTTTCTAGAAGCAGCTTCTTGCCTGAAGTGATCCTTAATTCTCCCATCCCACATGTGGAGTCTGAACAAACCTTTGGCTTTCTGACTTGGTTTAGTGGAACAGAAAAAATGAAATTAGTATTTTCACTTCCACTTAAGCTTCTTGGTGGAAAATGAAGGCTGGTCCTGGGGCTTAGCAGCAAAGTTGGTTACCATATTATTAAATTTCAGTAGTGTGTCCTTCAGGCTAGACTCTGTTATCTTTTCCTTCATATTCTTAGTGCCTGGGTAGTTGGTGTGACTGTAGGGACCCCATAACCCCTGGGTTCATGCTTTCTACTCTGGTTCAGACCTGGAGGCATCTGTGGAGGTAGCCAGGTGCACAGCCCTATTCTGACTTCTCTTTAATCAGTTTCATGTCCTCCTGGCTCTCATTTACTTTCAGAACTCTTTCAAAATCTTGGGTTCCATTTAGAGGTAAAATGTGAGTTGCATTTCTTTTTCTGCTTCTATGATTCTTTGATTTATAGGAGTTTCTGATTTTTTCTTCTTTTGCTTTGGGGCCTCTAAAATGACATGCTGTTCAAAATACAATCTTCACCCAAAGGTTGACCTTTCTATGCACCCCCATCCTCTGGTACTTAAGAGGAACAGATCCTGCTCCCTGGGCTATGATACTCCCAGAGGAAGAAAAACTCCAGAGATAAATGGTATGAATGGATTATAGCTGTGGGAAGAGAATTTTGGTGGCAGGGGTTAGGGAGAGAGAAGTAAAGGTGAAGACGGCCTTGAGAATTCTGTGAAACCATGCTGAAAAATTATGTACAGAAGTCTAGGGAAACTATTGGGTAAGACCACTATTCCTAATGGTTCATTCCCTCCTGACCTTGGTATGACTGTCAGGAGGGGATGGGCCATGATGGAAGAGGGAAAATCAGAATCACAGGTCTAGAGCTACATTGGACCTTAGAGATCATCCAATACACTCCTTTAATATTATAGATAAGGAAACCAAGGCTCAAAATGGTTAAGTGACTTGTTTTGTGTTATACAGGCATCATGTAGCAAAGCCAGGGTTTCACTTCAAGTCTTGTGACTGAGAGGTAGCATGATATAGCAGAATGTTGGGCTTGCATCCCAGAACAGCTGGGCTCAAGTCTTACTCTTCACATTGCTAGCTGTGTGACTATGGACAAGTCATGTAATCTTTCTCTGACTCAGTTACCTTTACTATATGTAGTACTAGTAGGTTTCACTGTGGAGGGGTAGAGTTCACTAGCTGATATTTTATCTTCTCATTTCCCTCCTCCCTTCTGGACAGGGTGAAACTATATCCATCCTGGCACTTGTATATCTTCTCTTTGGAGATGAAATCAGTCACTCTCATTTTAGAACAATTACCTTGCTTTTGACGTAAAGACAATATAATGACTCTCAGGTCTCCATGGTCCCTTTCCCTACTATTTCATGGAGTTTATATCAGATGAAGTGTTAATACAATCACAAAAGCCCTGAGCCCCCAGTCAGGAAAATTCCCAACATCTGGACAGAGTCTTGGCCCTCTATCCTAATTTAAATTTTGTATATTTTCAGATAACTCTAATTTACCTTATTCCCTTTTTCTTGGCATGGAATAAGTATGCAATATAAACCTCATGGCTGAAACTAGTTTTCTTTATCTATGAAGGAAAATGAGAATACAGAAAATACTTATAAATATAATAAAGGGAGAAAAGTGATATGTATATATGGTATATACTATAAAACACAAAATATTGACTATTACTAGACAGGTACGGGGAAGGAAAGTTGGGGAAAGAGTAGATTTTTGAAGACTTCCTTCGTCCTTGAGCAGGTAACTACAATCAGCGACTTTGATCTCAGTTCTTTGTTCTAAGATGCCTGCAGAGATTCAAAAACCCATTTCTTCAATCTCTTCCTTCTCTGCTACAGCTCAGTTCTCCCTCCCTCCCCCCCTTTCTCTTTCTCTTCTCTGTCTTTCTGTCTCTCCTCTCTCTCCCTTCCTCTGACTCCTCCTCCATTTCTCCTGTACTGCTTCTTCTTCTTTTCAACTTGGCCCATAAAGTCCTAGAAATGGCTGAGGATGCCATCTTCACCATTACTCCATTGATCAGTTCATATAGTTCCCAACTGTTCTTCTCAGCCTACTCTCTTACACACTGTGTGCATCTTTTTTTTCAAAACTCCTGGGTATGAGTCAAATCCTCCTTCTGTATCAAGAGAATGTGATAGTCCAAATTGCTCTTAGTGATGAGAGGAAATGTTTGTCCCTCTGAGCTACAAATCCCAGAAGGTCAGTCAGTTCTCAGTCAGCAAGCATTAAGTGCTAGTGAGTGCCAGGCACTCTGAGAAGCAGTGGGGATACAACAAAAGGCAACAAAAACCCGGTCTCTGCTCTCAAGAAGCTTATAGTCTAATGGGGGAGACAACATACAAAAGCTTGTAGGAAAAAGATATAGACAGGATAAATGGACACAATAGACAGAGGGAAGATACTAGAATTAAGCAGGGTTGGGAAAGGCTTCTTGAAGGTGAGACACTACCTGAATTTGAAGGAATCCAGGGAAGCTAAGAGATAGGGAAGCCTTATTGCATGTAAAATGAGATTACCTCCAAAATCCCTTAGAACTCCAGATCTATGGTTTTTTTTTTTTCTCTCTCTAATTCTTTCTTCACTGTACTATGAGACAACAAAGGTCCTGAAGAGCCAGGGTCTGGTTGGGCAGATGGTGATTGTCCTTCATGGATCTCATCTGTATATTTGGATAAATTGCACTCCTAAGTTGTGTCCACAAGAGATTTAGGCTACTAATGACTACCCAAGACCTACATTCTTTGGCTTATTGAAAACTGGTGATTTCAGTGTACTATTCGACGGCTAACACTATGGCTCTCCTGGGATAGTTCTGTCAGTGTTAATGATTGGGAGAACTGCTACCTGAAGTCAACACAGATGGTGTCACAAGGTTGCTCCTGTCTCTAACATCTCTAACATCTAACAGGCCTTGATGGCCAGGTTTTCTTTGAGATATTGATGCTGTCTGCCAGTATTTTGGCTTATTGGGAAGCCTGGCATGATGATGAGAATCTGAACTTTACATGAAGAGCTGTGATGTCACTGATTGACTATGTTGAAAATCATCTGCCTTCATTGACTAAGTAGTACCTAATTATGACAGATTCTTGGATGGCCTGAGTTATTTAGAGACTTGACCAAGATTAGTGACCAAGGAGGAATTCAATGCAAGTAATGAACTCAATATGCAAAATGAGACATATGTTTTTGGATAGTGCCAATGAGGGAATTTATTTTGCTTGACTAGTCATGTATTAAAAAGACTTTCTTTTTTCTTTTCTCACTGAGAAGGAAATGGAGAGGTGGGAGGAAAAGAAAATGCTTCTTAATTGGACAAAAATTAATTAAAAATAATGAATTTACATTTCATCAGAGTAGAGGTTTTTACCATTTTTGTGTGTGTGTGTGTGTGTGTGTGTGTGTGTGTGTGTGTGTGTGTGTTGGACCCTTTTGGCAGTTAAGTAAAGCCTATTGACCTCTTCTCAGAATAATGTTTTTAAATGCATAAAATAAAATACATATCATTACAAAGGAAAACAATAATATTGAAAATAGTTGTCAAAAGATATTTTAAAAAAAGTTTGCAAACCCCAGGTTTAGATACCTTGAATTAGAGGAATGAGATCATGTTGGATCCTATATCCATGGCATATTTGAAATAGTCTTTTCTCCAGAAAAGTTCTGTGTGTGGTCCAGATCAGTAGGGTTCTCTAGAAGGATCATGGAGGTCAAAGTGGCAGGGACCTCAGAGGCCATCTGGTCTAACCCATTCATTTTATAGATGAGACTAACGCTCATGGAGGTTTTGACTTGGCCTTGCTCAAACAGGCAGGATGCATCAGAAGTAAAATTTGAACCTGGAACCTCTCTCTCCACAGAATTAGGACCTTTGAACATTTCAGATGACTGTTGCATCTTTGATTCTGGCAAGAGTTTTAATTTGATTGGTTTATTCTAGTTCTTGAACCTGATATATTTAAAAAGTGTCGATCTTTTGAAATATTAAGGTTAGCAATAATTTGCTTATGCTAGAAAAGGCTATAGGATATGAAGGAGAAAAGAACAAACATTTATTAAGCACCTACTATTTACAAATATAATCTCATTTGATCCTTACAACAATACTGGCAAGTTGGTGCTATTAGGATTTCTATTTTATAGATGAGGAAACTAAGGCAAACAGAGATTCAGTGACTTGCCTAGGTTTACACAGCTAGTAAGTGCCTGAGACAAGAGTTGAACTCAGGTATTCCTGACTCCAAGCTCAGTGCTATGTACTGTGTCACCTCACTGCCTCTTTGAAAAAGACTAAAACCTACAAGGCTATGGAAAAAGGGATGAATGCCATCTGTCCAGGTGATATGTCTTAAATTAGGATGAACTAATTATGATGAATTAATTTGAAAGGAAGAGTGGTTCAATGAATAAAGCATTAGATTTGGAGTTGAAGGACTTAGGTTTCACATCCTGGCTCTTCTACTTTCTATGGTCACCTTGGACAAATCACTTCATCTCACTTCTCTAGGCCTCAGTTTCCTCATCTGTAAAACCAGTGATGATCTCTAAGAGCCCTTCCAGGTCTAAATCTGTGATCCTATATTCTTTAAGTCATCACTGATTAATTGAAGTCTGAGTGAACATGCTATAAATTGATGTCTTAGAATCTTAACAAACAGGTTTTGAGGAAGCTGTGCTCAGTCCTTTGTCTTAGCTCCCACGCTGTCCATCAGGCTGGGACTTCCAGCAGATCTGAGATTTCAGTGAGCAGAATCGATGTGGCTGCTGCCTGAGTTGTCTTGGGTCCTGGAGGACCCAGGTTGCTGCTGCTACTTCCTCATGAGCTCAGTATTGCTATGCTGTTCACTCCCACTTGGAGGGGTGGAAACTAGAAGGAGCAAGACCCAATTACTCTTGGTATTTGTTTAGCAGAGACCCCATTTGTTAAATACAGTAAGAGAACTTGCAGGCAATTAATTTAAGGTCTCTTTAATTTACCACGCCAATAAGCACTTTACTCAAGAATCCTCTTTAGTAAGGTAATTGGAAAGTACCATAAACTGAGTCTTAGATGTGCAGCTTTCTTCTTCTCCCTTATGGGCTGTGCTAAGGTAGGAGCACTTTAATCCTGTCCTCTGCAGTGTTTTATTGGACTTCATGGAGAAGGGCATTCTGGGACTTGGATTCTAAGGGCTCTCCATGGGTTAAGACATGGTCAAAGGAGTTATTGAAATCAAGCTTCTTCACAGAATGTTTTTAAATGCATAAAATAAAATATATAGGATTACAAAGGAAAACAATCATATTGAAAATAGCTGTCAAAAGATTTTTTAAAAAAAAGTTTGCAGACCACAGGTTTAGATCCCTTGAATTAGAGGCATGAGATCATGTTGGGTCCTATATCCATGGCATATTTGAAGTAGTCTTTTCTCCAGAAGATCTCTCTGTGTGGTCCGGATCAGTAGGATTCTCTAGAAGGATCATGGAGGTCAAAGTGGCAGGGACCTCAGAGTCATGAGCCTCATGGAATGAGTCATGCCAGCTAGTGCAGACTCAGGTTTCAAGCAAAGGTGGGCTAAATTTAAAAGACACTAGTGGTGAACAAGGTAAATTTTAAATTAGGAATGCAAATTCTTCTTCCCAGCCAAAAATCCTATCTTTTCAGGCTCTGTCTTTGTTATGTGAAGGGGGAACTGGGAAGAAGGACTGAGAGGTATCTTGGGACTAACTAGAGACCAAGCATTTTCCCAAATTATTACAAAGCTCATGTGTTACCCAGGCTCTCCTTCACCATTGTTAGGGCTACTTTGCTAAAGAGAGAAATATCTTTGAACAATAGGGTCAACAAACTTTGTGTAAAACATTGTAGAATGTCTTGTCTCTGTAGTTTAAAGATTCTTAATCTTTTTTGTGTGTCATGGACACCTTTTGTCAGTCTGGTGAAGCCTTTAGATTCCATTTCAGACTGATGTTTTAAATACACAAACTGGGATAGGAATCCCAGTTCATGAACACCTTGCAATATATTCATGGCCCCTGGGGGTAAGAACTCCTGCTGTACTGAATTCCTTTCTTATGTATATAAAGATATGGTTTTGCTTCTTAAGATCTTATAACTGCAAGTATTCTCCTTCCTCACTCTAAAAAATGTAAATGTATTAATATTTCTTACTATAGAGCATATACATGCAAACACATGTTTGTACATAGCTTTATTAATAAGCAAAAGTGAGGTCTCCTTAGGATCTTTGCGCATTAGTTATTCTCCACTTTCTCAATACTGCTTCTGTTCCCTGCCCTTTTCAACTCCATGGAATTTAAGTGTTTGACATGTGGAATCCCAAGAGGAAGAAAAGAAAACTACCCATAAGTACCTCTCTGAAGTACTTGATGCCTCACTTGAGAGAATAACCCAAGATCATTCTCTTGGCACTAACCAGATAATTGCCCCGTATTTCCCAAGTATTTGTTTTTTTTTTTTTTTGAGAAAAGTATATTATTATGGCAATTAAGAGATCATTGTCCATTTAAAGAATGCAGTTTCTCTCTTTTTTTTTAGATAAACAAACTTTTAATCTGAATTTTGTTGAAACTAAAAGATAAAGAACTTGTTTAAAAAGTTATGTCCCTTACATCTTATGTTTACATTTGCCACATAGAAAATCAGGTATTTATTTACACCTCTACCTGAAGTTAGAGAGGAGGTTTCAACTAAACAATATGATTATCAGTTATTTGGAACTTGTAAGATTATTGAGTTATTTTATTGTTTTTATACTAAAAACTTAAAATCGTTGATTAATGTATGTAGAAAGGAGGAAACTGGGTGAAAACTTTATTTTGAGTTAATTCTGCCCATTCAGAACATTCCTCCTCCATGTATGAGATTTAGCAATGCTGGGGCATAAGCATTAACCCCTCCAGTCTCTCCTGCTTAGAATCCATATCAATTTTACATATGTTGTAAAACTGCCAAAAGCCCATGGAAACTATCTTTATTTTTTTGTTTTCCAAATGCTTTATTAACTTCTGGTTTACACCATTCATTTCCATCAGATTTTGAGTTACAATTTTTTCTCCATTTTTCCCCTACCCATGACCCCAGAATAACAGTCATACAGGATATCTCCTCAACCAATCTGCTCTCTCCCATCTCTTCTCCCATACCCCCTTCGACTTTTCCAGTAGGGCAAGGTAAATCCCCGCGCCCCATTTCCTGCACATCTTATCTCCCAATTACATGCAAAATAGTATTAATCATAGTACATATATATATATATATATATATATCTTTTTAATTGATTTTAAAAGGAAGATAAGCAACTCAGTATATGCTGTACATGTGTAGCTATGCAAAACATTACCATAGTAGATGTATTGTACAAGACTGACTCTATTTCCCTCCCTCCCATCCCACCTTCCACCTAGTCCACTCCCCACTTTGATCCTGTCCCTTTTCAAAAGTGGGTGCTTCCAACTTCCCTCCCCCCAGCCCGCCCTCCCCTCTACCACCTTCCCCTATCCCCCTCCCCCCCATGCTCCTGTAGGGTGGGACACCCTATTTAGTATGCATGTCATTCCCTGGTCCAAATTCAATGAGAATAAGGTTTTGCCTTTTTGTCTTCCTGTTCCTCCCCTCCCCTGCAACCACCTTCCCCTGCCTCCTCTACACAAGACAGTTCACCCCATTGTCTCTCCCCATTCCCCCTCACTACATTACTCTCTCACCTCTTAACCTCACCTTTTAAGGATCATCTCTTCCTATTAAATTCGACCTGGGCCCTCTATCTATGTATACCTGAAAACATATATACACATATTTACATATGTATTCATATGCCCATATACCCTTCTTCAACTATTTTCATACTGAGAAAAGTTTAATCAGTTATAGTTATTGTTTTTCCGTGTAGGAATGTAAATAGTTCAACTTGGATAAGTTCATAGTGATTTCTTTTCCCTGTATACCTTCTCAAGCATCTCTTGCTTCTTGTATCTGAATGTCAAATTTTCTATTCAACTCTGGTGTTTTCCTCTAGAATGCTTGAAAGTCCTCTATTCCACTGAATAACCAAATTTTCCCCTGAAACATGATACTCAGTTTTGCTGGGTAGGTGATTCTTGGTTTTAATCCCAGCTCCTTTGACCTGCAGAATATCATATTCCATGCCCTTCAATCCCTCAGTACAGAAGCTGCCAGATCCTGTGTTATGCTGATTGTGTTTCCACAATATTGAAATTGTTTCTTCCTGGCTGTTTGTAATATTCTCTCCTTGATCTGGGAATTCTGGAACCTGGCTACAATATTCCTAGGAGTTTTCTTTTTGGGATCTTTTTCAGGAGGTGATCAGTGGATTCTTTCAATCTCTATTTTGCCCTCTGGTTCTAAAACATCAGGGCAATTTTCCTTGAGAATTTCTTTTTTCTTTTCTTTTCTTTTTTTTTGCTTTTTTCCAAGGGCAATTGGGGTTAAGTAACTTGCCCAAGGTCACACGGCTAGATTTTTGTTTGTGTGTGTTAAGTGTCTGAGGCCGGATCCCAACTCAGGTACTTCTGACTCTAGGGCCAGCTCTCTACTCACTGTGCCACCTAGCCGCCCCTTCCTTGAGAATTTCTTGAAGGATGATTTTTAGGTTCTTTCTTTGATCATGGCTTTCAGGTAGTCCAATAATTTTTTAAATTATCTCTCCTGGATCTATTTTCCAGGTCAGTGGGTTTTCCCATGAGATATTTCACATTGCCTTCAGTTCTTTCATTTGTTTGCATCTGCTTAATAGCATCTTGATTTCTCATAAAGTCACTAACTTCCATTTGTTCCAGTCTAATTCTGAAGGAATGATTCTCCTCAATGAGCTTTTGAGATTCTTTTTCCATCTGGCAAATTCGGCTTTTTAAGGCATTCTTCTCCTCATTGCCTTTTTGAGCCTCTTTTGCCATTTGAGTTAGTCTATTTTTAAGGTGTTATTTTCCTCAGTCAGGCTGTTGACTCTCATTTCATACTTTTCCTGCATCTTTCTCATTTCTCTTTCCAATTTTTCCCCCACTTCTCTTATCTGCTTCTTAAGGTCCTCTATGGCCTGTAGCCAGCTCATATTTTCATTTGGGGCTTTTGGTGCAGGAGTTCTGACCCCCCAGTCCTCCTCCTATTCTATGCATTGATTGTCTTTGCCCCCCAAAATAGGAGTTTAATGTTGTATTTTTCTGTTTATTTTGTTTCCTTTGCCTGGGCATGTTGCCACTCAATTACTTGATTTTGGAGCTTGTTGCCACAGTAGGACTTTGCCACCAGACAGAGGAACTTCCGTCCCAAAAGTTGGGGTTTTCTCAACTTCCGGGGGTATTAGTTGGGTGGCCTCTGTGAAGCCTCTACACATTCTGGCAAGCTGGTCACACACCCCAAGACCTCCACCCCAGACCACAATCCAGATCCAAGAAGCATAAAGCAAGAGCGCTTACCCCCAAGACTGATCGCCAGATTCCCCTATAGTTTGTAGGCCAAGAGCTGAAGCTGCAATGTGGCAAAATGGCACAAGCTGCGCAGGCTCCTCAGTGGCTTCTCACCTTCAGGGGAAGAAGCTGACTCATTCTCCCAACCAGTCCCAAAGTCCATAGGGCACTAACCTCTCACTTTCTCCTAGGCCTCTATCTGTTGATAATTCTGGATACTCCACAGCTGCTGGTGTTCTGGGGTCCCTCCAGCTGGCTGCTGGTCTGGCCACCCTCGGGCTAAAACCATGACTCAAGTGGTCCTGGGCTTGGCTCCCAGAGCTCTGGGCTGGCTGCTCCCTGCTGGGCTGCCAGGCTGTCCTCAGTGGGAGGTTAGCTTCTCTGTGTCATTTTGTGGGTTCTGGAGCTCCAGAGGTCATTCAGAGTCCCCCTTTTACATAATTTTGAAAGTGCTGTTTCTACTCCGCTATCTTGATTCCGCAATGAAAATGCTAAGTATTTGGTTTTATCCCTAAAACCAGATAAAGTCTCCTCTTTTCCCAATAATTTCATAATGTTTCTATCTTGGTCTAGATGACTCCATACCACTGATATCATAGACAAGACCATATAACCCCCTCCTCCATTTTGCTCATCTTGGATAAATCAGGAGACATTCAACTCTCATACTCTCATTCCTTCCACCCTATTACTATGCTCTGAGATCCTAAAGCATAGATCTGAAAGCAGAGGTAACAGGTAACTATTTGCTCTACTATTTACCACCCTGGGACCCTAGAAAACAAGGGAGTATCTCTGACATAACAGAGAAATGGGATTTTTTCCTATGTGAAAGGAAAATCTGACAAGCTTTCTCTGGAGTTGCCATATAGTAATCATCAATTCAAAGTAATTAATTCAGACATGGATCTGGAGGATCACAGTGTTCCTACTCCTATCTTCAACTCTCCTGTGGCCTTGATTGGATATATACAATATCCTTCAATAAATATTTTTTGTGTGCAAAAGTGTTGTACATGAATTTGCTTTATTCCTCTACAGCACAGATGCAGGGCTACTACAGAAGCAGTCATTTGAAGAAATATTTGCTGCCAAATGAGGGAACTGAAATGGTTGGGAGAAACTGATCAAGTATCCTTATTTTAAAACTCCTTGGTGTCAAGGATCCTTCATTTTAATTGTCAGTGAGAGGCCCTTACTTACTCTAACAAAAGAACACCATTCCAGGTTGGTGCAGGGCATCTTCCCCTCCCACCTCTGCTTAGCTGAAGACAGAAAGTTTAGAGCCTTGAGGAGATGATGCTTCTTGGGGATTTATTTGGACCCCGGTGAAGAAAACCGTAGTTCCAGAAAGAATATGGCTTTCTAAAAGACATTGATTTTCCTTGTCCCTATTCTGACTGGCTTGAGAGTCTAAAGGAAGCTTTCTATACTTTTCTGTGCACTTGGGTCAAGAAAAAATAAACAAAACTACATGGTAGAGGTTGAGTTTTATGAATGCAGCAGAATGCATGGTAAAGATTAGGGACTTAGTTGAACCGTAGCTCAAGGTGAGCCAATGATGTGATGTAGTTGCTCTAATAGCAGTCTTGAATACTTCAAAATAGCAATGATTTTGCCAGTGTGGGCACTTCTTTCATAAACTCAAATTACAATGCTTTAATATCTTTCATGAGTTACTATGGCTAAAAAATACCTCATTACTTGATGGCCAACCCTTTAGGGATGAACCTCTTCAGATGGAGCATATCTCAGGCTGGTAGTAAGCTCAGCTGTGAACCATTCCCAGCTTGTGAGGATGTGCCAGGGATGGTGTTCCCTTGGATATGAACTTTGGGAAGCATGAGGAAGATTCCAAATAGAACTTTATGGTGAAATACAATCTTAGACTGTATAATGCTCAGAAGGAGGGTCAGAAGTCATAGCAGATGGAGGGATGACTTTGGACTCAGGGAGACAAGATTCAATTCTTGCCTCTGATGCATCCTGGGTGTGTGACTATAGGCAAGTCCCAACCTCTAAGTGCAGCAGGCAATTCTAAGACTATAAATGACAGATAAGCTGCCATTGTACATCTGTGGAGGAAATTTCCCCCTTAGGGAGTTTTCCACAAATGGAATCATAGGTTTGTGATTCATCCAGTGAACTCTTCCCTCTTCTCCACCTCCATACTTCCCCAAAAGTTCAGAATAGGGAAGGTAGCAGTAGTCCCAGCCATCTGGACAGAAAAGACTTAGAGTATTATGTTCAATTAAGGGTGTCACATTTTTAAAAAGGGCATTGTAAAACCTGGAATACAAGAAGAGGAGGGAGACCACAGTGGTGGGGGAACTTGAAACCATGTTGTTCTTTCCATTTCCATTGCTATAGTCATTGTGTACAAGTGTACAGACTTTACTTGCTTCACTTTGCATCTGTTCGTATCTTTCTTTCCAGTCTTCTCTGTATTATATGTTCCTTGTTTCCTACAGCACAATAAGATTTTATTACCTTTATATACCATAATGTAAAACCATATCATATGAGGGGAGTGATTATGATGGTGGTGGAACCTGTAACCATGCCATATGAGGAAAGGTTAAAAGGAGGTGCAGGGAAAAGAATAATAGTTTGGGTGTCTGAGCACCTAGGTTTAAAATGTAGCTCTACCATGGTAACCCTGGACAAGTTACTGGCCCTCTCTAGGCCTTGGCTCCATCATCTGTAAAGTGAAAGGACTGGACTGTATGAACTCTGAGGTTTGAATGTCAAGAAATATTATAGTCTTACTTAGTCTCTTATTGTTCATTTCTGGTCCTAGTTCATTTTCTATTTGTAGCATTTGAGTACAAGATATATATTGATGGACTAGCTCTATGGACTATGCAGACTATCCATTGAAGTGCATGTCATAATTTTGACGACAGCCATTCTTCATCCATTTTGTTTTTTTGCATAGATGCCAGATTCTTTAGAGTGATTATGAATCTCATTTATGAGACTCTGCATTTCCATGGCCTGATGAAATCATAGAAATACTATCTTCAAGCAGGAAAATTTGGAAGATACCTATAGAAAATTGCTCTTCCTTGTGAATTTTGAGCAAAACATTCCCTGAGGTGGTCAACACCTTTGGCAAGCATGTCACCCTTTTGTATTTTTCTCAATATTAAAAAATGAGAGGATTATCTCCTAGATCTCGCAAGATCTTGTATGATTTTGATATGGGAGACATTTTTTAGAATTTATTTATTTATTTTTAGTTTTCAACATTCATTTCCACAAGATTTTGAGTTCCAAATTTTCTCCCCATCTCTCCCCTACCCCCTTACCCCAAGATAACAAGCATACTGATTGCTCCTTCTCCTGGTCTGCCCTTTCATATCCCCCCATCCCTTCCCTTACTCCTTTCCCCCTTACTTTTTTTGTAGGGCAAGATGGATTTCTATACCCCATTGCCTGTATATTATGGGAAATACTTTGCTGGAAGAAAGACTTTAGGGTAGTTTTGCTTTATTTTAAATTCTTTTATTTTAAGTCAACAAATACTAAGCACAATGATATATTGTCTTCTACATCTTTTTGTCAGTTATATTGATAGCACTTATCTTAGTTTTTGGAGCACAGTAGGAGTTTAATAAGTACTAGTTCTCTGATTACTGATCATTAAGGTGTGGCCTGCTATAAGCTCTCATTTACAAAAACCTTATACCCTCTTTATATCTTCCTCAAAGATTCCCTTGATACATGAGTAGAGATGGGAAGGTAGGAAAATGGGCTGATAGTTATGGATAATTATAGTTCTTTTGAGGGGGATTAATGATAGTACCTATCCCCCCATCTTATCCTATATCATTTCAGATAGCTTGGGGATCAGTTTTTCAATGCTTTGTAAATACCATCTCCAGCATGTATTTCTTCTATGTGTTATTGATCTAGATCAAGCATTCTTTCCATCTTTTGCTTTTGTTTGTTTTTATGTAATATTTCTGTTTTTTAAGTAGCATATTTGGGAATGGAATGTAGAGTTCAAAATGGATGACTCCACCATCATTGATGGAGAAAAGAATTTGTAAAAAAATTATTATAGGTCTTTTCTATTTTTATCTGATATTTATACTTCTAGTTTCATCCTTAAATGCCCTCTGGATGATTTTACTTAGTTGGGTTTCTTGCCAAGCTTTCTGTAAACTTGTTTTTTCCCCTCTGATGTTTCTCACTGTTTTATGAGGTGAGGATGCTCTTATTCTTTCCCCATTAACTTTGGGGTAGTTAATCCACTCGACTTTGGCACTCTGCCCTGGGCTTGAGTTATTCTGATCTATAGGTGAACAAAAACTCACTTGAATCATTATATGTAGCCTACACCTACTTGCCATCCACCAGGAATCCAGGGTCTACCTAGCATCTTGTCATCTTCTCTGCCTTTATTCTCCTCACTCCTAACATTTTTCCCACTTGGCATAGCCACCCTCTGTATCCAAACCTTCAGGGACCATGTCCAATTCCATCTCTAAGGGAGATCATCTCCTCTGTTTTAGAATTTCACCCTGGGGCTGAGCTGTGAGGATTGTTAGGTGGGTGATTGTGTGCAATTTCATCAGACTCACTATATCCAGTCACTATCCCCCAATCATATTTCATATCCTCCAAATCCCTAGTCAATCACCAGAAAACCACCTCATACCCTTGAAATGAGAACATTAATCACATCAGTAGTATCATTTCTACTAGAAAGGACATGACAATCACCTGCTCTGTGGCTCCAGTTACAGGTAATCCCTGTGACTTCCTAAGCCAAAACTCCCTTCCCTGGCCACCATCCCTCTATGTGTCGTATTCCTCTATTAAAATACAAACTTTTTGAGGGGAAGGGTAACTTGAGTATTTGTATCCTCAGAACTTAGTACATAGTAGGCACTTAATACTTCTTCATTCATTCGTAAAATTTTAGAAATGATTTTATATTCTAAATTGGTGATACCCTTGGTTGCAATACCTCTCCTTTTCAAGGAGATCCACTGTTTGATTGTGAAGGCCCTTATTTTGGCTCTTCCAGGGCACTTTCATTGTAAAGTCTTTTTCAGCTCAGATTCTTCACTGTGCTCAACCTCAGGTGTTAGGACTCTTCTGCCTCTTTTGCTCTGACTTTAGTGAAATGAGTTCTTTTTCCTTTTCTTTTTGGAGAGGGGAAGGCAAGGCAATTGGGGTTAAGTGACTTGCCCAAGAGGCTAGTGTTAAGTTTCTAAGGCCAGATTTGAACTCAGATCCTCCTGACTCCACCTAGCTGTACCGTGAAATGAGTTCTTAAGGAGAGTCTAGCTCATTCAACACCTTAGTCCAATAGTTACACTTCCACATCTTCCCAGTCCCTTCCATTTGGGTTCAGTTCTGTTCAACATGTATTCAGCCATTCATTATTTATTCATTCATTCATTTATCTGTCTCTCTCTCTATCCCTACTTTGAATAAGGAACTGAGAAAAGCAAAACAAAACAAAATGAAAAACAGGTGCTACTGTCAAGGAGCAGACAACAATATTTACTCAGATTAGTAAATAAAAGATAATTCTAGGTGGGTAAAAACATTAAAAATTGGTGGTAGTGGGATCAGGAAAGACTTCTTATAGTAGGAGGCATCTTTACTGAGACTTGAGGGAAGCTAAGTATTCTAAGAGGTAAAGTGAGGAGGGAGTGTCTTGTGAAATCCCAGAGGCAGGAGATGGGAAACCAGGAGAAGCCAGTTTGACTGGAACATGGAATGTATAAAATGTGGTATAGTAAAATAGGTGTAGAAAGGTAGGCAGGACCAAGCCTGTAAAGGTCTTTAAATATCAAGCTGAGGAGTTTGTATTTTATCTTAGACTTAGGGAATCATTGAAGATTCTTGAGTGGAGGGTCAGAGCATTAGGAAGATTGTTTTGGCACTGTGTGGCAGATGGAATGAGAAGGGAAATCAATTAAGAGACTACTACAGATAATACAGGGAGAGATGGTAAAGGCTTGAACTGGGGTGGGGGCTGTGACATGGAGAGAAGGGGGCAAATGTAAAAGACGCTTTCACTCACCTAGAATAATCTTTTGTTTACTGATCTGAGTAAATATTTTTGTCTACTCTGTGACAGTAGCACCCATTTTTCATTTTTTTATATGACTTGATATGACTTGATTGATAAGCCTTGACAACTGATTGGGGTGGGGTGAAAGAGAGAAGGGAGGAGAGAAAAGGATGACATAAATAGTGTGAACCTGGATGAATGGAGTCTCATAGCTAATGCCTTACCAGGGTGCCTTACTTCAAAACACATCTAGAAGCAGAGCAATGTACTTAACCAATTTATGGTTGAGGTACCTTTTGTGTTGTAGATATATTGCTGATTATGGGTGGACAGTGGGAGCATGAACATGAGGAATGGAACCTTCAACTTTCTCCATGGAGTTAAGTCACATCATCTGAAGCAAATCTTCAAAGTATTGTGGCAGCGGGTAGAAACAGCAGAGGGGCATAAATAGGGAACCCCAAAAAGGATGAGATCTTTTTGCTATTGCTTGTGATTTTTGAGACCTCTGACTCCCCCAGTTTCCTTTCTCTTTATGATGCCATCACTATTGCTGTATATTGATTTTCCTAATTTTGGTTTTGTCTCCAACCAGGCTCTGCTCTGTACCTGGGGAGAAATGAGAGGACTCCCTTCCATTGTCCGTAATCAAACATTAAGACTTTCAGATATTACTGCTGCTGGTTTTGTTTCTTGACTTCAGCAGAGATGTGATGAACATTTCTCTCTCTAAATGACTGAGGACTGAACACATTTTGCATCGCTGAAAGTTTTGCACAATGGAGAGGAGACCAAAAATATATTTTCTACAGCCTTCAACTCCCCAGGAGCTCTGTGGGAGAAGGGAAGAAATGTGTTCTGGCTACCTTTCTAGGGGTAGGCTCAGTAGAATGTGATTTTGCAGTATGACCTATGTAGCCCTCTTTCAAAACTCAGGGGCTGTAAGACTACTAGGAAGATCTATAAAAAGCCCTACCCCTCTTCTTTTCCAGATTCCTGCTGCTCACAATATTTTTGGATGATGGAAAATCTAGGTGGCTAACTGGTGTTTGGGCACAGAACAGCTTAGGGATGATTTGTTACTTCCGTATTTTCATTTTATGATGGAAATGAAAAAAGAGAATACTGACCCTGTGTTCATCTGTGATTACCTAGATTGGATAAATCAAAATGGAGAGACACTGTAATGGTGGGCTCTTGAGCTAAAACTTTATTTTCTTCTCTTTTTAGGTTTCATCCAAATATTCTTAGTTCTGGTCAGATACAACAAGTACCCCAAGTCAATTTTGGTTCTAGGTGTGTACATCTGCTACTAGTGGTATGCCTGTATGCTTATGTAATGCATTAAGGTGCTTTGTAAACCCTCAACCACCATATTTTGTTTCTGTCCAGTCATTTCAGGCATGTCCAGCTCCTTATGGCCCCATTTGGGGTTTTCTTGGCAAAGTTACTGGAGTGCTTTACCATTTCTTTTTTTTAAAGCAATTGGGGTTAAGTAACTTGCTCAAGGTTACACGGCTAGTCATTATTTATGTGTGGGTGCTCATTTTCTGAGGCCGGATTTGATCTCGGGTCATCCCAACTCCGAGGCCGGCGCTCTTACTCACTGCGCCACCTAGCCGCCCCTTTAGGGCAATTGGGGTTAAGTAACTTGCCCAAGGTCACACGGCTAGGTTTTTGTTTGTGTGGGTTAAGTGTCTGAGGCTGGATCTGAACTCAGGTCCTTCTGACTCCAGGGCCAGCGCTCTATTCACTGCGCCACCTAGCCGCCCCGCTTTACCATTTCTTTATCCAAAAAGACCCTAGATAAATGTTAGTTATTATTATAGAGGTAATAGATGGAGTAGTTCATAGAGTTGTATTGAGAGGGTCATGAAGATCTAGGGGTCACATGCTGCCTCAGATAATTACTTGATGTGTGATCCTAACCAAATCCCTCAGTTACTCTCAGATTCAGTTTCCTCACTATAAAATAGAGATGATAAAATGGCACCAACCTCAGAGGGCTGTGAGGATCAATTAGGATAATATATGTAAAAGTGCTTTGTAAACCTTAAGGCATAATATAAATGTGAGTTATCACTATGAAATGAAAGCAGTGGGTCGCCTGACTAATCTTGTCTCTACTTTCTCCCTTCTGCAATCCATCCTTCACAGGAGCTGCCAAAATAACCACAATAATCAAAAACCAATGTCAAAAACCTTAAATGGCTCCCTGTTGCCGTAGAAAATAGAGACTTCTTAGCTTGATATTTAGGGCTTTCCACAGACTGCTTCCTCTCCAGCTTTATTTCATAGTGCTCTTCTTAATGCATTCTGTGTTCTAGACGGACTAAACTCAACTATCACCCCCTTTCATGCATTTGCCACACATTTCCTGAAATTCTTTCTCCTTATTTTTGTGTTTCAGCACCCCTTTCTTAAAGGCTCAGTTCAGCCTTTCCTATACCTCCCATCCCAATTGAGTGTTCTTTCTCTCTTTCAAATTTTCCAGGATCAGTTTGGAATTCCTATTTGTTTCCATTAAACCTTCTCCCATAGGATACTTAGCTGTGTATAGTTTATATTTATCCTAGCAGATTTTAAACCTCCTTGAGATTAAAGAGTGTGTTACTTTTTATTTTTTTAAAAATCCCACAGCACCTAGTAGAGTACCTTCCCATGGTATTCTTTTAATAAATGTTGGTGGAATGAATAAGTGTGTTTGTTTAAAAATCCCTTCCAGCTCTGTGATTATATGAATTCTATTAGTTTTGGGGAAAGAACATTATGTAGTAATAAAACTACCTATCCTATGAGCAAAAGAAAAATCAAGAAGGAGCTGATTACAGAAGAAAATTTCTGGAAGAATCTAGGGAGGAAGTCTAATGTATTTGTAATGCAAATGTGTTCAAAGACCAATCACTGCTATTTGGGGTTGCATACCTTAGAGAGTATGTCTGGGAAGATGGAAGAGGCACTACCTTCTTTTTGCATACTGGCCTTCCAGTTTAAAGTCTTTGAGGCCAAACTGAGCTGTGCTTTCTATGACAGGAGAAAGCAAGAAACATTTTCTGTATATTTGCCTTCATTTTTCAAAATGTACCACATCTCTCTCTTGATGGAGGAGAATTCTAAACTCTGGGGATAGTTACTGATGTTTTGTAGTCCTTAATGCTGCTTGAATGATTCTTGTCTCTAGCATTAAGAAGCTTGCCGGACATTGAAAATATCCATGCTCAGCCTGATTTAATCCCTCACTCCCTTTTGTCCCTTTACAGCTTATGTGTAATTGAACACTTTAGTCTTTGGAATCCTATCCATCTTTCAAGGTCCCCCGTCTTGGGAAGCCTTGTGCGACTAGCCCCAATCCCCAACCCCAATCCCTGCTGATCTCTCCCATCCTCTGATGTCTTATGGTACTTAAGAGTGCCCTAATTGTTTCATATGGGTTATCCTTAAAGGCAGGGCCCATATCCTGTATGTTTTTTTGTCCCTCACAACATCTAGCAGAGCAGGACTCATAGAGCTCAATGAATCCCTATGGTAGATCTGCACAACTTGGCAGCAGGTAGGGGCCAAAATTAAAATAGGCTGCACTTCTTTGGTAGCAGGTAGGTTAGACTAGAGACAGACTGGTGATGGTTGGTTGCCAAAAGTCATGTGACAAACAGGAGCGTGTGCAGTGGCAACCCTATTTTTTTCATGGGCCCCAGAAATCCTTTGGAGACCCAATCAGCCATATATGTTGTGCTGGCCTGCCCTATGGGTTTGATTAGTAGGTAGAAATGAGAAGTGAGGACCCTGAAGTTAGGGACCCTGTTTAACATAAATACTGTAAGAGGATGCTATCAAAGAGAGAGCCAGGCAACTCTCAGCCACTCTGTTAGCATGGGGTGGATGCAAAGACTCCGAGAATCCTACCTGTTATTGTGAAATCATTTGCAAACTGGAGGGACTGGAAGGTCACAAAAGCATGTCCTGGGCATGCCTTCCATTGCCTTGTGCCATGTATGTTCTGCATGTCCCTCTAATTACAGCCTCCTTATTATCCAAAATGTGACTTCATTTTCTTTCGCTGGACACCAGTTGCTATCAGTTTTATGAACCTGATCTTCTTAGTCTACTTTTGTCAAGACTGATGCAATCCAACAATTATAGTCCAACTATGTGAAAAACCCTGGAGATAGAAAAACAAAGTGAAAAACCATTCTTGCCTTAAGGAACCTTATAGTCTCCTGGAAGATGGAGAGATCCATCATGTAAGCAGGTAAGAATATACATTAGAGGCAACTAAATGCCTCAATGATAAGAGTGCTAGGTGAAGAATCGGGAAGCCCAGACAGTGACTAGCTGTGTGATTCTGGGATAGTCCACTCAATCTCTCTTTGACTCCACTTGTTCATCTGTAAAATGGGTGGTGGGAGGGTTTGAACTTGATATCCCCAAGCTCCTTTTCAGTTCTAAATTTATGATCCTACAACTAAGGAGGCAGTGGGTGGTTCAGTGGATAGGGCAGTGGGCCTGGAGTCAGGAAGACCTGAGTCCAACACTTCCTAGCTGTGTGATCCTGGGCAGGTCACTTAATCTCCTATTGCCTGACAAAATGAATCTACTAGAGAAGGAAACAGTAAACAACTCCAAGAGAACTCCAAATGGTGTCATGAAGGGTTGGACATGAGTGAAAATAAGAACTGAGGAGATAGAGGGAACTAGGAAATGCTTCTCCTAAGAGATCACACATAAACTGAAACTTACTGAGAAGGTAAAGTTTGTATAGGGGATAAATGTAAAATTTGAGTGGAGTAAGATAGTGAAAGGTGTTATTTATTTTTTTAATTCTTTAGTTTGTATTCAGATACCATCAGTTTTTTCTCTGGGGATGGATAGCATTTTTCATCTCTAGTCCTTCAGAATTGTCTTGGATCATTGTATTACTGAGAATAGCTAAGTCATTCACAGTTGATCATCTTAAAATATTGCTGTTACTTTGTACACAGTACATTTCACTTTGCATCAGCCCATGTCAGTCTTTCCAGGTTTTTCTGAGAATACCCTGCTCATTTCTTATAGTACAATAGTATTTCATCATAATCACATACCACAACTTGTTCAGCCATTTCCCAATTGATAGGCATTCCCTCAATGTCTAATTCTTTGGCCTTAGAAAAGAATTGCTATAAATATTTTTTGTACATATAGATCCTTTTCTGTTTTTTTTTTAATCTCTTGGTATACAGACCTGTGAAGGGCTTTAATGCTGAGCTGGGAGTTTTGGGTTTATCCTGGAAGTGACAGGGAGTCACTGAGATCGATTGGTAGATTTGTGCTTTAGGAAGATTATTTTGGTAGATAGACAGGAGAAGGAAGACACAAGAACTTGATGATGATCCAATTATGAGGTTGTTACAATAATCCAGGTGAGAGGCTATAAAGTGTTGGAGTAGGGTAGTGTCTGAGTGAGTGGTGAGAAGTGGGAATGATGGGAGTTGTTGTAGAAGCAGAATTAATAAGACTTGGCAACCAATTGCATATGGAAGGCGAGGGCTAAGGAAGAATCAAAGATGATGATGAGGTTGCAACCTTGGTTACCAGAAGGAGGATTGTGCTCACCACAGAAATCACCTTCCTTGGCCTTCATTCTGTCTTAGCTGATATTGTCACCTGAGGAGATGCTAACAGCTGGGAAAACACGACACTCGCTTTGCTTTGGGCCTCTGCCATATGTGGTATAATGCCAATTTAAAGGCCATGCACTCATCAAGGGCCTTTTTTTCTACCTTGTTTATTTTTAATTGTTTAGGTCCCTTGACATTGGGAACATCTGGCCCCCCACATAAACAGGCTCCTCTCGTCTCCTCAGCATCACAGACCTTCTGCAGACCCACTGTTCTGTGCTCCTTCCAAAGCAGCAGATTAATTAAACATTTCAGAGAAGATGGACTTTTTAAGCACTAGCTTCATTAGCATGTGTGTGCTGGAAGGCCCAGCAAAGTAAAATGCGCTTATTTGTATGTTAATAAGCTAACCCAAGCCCTCTGGAGCCCAGATGAGCTTTGCAGTTTTCTCAACTACGCTTGGAAAATTCCCTGTTTGAAAAAAATCGTTCACACTCAACGGTGTGACTAACGCAGCCTTGCAGAGAGCTTTACAAAAATCTGTCAGCCTACAATATGATCCGTGTTTACAGATGTCGTAGAGATGATGGCAAGGAGTATCAGTGATGGGAAGAAGCAGAGAGCACCAGGGCTCTGGTTGGGTGGTCCATTTGTAAAGTACTGCTTAGTCCAGTGTTATAGGAAATATCAGCATTACATACTGGTGTGTTCTATGCATGTAATTATGTAAATATTCGACAGTTATTAATAATGATCCCTTATATTTTTATAGCACATTAGAATCTTCAAACACCTTACACGTAGACTCTTTGAATTGATCTCATACCAGAGCAACTGGAATATGCTAAAGGCCAGTAATCTCTCTAGGGCTCTTTTTGGCAATGGCCAGTAGTGTGGCGTGCTAAACACTGGGGTGTGCTGGAAAACGTTGAACAGTTGGTAGTTGGTTCTCCTCCCTGTTCTCCCTCCCCCACTACCATATACACCATGCACTTTTAAGTTTGATGCACATCATTAACATCTTCTCTATCACTTAAGTCTACACAATCAATAAAACAGTAAATCATGGTTTAGTTTGGATCATTTGCGGATTTCCTAGGTCTAAAGGTTCAGACTGAAAATTTAACAATTGGCTTTTGCAAGCAAGATAGAGATGACTCCAGCACACACCTGGCTGAAAAGTCACTGAATATATGTGTGTGCATGTGTATGTACACACATATACACATATATGCATATACATACACACAGTTTTACTTGAGAGAAGTATTAAAAGAGGAGTAGCGGGGCGGCTAGGTGGCGCAGTGAGTAAGAGCGCCGGCCTCGGAGTTTGGATGACCCGAGATCAGATCCGGCCTCAGAAAATGAGCACCCACGCATAAATAATGACTAGCCGTGTAACCTTGAGCAAGTTACTTAACCCCAATTGCTTTAAAAAAAAAAAAAAGAGGAATAGCAAGCACATAGAGTATTGGGGGAGGCAGAAAATTTCTAGCTCAATAAAATCTCAGAAAATAACATCAAGAATGTGATCCTTAAGAATGATCCTAAAGGTAGGAGATACACAAGTATTTCTGCAAAGAGGACAGAGAGAGTTTAAAATCTGGGGCATAGTGGTACAATGGATGGCATGCTGGAGGTGGAGTCAGAGAGACAGGTTCAAACACTGGCATTCTGCTGAGTGCCTCAGCTTCAGTGTCCTAACCTTTGTGGTGGTCATAATGATAGCACTCACTTTACAGGGTAACTGTGATGGTCAAATGTGATCACAGGATTACTGATTTAGAGCTAGAAAGGAACTCAGTGTTTCAACCCATCCTCCACCCCTCCACCCATTTTACTGATGGGGAAACTAAGGTTCAGGGAGGTTAAATGCCTTACGTCTAGGATCACACAGGTAGTAAGTAGCTGAGCAGGAATCTGATACCTCACTTTAGAAGATAATGTACTGGAAGCACTTGGCAAATCTTCAGGTGCTATATAAATGTGAATATTATTATTACTAATACCTCTCCTCCTTGATATCAAGCAGGACTCTCATACAACTTCCAGTAAAGAGCAGAAGAGTCTTGTTGGACAGCAGCCCACTTCTCTACCTCACAGAATGAGAAAATGCAGAGACCAGAGCTCTCAGAAGTTCATCCCTCAATTGTCCTGAAGTGTCTGATCTCATGCTAGAATCTTTGCCTGTCTTTCAGCTCCTCCCATTTAAGAGTTGGGGACAACATGTACTCCAAGCTCTGTGAGGTCTGAATATCACCAGAGGAGTGTCCCTTTACAAGGAGATTAATCAGTGTGTGAATCTAAGGGGGTACTACCTTATTAATAACAGAAAACCTTCTACTCAGTCCAGTTACATGATTACTTTGGGGGCCTACTTTCCTGAAACTTATTAGTTTGGCTGAAACCAGGTAGGGGAAGGGTAAATCCTAATACTTTCTCTTACCCCCTTCCAACATACGTATATACACTCTCAATTCCAAGCAGCTAGTAGGTGACTACATGTCAGTTGATAATTATGTTATTCCTGAGGTTGTTGAGTAATATTGTCCTAACTTTATATGTACATATATGGTATGTGAATATACATGAATGCAAATCTATATTACTTTTTGGTTTATTAATTGCTTTCTTTGTATCTTATAAATTTGACTGTAAGCTTCTTGTGGGAAGAGACCATATCTTAAAAAAATTTTTTGTACCCCATTGTATCTAGTCCCGTGTTAGGCAGCTATTTTAGGTAAGCAGTAAGACATAAGGTGGGAATGCTAATGGTATATCTAGAGAACAATGAACAGATCATTTTGTCTGGAGGGGACAATTCCTAGAAAATAGTAGGAGATTGGTTTGGAAAGGTGAGATGGATTGTCTATTGGAGGGCTAGAATGCTTGGCTAAAGGGTTGGGACTTTATTCTTAGACAATAAGGAAGGTCACTGAGTATTGTTGAAAGTATATTTAAGAATGAGAATGACCCATTGCTTTGTTAAGGTTGCTAAAGGTCTAGAGAATTATGCTGCTTCCTTCCCATGGCCTTTGACTCCCCAGGGATAGAGGTACTCCGTAAATATTTGATAACTGATTGACTTGCACTTTTAGTTTGGTTGCCTATTTTTGTGGACTGTAGGCATGTGATAACTTGAATGACTATGACCAATAGCTTATTTGTGAACTTATGATGCAGTATGACCTAGTACTTTGGTGAACTTGGTGTTTTAATTGAACTAGTTTCAAGAAAATTCATAGGATTAGAATTTGAAGGGACTTTTGAGCTATCTCAGCATGCCTGTGGTGAAGTTGGATTATAAGTATTAGAAATACAGCAGCAATGGTGAAAGGAAATAGGAATTAGAGAGTATGTATGGGGAAATGTATGTCACTTTATGTTCAAACTGGGTCTCAGATTTCATGTGAATTTCAAAGATGCCCCAAATCTCATAGATGCATAAACATCTTATCAACTGTGCTTGGGAAGAGATAGTGAGTGAGGATAGAGACATCAGAAATCAGACTGGGCCAAAAACAGTGTGGTCTAAAGTAAAGTTAGACCTGGATTCTACTCCTTGCTCTATCTTTAGCTAAGTAACCTTAGGTAAGTGATTTCCCCTCTTTGGGTCTCTCTTACCTCCTCTTTAAAATGGGAATAATAAAGTTTGACCTACTTGTCTCTCAGGGACACTTTGAGGATCAACTGAGCTCAATTAATTAACAAACCTTTATTAACCTTAACTGTTTGCCAGAAACAAAGGTGAAACAAAGAAATAAAACAGTCTTTGTCCTCAAGGAGCACACGATGGGTAGAGCTCTGGGCCTAGAGTCAGGGAAATGAGTTCAAATCCACCCTCATATAGTTCTGTGATCCTGGGCAAGGCACTTAACTTTTGTTTGCCTTAGTTTCCTCATCTTTAAAATGAGAATAACACAGGGGTGGCTAGGTGGTGCAGTGAATGGAACACCAGCCCTGGAGTCAGGAGGACCTGAGTTCAAATCTGGCCTCAGACACTTGACACACTTACTAGCTGTGTGACCTTGGGCAAGTCACTCAACCCCAATTGCCCTTCCAAAATAAAAGCAAAAAAAAAAGGGGGGGAATAATAATAGTACCTATCTCTCATGATTGTAAGGATAAGATAAATGAGAAATATAAATGAGATAAATATAAAGTACTGTAAATGCCCAAATTAACTATAAAGGACATATGAAAAAAGATACTATCTGCATCCAAAGAACTCATAAACAGAAGTATATATAGAATAATTTTACATATATATATACATACACACACACACACACACACATATATATATATATATAATGTTTATTTGTGTCTAGAAGTAGTTGTCTCTAGCGTGGGGGGGAGGAAAAATTTACATGATAATTTTATTATATATTTTTTAAAAATAGCAAGTTGTACATAATAGATTTGCAATTTCATGTACAATTGTCTTTTTATTGTACTGTTATGGAAAAGCTTGTTTTATTGCATAAATTTAAAAAAATTAAATACAGTTTTAAAAAGGCACTTAGCATAGTTCTTAGCACATAGTAGGCACTATATAAATCATAGCTCTTATTATTATTGGAAAATAACACAGAGGAACATAAACACATGTATAATATGTATGGGATGGTTTTAGGGGGTCAGCACTAGCAGCTAAGGGGGTCAGCAAGGACATTGTGTAGGAGGTAGTGTTTGAGCTGAGTTTGGAAGAAAACTCGGGATTCTGAGAGGCAAATGAGAGGTGAGAGTACATTCCAGGCAGAGGACAGTCTACATTAAAGGAATGGAGTTGTGGTTAAGGGATTCTGAAAATCTTATAAAGCACCATGTAAATGTGCTATTATCATTCAACAACTAGGTTCAGAAGTCATTGACTAATTGTGTACCTGGATAGAATAGCTTGGAAAAATTGACCCATAGCAACAATGGTTATTCAGCATTCAGCTGCTTCTTGAATTCTTTCTCCAGTAAACTCAGTCTAGTAAATGTAGACTATTTGGAGGTAGGGGCAGTTAGGTGGTGCAGGTATAGAGCACCAGACCTGGAGTCAGGAAGACCTCAGTTAAAATCCTGCCTCAGACACTAGCTGAGTGACCCTGGGCAAGTCACTTTAAGCCTATTTGCCTCACTTTTCTCATCTGTAAAATGACCTGGAGAAGGAAATGGCAACACACTCCAGTATCTTTGGTGAGAAAACCCCAAATGGGATCAAGAAGAGTCAGACACAACTGAAACAACAGAAGATCAGGTCACTGTTTCTGTCCTGGGGTGGATATACCTCCAGAAAGAGGGTAGTGAGGGAGAAAACCAGAAAAATTTTACTTGAGTAAAATCTACTTGGCCAGCATGGAAACAGATATAGGGAAGATTAGCAAAGCTGTAAGGTTCAAAAGTGGAGCCAACTGGAAAGCAGAGGATGGTCAACGAGTCTGAAGGGCCAGCACCCTGAATAGCCAGCTGGACAGAGTAGGATTGGAACCTAGAAGTCAGGGAGCAGCTGGGGAGGGAGAGATTTTCTCCATGCTGCTGGAAGGTGAAGAGGGGATGGGATCCTACAAAAAAAAAGACAATAGCCAGGCAACCCAACCCCAGGCCATTCCGTGTATAAAACAGAATGATTTCTTACATGCTCAGTCAACAGGTGGGCTCTAAAATGAAGGAAATGATCTGAGCTGTCTAAAGCTGGATACAATTAAGGAACATTCACTGGTTTAATTGAAATCTTAACATGAGCTGTTTATGAAACGCTCAGATCTGAACTCTGCAGCTGCAAGCGTTTAATTTTAAGATTTAAAGATAAATAACTGCTGCCTGCCTAACAGGTTGCTGTGACTGAATAGTGAATATTCTCTGTGCTTAGAGGGAATGGGGCTTTTTTTAGCTTTGGTCTCTCTTTCTTTGATAGCTGAGTAGGGTGCCTGCACTAGCCCTAGCCCTCAGCAGTCAGCTGCCCTACTTTGCTAAAGGCCAAAATTAAAATGAAATCCAAAATGATCATTTCCCCTTCCCGTGGCTAATAAACAATGGCAGCCTCATTAATGGTTCAAACAAAGGCTAATTAGGGATCGATCTAGAAGGGACCTCCAAGGCCATCTAGTCCAAAGCCCTCATTTTACAGATGGGGAGATTGAGGCAACAAAGTTGGTTACATGATTTGCCCAAGGTCACCCAGGTAGTAAGTAGCAGAATCAAAGATTTAAATTTAAGCCTTCTCATTCCAATTCCTGTGCTCCCTGCACCGTTCTAAATGTCTCCCCCAATCTCTGAGTAGACTGCTTCCTTTTACCATCTAGGAGTTGTCTGGGATAAAGCCTATTGATTGGTCAATCCCTCTTATTTTTAGCCAGTGTGTAGATATTCTCTGAGCAGCTAAGTGGGGTAGTACACAGAGTGACTGCTCTGGAGTCAGGAAGACCTGAGTTCAAATCCAACATCAGACACTTGCTAGTTGCATGCCACTGGTCAAGTCACTTAACCTCTGATTGTCTGGATCCACTACAGAAGGAAAGAGAAGACCACTCCAATATCTTTGCCAAGAAAATCCCAAATGGGGTCATGAAAAGTTGCATACTACTGAAACAAACAAATAGCAACAAAAAGATATTCTCTATGGTATTGGTTTTCAAATGGGACCATGGGAGACCCCAAGGAGATTAACCAATGATTAACCAATTAGAGGATAGAAAGATGGATTACATCCCCCCTTCCATAATCAATCTGGGACTTGTCTACAACACAACCAACTACACCTACCCTTATATCCCAACAGTATCTGACTCTCCCTCCTTCCTCTGATGTACAGCCTCCCAAATCCTAACAATAGGTATTGCCCCTCAGGGCAATCATTACCTAACCATTACCAGAATCATCACAGTAACAACTGCACAGCCATCTCTGAGAAAATTACCTGCTTGCCTTACATGATCACCTCCTTTATCAGTTCCTGGCTTCAGCAGGTACCTGAGAAGGCAGGTTCTGTGTTTCAGGGCAGTGACCAGTGAATAAGAGCCCTATCTTTTCTCTTTTTGTTTTGAGATGGACAGAGCGGGTCACACGAGATGAGCTGGCCTGGAAGAGTTTTGATCTTCATTATAGATCTCATTTTCTTCCCCCCTACCCCAAACTTACTCCTCTTCCAAGCCTCCCTATTACTGTTTTGGGCACTACTATTCTAGGCACCCCAGTTTCACAACCTCAGTGTCATCTTCAATTCCTCATTTTCTCTCATCCCATATGTCTGATCAGTTGCCAAATCTTGTTTCTACCCTCACAACATCTCTGGCATCCATGGTTCCCTTCTCTCTACCCCATAGCCATCACCCTAGTTCAAGATCTCATTCCTGACAATTGTAACAGGCTCTTAATTGGTCTCCTTGCCTCATATCTTCAGCTTTTTCAATCTAGCCTCCATATAGCAGCCAGTACTCATTTTTCTCAAGTGCAGTTTTGAATATGTCCCTCTCCTATTCCATAAAAGCTGATGACTCCCTATTGATTCTAGGAACAACGTCACTTCATTTTTATCTCATTCTTTTTAAATGTCTATTTTAATGCATTTTAAAATGTAGGTTATTATTAGTACGATTGAACATGTATATAATTTATAAATAGGTGAATACCCACACATCATGGGTGGGGGGCAGGTGTGCTTATTTATTTATTTTTACTGATAATCCATGTTTAAAAAAAATGTTTCAAGATCACTACTCTAAGGCACAGGCCAAGTCCTGGGGCCAATAGGTAGATAAGTAGAAGTGGTTGTTGTTGCTCTCTTGCTTCAATAATATCTAAACCTTTGTGACCCCATTTGGGGTTTTCTTGGCAAAGATGCTGGAGTGGTTTGCCATTTCCTTCTCCAGTTCATTTTTACAAATGAGGAACTGAGGTAAACAGGGTTAAGTGACTTGCCCAGGGTCACATAGCTAGTGAATGTCTGAGGCCAGATTTGAACTCAGCAAGAGGAGTCTTCCTGACTTTAGGCCCAGAACTCTACCACTGTGCCATCTAGCTGTCAAAAGAAGTTCTCAGGGAGGCTCAAATCCCCTGAGCCACATTTTGATAGTACTAAGGCCTATCTATGGTGGTTGAAAGCCCCCTTGTTTGGGGAGTATGAATACGTTAGCAGCCAGTTCCTGAGATGTTCCACTCCCTGCTTCCTTCAGCATGAATCAGCGCCAGTCTTGAACCTTAGCACCATGTCCCCTACCACCAATGCTTGCTCCTGCTTGGTTCAGGTAAGAACCCCTTAAAAACCTACTGGCATTTACCAGTTTCAGGGCCCAGTTTCACCAAGAACCTCCAAAAGACCTATTTCAATCATCCATGATTGACCCCTTTATACTATATTTCCCTTTAAGAAAAGTTTTGCTCTGTCTGCTTGATTCTATGTTCTGATTTGCTCTGACCTTCATTGTAATTGTACTTGGGAATCCCCAAACATTATTCAAAACTACATTTAGGACGCAGGAGACTGAGGGAGTGTAGAGGCAGTGCCCACAGTCAAACATTCTTCTGATGGTATCTTTTATACTGGGAGGTGTGCTGTCCTGAAGAGAGCTAGTTTCAGTCAGGAAGATCTAGACACAAATTCTGCCTCTGATACTTTAACTATGTCTTCCTGGACAAGTCACTTAGCTCACAGTGCCCCAGGCCAACTCTCTAATGTGTAGAGTAGGCACTGATTTCCCATCTGATCTAATAAACATTTATTGAGTATCTACTATGTGCCAGGCTCTGTGCTAAGTTCTATTTATTCAAAAGAGGAACTCCCTAGATGGATGGAATCACAGAGCTGGAAGAGTCTTTCAATGTGATATCTATCTCCTGCCTAATTCCTTGTTTTTAATGTGTTGAAGCCAGTCCTAGGAATGATTCTTGACTTTAGTTCTCAGGAGACTGTAGTATTCCATGATGTTCAGTAATCTAAACATCACTTGAAGAGTGCTGGTGTTAACTAATGGACCTCTGTTTCAGAAAGAACCTTGGGAGTCATTGAAAACTTCAGTTTCTCAGAGACCCATTCTGTTCTCCCTGATTCATGTTATAGCCTTTTAAAAGTCTCTGAAGTAGCCAATGTGTGGGGAAGTATTATTAACTCCTGGCTTACTGTAAGTGCTGTAGCTATTGTGAGATTAGCCCCTCTCCCTTTTTGCTTTAAGGTCTGCATGGCATTTTTTCCTTAGAAGTTCTTTTTTTGGAGGAGGGAAGGCAGGGCAATTGGGGTTAAGTGACTTGCCCAAGGTCACACAGCTAGTGTGTCCAGTGTCTGAGGCCAGATTTGAACGCTGGTTCTCCTGAATCCAAGGCCACTGCTCTATTCACTGGGCCACCTAGCTGCCCTGAAATCCTTCTTTTTCATAGTCACATCTACCCTAGGTTAGATCAGCTAGGTGGCCCAGTGGATAGAGCATTGGACCTGGAGTTAGGAAGATGTGAATAAATTGACCTTGGATCCAGGCCCTCATCACTTTGTGTCTGGACTATCGCAGTAGCCTTCTGGTTGGTCCTTCTTCCTCAAGTCTCTCCAAAGCCAGTCCATTCTCTATTCAATTGTCAGTGAAGATTGGGTATGAATGTCACCTTCCCAACTCAATAAACTCCAGTCACTCCCTGTCACCTCCAGGATCAAATATAAAATATTGTGACATTCTAAGCCATTTATAACCTGATGCCTTCCTGCCTTACATCTTCTCTGCCTGCCCCCTTTCCCAAAACTGTGTGATCCAGGGACACTGGCTTTGCTGTTCCTAGAACAAGATAATCCATCTTCTCTCTCCAGACAACTGGCTGCCCCTCAAGCCTAGAATGCTCTCCCTTCTTCCTCTTCTCTGCCTCTTGGCTTCCCTAGTTCTTTGAAATCCCAGATAAAATGTCACTTTCTACAGGAAGTCTTTCCTGAACCCCTCATTTCAGTGCCTTACTTTCTGTTATTTCCACTTTATCCTGTATATAGCTTGTTTGTATATAATTCTTTGAATATTATTTTCCTCATTAGACTGTAAGCTCCTTGAGGGCAGGGACTGTTTTTTTGCCTCTTTTTGTAACCCTGACATTTAGCACAATGCCTAGAATATAGTAAGTGCTTAATAAATGTTATTGACTGATTCAATTTCTTTACCTGTAAAACGGGGATAATTATATTATGTAATAATATGTATAATTATGTAATATAATATCAATGATAATAATAATACCTCCCAGGGTTGTTGTGGGGATAAAATGAGATGACATTTGTAAAGTGCTTCACGAATTTTAGGTACTATTATTACGAATATAGGATTATGAATGCAGAGCAGGAAGGAACTTAGATGTCACTTACTACAACCCCCTGACTTTAGAGATGAGGACACTGAGGCCTCGGAGATATAGTGATCTTCCTGAGGTTCCACAGATTGTAAGGCACAGAGGCAGAATTTGAACTCAGGTTGTCTGACTCCAAATCCTGCCTCCTTTTCCACTGGACCACAATGCCTCTTCCATGCTGAGGGAAGTCCTCTGATTTTAATGAAGGCTTTCAGGAGGACTGCTGTTTCTAGGCCCTTCTTTACAGAATTGAAGCCTCCAGGGCCAGTTCTAGGCAAAATTCAAAAAAAGCCGTGTGTCTTCAGCACTCTTCCTCTCCGCCCCCCCCTCCCCTTTCAGTGCTTCTGAGGTGTCTCCTGGGTGTCCTCTGGCTGCTTCTCAGCCTCCCTTAGACCCACCAGTGCCAAACAAGGGTCTCTTCTTTCCCACTGATAAAGGCTTAAGGCATTACCTTTTCCAGGGACTTTGCATTGTAACAGGGAAAGCTTCAAGCCTTTAGGGACCAAAAGGAGTATAATTCCAGACACCAAGAGTGAAGGAGGAGAGATATTTTGGGGCAGGCGGCTTTGTGGTTGTGGGGGTACTTCCTGGCACCTCTTAAATTACACCAGCAAGCAGCCTATTGCATCTATTTGTGGGGTTGGCCCAGCCCCAGGTGAATGCTTCAATGACACTTTGTGTCCCATATAATAAGGCCCCAGGTGAATATAGCCTCCAGCCTCTAATTCATTAGTATGATGAGTCTGAGAAAAGGAGGGGTGAGGTGGGCAGGGAAGATATTTTTTGTCTTGATTGAGTCTGTGAAAGGAAGAACAGGGCCACTTTATTTTACATAAAACCCATAGAGGTTCATCTTCTTAAATGTCCCTGTATTATGAGTAATTTATTTGTTGTTAACTCCAGCACAAGCACCAGCTTGGGAGGGTGCAGTACAAAAAATTTTGTTCTCTTAACAGAAGTGGTCTCAGAGTCAGGAAGACCTGAATTCAAATCCTACCTATGATACATTTTGGCTGTGTGACCGTGGGCAAGTCTCAGTGCTGAAGCTGCAGAGCAGGTGCTGACCTGTGTTTGAATCTCTGCCCTGGAGGGGGGGGGGGGTGTGTTTCATATACTGATGGAGTCATGGGGATGAATCAGTCTTACACTAGATTCCATCTTTTAGTGTCAAACCTTGGGGATGCTCCAGGTGTTAAAAGAGACATGTGACTTCAACATTGAAAGTCATTTTATACCTTTGTCTGTCTCTCTCGAGTTACTTGGTTTTGAACTCTCCCCACAGGAGACCCAGTGTGGTCTAGTGGATTGAGGGCTGGTTCTGGATTTAGGAAGCTCTGGGTTCACATTCTGCCTCTGATATTTGTGAGCTGTGTTAACTGTGGGCAGGTCATTTAAACCTCTCTAACTGCCTCAGTTCAGTCCTCCATAAAATGGGGGTAAGTAACAGCTGCAGTACCAAACTCACAGTGTTGTGAGGTTCAAGTAGTTGGTCAGGTTTGTACAATAGAAACTGAATTGAAAGTCAGAAGACCTGTGTTTGAATCTCTGCTCTGGGCCTCTGTTCCTCTTCAGTCAGTTAAACCAACAAGGAGATGGGGGTGATGTGGTGTGGTATTAAGGGCCTACTGTGTGCCATGCACTGGGCTAAGCACTGGGAATACACATGTTTGTGTTACAACACAAACAACAACCCACTCCCCAAACAAACCAGACCCCGCTCTCTGGGAATTCACAGTCTAATGCAATTATAAGACAAGAGGATTGCACTAAATAACCTCTAAGTTTCCTCTAAATGAATGACTCTATGATCCTGATCTGGAGATAGATGATATGAAATATTTTGAAAAATCTGAAGCCTTATTGTCACCATTATCAGCCTTTGTTTCCCTGGGTCACTCCTTTCCCTGACTTTTTTGACTGCTTTGGGGAGGGCAAAGTGGGGCAGAGGAAGGTGTTTGCCACAGGAACATGGTTTTGACATTCCAGGATGAGTCAGCTGCAGAGGGGGCAGGCATCATTATGGCCCCTATTGCTTGGTCAGAGGCAGATGCAAACACAAAAAGCTTTGTAGGTCACTGGTCCTTAATAGCAGTGACCAACAGGTTGGGGTTCTCTTCTTCTGGCAAACCTGGCTTAAACCCTCCTCTAGAAAGCCTTTCCTTAACACTCCAGCCTGTAGGGCTTTCCCCTCTGAATTCCTATAGTACTTACTATTTGTACTACTTCTGTAGCACTTATAAATAGCAATTCAAGGCATTATAAGGCATCACATGGCAATATAAATTTAACTCTGGTATTGTATTATTTTCTCATGTATGTACCTCGTGTGTCTTTAGGTAGACTATTAGCTTATTGAAAGCAAGGATGATGCCTTATAATTTTTTAGTGCTTTTGTATGTTACTGTGTTTCAGTGCTTATTACTCTGTACAAACATAGCTCAAGCACCCCTCAAAAATGAGCCTCAGTAGCTATCTTACATAAAAGGCTCCCTTTGGGTCAGTATCTGCGTAAAAAACACAGGTCAAAGTCCACATCTGATGTTTTACTTTTGACATATCAAACCATTAACATATTAACTTAAATCAAAGGCATGTAATTAAATAGAAGAGCAATTTAAGTAACAAATAGAATTCCTCTCCTCTCTCCCAAATTTCACCATCACAAGGAAACAGAACACACCTAGCTTGTTCAACTTTTGCTCCTAAGGCTGCATCTCAGACAAGACACCCCCTTCTGTCTGTGAAACTGGTGTTTGCTCCTTTCCTAAAGGGCTGTTGATGTTATTTGCTGGGCTGATGTTACTCCTATGCTGCCATTTGTTATTCTTAAAGAATTGTTGCTTATGGGAGGGTACTTACAGCTCTTTTTTTTTTTGGTAGCATAATCCCAAGCGATTTTTAGAATTTTCTTTTTAGATTGGCAGTTACATTCAGGCAGCAGAAGAAAAAAGATCCCTTAGGTTAAAATGTATTTTTTGATTTGCTTTTTCTTTCCCATAATGGCAACTCCTGAGGTGGATCTGCCATTTAAATTGGGATAAGCGCACTGTTTTCAGTTCCTATCATGCCCCTGGTTGCTACACTAAGGCTATGTAAATTACCCTAAAGCTGTACTTCAGCAAGATTGGCAGGGTGGAGTAAATCTGATGATCTTTGTCCTGAGTGCCTGAAGATGTTCTTAAATTATTCTCCAGTACAGAAAAGACCTTGTATATGAGATGACATATGAGCTGACCCTTTAAGGAAGCTAGGGATTATAGGATGTGGAGGTGAGGAAGAGTATTCCAGGTATGGGGAATAGTTTGTGCAAAGATATGGAGGTGAGATATAGAATGTGGTTTTAGAAGAATGGAAGGATCGTTTATCCTTTCTTCCTTCCTTCCTTCCTTCCTTCCTTCCCTTTCTTTATTCTTTTATTTTCCTCTCTTTTTTCTTTTATTTTCCTTTCCTTTCTTTCTCATTTCTTTTTTTTTTCTTTTTTCTTTTTGGAGGGCAATTGGGGTTAAGTAACTTGCCCAAGGTCACACGGCTAGGTTCTTGTTTGTGTGTGTTAAGTGTCTGAGGCCGGATCCGAACTCAGGTCCTTCTGACTCCAGGGCCGACACTCTACTCACTGCGCCACCTAGGCGCCCCTATCTTTCTCATTTCTTTCATTTCCTTTCCCTTTTCTTTAGAATGCAGCAAACATCTCCTGAAAATAGCTCCATAGATTTCTTGCCTCTTAGTGGTTGCTGATTTATACCACTTGCTTTCACCATCACTTGTGCACCCCCTATTCTATAATTTACCTTGTGTTCTGGATGTGCAGTAAATCCTTCAGATTTATGGCTTTTTCTCCCCCCAGGAGTTGGCATCTGTGGGGAGCCAATGGTCCCAGGGGTATGCTAGAGCCATCTCAAACTGGAGATGATTGTTGAATTTTCAGTGTGAGCATTTACACATCACAAACTGACAAACAACATATCAGGGCTTGATCTATTGTTTTGTTGATGGTTTAGACATAGTAAAGTGATGGATAAAATGTTAATAATGCAGATTAAATTTAAAAATGTGTTGCGCATAGTTATTTTTTTTTCTGGAGAACTGATTGGTCCCTTGAAGGAGTAGTCTCATGAAAATGATAAAGAAGTTGAGAAATGGTCCCAAGAGACTAAAAGCGCTAAAGCTACTATTTAGCCTGGAAAAGAGAAGTCTAAGAACAAACTTTGATTCTTTGATAGAAAAGGGAGGTGATGAACAGATCTTTGTTACAATTGAGAACAAGAACAGGGGAATAGATTTAAGTTTCAGCATAAGGGATTTAGTTAGGATTTAAATGGGGAAAAACTTCTTGACTCTGTGGATTTATAGATTTGAATGTATTACCCAGGGAGAATATAGGGATTTTTCAAAATGAGGCAGCCATATTTCTGGGAGTGTTGAGGTGAAATATTGGCTAAAAGGGGTGGGATAAGGAAGGATGTGCCCACTCTTTTAGACTTTGAATAGAAAACTGGAACTTAAGTTATAGAAATAGCTATTCTGTCTTGTAACTTCTGTAATGTTTCCTTATATTGATGGGTATTTAGTACCTTTCATTCTCCTGTCTTCATCATCCCCAAGTAGAGGAGTTGGGTGGGAAGGATACATGAGAAGTAGAGTTCAGGACATAATCCTTAAACATCTGAGATAGATATCTAGACAAGAAGAGTATAACATTGCCAAAGAGTGGTAGCACTAAATCTTGACCCATTTCCTACTCTATCATCATTATTTATGAGCTGTGTGAACCTGGGTCAGTACCATAGCCTCTGTCAATCTCAATTTCCTTTTTTGTAAAATGGGAATAATAATAACCCCTGGCCCACAGATATGTCGTAAGGATCAAAGGGGAGCAACCCAGAGCTCTGTGAAAGATATATTTTCAGGCCAATTTGAAATAAGGAGTCAGGGTCCAAAGCCTTGTGCTTTGCTCTGTCGTCATCCCATGACTTTCCTTCAGTGGGACTTGAAATCATCAATCTTTGGAAAAAAATCCATTCTCTAGGGGTAGCTAGGTGGCACAGTGAATAGAACATGGCCCTGAAGTCAACAGGACCTGAGTTCAAATTTGACTTCAGAAACTTAGCACTTACTAGCCATGTGACCTTGGGCAAGTCACTTAACCCCAGTTGCCCTGTCTCCCCCGCTCCAAGAAGCAGAACAAAAACAAAAAACCACCCATTCTCTAGTTGTATTCAAAAGCTCTATTTCCTCTTTGGTCTTTATCCTTGCAAAAGCAGGGCTCATAGAACTACTATGAAAATTGAAGTCTTGACTCCAAATGTAGTGTTCTTTCCACTGTGCCCTGTGTTCAAATCTTTCTTCAGACACTTATTGCTTGGATGGCCCTGAGCTAGTAACTTAAGCTTTCCAAGGCTGTTACTTCATTAATAAAATGTGGGTAAATAACATCAGCAATAGAAACGAAAGCAATAATGCTGAGGCTAGGCAGGTGGTGCAGTGAACAGAGTACTGGGTTTGGAGTCAGCAAGATCTGAGTTCAAATTCGAACCTGGCCCCAGACATTTCGTAGTTGTATGACTCCGTGCAAGTCACTTAACGTGTCTGTCTCAGTTTCCTCAGCTATAAAATGGGGATAATAATAGTACCCGACAGAGTTGTTGTAAAGATCAAATAAGATCGTATTGAAAAGTGCTTGTTATATAGTAGGTGCTTAATAAGTGTGTGTTTCCTTCTTTCCTAATAATAACTAGCATTTCCATGATATCCCCAAAGTCTTAATGCAGTTTTAAGTTGTAATTAAGCTGTAATAACTTAGCACTGTATTAAGACCTTGGGGACACCCTGTATAAAGGACTTTAAGGTTTGCAGAATCATTTCCCTAATATTAACTGATTTGATTCTTACAACAACCTTAAGAGGTAGGTGCTATTATTATCTTCATTTTACAAATGGGGAAATTGAGGCAGAGGTTAAAGTGACTTGTTCAGGATCCCACACCTGATACATGTCTGAGGCAGGATTTGAACTCAGGTCTTCTGGACTCCAAGTCTTGGACTCTTTCCATAGCATTACCTAGCTGCCTTAATGCTAATAGTACTTACTCTCCAAAGATTGTTGTGAGAATCTCATGTCATGCAATTTGTCAGCCTTAAAGTGCTGAATAAGTGTTAGCTATTATTTTGGTTGGACCCATGATGATGACAAGCACCCCCTGAAAGATGAGGTATTGGGTAAGTGCATCATCAAAGACTAAAAACTAAAAAATCCCCTAAGACCTAATGTTGAAGAAAAATCCTCTCTGAATCCACCCTGCAGTAAAACTGCCTGAAGGAGTGTAGAACACAAAGCAAAGTGAAGCTAGATGCAGGAGAGGTGGCAGATCCCCACAGTGACCTGGCTCCCCTGAGGAGAGTCTCTCCACAGTAGAGCACTCTGCACTGTGTCCCTCCGAGGGGGGCCAGGACCCACCACTTATCTCCAACCCATGTGAGCAACAATTGCCTCTTGGAAATATGTGGGCTCCTCTTCTGACCTGATGTGGCTGTGCTCCCTCTACTGCTCATCCCCTTCCCACGTCTTCCTGGGGATGTATGTAAGTAATGAATGCGGTGGCATGGTTAACAGGCACTGCCCTAAGGATTTCTGTGCACACATGAATTAAAAACAGGGCTAATGCCAAGAGAAAATAATCTATACAGAAGCATTTTTCTCTCAAGGAAGGGGACTCAGTCATTTGCAGCCACTTATGATGCCTGCGAAGGCTATACTGCTATTTTTTTTTTTATTTACATAAAGAGAATAGGAAATTCTCTCCCCATCTGGCACATGGAGTTAGAAGGTCAATAGCTCTGTTACAAAAGGGAAAAAGGAAGCTGGTGGGCAGAGCAAAGAAGAAATCTAAAGCTTCCAAGGTTTTGAGCAGGTCAGCTGGGTGGGCTGAAATGCCCAAGAGAATGGAATTGGTCCTGATTTCCCCATGTTTGCCTGGTTTTCTTTTTTATAGTGACAGGTGGTAAATGGGTAAAGTGTTGTAGCTGGAGTTCAAATCTTGCCTCAGACATTTACTAGCTGTATGATCCTGGGTGAGTCACTTAAACTTCCTCAGTCTCATTTTCCTCAGTTACTAAATGAGGCTAATAATCGTACCTACCTTACAGGGTTGTTGTTAGGATTGATTTTATCTATATAAACATGTGTTATATGTATTCAGATAGAACAGACGATAACATATGTGTGTATACTCAGATAGATAACATTTGCATATCTTAAAGTGCTATATAATTGTTAGCTGTTATCAATAAATGACCATTACATTGCCTTTCTCTCTTGAGGTCATTCCGTTTGAGAGCTAGCTTCAACAGGATTCTTGGAGTCATGTCCCTGGGACCTTGCCTTTAATCCCATTCATGATCCTACCCTGCAGCATTGTGCGGGATGGAGACAGAACAACACCCTGGGGTGGGATGCAGTCTCAGGTTTCTTGGGCAGCTTGTTCTCATCTTATTTCCCCAAGTAGGGGGTGATTGATGTTGTTTTGGTGTTTATTTCCTCTCTTTTTCTTAGAGATTGCCCACATCTAGTCCACAAAAGGATGTAGGGGGGAAAAGGGGGAGGGAGCAGCTAGGTGGCACAGTGAATAGAGCACTAGCTCTGGAGTCAGGAGGACCTGAGGTCAAATCTGGCCTCAGACACTTGACACACTTATTAGCTGTGTGTCCTTGAGCAAGGAACTTTACCCCAATTGCCTTGCCTTTCCCCCTCCAAAAACAAAACAAAACAAAAAAACAACACAAAGGATGTAGGGTCTTGCCTTGGAAGGCGATTATGCCTTGGATAGTGTGTGAATTTTATCACAATCCTGAACTTATTGCCTGTGCCTGAGATTCTGAGGAAGGCATACTGTAGACCCTTGTATGGAGAGCCATCCCAAGAGGTCTGAGGGCTGTGGATACAGGGACAGGGCTGGCATCAGACACTACAGCTCTATCTTCACAATCATATTTGCAAGGCACTTTGCTTGATTCTCAAAATGGTCTTGTGAGGTAAGTGCTATGATTATCTCCATTCTACAGGTGAGGAAACTAAGACCGACAAGAGTGCCTGTGGGAGAGCCAACGTGGATTTACCTCAGTGCCCTTGAGAGGTCCCTGGACCTGTGACGGCACTGCCTCCGGGCTTAGGCGATGATGGCAAGGCCTCTCGCCCCCATTAACCCTCTAGGCACTTGAGGGACTGCTAGGCCCCCAGCTGACCCCGCCTTGTTCTAAGGAGCAATGCACATCCGGGCCCACAAGGAATATCCTTGCTTCAGGTAGAAATTGAGAGATAAGAGTCCCAGGGTTAAGGTGTGCTTGACCTTAAAAGGCAAAAGGTGTTGTAATTGGCCAAGAGCCAAAATGGAAAGTGCTTGCGTAGGATAGGCTATATATGTAGAAGAGCAGGAAATAAAGTTGGAGTTGCCCCCTGAGTTGCTGTGTAAGTGTGCTTTGTTCTGCTCGGCACTCCCCGCCACGTGGTGTCCGGAAGGCCCCAGGAAAGGATCTGAGGACAAGTGCCAAGTTAGAGCCCAAGACCAGGAATCAGGAAGTCCTGAGATAAAATCTGGCCTCAAACACTTACTGGCTATGTGACCCTAGGCTAGTCACTTACCCTCTCTGTTTCCTCATTGTAAATATAGGGATAATCTTAGCACCCTGGGGGAAGCCTGTGGCCTTCTAGGTCCTCAAGTGTGGCCTTTGACAGACTCCAAAAGGATTTGTTCTGTGAGGTTTGGATTCAATTAGAAGACTGCACTTGAGGACCTAGAAGGCCACATGTGGTCTCAAGGCCATAGGTTTCCCATCCCTACCACCTATCTCCCAGGGTTGTTGTGGGAATAAAATGAGATAATATTTATAAAATTCTTTATAAACTCTAAAGTGCTGTGTATTATTATTTTTATTATTATCTAGAGTGGTAAAATGACTTGCCCATTGTCACCATGCTAGTAAATCTGAGATAGAATTTTAACCCAGACTTCCCTTATTCCAAAACTGTTGCGTTGGCCATGATACTATCTAGCTGCCTCAAATACTTAGATTGAAGGTAATCATCAGTGAAAGAGAAGTTCCTTGAAGTCAGGATCTCTCTTTCTTCTCTGCTCTATCTTTTTGTTTTTCAGTTTGTGCTCTCTCTCTCTCTCTCTCTCTCTCTCTCTCCCTCCCTCCCTCCCTCCCTCTCCCTCTCCCTCTCCCTCTCCCTTTCCCTCTTCCTATCTCTCTTTCTCTCTGTCTCTGTCTCTCTTTTTCTCTGTCTCTCTCTCCCTCCCTCTCTCTCCTCTTTTCATCTCTCTCTCCCCCTCCTTTCTTCCCTCCCTCCCTTTCTCCCTCTTTCTCTCCCCTTTCCACCATGCTAAATGTTAGGATTCAAAGAAAGGTAAGAGACTGTCCAATTTGGTGGGACAATTGATATATGTATAGTATATGTATAGAGATACTGGGAAGGTAGGTTGAGGCTAGGTTGTGACCATCTTTTAGAAATTTGTATTTGATCCCACAGACAATAAGGAGTTACCGGGATTTATTGACTGGCAGAGTGACAAGGTCAGGTTTGCACTTAAGAAAAATTGCTTAGGTAGCTCTGTAGGGGATAGATTAGAGGGGGCAAGTACCTGAGGCAGGAAAACTAATTAGGAGGCTATTGTAATGGTTCAGGTGAGATGTGCCGAGGCCATGAAATAGGGTCAGGTCTATGTGAGTGGAGAGAAGAGGATCACAGATTCAAGAGATGTTATAGAAACAGAAAGGACAAGATTGGTGACCAAATGGCTAAGGGGAGTGAGGAGTCTGGGAAACACTGAGGTTATGAACCTGGGTATCTGGAAGGAAGGTGGTGCCCTCAACAGAAAAAGAGAACAGATTGCTTATTCCTCATTTCAGGGGCACCAAAGGGGAAGAAAGAGGTTGAAAAATTTGTTTTGTTGATTGGTCTGCACATGCTGAATTTTTCTGCCACTAAAAGAGATTTAATGGCTGCTGATCTCTACTCTAGCAATGGCTGTTTTCTTCCTGCAGCAGGGGTTGCTTTTCTGTGTTTGAAGATGGGTACTGATCACCCTCTGCACTATAGTTAATGAACCCAGAAAGATGGTACTAAACCCTCTGACTGGGTTTATTAGTCACCAGAGCCATGCTGCCTTGGAGAGCTCCTCCATGCCCTGGCAGGGCTCTGCTCCAGGTGTCTTTGAGCTAGGCTCAGGGCCTTCTAGGGGAGCTTAATTGAAGCTCATCATTTCTTAGGACTACTTTGTCTTTTCAGATATCAAAGCTAATGGATTTATGGATCCTCGGTGTTATGTGTGTGTGCGCGCACACACACGCATACAGAACCTTCGTGTCTTTCATAGCTTGCCATATAACAACCACGAGTGCCTAGCTAAAACTGAGAAAGATATAAGAGACACCAAATTAATTGCTTTCTAAGCACAGCAGTTGAAAGCAGCCAGACACTTGGTATTTACTCTAGAAGTGGGTTGGGGAGCAGAGGAAGATAACAGGGGGAAGGGTGGGGCCGAAAAGAAAAAGAGCAATGTTAAGTTAAAGCAGTTTAGGGCTTTTAGTGAATTCAGTGGCTCCAGGATACAAAGGAAATGCTCAAAACTGGGGGGGGGGTGCTGTGGATATGCTTTGCCTTTTTCTGATCTAATCCGAGAAACATTTCTTTCAAAAAATTGAATATTTTTCATATAATCCTTATTTCCAAATGTATCCTTTTTTTTCCTCCCCGTTGTGGAGAGCCACCCCTTGTAATAAATATTTTAAGGAGAGAGAAAGGAAAGCATTTCAGTAAAATGAAAACTAATTCACTCATCCACCAATGAATAGGTAAATCAATAAGCATTTATTAAGCACCTATTTTTTGCCCTATGCTGTACTAGGTCCTGGGGATATAAAGAGGAAAAATGAAACAATCCCTACTCCCAAGGAACATGTGTTCTAATGAGGGATACAGCTAGTACTTATATAAGTGCATAGGGAATAAACCTAAAAAGAACAAATAGTAATATAAAGCAAGGTTGTTTGGGAAGGAGGGTACTAAGAAGTTTTGATAGGGGCTTAATGTAGAAGGTGGTGCTTAGGCTATGTCTTAAGGAAGAGAGGTGTTCTAGGAGATGGAGTAATCTAGGAGCTACATTCTGAACACGGGGAACAACCCTGCAAAGGCCCATAGATAGGAGATGGTGTTCAAGTGAGGCTAGCCTGAATGGATTCTAGAATGAAAGAGAGAGATAAATGTCCAACAAAGATAGGGGAAAGATAGGGGAAGTCAAGTTGTTATTTGATTTTGTAGAGACTATTGGGAATCAATGGAATTGATTGAGTAGGGGAGTGATGTGGTCTAATCTACACTAAGGAAAAGCTATATTATGGAATGTGTACTAGAGAGAGATTTGAGATAGGAAGATCAATTAGAAATGTGACAATAAATACCATATTCCATACCTCAGCAAAGACAGGAGAGAGGTACATTTTCTTGTCTCTTGTTTGGGACCAAGCTTGGTTTTTATGATCATACCAGGTTTAGCTTCAATTTTCCATTTATATTGTTATGGTCATTGCATATAATGTTTTCATGGTTCTGCTTACTTCACTGCATCAATTCATATAAGTCTTCCCATGAAGAACGAATTCTCTAATTTCTTATGCTACTGTAATATTCCAATATATTCACATACCACAATTATTTATCTGTTGCCCAATCAATGGGTGTTCACTTGGCTTCTAGGTCTTTCTTACCACAAGTAATACTGATATAATTGTTTCTTAAGTGCTCACTATGTGTGAGGTATTGTGCTAGTTGGAGATTTAAAGATACAATTAAAAACAGTTCCTTTCCTCAAGGAGCTTACATTCTACTAGGGAATGGGGATAGGATACAATGTGTTGATAGGGGAATCAGGCCTTGGGATTCTAAAAGTAGAAGGATAGGAAGGAATGGATTCCACTGCTGACTTTGTGGGATGTTCTTCCCTGTCACCTTCCATGTCCACTCTAACTGGATTGAATGCTGAATGTGGAGTCAGAGGACTTGTGTTACTTATAGCCCATAAAACCCTGAATAAGTAACACCTCTATGCCTAATTTTATCTGTAAACGAGGGAATTGGAATAGCGATCTGTAAGGTTCCTTCCAGGTTAAATTCTATGACTCATGCATGATGTAGTGGAAAGAGGAGTCACAGACTCTGGACTAGTAGAACCTGACCTAAGATAAAATCTTGCCTTTAATTCCATCTGTGTGATCTTTGATAAGTTACTTAGCCTTCCTTGACTGGAGTTTCACTGACTGTGAAACAAAAGGATTGTATTAGGTGGTTGCTGAGGTCTTCCATTTCTAGGTCTATGATTCTGAGATCTCATGAATCAAGTTTTAGAGGCATAATAACTAAGGACATTAGGATGGTAATAAATAATTGGGTATTTCTTCCAGTGTATTCAGTGATTCCTAGAAGTTCTGAAAGAGCAGTGCTACTGAAGATATATCTAGGAAATGCCTGTGGGGAACTTATTCTTCTATGAGGAGGTATCGGTCATGGTTTAGGGTCATCTGGAGTGATTTTATTCAGTCTTCTAATGGATATTAGGGGAGTTTTTATTCATGTTTATACAAAGTCCAGCATGATCTATTCTGAGAACATTAATATGCTATCCATTGCATATGAAGTTATTGATACTTTGAGGATCTTCTATCAGCATAGGAATCCCTGTTATCTTTGCCTTAGAAGATGATGGCCAAAAAAGTAATCACTTGAAGGTCAACCAGGTGGCAGTGAGTTTCCTTAAATTTAGCTCACGGGTACTCAGGTAAGAGACATGAAGTTTATCACTGAGTCTATGCTGAAAGTGTTCCCAACTTGTTAGTGCAGGGGAAAGAGTGCAGGAGAGAAGAAAAGAGAGAGAGAGGGAGAGTGAGAGAGAAAGGGAGAGGGAGAGAGAGAAGGAGGAGGAGGAGGAGGAGGAGGAGGAAGAAGAAAGAAGATGGTGATGGCAATAATGACTTATGACCTGAGTTTGAATTCTGACTCTACTTCCTTTGCTACATTTGTAACCACATGCAAGTCACTTATTCTCTGGGCCTCAGTTCCTTCATCTGTAAAATGACGGGGTTGGACCAGATGACCTCTAATACATCTTTTAGCTCTGTATTTATGAACCTATTAACATCACAGGACTGGCCAGACCATACTGGCATACTCTTTGAGAGACTAGGGTCATCCCCAATGTTTTTTTTTTAAACAAATGCTTTATTAACTTCTGTTTTACATCATTCATTTCCGCCAGATTTTGAGTTACAATCATTTCCCCCCCATTATTCCCCTACCCAACCTCCCTGAATAGCAGTCCCACAAGATATCTCTTCCTCCAATCTGCTCTCTCCCATACCTTCTCCCATACCCCCATCGACTTTTCCATTAGAGGAAGATGAATCTTTGTGTCCCAATGCCTGCACATCTTATCTCCCAATTATAGGCAAAAGAGTATTAATAATAGTATTTATATATATATTTGAAACATTTAATGTTACGACCTCGAATTGTAGATCCATTTCCTTCCTCCCTTGTCACCCATTCCTACTTGGGAGATAAGTAATTCAGTATATGTTGTACATGTCTAGCTATGCAAAACATTATCATGGTAGATATATTGTACAAGGCTGCTTATAATTCCCTCCCACTCATCCCACCCCCCACCTGGTCCATTCCCTACATGATCCTGTCCCTCTTCTATAGTGGGTACTTCCAACCTCCCCTCACCCCAAGGATGCCCTCCTTCCATCATCCCTCCTCTCATCCCCCTTCCCCCTATCCTGCTGCAGGTTGAGAGATCCCATTTAGTATGTATGTCATTTTCTCCCTGAACCAAATTCAATGTGAATGTGGTTTTGCCTTTTTAGCCTTCCTTATTCTCCCCCTCCTTTGCACCCACTTCCCCTACATGAGATAGTTTACCCTACCATGTCTCTCCCCATCTCCTCTTGCCACTTTCCTCTCTCACCTCTTAATTTCATCCCTTGAGTACTCTCCCTTCCCAACAAAATCAACCTATGCCCTCTATCCATATATAACTGTAACCATATACACATACATTCACATATGTATTCGTATGACCACACCCCCTTCTTCCATTATTTTCATAGTGGGAAAGATATCATCCGTCACAGATATTGCTTTTCCATATAGGAATGTAAATAGTTCAACTTTGATAAGTTCCTTTTGATTTCTTTTCCCTGATTACCTTCTCAGGCATCTCTTCCTTCTTGTGTCTGGATGTCAAATTTTCTATTCAACTCTAGTTTTTTCCTCAAGAATGCTTGAAAGCCCTCTATTCCACTGAATGACCATATTTTCCCCTGAAACAAAATACTCAGTTTTGCTGGGTAGGTGACCCTTAGGTTCATTCCCAGCTCTTTTGCCCTCTGGAATATCATATTCCATGCCCTTCTATCCCTCAGTGTAGAAGCTGCCAGGTCCTGGGCTATTCTGATTGTGTTTCCACAATATTGAAATTGTTTCTTCCTGGCTGCGTGGAGTATTTTCTCCTTGATCTGGGGATTCTGGAACCTGGCTATAATATTCCTGGGAGTTTCTTTTTGGGATCTTTTTCAGGAGGTGATTGGTGGATTCTTTCAGCCTCTATTTTGCCCTCTGGATCTAAAACATCAGGGCAGTTTTCCTTGAGAATTTCTTGAAGGGTGATTTCTAGGTTCTTTCCTTGATCATGGCTTTCAGGTAGTCCAATAATTTTTAAATTGTCTCTCCTGGATCTATTCTCCAGGTCAGTGGTTTTCCCATGAGATATTTCACATTGCCTTCTAATCTTTCGTTTGTTTGGATCTGCTTAACAGCATCTTGATTTCTCATAAAGTCACTAGCTTCTATTTGCTCCAGTCTAACTCTGAAGGAATGAATCTCCTCAGTGAACTTTTGAGATTCTTTTTCCATCTGGCAAATTCGACTTTTTAAGGCATTCTTCTCCTCATTGCCCTTTTGGGCCTCCTTTGCCATTTGAGCTAGTCTATTTTTTTTTAAACAAATACTTTATTAACTTCTGTTTTATATCATTCATTTCTGCCAGATTTTGAGTTACAATCATTTTCCCCCGATTATTCCCCTACCCAACCTCCCAGAATAGCAGTCCCACAAGATATCACTTCCTCCAATCTGCTCTCTCCCATACCTTCTCCCATACCCCCATCGACTTTTCCATTAGAGGAAGATGAATCTTTGTGTCCCAATGCCTGCACATCTTATCTCCCAATTATAGGCAAAAAGAGTATTAATAATAGTATTTATATATATATTTGAAACATTTAATGTTACGACCTCGAATTTCAGATCCATTTCCTTCCTCCTTTGTCACCCATTCCTTCTTGGGATATAAGTAATTCAGTATATGTTGTACATGTCTAGCTATGCAAAACATTATCATAGTAGATATATTGTTCAAGGCTGCTTATAATTCCCTCCCCCTCATCCCACCCCCCACCTGGTCCATTCCCTACATGATCCTGTCCCTCTTCTATAGTGGGTACTTCCAACCTCCCCTCACCCCAAGGATGCCCTCCCATCCATCATCTCTCCTCTCATCCCCTTCCCCCTATCCTGCTGCAGGTTGAGATATCCCATTTAGTATGTATGTCATTTTCTCCCTGAACCAAATTCAATGTGAATGTGGTTTTGCCTTTTTAGCCTTCCTTATTCTCCCCTCCTTTGCACCCACTTCCCCTACATGAGATAGTTTACCCTACCATGTCTCTCCCCATCTCCTCTTGCCACTTTCCTCTCTCACCTCATAATTTCATCCCTTGAGTGCTCTCCCTTCCCAACAAAATCAACCTATGCCCTCTATCCATATATAACTGTAACCATATACACATACATTCACATATGTATTCATATGACCACACCCCCTACTTCCATTATTTTCATAGTGAGAAAGATATCATCAGTCACAGATATTGCTTTTCCATATAGGAATGTAAATAGTTCAACTTTGATAAGTTCCTTTTGATTTCTTTTCCCTGATTGCCTTCTCAGGCATCTCTTCCTTCTTGTGTCTGGATGTCAAATTTTCTATTCAAGTTCTGGTTTTTCCTCAAGAATGCTTGAAAGTCCTCTATTCCACTGAATGACCATATTTTCCCCTGAAACAAAATACTCAGTTTTGCTGGGTAGGTGACCCATGGGTTCATTCCCAGTTCTTTTGCCCTCTGGAATATCATATTCCATGCCCTTCGATCCCTCAGTGTAGAAGCTGCCAGGTCCTGGGCTATTCTGATTGTGTTTCCACAATATTGAAATTGTTTCTTCTTGGCCGCTTGTAGTATTTTCTCCTTGATCTGGGGATTCTGGAACCTGGCTATATTTCTGGGAGTTTTCTTTTTGGGATCTTTTTCAGGAGGTGATCGGTGGATTCTTTAAATCTCTATTTTGCCCTCTGGATCTAAAACATCAGGGCAGTTTTCCTTGAGAATTTCTTGAAGGGTGATTTCTAGGTTCTTTCCATGATCATGGCTTTCAGGTAGTCCAATAATTTTTAAATTGTCTCTCCTGGATCTATTTTCCAGGTCAGTGGTTTTTCCCATGAGATATTTCACATTCCCTTCTAATCTTTCATTTGTTTGGATCTGCTTAACAACATCTTGATTTCTCATAAAGTCATTAGCTTCCATTTGCTCCAGTCTAACTCTGAAGGAATGAATCTCCTCAGTGAACTTTTGAGATTCTTTTTCCATCTGGCAAATTTGACTTTTAAGGCATTCTTCTCCTCATTGCCCTTTTGGGCCTCCTTTGCCATTTGAGTTAGTCTGTTTTTTAAGGTGTTGTTTTCCTCAGTCAGGCTGTTGACCCTCATTTCATACTTTTCCTGCATCCTTCTCATTTCTCTTTCCAATTTTTCCTCCACTTCTCTTATTTGATTTTTAAGTCCTTCTTAAGGTCCTCTATGGCCTGCAACCTGCTCATGTTTTCCCCTGGGGCTTTTGGAGCAGGACTTCTGACCTCACAGTCCTTTTCCCACTCTATGCCCCCAAAATAGGGGTCTAGGGTTGCATTTTTCTGTTTCCTTTGCCTTGGCATGTTGCCACTTAATTGCTTGACTTTTGGGCTTGTTGCCACACTGTGGCTTTAAGGCCAGATAGAGGAATTTTCGTCCCGAACGTGTGGGGGGCAGCTTCCGTTTCTGGCAAGCTGTAAACCCACCCACAACTTCCACCCTAGATCACAATCCAGATCCAGGGAGGTTAAAGCAAGAGCGATTACCCCCCAAGACTGATCGCTGGATCTTCCCACGATTTGTAGGCTGGGAGCTGGAAATGCCTATGAAAACTACAAAATGGTGTGTCTCCTCAGTGGCTTCTAGCTCCCAGGGGAAGGAGCTGACGCATTCCCCAAATACAGGTCCCAAAGTCCATAGGACACTAACCTCTTACTTTGTCCTAGGCATGTCTATGTTGATAATTCTGGAGTTGCCACAGCTCCTGGTGTTCTGGGGTTCCTCCAGCTGGCTGCTGGCCCTGCCGCCCTGGGGCTAAAACCTCGGCTCACGCGGACCTGGGCTCGGCTCAGCTGGGCTCCTGCGCTCTGCGCTCTGCGCGTTGCTGGCTCCCAGACCGCTGCGCTGGTCCTTCCTGCAGGGCTGCTGGGCTGTCCTCAGTGGGAGGTTAGCTTCTCTGTGTCGTTCTGTGGGTGCTGGGGCTCCAGAAGTTGTTCAGAGTCCTTTTTTACATAGTTTGTGGGGAATCTGGGGGCAGAGAGGCTTGGAAGAGCTGTTTCTACTCCGCCATCTTGGCTCCGCCCCCCATCCCCAATGTTTTGATGAGGTATAGGATTAGAATTTTAGGATATGGACAGAGGTTGGGAAGCTATGATGATGATGGTTACCATGGAGTTGCGATAAGTGTGCCGCCATCTACCGGAAGGCAAAGGCTGAAGAAAACTGAGCTGGCTGAAACTTAGCAGCCCAGGGCCCCATGCTTCTCCTACACCCCCCACAATGGCTGAAATATGACTGACAACTGGGATTATGTGAAGACCTTGGCACAGGAGCCACCCCTCGACTTCTCCTTCAAAAATATAAACTTCATCCAAGACCTGATAAGTGAGGAGCCCAGGGTTGGGCTCCGGCCAGTAAAGCATTCTAAGAAGGGTAAGTCACTGACCCAGGCCATGCGCATTAACAACAACGTGCTCAATGACCTCAGAGACTTCAGTCAGACTATGTCGCAGCAGTTGCAGCATCCCTAGAACCTGGCTTGGATTGACCTGTCCTTCAATGACCTGCCCAGCATCGACCCCGTGCTGACCACCTTCTTCAACTTAAGTGTCCTTTATCTCCATGGCAACTGCATCCATCGCCTGACAAAAGTGGATAAGCTGTCAAATCTTACCAAGCTTCGAAGCCTGACCCTCCATGGGAACTCCATAGAGGAGGAGAAGGAGTACAGGCAATATGTGCTGTCCATACTACCCTGAATTACTACCTTTGACTTCAGTGGTGTCACCAAGCAAGACCGGATCACAGCCACTATTTGGAGACGAATGAATATCAAGCCCAAGAAGGTCCAATTTAAACGGGATAATTTTTGATAACTCCCTATCCATGCTAAGGCCCCAAAGCCCCTAAGACTCTGGTACCCTCTCCCTCAACAATTAGTTTAACAATAAAGGAAATGAGCTGTTAAAAAAAAAGAATTTTAGGATATGGAGATTAACATCTATATAAAAAGGGGTAGTATCGGTGATTCTTATGATCCCTTATGGATCTCAGAGGGCCTGGGTTAAAATCTTACTTCTTTTTTTTTTTTTTGCTTTTTTTTTTTTTGGAGGGCAATTGGGGTTAAGTAACTTGCCCAAGGTCACACGGCTAGGTTTTTGTTTGTGTGTGCATTTAGTGTCTGTCTGAGGCCGGAACCGAACTCAGGTCCTTCTGACTCCAGGGCTGACGCTCTATTCACTGTGCCACCTAGCCGCCCCAAAATCTTACTTCTTATACTTACTACTTACATTCCCTTGGGCAAGTTTCCTGGGCCACTTTATTCATATGTAGCAGAGATAGATGATGAGCCCCCATATGTAATAGGGTCACATGATTGTTGACCAAACCTCACTGGCAGGTCATTACTCAGATTGCAGCTTACCTTAACTAATTTTTTTTAATAAATGAAAATTTATCTCCTCTCCCTCCTCCCATCCTCCAAGAAATAAAAATAAAACCTCCATTACAAACATGTCTATAGTTAAGCAAAACAAATCCCCCTTTAAGCCATATCCAAAAAAAGTCTCAATCTGTACTCTGATTCCATTACCTCTTTGTAAGGAGGTGGGTAGGATGTTTCATCAAGGAGTTATCTGGAACTGTGGTTAGTCATTGTAAAGATCAGAGTTCCAGAGTCTTTCAAAGCTGTTTGTCCTCATGATAATGTTTTTGTGTAAACTATTCTCTGGTTCTCTTCACTTTATTCTACATCAGTTGATAAAATCTTCCCAGTTTTATCTAAAATTGTCCCTTTAATAATTTCTTATAGCACAATAGTATCCCACTACATTCACATATAATTAATTGTTCAGTTGAGGTAAGCTTGTTCTGAGGCAGCTGATGGTTTAGTGAATATCGAATGAGACCTGGAATCAGAAGGACCTGAGTTCAAATCCAGTCTGAGACACTTATTTTGTGACTCTGGGCAAGTCATACCACTTCTGTTTGCCTCAGTTTCCACCATTGCAAAATAGGGATAATAGCATCAACCTCACAGGGTTGTTGTTAGGGTCAAATGAGAAATTATTTATGAAAGCACTTGGCACAGTTCCTGGGACATACTAGGTGCTTATTTCCTTCATTTCCTCTCCTTTTCTTCCGTCATTCTCCATTTGATGGCACCTGTTCAGGTTCAAAGTTCTTGCCAGGGGAAAAAAGTCAATATAAATATTTATGTACATATGGCTCATTTTCCAGTTTCTTTCAGCTCTCTTTTTGGCTACTTGTGGTATTTTTCTTTGACCTGGAAGCTCTAGGATTTTGGTTATAATGTTCCTTGGGGTTTCTTTCACAAGGTGACTGGTGGCATCATCTTATTTCTACATTGCCCTCTGTTTGTTTTTTGGGGAGGTTTGATATCTCTTTTTCCCAGGTGTGAATTCCCTTTCCAATTCTTTCTTCTATAGCTCTTCTTTCTTTCCCATTTTTTCTTTTAGTACTCATTTGAATTTTAAAATAACTTTTTTTTACTCTTGCTTTTCCTTTTTTTTAAACTCTTGCTTTTCTTTGAGGTTTTTCATGTGGAGATTTTGGAATAACTCTCTTCTTCTGGGTTTGTATCTTGAGTGTCTTTGTCACCATAACAATTTTTTATGATAGGATTCCTTGTTTGTCCACTATTCAAGTTTACTTGTTAGGGCCAGATTTTGCACATTTCTCAAGGGAATGTTTAGGCTGAGCTTATGTTCCCCTTGGGTCCCACTACTTTCTTAGAGTATTGAGTGTTGTATTATTCCAAGATCTTAAGATCAGTTCAAGATGAGGACCTGCAAACTTTTAGTGCCCTTAAAATTGTCTGATCCAGGGCAAAGTTTGGTTTCTCCCCTCTTTGTCTTAGTCCTGACCTGGATTAGTGTTTGAGTGAAGTTCCAGTAGATATTTGTTGGATTTAGCCACTATCAGCTAATGGGAAAGATCTACTAGTTCCAAGTGAGAGAAGTACATGGTCCCCTTTGGTCTAGGATTCTTGCCCTGGTTATGCCACTGCAGACTTTCTACTAGGCTTGAAGCTGAAACTGAGAAACTGTCTGTGCCTAAGGTCAGAGCCACATAAGTTTCTGCTTGTTTCTGAACTTACTCCTTGGTCACTGACACAACTAAGTTCCCTCATTAGCCCTGAAGTTAGGACTCAGAAATAGAGAATGAGTAACAGAGGTACCAATTGGCACTAGTTTCTACATCCTAAACAAAGAAGGGCCTCAGTCTGGCACTTCTTGCCCTGGTACACAGACTTCCTGCAATGAAATATTCTATGCTACAGTTTTTGCTAGACCCTCCCCACCAGTGTCTATAGACTTCTTTCTCTGTCTCCCTAGGCCAACCTAGGCTGGGAAAAATGACTCACTGTGATATTTTTCTTGGATTTCTTAATCAGGACTTATCTGGTGTGCTTTCTAGTACTGTGTGTGTGTGTGTGTGTGTGTGTGTGTGTGTGTGTGTGTGTGTGTAATGAGGAGGTAGACCTAGGCTATACTTCTTTTTGACATCTTGGCTCCACTTTCTGCTACTTACCTATTGTTTCTTGACTTGACATTTATTGTCATCATCCGGAGTTCTAGGGTAATTTAAGGCTATGTTTGAATATTTTCTCATTGAATGATAAGATTGCAACTTCTTTATTATTAATTAAGCAGTTATTTCAGAGCCCCTACCCAAGATTAGTTGCTATTATTTAACAAACTGGAGAAACTTCTTTCCCCATAAATTGTTCGTCATCTCTCTCCTCAGAATTCCTAATTTTCTAGGAATAATTAAATATTAAAAGTTGCTGGATAGACATCTTATTGATAATATAATCAATAGTAGCACAGAGTTTTAAATAATGATTTACAATATTTTAATTGTGAGAAAAATCACAGCAGTCCCCTCTAGTTATCATTGTAGCTGCAAATGACTTCTTCCTTCTGGAAACACACTTCTGTCAGCCAGTTAACTCAAGATACCAAATAAAGTCTTTTCAAGAGTCCTTTTTATTCTGTGCACAAGATTGAGGTTAAAATAGTTTCATCTGGAAAGAAGATCCCTCTCCTTTCTTTCTCTATATCTTCTTTCTAGCCATGACAAAAATAGTCTCTTCAGTTTTTCTCAAGTCATAACTCTTAGCAGTCTCTTTCAGATTTAATTCTTATAGACTGGCAGTTAAATCTCTAAACTTCCAGACAAACCACTATTCCCGTAACATTCCATTTGGTTCTTAAAGATATAGTAAAGGTATCTATAATCTCTGTGGGAGGAGCCTAGTGAAACAGATGTTATATATAAAATGGAGTTGAACCAGATGACCTATGAGATAATACATAATTCTAGATATATGATTTTAAAAGGGTCATAGCAACATCGGACTTAGTCTGCAAGTGATAATGTGGATGTTGCTTTCAGTTTTTATTGTAATAGGTATAGGTTTTAATTCATCCATTCATACTTTCTTTGATATTCTCCCTTTCCACTTGAAAGGGAAAAATATATCTTGGTTTTCCATTTGCAGAATGTCTGACCATGGTTCAGGTATAGTCTGTAGCCTTGGGACAGAGATGTGTTAATGCCAGTCCTCTTCTTTATGACACACAATGTACTTTTTCTCTTACCAATATTTCCAGTGACTTCCCCATCCCTCTGAACCATATCTGTTTCTTCTTGTTCTGTGTCTCAGCAGGTTAAGAGGTAAGAACATAAGGTTCTTTATGTATCAGTAATAGTAACTCACATTTAAATAGTGTAATAAGGTTTATAGAATACTTTCTCTACAATGCTGTAAATGTAATAGTACAGTTACTTTTTCCATTTTATAACTGAGGAAAATGAGACTGGCAAAAATTAAGTGTCTTGCCTGTGGTTACCCACTCATTATTAGGACTGGGATTCAAACTAGGTCCATTCTTGCCTCCCAGTCCAATATTCTTTTATTTGAACGTGCTACTTCTCAGCCATTGACAAGTATTTTTTTTTTTGCTTTTTGGAGTGGGGAAGGCAGGGCTGCCAGGGTTAAGTGACTTGTCCAAGGACACATGGCTAGTAAGTGTGTTAAGTGTCTGAGGCCTGTTTGAACTCAGGTCCTCCTGACTCCAGGGCTGGTGCTCTATTCACTGTGCCACCTAGCCACCCCCATGGACAAGTATTGAAATACATTCTGAAAACATTTTTAAGTGCTTAGAATAATAGATAGCACTGTTTCGGGCACTGCCCATGACAAAAATAATAACAATGCACTTCTGGCCTCAAGGAGCTTACATTCTCCTGATGGGATGAAGTTGGACTGTGAGGTAGTAAAAAATGTGGACAAATGAGAAATCTAGGCCAAATGCTCTATGAAAAAAATATTATTTATTAGGCGTGAATCATGGAAGAAACACTGAAGGAAACGGAATCTGAACTAAGCCTTGAGATGAAAAGGTAAGTGTATTCCAGGTGTGGGGGATAGTCTAGAGGTGATAAAGATGGCATATTAATTTTGGAAAACAACTAGCAGTCAAATATGGCTGAAATGCAGAGTATATACAATCAGTTATCCAGTAAACATCTACTAAACACCTAGGCCAGTGTCACTGAATTGAAGAGTATATATAGTTGGAAGTAAGCTGAGAGATGACTGGAAAGGTGGTGAAGGAGGTTAGATTATGAAGAGCTTTGAACACCAAACAGAGGATTTTGCATTTGATCCTAGAGGTGATAGATAGGGAGCCACTTGAGTTTATTTAGTAGGAGGAAGACATAATCAAAAGTCAGTTTTAGGAAAGTCACTTTGTTGGCTTAATAGAGGATAAATTGGGGGTGGTAGAGCCACCAGCAAGTGACTGTAATAGTCCAAGTTTGAGGTGAAGGGTGCTTGTACCAGGGCGGCAGTGATATCAGAAGAGAGAAGAGCGTGTATTTAAGAGATATTACCAACGCGAAATTGACAGGTTTTGGCAAAAGATTGAGGAGTTGAGGACAAACCCTAGGTTGTGAGCCCCAGGGAATTAGTGGATGGTGTGACCCTAAACAGTAATTGGAAAGTTATCAGTAAAGGGGGGAGCTTTTAGGGGAAAAATAGTGAGTTCAGTTTGGACACATCGAATTTAGGATACCTACTGGACATTCAGTTTGAGATGCCCAAAAGACATTTGGAGATATAAGATTGGAGGTCAGCAAGATTAGGGCAGGACAAGTAGATCTGAGAATCATCAACATTATTCTTGCCCTCAAAGAACTTCTTTTTTTTTTTTTTGCCTTTTGGAGGGCAATTGGGGTTAAGCAACTTTCCCAAGGTCACGCGGATAGGTTTTTTTTTTATTTGTGTGTGCATTAAGTGTCTGAGGCTGGATCTGAACTCAGGTCCTTCTGACTCCAGGGCCGGCACTCTATTCACTGTGCCACCTAGCTGCACCCCCTCAAAGAACTTCTAATCTACTTGGGAGGGCAAAGTATGCCCATGTGAAACAAGCATAGCACAATGCAAAGTTGTATATAATTTAAGTACTAAATAGTCTAGTACAGGCTTCAGGAACTGTAGAACAAGAGTTCTAAGGGATACAATATACTTTACTCATCACTTCTGTGAGCTAGGTAGTACAATTATTATTACCCCCATTTAACCACAAGAACATTGAATCTCAGAAAGATAGGGTTCAAGATCCCCTGACTCCAAGTTTTTCCATTGTATTGTATTTCAGGGAACAGGGAATTTTCTAACAGGGCTGGAGTTCAAAGGTAGCTTCATGGAGTAGACGGGACTTGAGATATAGTTTTCAGTGAGAACACAGCATCGTAGAATTGTATATTGAGAGCTGAAAGTGACCTCAGAGGCTATCTAGAACTATCACTTTAAATATGAGGAAACTGAAATCCAGGGAAGTCAAATGACTTGCCTAGGGTGACACAGGGTAGTGTCAGAGGTGCAAGTTGAGCCCAGGTGCTTTTGACTCCAGACACAATACTTGTCTTTTACTATGCTATGTTGCCTGCCATATGTACCTCCACAGATAAATTAACTAGGGCCTCAGAATATATAACTTGGAGTTTATTAATATCTTTCAATTAATTAATGAATGAACCTCAGAGTTTATTATTTTTTCCTAATACTATCTTGTGACAGTATTAGATCCTGGGCAGTGCTCATGCAGTGATTTGCATGTCTGGAATCATATTTCATTTCACAACTGTTTTATTAGGGTTTATTTGACAGTTTTTTTCACTCTCACCTCTGTGCCAGGAATAACCTTAGGGCTTGAGACTGGCCTTACTAGTCACAGACAAGGGTCTGAAAATTTCAGCATTTGGCTTGATGAAGCAATGGCATTTGGGTTTGCAATCTCAGTCTGGGGTCTCATTGGCTTGGATTTGCAACTTTGCACCAAAGGTTATGAACCTTTTAGGCAATCTTAAAGGTTTTCTTGCAGAAATATGAAATTATTCTGAATGGAGCCACTTCTAGCCTTGGTACTCAGAAGACAGGGCTACTTTACCATTTAGCTGAAATAAACACAAGAAGCTCTTGCCTTCTCTCTCTCTCTCTCTCTCTCTCTCTCTCTCTCTCTCTCTCTCTCTCTCTTTCTCTCACCCCCCCCCCCCTCTATCTCGCTTCTCCCCCTCCCTTTGCCCTCTCCCCATACCTTTTCCTTTTCGCCTTTCTAACCTCTCCTGTTTGTCAGACTCTTATTGTTTTCATGCTAACTCTTAACTAGCCCTAGGGAGGGGGCACTACAGTGACAGACTCTGGGGTTAATCAAGGTAGGACTGGATGACTTCTAAGGCCCCTTCTAATCCTAAATCTATGATCCTATGAATCACAAGACCTAAATTCAAGTCCCTTCACTGCCACTTCCTAGAAGAGTGGCTTTGGGTACATAAAACACTAACTTTTTCTGGGTCTCAGTTTCCTTATCTATAAAACAAGAGGGTTCAACTAGATGACTTCTAAGCTTTCTTTCTAGCTCTAGATCTTTGACCCTGGATTTATTGCTCCACCAGCCCTCTTTTTTCTTTAGATACATTTATTTTTTAAATTAAATTTTATGTTTATTTTTAGTTTACATCATTCATTTCCACAAGATTTTGAGCTACAGATTTTCTCCCTGTCTTTCCTCTACCAACCACCCTAAAACTGATCCCATGTATACCCCCTCCCCCAATCTGCTCTCTCCTGTATCCTCTGCCATCCCCTCTCCAACTTTCCAGTAGGGCAAGATGGATCTCCATACCCCAGTGCCTGTATATCTTATTTCCCAGTTGCATGTGAAAATAAATAATATTTTTTCAAGCATTTGATTTTAAAACTTTGAATTCCAGATTCTTTCCCTTCCTCCCTCATCACCCACCCTTACTAGAAAGATAAGCAGTTCAATATACATTCAATTATACATGTGTAGCTATGCTAAACATTTCTATAGTGGATATATTGTGAAAGACTGACTATATTTCCCTCTGTCCTATCCAGACCCCCACTTGTTCTATTCTCTACTTTGACCCTGGCCCTTTTCAAAAGTGGGTCCTTCCAACTTCCCTCCCCCACAACCTGCCCTCCCTTCCATCATCCCCCCTCTCATCCCCTTCCCCCCTACTCTTCTGTAGGGTGAGATACCCTATTTAGTGTGTATGTCATTCCCTCCCTAAGCCAAATTCAATGAGGGTAAGGTTGACTCCTTCCTTTTTGCCTTCCTATTCTTCCCCTCCATTGTAACAATTTTTCCTTGCCTCTTTTACTTGAGATAATTTACCCCATTCTGTCTCTTCCCATCTCTTCTCATTATATTCCTCTCTCACCTCTCAATTTCACCTTTTAAGTATCAACCCTTCCTATTCAATTGGTCCTGTGCCCTCTGTCTATGTATACCTGTACACATATATACACACACTTACATATGTATTCATACCCCCATATACCCTCCTATATAAACATATATGTATATGGACACACACACACACACACACACACACACACACACACACACACACACACATATATATATATATATATATATATATACACATTTATATTCCCTTCAACTATTCTCATATTGAGAAAAGTTTTATGAGTTACAATTACTGTTTTTCCATGTAGGAATGTAAATAGTTCAACTTTGATAAGTTCCTTATGATTTCTTTTCCCTGTTTACCTTCTCGTGCTTCTTGTATCTGAATGCCAAATTTTCTATTCAACTCTGTTTTTTTTTTTATCAAGAATGCTTGAAAGGGGCGGCTAGGTGGCGCAGTGAGTAAGAGTGCCGGCCTCGGAGTTTGGATGACCCGAGATCAGATCCGGCCTCAGAAAATGAGCACCCACGCATAAACAATGACTAGCCGTGTAACCTTGAGCAAGTTACTTAACCCCAATTGCTTTAAAAAAAAAAAAAAAAAAAGAATGCTTGAAAGTGGGGGCGGAGCCAAGATGGCGGAGTAGAAACAGCTCTTCCAAGCCACTCTGCCCCCACATTCCCCCCAAACGATGTAAAAGAGGACTCTGAACAACTTCTGGAGCCCCAACACCCACAGAATGACACAGAGAAGCTAACCTCCCGCTGAGGACAGCCCAGCAGCCCTGCAGGAAGGACCAGCACAGTGGTCTGGGACCTGGCAGCGTGCAGCACGCAGAGCGCAGGAGCCGAGCCGAGCCCAGGTCCGCCTGAGCCGAGGTTTTAGCCCCAGGGCAGCAGAGCCAGCAGCCAGCTGGAGGAACCCCAGAACACCAGGAGCTGTGGCAACTCCAGAATTATCAACATAGACTTGCCTGGGACAAAGTAAGAGGTTAGTGTCCTATGGACTTTGGGACTGGTATTAGGGAATGCATCGGCTCCCTCCCCTGGGGGCTAGAAGCAGCTGAGGACAAACGCCATTTTGTAGTTTTCAGAGGCAGCGCCCGCTCCCAGCCTGCAAATTTGTAGGGAGATCCAGTGATCAGTCTTGGGGGGTAATCGCTCTTGCTTTAACCTCCCTGGATCTGGATCGTGATCTAGGGTGGAAGTTGTGGGTGGGTTTACAGCTTGCCAGAAACGGAAGTTGCCCCCCACACGTTTGGGACGAAAATTCCTCTATCTGGCCTTAAAGCCATAGTGTGGCAACAAGCCCAAGAGTCAAGTAATTAAGTGGCAACATGCCAAGGCAAAGGAAACAGAAAAATGCAACCCTAGACTCCTATTTTGGGGGCATACAGCAGGAAAAGGACTGTGAGGTCAGAAGTCCTGCTCCAAAAGCCCCAGGGAAAACATGAGCGGGTTGCAGGCCATAGAGGACCTTAAGAAGGACTTTAAAAATCAAATAAGAGAAGTGGAGGAAAAATTGGAAAGAGAAATGAGAAGGATGCAGGAAAGTATGAAATGAGGGTCAACAGCCTGACTGAGGAAAACAACACCTTAAAAAATAGACTAGCTCAAATGCAAAGGAGGCCCAAAAGGGCAATGAGGAGAAGAATGCCTTAAAAAGTCGAATTTGCCAGATGGAAAAAGAATCTCAAAAGTTCACTGAGGAGATTCATTCCTTCAGAGTGAGACTGGAGCAAATGGAAGCTAGTGACTTTATGAGAAATCAAGATGCTGTTAAGGAGATCCAAACAAACGAAAGATTAGAAGGCAATGTGAAATATCTCATGGGAAAAACCACTGACCTGGAGAATAGATCCAGGAGAGACAATTTAAAAATTATTGGACTACCTGAAAGCCATGATCAAGGAAAGAACCTAGAAATCACCCTTCAAGAAATTCTCAAGGAAAACTGCCCTGATGTTTTAGATCCAGAGGGCAAAATATAGGTTGAAAGAATCCACCGATCACCTCCTGAAAAAGATCCCAAAAAGAAAACTCCCAGGAATATCATAGCCAGGTTCCAGAATCCCCAGATCAAGGAGAAAATACTACAAGCAGCCAGGAAGAAACAATTTCAATATTGTGGAAACACAATCAGAATAGCCCAGGACCTGGCGGCTTCTACACTGAGGGATCGAAAGGCATGGAATATGATATTCCAGAGGGCAAAAGAGCTGGGAATGAACCCAAGGGTCACCTACCCAGCAAAACTGAGTATTTTGTTTCAGGGGAAATATGGTCATTCAGTGGAATAGAGGACTTTCAAGCATTCTTGAGGAAAAAACCAGAATTGAATAGAAAATTTGACACTCAGACACAAGAAGGAAGAGATGCCTGAGAAGGTAATCAGGGAAAAGAAATCAAAAGGAACTTATCAAAGTTGAACTATTTACATTCCTATATGGAAAAGCAATATCTGTGACTGATGATATCTTTCTCACTATGAAAATAATGGAAGAAGGGGGGTGTGGTCATATGAATACATATGTGAATGTGTGTGTATATGGTTACAGTTATATATGGATAGAGGGCATAAGTTGAATTTGTTGGGAAAGGAGAATACTCAAGGGATGAAATTATGAGGTGAGAGAGGAAAGTGGCAAGAGGAGATAGGGAGAGACAGAGTAGGGTAAACTATCCCATGCAGAAGAAGCAAGGGGAAGTGGTTGCAAAAGAGGGGGAGAATAAGGAAGGCTAAAAAGGCAAAACCACATTCAGACTGAATTTGGTTCAGGGAGAAAATGACATACATAGTAAATGGGATATCTCAACCTGCAGCAGGATAGGGGGAAGGGGATGGGAGGAGGGATGATGGATGGGAGGGCATCCTTGGGGTGAGGGGAGGATGAAAGTACCCACTATAAAAGAGGGACAGGATCATGTAGGGAATGGACCAGGTGGGGGGTGGGATGAGTGGGAGGGAATTATAAGCAGCCTTGTACAACATATCTACTATGATAATATTTTGCATAGCTAGACATGTACAACATATACTGAATTACTTATCTCCCAAGAGGGAATGGGTGACAAGGGAGGAAGGAAATGCATCTGAAATCTGAGGTCATAACATTAAATGTTTCAAATATATATAAATACTATTATTAATACTCTTTTGCTTGTAATAGGGAGATAAGATGTGCAGGCATTGGGATGCAAAGTCTCACCTTCCTCTAATGGAAAAGTCGATGGGGTATGGGAGAAGGTATGGGAGAGAGCAGATTGGAGGAAGCGATATCTTGTGGGATTACTGTTCTGGGAGGTTGGGTAGGGGAATAATGGGGGGAAAATGATTGTAACTCAAAATCTGGCGGAAATGAATGATGTAAAACAGAAGTTAATAAAGCATTTGTTTAAAAAAAAAAAGAATGCTTGAAAGTTCTCTATTTCATTGAATTACCATATTTTCCCCTGAAACATGTACTCAGTTTTGCTGGGTAGCTGATTCTTGGTTTTAATCCCAGCTCCTTTGACCTCCAGAATATCATATTCCAAGCCCTTTGATCCCTCAGTGTAGAAGCTGCCAGATCCTGTGTTATCCTAATTGTGTTTCCACAATATTAAAATTCTTTCTTCTTGGCTGCTTGTAATATTTTCTCCTTGATCTGGGAACTCCAGAACCTGGCTATAATATTCCTAGGAGTTTTCTTTTTGGGATCTTTTCCAGGAGGTGATTGGTGGATTCTTTCAATCTCTGTTTTTGCCCTCTGGTTCTAAAACATCAGGGCAATTTTCCTTGAGAATTTCTTGAAGGATGATTTCTAGGTTCCTTTTTTTGATCATGGTTTTCAGGTAGTCCAATAATTTTTAAAGTATCTCCTAGATCTATTTTCTAGGTAGGTGGTTTTTCCAGTGAGATATTTCATATTGCCTTCTATTTTTTAATTTGTTTGGATCTGTTTAATAGTGTCTTGATTTCTCATAAAGTCACTAGCTTCCATTTGTTCCAATCTAATTCTGACGGAATTATTCTCTTCAGTGAGCTTTTGAGATCCTTTTTCCATCTGGGAAATTCAGTTTTTTAAGGCATTCTTCTCCTCATTGGCTTTTTAGCTTCTTTTGCCATTTGAATTAGTCTATTTTTTAAGGTGTTATTTTTTCAGTCATGTTGTTGACTCTCTTGTATTGATTTTCTTGCATCATTCTCATTTCTCTTCCCATTTTTTTCCTCTACTTCTCTTACTTGGTTTTCAAAATCCTTCTTAATCTCTCCTATGGCCTGTAACCAGTTCATATTTTTCTTTGAAGCTTTTGGTACAGGAGTTCTGACTTCATTGTCTTCCTCCTTTTCCATGCTTTGATCCTTTTTGTCCCCAAAATAGGAGTCTAATCTCGAATTGCTCTGCTTGCTTTGCTTCCTTTGCTTGCTCATGTTGCCACTCAATTACTTGACTTTTGAGCTTTTTGCCACAGTAGAACTCTGCCTCCAGAGAGGAGAGCTTTCTCCCAATAACTGGGGTTTTCTCAGCTGCCAGAGCTATTAGTTGGGTGCCCTCTCAGAAGCCTCCACTGGCTCTGGCACACTGGTCAAGCACCCCAGGACCTCTACCCTAGACAGTAATCCATATCCAAGCAGGTTAAAGCAAGAATGATTACCCCTCAGACTGGTTGCTTTGTCCCCCTGCAATCTTCAGGCCAGGAGCTCTGAAGCAGATGCGTGGTAGTGGCGACTGCGCCTCAGCTGCTTCTCCCCCTGGGGGCAGAGGCCAGACCACACTCCTGGACCCCCCATTTCCACAAAGTCCACACTGAACTCTCATTTTGTCTTTGGCATTTATGGGTTGATAAGTCTGGAAACCACCACAGCTCTTGGTGACCCACTCTCCTCTCTCCTCAAGTGCCTCCAGCTGTGGCTGGTCATGCCACATGGAGGCTAACACTGGAGGGGGGGTAGAAAGGGGAGACCTCTGCAATGTATCCTTTCTGTTGGCCTGCCAGGCTGTCTTCAGTGGGAGGTTTGTTTCTCTCTGTCACTTTGTGGGTTCTGTAGCCCTTAAATTTGGTTAGAGTCATTTTTTTATTGGTATTTGAGGTGGTTATGGAGGGGGCATACAGAGTTTTCCTGCTTCTAAGCTGCCATCATAGCTCCACCCTTATATACATTTATGCAGTGGGGTTACCCTGCTGCCAGGTAGGTGTTAACAGCGCTTGAATGATGGCTCTGACTCCACAGCATGTATTTTCATCTGAAATACAGATTTAAATCAGTTTAAAAATTTTTTAAATTAAATAATTTTTCTTGCTCTCTAAGAATGTTTTTTTTTTAAATTAGCTGAGCTTAAAAAGCATTTATCCACCACTCAATATGAAACAGAATTTATGGACAATAAAATAGAAGGTCTAATTCAGTATCTATATAACTAACTCTCAACTATTATGGCTATGCTGGGTTAGCTAAGTGGCACTGTGGATAGAGTGCTGAGGTTGGAGTCAGGAAGACCTGAGTTCAGATATGGCCTCAGACACTAACTGCATGACCCTGGACAAGTCATTTAACCCTGTTTGACTTTAACCTTGCAGGCCAGGAGCTCTGAAGTAGCTGTGCAGCAGTGGCCACTGCACCTCAGTCACTTCTTCATCTGTAAAATGAGCTGGAGAAGGAAATGGCAAACAATTCCATTATCTCTGCCAAGAAAACACCAAATGGGGCTCACATAACTGAAACAACTGAAAGTATGGCATGACTATGAGGTCTTTGTCCCTTTTATTTTTCATGACCTCAAAGAGAGATAAACCCTTTGTTCATTCTCTTATCTACTTTGGTGTTGAAGCCTTTGGGATTATGCACATTAAAAAAATCCACCCAAGATACACTCAAAGCTTAATCTGTATTATTAATATTTTCTCCATAGGTTTCTTAAGTCTGGCCAATCAACAGAGCAGTAAATCAATGACTGATTTGTAGTGTTTGCTAATTTTTGAGGTTTAAATGCTCACACTGAAAATTTAACAATTCGTTCTTTGTGATAGGAGCTGTCTCTAGCACACCCTGGGTTAGCCAGGTTTGTTGCTTCATCTGGTGCAAAATTCTTCTGTCCTTGATCATCCATCTCTTCATTTCTGGCTGCTTAGCCTTTTCTAGTAAGCAAGGACCTTTTCTATAGTTGTTTCTAAACTAATCAGAGCTAAGTCTATAATTTGTCCCTGACTCCTTTGACTATGACAAAACAAAGAATTTAAAAACTTTTTCTTAGACGAATTTTATATTTGCCCCCTTTTTTCTGCATCCCCTTTCCAAAGACATTTTATTCCAAAATTTAAATCAGGTTTCTTGTACATAGATTGAAACTGAACCTATGATAATACCATTCCCTGGAACCCTTACTCTCTGTGGTGACTGTGATGCCTTCTGGAGACAATACCTTAATGCTAGAGACTATAAGGGCACCAGCATTTAAATCAAGAGACAAAGAGTTAAATTTCTATGATCCACTACCTCTTATATCATGTTTTCCCAGGAAGTAAGCCACTCTGATAAAATTCCAACCTGACCTTATTCTGGAGCTGCATCATCTCCAGAGAATTTCAAAAGGCCTTGTCATTTTTAGGCATTTACCTCTTCCCACTTCATTCTCTGATGAAGGTACCAGGGGTCAAAGTATGGCACAGATAGCCTTGGCTAGTTCCTCACAGATCATCTCAGGCCAGGGCTACTTGGGAAGCTCCAAAAGGTGTCATTTGAGCCCAGAAAGCACATTTGCACTGGGAGATTTTTAAGACTTGCCCAGTGTTAGTTACTACCATAAGGTGTTTTTCATGCCTCTATAATTACCAAAGCTAATTAAATAAATTGATCCGCTGATGTTCACTCCACAGTAATTTCTGTTGTGTAATTTGGCTTTAATAGAACCCGAGCATTAGTGAAAATGAAATGAAAACCCTGGGTAGAAGCTAGATCTTTTACTTTCAAGAAAAATCATTTTTCAGATGTTTTTTGTTCCCTATATGTATATAATTTATGCATTTCCTGTCAAAATTAACAGAGAAACAGCAGTTGCCTGGTAGAAAGAACAATTTGGGACTTCTTGCAATAGGAAACCCAGATTTACTCTTTGAGTGTTGAGGAAAATCTCATAATTTTGGAGGCAAATGGGGCATGAAACATATTGTCGGTCTTTCTGGTGTCCAGAGCGTAGCAGCACGAACTACTTTGTCTCTGTGCTAATGTTCTGCTGAAGGTCTGTGCATTCCACCTTAGTAGCCAATCATGGAGCACTGGGGTTTGTGTGGGTGTGCAAGCCTCCACCTGTGGGGTCCTGTTCTAACCAAGAGAGATTGCTTATGAGAAGTGGAAAGAATGCCACCCACATTTTGTATAGCCCTGATCCTTAGGTAGTCCCCCAAGGACCTGCTCATGCATCTGATTTATAAATCGAACAAAGGACAGGGCTAGTATCTCATGCTGCCCATTTAAATGCTAGTTAGGAAGTTTGACTATTATTTAACCACGCTCTTTCTGTTAAACTGAGGTCAAACCAGATCAATTCCAATTAGTTTGTACTGGGAATGAGGCCTGAATAGCCTTCTTTGACAACCTGGGTTATTTCTGCTCCTCTGTACTAGGTGTTAAAATAATTTTCTGTTGTTCTTTCTACCTACTGCCTCCTTATTTCTCCCTCCTCATAATTAATAGTCATAATACATATTATTAATAATGACATATCAATATAATTAATGTCAATAATAGCTAGCATTACTTACCTGTATGAGGTTGTAGTAAGAAGTGCATTCCAGTCATCTGGGATGGGTGATACAAAAGACTGGCAACAGGAGATGGAGTGTTGTGTGTGTGAGGAAGAGAAAGCTGTTCTTTCTTCTTTGTGTTGGTCATTGTTTCTATTTTTGGGGCCCAAGTAAAGCAAATCTAGTCACTCTTCCATGGGACAGTACTTCAGATATTTGGTGACACAGTATTTCCTTTTCCAGGCTTAATATCTCCAATTTCAGTCCTCTCATCCTGATTATCTTTTTCTGGACATTCTCCAGTTTTTCAATGCCTTTCTCCAAATAGAATATAGCATTCAAGATGGTTCTGACTAAAGTACAATGGAGCTAGCACCAACCTGATAATAAACTTTTTGCCATTATTAATGCAGCCTTAGATGGTATTTTTTTGACTACTGTGACATGCTGTGTTTGTTGTCCACTAAAACACTCAGAATTTTTTTCTTGAGTTATTTTCTAGCCACACTTTCCTCAGCCTGTGCTTACACAGATTACTTTTTGAATCTTGAAAGTGTGGACTTTACATTTATCCTCATTACATTAAATCTCATTAACTTATACCTACTGAGTGAGGCTAATATCTTTTTTGATCCTGATTTTCTCACCCAGTGTATTTGCTCTTCCTTCCAGTCTTGAATCATTTGACCATGTAATGAGCATGCATTCTATGCCTCCATCAACCTTTCTTTCTGTTTCTAAATTTCTTTTCATTTTTCTTGTTATCTCATTCTTTCCTCATCCCTCCATCCTCTCTTCTCACCTCAAGTTTCTTTCCCAGTCCTGTGCCAGTGGCAATATTGTCCTTTGTCTCCGCTTGACTCTTATTTTGAGTGCCCCTTCTTAATTTAAGTCAGGTGTCTTTATCCTCTGTGGGAAAGCCTATCTTGGTGTTCTTGCAGAGAGAAAAAGCTTTAGGGCAGCCTCATTACTGTCCAAGATACAGAGAGAGGACTACTGGAGCCAGTGCACTCTGACCCCACCCCTGGAGAGCTCATTCAGGCTCTGGTTGTTAGCAGTCACTTGTCTGCCTATACCAATTACCTAAAGAGAAATAAAGGCAGGATGCTTCCTCCTCAGTTTAAGAGTGTGGGTGTCTGGGTGTACCAGATCTTTGAGGAAGCTGGATTTCCACTGTTTTTGCTGTTTGCTGGCTGGCAAGGCTGGTAGTGACTGAGAGACGCATGGGTTTAGGAGAAGTGCTGGATTGTAAGCACATTGCATGGGAAAGATTTAGTGGGACCTAATTTTTTCTGAGATCCTCCACTATACTGCTCTTAGCTTTGAACTTAATTTGAACTTTGTATTCAGACTTTACTTGACCTTGGGGAAATGGGGCTTCCTGATGATAAGAGAAATGGCTTTAAAAACTTCATACAATGGGTTCAGTTGAAGCTAAGATTGGGAAATAGCTCTCCAGACAGTTAGTTTAATGATTCCTATTGCAAGTGAATTAGGAGACTGTGGTCTGAATTTTCTTTGAAATTCTCCAAGATAGGCCTGTTGAGGAGTATTTGGCTGTTCTTCAAGGCCTATGTTGGATCTTATTCAACTAAATTCAGTAGAGAACTTACTCCAGGCAAGGCACCATGCAATCTGGGGATACAAAGATGAAAAATGAAACATTTGTATTCCTGCTCTCAAAGAGCTTACATTTAATCATTGACTAACATTTATTGAAACTTTTATTGAGCTATGCTATTGTTTTGGACACCTCGGATACAAAGACTTTTTAGGTAGAGTACACCCAGCATGGAGCTTACCCTTTTGTTGGGGAAATGAGATACATGGAATATAAGAAGATGAATAACAAATCCAACTAATGTAATTGCTAAGTGAACAATATATGCAGTAAGGGTTAGTAGCATGAGTCTTCTGGTTCCCAGCCATCTCTCAGTTTAGTTTCCAACTGCCCTTGACCTATCCTCTCTAGATGTTTGGTTATCATTTTCTATACATGGCCTGTATTACTGTGAACAGGACCATCTTTGGGTATAATTGTGAAATTTGTCTTTGAGCATGTTCTCTATCTCATCACACCTCCCTTCCTCCTTGAACATAGTTCATAGTGGAGTAGAAAGCAATCTATAACATGAATTCACACTAAGGTGTTAGTGATGATGTGTTATTCTGCCTGGGAAAGTTTGTATGTTAAAAAGGCATAGTAAGAGTAGGTAGTATTTGATATCAAGGAATAAATCAGTATAGGTAAAACTGAAGGCACCATTCATAGAGACATTTTGGGAAGGGATGAGGGAAAGGGCAAACAGAGGGACAAAGGACTTTACCCATGTCCCTCAAATCAACCACAATCATTATTCTGTTCATGTGCAAAGCTGATCCTGATTGAGGCCCTTGCTAGATGTGGCATGTTTCTGGTGTTATCTGAGTTAGGTACCTTTGCTATTGTTTGCCCTTCATTTTAAAAGAGAACCAATGACATCATGGGGTGATGTCTTGACTTGCACATTAATTGGATTTAAGTGAGGCAGAGTTGCACAAAGTCATTAGCCTTACTCTGTCTTCCAGAGTCATTGAAGTCCAACGACAAGACGTAAGTCAGGATAACTGACCTGGGAAGCAGTATTTAGTCTTGGCATTTTCGATGTCTGACCAAGCTCTTAAATACTTTACAGCTCCTGTTTCAGCTGTCTTCATGGCCACTGGAACAGATTGCTCTTATCTGCCCATTCCACTAAGGAAGTCTTCACATGCTTGGAGTGGACATCCCTCTAACTCACCAATGGGTTTGAAGCCTGTTGGTTATCCTCAGCCTAGTTAGTCCATTTAACCTGAGTTAGGGACCTTTGTAAAGTACTCAAGGATAGTGAGGATAGTGGTAATTAATGAGTGATCCTCCTTCTTCTACAAAAGATGAATGTCAGCTGACTCCAGGGTTCCCATGGCCTCCAGATCCTTTCAGAGTCAGTCTCTGAATACAGTCTTCTCTGCTTTACCACTTGAAACTGAAATACTAGTTCTTTCTAGTGGTAGTGGAATTTATTTGTTGAGAGGCTTTCTCCTAGACCAGGGAAGAATGTTTTTTTCTTTTAGTCATGGCCCTTTGGCAGTCTAGTGAAGCCTATGGATCACTTTCTCAAAATACTTATTTTAAATGAAAAAGATAAAACATATAGGATTACAAAGGAAGGCAATTACATTAAAATAAAGTTATCAAAATATTAAAAAGCAAAATGAAACCAAGTTCATGAATGTCAGGTTAGGAACCCCTGTCCTAGCCCCAGGTACATATGCTTATCTATTACATTCAGTGAATTAATAGAAAGATTTTTGGGGTGTCTCTTAACAGGTCTGGTCAATGTTCTCTCTGGGTATAGAATAAGTGACCTGGAAGAGCTTGTATAGGCCCCAGACTGTCCTACCCAGTTGTATCGGCAAGCACCCCAACATCCCCAGGGTGGCTGCCAACACAGGTTCTTAGATCTGCTTTTCAAAAGGAAAGCAACTTAAATTTGATTAACAAGCTTACTTTAATCAAACAAACATATATTACCTAATTCAGGGGAAAAAGGTCAGCACCCCAAACTTCAGAGTATACAGACAGATCAAATAGGCTTCCAAACTGTCCAACCACTATATCAATACCAAATCACAGTTACCAGAGAGGGAAGCATCAACATCTGGGCTTTCAAAGCCGGTGGGGGGAGGGGCTCTTAACAGCTGCCCAGAGTCTCATCTGGTCAAATCACACAACATTTCTCAAAGTGAGCCCTAAAGCAAAGCCTCTCATCAGGGTTTATATAGCCTTCTCCTGGCTTAGAGAATGTAACAACCTTCTTGACCCACTGCCCAATCACACAGCATCAAGGTGTGGTCATTCCTGAAAACCAAGCCTCCTACCACAGGCTCCATGTGACCACATTCAGCCTATTAGGGGGCAGAGTATATTTCCAAATTAAAGAAGGTTCTCAGAGTCACTTAAGCCAATCAAAGGGCCTAGGGGCAGGGAAGATCTTCAAATATTAATTTCCATTACACCAGTCAGGGTAGATTGAGCTTTAGTGGTCTTATGCCATAGTGAATATATTATTAGGACATTAGCATCCTTGGTGAGGGAGAGAGCATACTTAATCCTAAATCACTCACTTGTAACACCCTAGGATGGTTTACCTTGAGCTTCATTTAAAAAAATTATTGAGCATCTACTATACATAAGGCTTCAGGAGACATGAAGATGAATAATCTATTGTCTCTTGTCTCAAGCAGTTTACTTAATAGTTGGGGAAGGTGAGAAAGGTATAAAAATAAGCATAATGCAAAAAATAATGTGACCAATGCATGGGGGATATACAAAATGGTGTAGGAATTCAGAGGAGGTAGAGATTACTATCACAGAAGACTTCAGTTTATGGAGGGGATAGTATTAAAAGTGGGACTTGAAGGATGCATGTAGGTTTAATAAGCAGAACATGATGTTATAAATAAAATTATAGTCCTAAATTCAACCCAAGAAGGCTTGCACCCTCCTTCTTCTCACTTCCAAACTGGAGTCAATTGGGTAACATATGAAATCATAGTTTGTATAGTGAAAGAAGAGGTCCTTTATTGATGATTCTCCAGAGAAATGGGCATGAGTGTTCCCCCATGGGACAAGACACACACACACACACACACACACACACACACACACACACACACAGAGCACAGAAGCAGAACAAAGATTACATAGGTCCACCCTTGTCCCAATCATTGGTCTCAACTAGGCAGGTCATCCCCTCTCCTGGCCTGCCCTGAATGGTTCTTTTTTTTCCCTCCAGAGTAACCCTTGATTAGACCCCAACTGGTTTGAGCCAGCTTGGTCTGCCTTCCCCCTCTCCCCTTACAGATTTCTTCCTACTATATGACTGGATAGTATGTTCTGCTCTTTTCTCCCTCATCTGGACCTAGGACCTCTCCTATGCAGGATCTGTTTCCAAAGCATTCATTGTTCCTATAGAATCTGTGGAAACCAAACTATCGGTATTTCTTACAATTGGGAGAAGAATAGTGCTGGCAAAGACAGAGATATAAAGATGTGGAAGTGAGGAAGCGTAGAGTGTGTTTGAGGATCTGTGGATAATTGAGTTTAGCTTAAGGATGGCATATGAGCAGAGAAATGGTAAGAAATAGCCTTGAAGATAGGTTTGGGCTATGTTGCAGAGGGATTTAGATATAAAGCTGTGGATTTTAAACTTCATTCTATTGGCATTAGAGGGCCAGCCAGACATTCAAAGTTTTTGAGCAAGGGTGTGAGATGATTAACTTTAGAGAAATTCGAAAAGGCCAAAGATTTTGTAGGCTGCTCTCAGAAGTCTCATCTTTATAGATAATGAATGCTATCTTCCAGAAGAGTTGACAAGTACTGGACTTTGCAAATAGTGAAAATAGCTTTTGTCTTATCACATAGGAAAAGCCTGTATACTGTGTGGGAGTCATATAAGAATTGTGTGTGTGTGTGTGTGTGTGTGTGTGTGTGTGTGCAATGAGACGACTTGTTTCAGCAAAGGTCAAATATAAACATTGATATAGGTTGTAAAAGAGGAGAAAGATGAAAAGAAGATGTTGATAATTTCAATAACTTAATCTTCAGAAGAACCATTGATGATAGGAGGGAAAATAAGAGAAATGGAAAACATGCAAAGATACATATTATCTAATTATCATCATTTCTGGCAGAAATGTAAATGATATAAAACAGTTGCCACAATGAAGAAGCCAAAACTACTTCATAAACAGTCTTGTCCCAACATTGGATCTCTTTGTCAAATGTTGATGGCAGTCAAGGGCAAGAGTTTAGAATATAAACTCATTTGTGAAACACTAAGGAGCAATGGACTAGAAGCTCTTGAGTAGCATCACTTCATGAAACAGTGAGCAAAAGTAGAAATGAAGCCTATAGAAGGCTTGGCACAAAGCCCAACTGAGCCATATCATCGCAAGATCATTTATAGATTGAATTGGCGGGACAGCACATAGAGAATAGAACATATTTATCATTGTTTCTCTAATCTAATTTTATCATCAGTGACAGAGGAACCATCATATCTGGTGCTCACACTATACAAAGACATTCAAAATGATATCTAAGAAAACAAAAACAGAGCAACTGGACCAGACCATGTACACGTTGAGAAAATCCTTGCTGGAGATGACACAGTTTTGAAATAACTGAGGGATTATTTTGTAAGATATTTCATGGAGTGGAAGACACCGAAAGAACAGAATGAAGGCTATTCTTTTTTTTTCAATTTATTTATTTTTAGTTTTCAGCATTCACTTCCATAAGTTTTAAATTTTCTCCCCTTCCCTTCCCAACACGGCTTGCAATCTGATATGGGCTCTACACATACATTCCCATTAAATACATTTTTACATTAATCATGTTGCGTAGAAGAATTATAACAAATGGGAGAAACCATGAGAAAGAAAATAAAAGCAAAACAAAAAAGAAAATAGTCCGCTTTATTGTATTCTGACTGTACAGTTCTTTCTCTGGATGTGGATGGCATTTTCTATCATGAGTCCTTTGGAATTGTTTTATAGGGCTATTCTAAAAAGCATAAAAGACAATTGAGAGCAGATCATTAATTACTGACTCATATGCCTATCTTATCATTGTTAAATATTTTTATGAGAAAAATTTTCAGTGTAGTTGAAAGAGTACTGGATTTGAACCACAGGCTCTGGGATTGAATTCTGGATCTGCTACTTAGTAACTACACAGCACCGAGCAAGCAATTTCATGTCTCTGGGTCTTAGTTTTTCAATCTGCAAAAGAATGGGGTTGGATCAGATGATGTGTCAGGTTTCTTCCAGCTCTAAATAGGGATTATGGATTTTAGTTGTGTCCAACTCTTCATGACCCCATTTGGGGTTTTTTGGCAAAGATACTGGAATGGCTTGCCATTTTATAGAAGAAACTGTGGCAAAGAGGTTTAAGTGACTTGCCCATGGTCACACAGCTACTAAATATCTGAGGCTGGATTTGAATTCAGGTCTTCCTGAGTCCTGGTCTAGTGCTCTATTCATTGTACCACCTAGCTAACCATATGGTGGTGTTATTACCTAGTATTTATATCGAACTTTAAGGTTTACAAAATGCTGTACAGAGATTATCTCATTTAATCCTATGGTCTCTTACAGATACGAGCACAGTGTTTATACTTTTTTGTTGAAATTATCCTTGATAAAAATTTGAGAAAGGACAGGACTGCTTTTCAAAAGATTTTCTGCTGTAGACCACATATTTATTGTTACACAGTTGCTTGAGAGATGCACAGAATACGTGATACTACTAGGATTATTGTTTGTTGATTATAAAAAAGAAGAAGACTTGGAAAACTTTTTTGAGGGGGAAGGCAAGGCATTTGGGGTTAAGTGACTTGCCCAAGGTCTAAGCTAATAAGTGTCAAGTGTCTGTGGCTGGATTTGAACTCAGATCCTCCTAACTCCAGGGTTGCTGCTCTATTCACTGAGCCACCTAGTTGCCCTGAAAACACAGTCTTTTAAAGGTGTTTCAACTGGGAGATTTTATGTATACATATACATATGGATATTCATATATATAGGTATATATGCATTCATATATGTTTCTATATCTGTATTTATTTCTGTATGTGTATACACACATATATATAAAGGTCATATAAGAATCTTTGGTAAATGCAGTCATAGGAGAAACTTCAATGATCTTCTGATTATTAGTGTAAGATGAAGAATAAGACAGGGAGGTATATATGTGCAAGAAAAGTGTTTACTATTATGTTGTCTTTGTAACATATGTGACCCACCTGGAAGAGGGCTTTTCTCTAGAAGAGGTGTTCTTAACCTTTTTTGGTATGTGTTATAGATCCTTTTGGTAGTCTAGGGAAGCATATGGACCAATTCTCAAGATAATTAAAAAGAGGCAATTGAAGGAAATACTAAATTTTAGTTAGAGATAAGTGAAAATAAAGATGTTATGTTTTTCTCTCCACATTGGTGGATGCTCTGAAATCTGTCCACAGACCCCTTGGGTGCCATCTAGAGTCCCTGCTCCAGATATGGAAGTCCTCCAGATATACTTGTTTTGAATTGTGTGGAAATACTTTCATTAAGCCCTAGGACATTTCCAGGGACCCTAAGTGAAATTCACAAATTCTTGAAAGAAATTAGAGGAAAATCTAAATGGATGAAAGGTGTTTATTTTTGAGACATGACATACAGGTAGGTGGCCAGTTAGATCAGGGACAGGAATTCTTATTGAAAATGACTTATTGTGTTCATGAATTAAGAAGTTCCTTAAGTTATCCCAAGCTAGGTCCCAAATATCTGAATGCCTAGTGAACATTTTCTACTGGATTTCCTGTGAATATCATAAACTCAGTTATAATCCTAAACCAAGCTCATCATTTTCTCACACCAAATCACTTCCTCCATATTCTATTTCTACGAATGGCACCATAGTTCTCACAGTTACCTATACTCAAAATGGGCACTACTAATCTTTGACTCCTCCTTCATCTACCTCTCAAAACTAATTCAATCTCTCTCTCAAATTGGTTAACAAGTCCTATTATTTTCTCTTTGGCATGTTTTATATTTGTGGCCTTCTTTCCATTTCCATATCTTCTCTAAATCAAATCTTCTTTACTTAGGATCACAGTTTTTTTTTTTAATTTAAAGGCCATAGAAATTAACCTCTTTATTTTATAAACTGATAAAATTGTGACCCAGAAAAGTTAAGTACATTTCCCATGGTCATGCAATTAGTAAGTATCTAAGGGAGAATTCAAACCCAGGTCTTCTTGACTCTAACAGTATATTTCCCTATTAGAATGTAAGCTTCTTGAAGGCAGATACTGGCTGTGTGTGTGTGTGTGTGTGTGTGTGTGTGTGTGTTTGTGTGTGTGTGTGCGCATGTGCATGTGTGCCCTGTGTTTAGCACAGTGGCTGGCACATAATAGGTGTTTAATAAATGCTTGTTTTGTCTGACTATCCATTATACTATACTTCCTCTTTCACCTTGACTACTATAATAACCCTCCCCAATCTATTCATGAAGTTCTTCAATTCTTCCATAGATATGACTTCTTACTGTGCAGATGAATATCCCCTCTTATAGTAGAGATCACCATCCACTCATGTTTTTATTTTTTTTGGTTCTTATCCCCAATATTCCATTGGTTCCCTATAGAACATTCACCCAACATACTGAAAGCTTTCCTCTAAGTCATTTAACATTTTATAGGTGCCATTGTAGAACTCTGACTGTCCATTTGTTATCCCTTGACCTCATCACATGACCAACACTTTAATTTTTCTGATTAATACATTATTTCAACAATATCCCTTATACCATTTCTCTAACATAGGACAACATCAGAAATATTTTAGAACCTGATACCCAATGGGAATCTCTTGATTGACTTCTCAATCATCTACAACTTTGATTCCTTGATGAGTATAATGCTCCAAGACTTGAAACTAAATAGCATTTTTTTAATGGCAGTTTGGTGTGGAATAGAGGAGGTAGGTGAAGGAGGAGTCAAAGATTAGTACTGTGCATTTTGAGTATAGGTGAATATGAGATAATATGGTGCCATTCGTAGAATAGAATATAGAACTAACAGAAATAAAAATAGGGAATTCAGAAGGAGCAAATGATTTGGTATGAGAAAATGATGAGTCTGGTTTAAGAGTTATTTGAGTTTATGATATTCATAAGGTATCCAGTAGCAAATGTTCACTAGACATTTAGATATTTGAGACCCAAGTTTGTCAGGGAGGGATCAAGGTTGGCTCTCTCTCTCTCCTTCTCTTTCTCTCTCACCCTCCAAGTATGTATACATACATGCATACCTATATATGTGTGTATGTGTATATATGTGTGTGTGTATGTTTATATATATACATGTGCATATATACATGTGTATATATATACATATACATGTATATCTACATATAGACACATACACACAAACACATATATATGTATTTGAAATTCATTTGCAAAGGTTTTTGAGTGAATAAGATCATTAAGGGAGAGACTATAGGTAGAAGAGAACCAGGGTGAGCACCTACATTTAGGAAGTTGGAGGAACTAGAAGAGTCAGAGGAAGGGATGGTCAAAAAGGGAAGAGGAAAGCCAACAGAAAGGAAAAGTTTCAAGCTGAAGAGTTTAGTTTCAGGTATCAAATGTTACAGAGAGATTAAGGAAGATGAAGGAGGAAGAAAGGCTATGGAGTTGGCAAAGAGGTCATTGGAAATTCTTGGGAAAGATAGTTCATTTGAGTGGTTTTGATGGAAGCCATATTGCAAGGTTTTAAGTTAGTGAATGGAAAGGATATAGAAGCAGCAAATGTTGACATCTTTCCAATTCATTGAAGAATGGAAGCAAAGACATGAAATAGTAGCTTGGAGGTGGAGAGGAGGTAGTACTTTTTTTTTTGCTTTTGCTTTTTTGAGTTGTTAAAGCACTTGGGGTTAAGTGACTTGCTCAAGGTCACATGGCTGGTCCTTATTTATGTGTGGGCGCTCATTTTCTGAGGCTGGATTCGATCTCGGGTCCTCCCGACTCTAGGGCCAGCGCTCTTACTCACCGCACAGCCTAGCTGCCCCCAGAGGAAGTACTTTTTAAGAGTAGAAAGGAGACTTAAGCTTCTTTTTAGTTAGAAGGGAAAGTGTTTATATAGAGAGAATGATTTAAAATGCTAAAGAAAGAGAGAGGTAAAGACTGGGGCAAAGCAGGAGGTGATGGAATCTAAGTAGAGGACTTTAGGGGTGGCCAGGTGGCACAGTGAATAGAGCACTGGCCCTGGAGTCAGGAGGACCTGATTAGAGGACTTTTCTGATGACAAAGGGCTAGAACGGAGATCCCTTTGCAAAATTTTTATTGGGAGATAAAATTCAAACATGCCAATGGTAACATCCTATGATACTTTTCTGGCAGTTCTGAGTGAAGAAATAATATTTAACAGCTGCACTTGTGCCTCCAGAGTAGATGAAATGATGAGAAAAGGAGGCAGCATGGCTCAGTGGAAGAAGCATTGGCTCTGGAATCTTAAGTTTGAGTTAAAATCTTGCCGCTGATGCTTACTGTCTGTTTAACTTTGAGCCAGTCTTTTGCCTTCCCTGGACTTCAGTTTCTTCATCTATAAAAGAAGCTGATTTGCAGCTCTAAATTTATGGTCCTACAGAAAAAAACAAAAGCCAGTAAGCTTACTTTTGTGATATTACCCTGAGTTCACTTTAGGATGCCCTATATCCCAGTTGTTGCTTAACTGGCAGCTGGTGGTTATATCATCTTCCCATTGTTTTGGCCAGATCTATCACAGTGATAGGAAGGGCTGGCCTCATAGTCCAACTTGGGTTCTACTAGAATCCTTGTCATTGCCATCCCCACAGGTGTTGTGATAGTTTAAGTCCAGTGATTCCAAGAAATTTGGAAAAGAAAAAAGCCAAAGGCGTGCCCAATACCTCCCTCCTTCCTTCTGGAGTTTCCTGATTGTATGAACCAGAGGCAGAAACCAGCATGACATGCTTAATAGGAACACGTTAGGAAACATTAAGAAAATTGCTAATGCCTAAGTTGCTCATAACTTCATTAAGCTTCAACGGTTTCTTTTAACTATATTTAGGGAGTGTTCCTCCTGGAGGACTAAAAATACCAGAGTTTTGTTTTTAAATATTACCTTTTTGAGATGTTTATGTGCCAAAACTTCTCTTAGGGGAGAATTAGAAACATGTGAAATCATTACATTTATTTTTTACATTCCCAAAGCTACTCATAAACTGCTGTGTGCTTGTCATTCATTTTTCTCTCTCTTTGAATTAAGATTTTGGATGTGGAGTTGCAGGAGACTTTGGTTCAGTGGTGTCAAACACATAGAAATGAGGGCCACTAAACTGTATGTCACTGTGGGCCATGTGTGACTTAGTTATAAAGTGTAATATCATCTATATTTTATTACATTTATGATCTTGTTAAATATTTCTCACATTTTGGTCTACTGCATGTGGGAGTGCCATTGTAGGCTGCATGTAGCTGGTGGGCCAAGGCTTTGACATGTTTATCATGAGTTCAACCACCTTATTTTACAAAGATGGGAATCACCTGCCCAGATAATAACCCAGAGAACATTTTATAACCCTAATTAAAGATAGTTGACAATGGCAATAATCTTTGGATAGGACCAAGTTCTTTGAACCACAGTGGATAGGGCCTAGCCAGCCTTGTGCAAAACCAGAATAAATGGATGCCTTTGTAGCATCTCCCCACTCCCCCCCAATCTCCCATATCCATTTAAAGGAAAATACAATGTCCCAAGGCCAAAATCCCATCCTTCTTTTGGATTAAATTACATTCTTTGGTCCCATTATTTAAAATTGTATGTATTCCTAGGAGCAATGCCTTAGTTTATTAGCCTTTTTTTTCTTCCTGAGGAGAGGTTGAGGTAGTCTGGGAGTACTGGGTACTTGGAAGGTGGATGTAGACGGGGAAGGTCTGAGTGGCTTACTCCAGTGGGCCCTGAAAAGGGTATTGAAGAAAAACTTACCAAATTTTCCCACTTTGAACTAAGGCTTCCTATTTCCTTTGTGGAAGGTGAAGTAGCCCTTTCAAACAGAAGTGTCCCACCAGACTAAGACAAAGTCTAGCAAAGTCCTTGGAAATTAAGGAAAGGTTCAAGTCAACAAGCATTTATTATGCACCTACTATAAGCCAGGCATCATATTAAACTTCAAGGATGCTTTTGTTGTTGTTGAGTGGTTTCAGTTGTGGCTGACTCTTCAAGACTCTATTTAGGGTTTTCTTGGCAAAGATACTAGAATGGTTTGCCATTTCATTCTCCAGCTCATTTTACAAATGAGCAAACTGAGGCAAATAGGGTTAAGTGACTTGCCCAGGTCACATAGCTATTAAGTGTCTGAGGCCAGATTTGAATTCAGGAAGATGAGTTTTCCCGCCTCCAGCCCTGGTACTCTATCCACTGTGCCACCTTGCTACACCATCAAGAATACTAAGAAAAGCACAATGTCCCTGCTTTTAAGGAGCTTACTGTCTAATGGAGGAAACGACATGCAAACAATTATGAACAAACAAGATATATGCAAGATTCATTGGAAATAATTTCAGAGGGAAGGCACTCACATTAAGGGGGACTAGGAAATCTTCATACAGAAGCAGAACTCTAAAGCCAGAAGGCAGAATGGAGGAGGAAGAAGTTCATTGGCTAAAAATATGTTGTCTCACAAAGAAATGTTTATACTGTAAATTAAAAAGTTCAAACTGACTTCCTTTAGAAAGCCATGGAATTTAGACTTGAAAATGAGATTTAGATATTTTGTTCTAACCCCTCAATTTGTCATATAAGGAAGCTGAGGCCCAGGGTGCTCGAGTGATTTGATTGGGCTCACACAGGGAACTTGAATTTAGATATAGCTAGCCTCATGTCAAGTCTAGTGTTCTTTCTACCATGCTGTGTGGCTGAATGATGTGACTAATGGGCTGGAAAGGAAAGGTTGGACTCTGGGCTGCACATATGCAGTTTTTCTAGTTATCTGTGCAATCTGAGGCAAGTAACATGACCTCTCTGAGCTTAAATTCCATATCTATAAAACAAGACAGTTGGATTATCTGGAGTTCTTAATCTGATATCTATGAACTTGTTTTTTTTAAAGCACTTATATATATGTATATACACATATATGTTTATATACATATGAATATACGGATCTATGACATATAATTGCATAACAAGGTATGTATATATAATTGTATTTCAATATAACTGCTTTTCTTTGTAATCGTATTCCTTTTATGCATTTAGAAACATTATTCCAAGAAGGAGACTATAGGTTTCTCAAATTGTCCAAGGGATCCATGAAATAAACACAAACAAAAAGATTGTCACCTTGGATTGGATGATCTTCATGTCTCGTTTAGCTTGAACAGTCCATGATTGTCTTCATATCCTGAACTCCTAGAGCCTTAGATGGTACTCACAAGAGCTCTTTGAATTCTGCCAGAGGGCCTGTTACTTCCCCCCTTTCCATTTCCATGCCATCTCTGGAGCATTTAGAACACCTCGGTACTCTACAGAGTGTATGTAATAACTCTGGGATCCGTTTATAAAAGGAATTGAAGGGAGACCAAGAAACTTGCAAATGAGACAAGGAAATATCAACACAGGGTCACAAAACTTTGAGTTGGGAAGGAGGGACCATTTAATCCAATCCATAATCCCCAAAGAATTCTTACTACATCATCAGTGATAAGTAGTTTTCCATTATCTAAAGACTTCAGTTGAAAGTAAACCCTGAGGCAGCCCATTCTATATTTGAAATGCTATAACTGTTAGAAAGTTTTCCTTGACTCAGAATGGAAATCTGTCTCTCTACAATTCTTAACCTCTGTTCTGAGTTCTTTTCTTTGGGACCAAACAAATTCAGTTTAATTCTACTTTATGGCACTTCTTCTAATGCTTGAAGACAGCTCTTGTGTCTCTTGAGTTTTCTCCAGGCTAAACTTCGCTGGGACCTTCACCCAGTCCCCTTCATACTGAGGTCCTTTTGTCATTCTGAGTCTTTTCTCATGTACATTCTCCAGATTGCCATTGTCCTTTCTAAAATATGATATACAGGTGTTGTGATTAGTCAGTCATTTTCAGTCACATCCCACTCTTTGTGACCCCATTTGGTATTTTCTTGGCAAATATACAAGAGGAGTTGGCCATTTTCTTCTCCAGCTCATTTTACAGATGAGGAAACTGGGGCAAACAGGATTAAGTGACTTGCCTGGATCACACAACTAGTAAGTGTCTGAGGCCATATTTGAACTCAGGAAGATGAGTCTTCCTTCAAGCCCAGCTGTGCCACCTAGCTGCTCCTGTGATATACCCAGAGTTGAACATAATATTCAAGACATTGTCTATCCCGGGCAGAGTAAAGCAGGACTATTGTTTCCTTACTTCTGGAAGCTATGCCTTTATTTGCCACTTAAAAACCTGATTCTAACCTATATTTTTCCTGCTTGGTTTCTTTTTTTCTTTGTTTTTTTACCCTGTAGCTACTGTCATTCCAGTCAAACTGGCCTGTTTGCTGTTCTAGGACATCGTATTCTATTTCCTACCTCCAGATCTTTGCACAGGCATTACCCCATACCCCAAATGCTTTTCTTCCTTATTTCTATTTCTTAGGATACCGAGCTCCCTTCAAGGTTCAACTAATATGCCATCTCATCCTGGAAGCCCTGTCTGATCCCCCTTCAGTTCCCTCCATCTATCTCTCAGAGGATCCAAATATTTTGCATTTATAGTATTTTTCATATATCTTGTTTTTACTCTTCTGTGTTCATGGTCTAGAATGTAAGCACCTCGAGGGAAGGGACTTTGTGATTATCTTTATGTACCATGAGTCTAATGTAGTGCCTTGCAAACAGTAGACACCTTAACAAATGCCTGTTGAATTGAATCTTTTCTGCCACAGCCTTCAAGCCTAGAAAACAATCACATCTTGCCACTTGACCTTGGGTTGTAAGAAATTGCCCGTTCCTTCTCCCAGTTAGCCATTAAAAGTTACACAGTGTCCCTCTTCTTAGCTTGTCGAGACTTGAAGAGACTGAGCCCAATGAAAATGGTGACCATCAGTGGGGTGGCTAACGTGAGCAGTAATGGGTAAGAAATCAGTTCAGACCATTAGATTTGTCATAAATGTATGATGAATGATAATTCCCTGAACTAATATCAAACCTTTGGGAGCAATATGTTTGAATGATGTCACTGCATAGTGTTTAAAGTTGCTAATATGATTACTTGAATCATTGGCGAAACATGAGACTAGAGCAGATTTCATAAATTCTCTGTGCTGAGCCCTGCATTCCATCTCCAATGGAAACCTCCAATTCTTTCTCTTTGGTTATTGCAATATTAATGCCAGTAAGATTTGTTTCTGCAATGCTTGGGCACCTGACAAATGTGGTTTTTTTCCTCCTTCATGTTGTTCTTGTGAAAAGAATAATAAGGAAAATATCCTACCTTTAGAGCACGATGCAAGAACATCTATTTAAGGCAATTTGGCTGGCAAGTTTAGATGGAAATGCATTTTCTTCATGTAGGGTAATCTGATTTTCAAATCCTTGCTTGGCTTTTATTTCCAATGATTTAACAAGCTGCAGTACATTGTTCGTGACCACTACCCACATTTCTGAACTTCATTTAAGGAAGTGAAGTAAAATGTCATCATTTTTATATCCTCGGAATCTAAGCTTGGGGTGGTGGTGGGTGGTGGGGGTACACAGTCAGAGCTAGTCATAACAACAGATAACACGTTTATAGCACTTTAAGATTTGGTGAGCACTTTGCACATGTTATTATACTTGATCCCCCACAACAACCCTGTAGATGCTGTTATTATTTCCATTTTATAAATGAGGAAACTGAGGCTCAGAGAGGTTGTCACTTGCCCAAGGTTACACAACTATTAAGCATCTGAGGCAGGATTCAAACTCAGGTTTTTCTGAGTCCAGATCCAATACAGTCTAATACTGCTATATCTAGCTGCCTCCAGTAGTTCTGTATTAGGATGAAAGGGCAGTTTTGGAGGGTTCCTGAGTGAGCCCTGAGGAATGGATGGTAAAAGAGCATAAGTATACCTCCTTCTACTAATTTATTAATCCTAATCCTGACTGGTAGGACCCTCTAGGTATTTGTTTTAAATCTACAGACAGGATTGTCCCAAATCCAGCTTATATGGAAGAAGATGTATCCTTTCCCTAAAAATCCCCAGGGAAGGAAATATCTTCAGACTGATCACAAATTTGGAGCTGAAGTTGCCCTTAGAGGGCATCTAGTGCCATACCTGATGTATAGATGGTGAAACCAAGACCCAGAGAAGTCAAATAACCAGCCCAGTAGGTTACGGGGGATAGATCTCTGGACTTGGAGTCAAGAGACCCTCAGTTCAGATCTGAACTTGGATACTGACTGCTAGTTCTACCATTTATTACCTGGTAGAAATCACTTAACCTCTGTCTGCCTCAGTTTCCTCCTGTGTAAAATGGGGATGATAATAACACCTACCTCAAAGCCATTGGGAGAATCACATGAGATAATACTTGTCAAACACTTTGCAAATTTTAAGTGGATAAAAGCTAGTTATTAATAGCCTAATACCAAGCAGGGCGGGAATAGATTCAACCACAAAGCCTCTAACTCCAATAGAAGATTCATTGTATCACTCCACAACCTCTTCTTTGTCAAAGCATTTCAACTATGAGTATTCTTTTGGTGCCTACCCTCAAGCCTACAGTACTTTTAATTATAGAATCGTGGGATTTAGAGCTGGAAGGATTTCCCTGGTATCTTATTTAAAGATGAAGAAAATCAAGTGACTTGCCCAAGGTCATAAGGTGACAGAACGGGGATTTGAATCCAGGTTCTCTGACTCCAAATTCAATCCTTTTTTGCAGGATATGAATCCATCTTAGCTGAATTTTTGCATGTTTCATGTGTGTGTGTGTGTGTGTGTGTGTGTGTGTGTGTGTGTGTGTGTGTGTTAGTGTAGTAAGCTTTGGGAAAGGATAGAATTAATGGGTTTTAAAGATGAGGTATAGATAGCACTTGTTTTATAGCCCCATAGTTTATCCATTTCCCAAATGGATGTGGGGTATGTGTGATATTTTTCTGATGACTGGTTGTAGTCATGCCCTGTTTTTGGTTTTTCTGTGGCATCTTGGTATTGCCATTTGAATAAACAGGTTCAGAGACATCAAGTGACTTTCTTAAGGTCACATAGCAAATCCAGGCTTTGAACCCAAGTCCTTTCCCTGTAAATCCACTATTCCTTCCACACAGGGAAGGGGGATTCAAGGCAAATCTAGCAAAATGACCATTCTTCTGAAATAGGGTTTTTGCAAAGTTTGTATATTAGCATTATTTTCCTTTGGAGATATGGGGCCATTTCAAAGAGATCACCTTTTCTAAGGAATGAAGAATATTGCCATTCACTCCATAAGGAAAATTGTGGAAAATGCATGGTCCTGTAGAAGAAAGGTGTTTGCAGCATCCTCTGACAACATTGTCAGCTGGGGCTATTTTCATTTCTCTGGGCTTAGGCTTTTTGTCCTTGAAGTGATGAGAGTGATTAGTCTGACTCATTCACAGAGACGAGGAATTCTGTCTCCAAAGAGCCTCTGAGGTCATCTTGTGCAGGGGCTGCCGACATGCACAGCCTACGTGTTCTCTTGGGTTTGGTAAACCAAAGAAGTCACTGGACTAAGCAAAAGATATATTGGGAACACAGAATGTGAACTGGACTTCATACTGTCTAATGACTCTGAGTAAGAACTCTGGACAGTATCTACATGGATCTCTGTTTCTTTTCTTACTTACCAATGAAATCATAGTCTGGAGCTGGAAGGGACCACAGAGGTAATCTATTCTTTTATAACTGAGAAAACTGAGGCCCGGATAAATGAGTGACTGATCTAGTACTCAGAGAGTAAGTAGCAGAGTTGAAAATTGAGCCCAGATCTAATGACAGCAAGTTCAGAACCCTTTCCACCATCTTGAATTGCAGATCTGTGTACCATAAGAGAAAGCTGTCCTTCCACGTTGAATGAATCCTCCAGGAGGGCGGGTAAAATGGAAGAATCTTTTCCTGTAAAGATGTTTTTCCCTCCACCCTTAAGCACAGTGTGCTGGCACTCCTAAAATCCTTTCTTTTCAGGATCAGAGCTATACTCTGAGGGAAAAACATCTAATAAGACATAAATGTATATGTAGGAACAAAAGGAAAGCATCAAAATGCTCTGGCCACAGATGCCTTCACTAAATTCGTCAGGCATTTATCGGGTGCTTTCTATGAGCAAAGCTGTCTTAAGAGTTGCAGTAGAAATAGATATTGTAGGATCATAGATATAGATCCTGGGGTAGGGATAGATTTGAGAGGACCATCTAGTACTCAGTCTCCTCAGCTGACAAGTGAAGAAACACAGGCCCAGAGACATTAAGGACAAGGCAATAGCAGACCTGAGATTGGAACCCAGATCCTTTCACTCCAAATCCATCATGCAGCAGCTGAGTTTCCTGTTAAGAAACAAGGACCATCTCTCTCTCCAGCCGTGGTGTCTCTCCTGAGCTCCAGTCCATTTCCAAGTGCTTGCTGGACAGCTCCACTTATCTGTCCCTTGGGAGATGGCACTTCCACATGAACTCCCATTGAAATCTTTTAAGGCCAGATCAGGTGAAATATCCTTTATTAAACCTTCCCTGACCTTGCCCTTCTCTCCTGAAAGAGATCTTTCCATTTCCAACATTTCTAAAAATCAACTCATTATTTCCCCCTTCTCCTTCCAACTTCTCTATTTCCTTTTGAAAAAAGTATTGGTATCTTTTATATTTGTGTCACCATCATTTCCAAATATACCTATCCCCTTCCCTACCTAGTAAGCCATCTCTCTTTAAAAAAGAATGAAAATGAAAGAAGAAAAAAACAGTTCAGTCAGATTAACCAACACATCAGCTGAGTTTGACAGTTTAAACAATGTTCTACCTCAATAGTCCCCCACCTTTAAACAAAGAAGGGAGGGATGTACATTTATCTCTTCTTCATAGCCAGGCTTGATAATTTTAACAGCAAAACATTCACTAGCTTTCTTGTTTCTGTTGATGGTACCATCTGACTCACCCAGGCTCAAAGTCTCAGTTACTTAGAGTATTTTGGATATATTCTTGTTTCTTTCCTTATATCGGTGAGGGAAAACTAGGTGGCACAGTGGATAGCATTCTGGGTCTGGATTCAGGAAGACCTGAGTCAATATCCAGCCGCATACTCTTACTAGTTGAATGACCTTGGACAGGTCACTTAACCACTGTCTGCCTCAGTTTCTTAATTTATAAAATGGGGGTGATAATAGCACCTACCTTCCAGGGTTGTTGTGAGTATCAAATGAGATAACATTTGTGAAATACTTTGTAAGCCTTTATAAGCCTCCATCCAATCAGATGGAGTCCTGAAGATTCTGTTTCCCCAAATTCTTTTAATCTGTTCCCTCCTACATTTTCTACTATTGTCTCCTTATTATATTCATGGAACTATAAAACTAATTCAATCTTTATTATCCTTTCCTCAGAGTGGACTCTCCCAACTTCTAGCCTCTTCTCCTTTCCATTTTTCATCATTCTCACAGTTACCGGATTCATCCTGTTAAGTCTTAGTTCTGATCCCATAACTTTTCTGCTCAAAAATCTTCAGCAGCTTCAAAATGTTCAAGGAATAATAATTAAAACAATTAGTGTGCCTTTTAAGACTATCCACAGTCTGACTCCAACCTAATAGTTAAGAGTAAAGAGTGCTAGATTGGTCTTCAGAAGACCTAGATTTGAATTCAGCAGTGTTACTTATTATCTGTGTGACCTTGGGCAAGTCACTCAAGTTCAAAGCTCCTAATGATCTCTCTCTCCCTCCTTCTTTCTTTCTCTTTCTCTCTGTTCTTCTTCTCTCCCTCTCTCTCCTGTGCTCTTCCCCCATCTTCTTCCCTTTCTCCCCTCTCTTATTCTCTTCTCCTTCTTTGCCTCCCTTCTTGTCTTTCTATTTTGCCTTCCTCCTTCTATTTTTATCCCTTTCTCTGCCCCTCTCTTCTTTCCTTCTTCCCCTCCTCCAATTCAATGACTTTATTTTTAATTTTTAAAAACAAATTTTATTGACTTTTTTACATTGCTTAAATTACACCTTCTACCCTTCTGTCTTACCTGAAATCTATCCCATATAACAAAAGATATTTTTTAAAAGAATAAGAGAAAAAAGAACCACCAAACCCAATCAACCAATAAACAAAATCTGGAAAAAAGCATACACATATACATGTATCTATGTATATGTATGTATGTATGTGTGTATATGTATGTGCACGTGTAGTATTTCATACATATGGACCTCCATAACCACTTCTTCAAAGTCCTTCTTCTCATAGTCCTTTTTTGAGTCTATACTTATTCCTTGTAAATTTCACTTTCTATTTTTTGGTCATAGGTGTTCTTTCCATTTACATTGTTGTAGTCATTGAAAATATTGTTTTCTTGGCTCTGCTTCCTTAGCTCTGGATCAGTTCATGTAAGTCTTATCTTGCTTTGCTTCTCCGTGTTATGCATAATTTTTGTTATTTCTTTAAGTATTGTAATATTTATGTACCAGAGTTTGTCTAGTCATTCCCCAATCTATGGTCATCTGCTGGTAGTTGGTCACTTGCTATCTTTCTAGTTTTCTTAGACGGTACTTCCTTTGATGTTCTCTCCATTCCAGCCATATTAGCCTACTTGTTCTGAACACTAGACTCCTTTTCTTACCTCTTACCTTGTATTAGTCATCCTCTATACCTGAAATGTTCTCCCCACTTACCTCTGATTATTGAACTACTCTTAATTCAAAGACTAGTTTAGGTACTGATTTGATGAAGCCTTCACTGATTCCCACTCTTTCCCCACCTCAGTTCAATATGGTCTCTTCTGCTCTTCTTCTGTAGTACTTTATCTAGATTTCTTTTGCCTCCATCATGTTCTATCTTTTATCATATTTATTTCTGTACTATTATATTCCCTGTCAATTCATTCCAACACCTCATATATGGCTTATGATTTGATGATCTCCAACCTTCAGTTTTCTTGTATGTAAAATGGAAAATAATAAAGCTTATTGTACACATTTCACAGGATTCTTGTGGGAATCAAAGGAGTTGACTGTGAAAGCACATGAAAAAAAAGTATAAAACCTACACTATAAACATGAGGCATTTGTGTGGTCCAGTGGATAGAGTATTGCAGTGGGAGTCAGGAAGATCTAACTTTGAATACTGATTCAGACATTTACTAGCTCTGTGACCCTCAGCATATAACTTAATATGTCTCAGCCTCAATTTCCTCATCTGTAAAATAATAGCACCTTTCCTCTCCGGGGTTATTGAGAGGATCAAATGAAATAACATAGGTAGACCACTTTGCAAATCTTAAAGTACCATGTAAATGCTAGATATTATTACTGTTATTGCTATTACAAACTTTTCCTAGCAATGTATTTTAGTCCTTTCCCCTAACTAGATCAGGAAGTTTCCCCTTGGTATGCATATCCCTTCCCCTTGATCTTTGCTTCTCTAATCTTATCCCCATTTCCCTGGCTCTTTTCTTTTGCAGGTGCTGTTTATAACAATTTTTAAGAGGATTACAATGTGTAGTAGGGATTGGTTTATTTAACTGAAATTAGTAAAATTTGACTGGGATGTAGAGGGACAGGAAGAACAGAGACATGGGATAGTGCTAGGAAAGCAGGACAAGTCTAGTCCTGGTTGGGATGCTGGGGTGGAGGGGTTCCCATTCTTCCGTCTTTGCATCCTCCATTCCTTGGAATACTGAAGTTTACCCTAAGAAACAATGTAATTTAAGGGAAAGCATCCTGGCCTTAGTGTCAGTAGGTCTGGGTTTAAATACTGTCTTAGACATGAGCTATGTGACCATGCATGAAGGTCTTTTTTCTTCTCATGGATTCAGCTCCCTAATGTATAAAATGGGGATTAAAAATATTTCCCATTCCATTATGTTGTTATAAGGAAAGTTCTTTGCAAATAAATGACAGGATTTTTTTTTCAAATTTAAGAATCAGGTCCTATTGAATAAAATACAATGAATATGCAGAACACAGAAGCATAGGGAGACTTGGGTGAATTGAGGCAGAGCAAAGTAATCGGAACCAATAAAACAATATGTACGATGACTACATTGAATGGAGAGATGAACAACAATAACACAAAACCAACATTGTAATGATAATGATGAAGTCTAGCTCAACAGGAAAAAAATGAGAAAATGTCCCTCCTTCTCTCCTTTGCAGAGGTGGGGGGAGAGGGGGGAATGTGCTGGGCATGGAGAACATTGATTATGCATCATACTTGATTGATGCATTGGTTAGTTTTTATGAATCACTTTGTTTTTTTCTCTCCTTTAAGTTCTTTGTCACACAGGCCAGCTCACTGAATAGGGAAGGGGAGAGGGATGTGTTTGGAAATGAAGGGGATATGAAAACAAAAGATATCACTATTTTTTAAAAAATTGGGTCCTTCTTTCCACAGCTGACCTCATAGGTAGGTAGAATTGGCTGTTGCCTACATGCTGATTTGAGAGACAATAGAAAGCAGCATCCTCTGTCCCCAAATCTCTTTTATTCTGGAAAAGATATGGTACTTAAAATTCAAAGAACCCTAGAATGTTAGAACTGAAAGGGATCTCAAGGGACCTGAAAGGTCATATGCTTCTTATCCTCATGAAACATACGTCCAAATGAGGGGGAACTTTTAATAAGATCAGTGTGATACCCTGAATCCCCTGAAAGAGGGGAAAAAGCAAGAAAACTACTTCAGCTTACTTTTTACTATCTGTAAACATTAACAAATGAAATCCCAAACTCTGACAATTAAACTAGGCTTTAAAAATCAATTAAACAAGGTCAGTCCAATTTATTGGAAATTATGCAAGTAAAATTATCTAGTAGTATGGCAGTAAAAATAATAAAATATGTTAGAAACTTGAATTGGACAAACAATGAACATATGAGACAACACATAACCAATGGGCAGCTAGGTGCTAATGTAGATAGGTTGCTGAACCTGTAGTCAAAAAGATCTGAATTCAAATCCCACCCTAGACACTAATTAGCTGTGTGACTCAGGGCAAGTCAGTCGCTGTCAGCCTAAGATTCCTCATCTGTAAAGTGGAGATAATAATGGCACTTTACCTTCTCAGGTTGTTGTCAGAATCAAATGAGATCATATTAGTAAAGTGCCATGTAAACCTTAAAGTGCTTATATAAATGCTTTCTATTATTATTACTATGATTATGTAAAATACGTGAATCCTGCCTTATACTCATAATGCTCCAAATAGCATATTCTCTTCCCTTTCTGAAGAGTGCAAAGCATAAATTAAGCTGCGTTACATGTCTGTTCCAGAAGGTAAGTGCAATTTCTTTAAAGATGATTTTGGCAAAATGTCTAAAAAGCATAAGGATGTTATTTCATAGCACTAGAGTTGAACCAATGTTACATGTGGTTTGGGAGCCAAAATTTCTTGCATGGAGAAGCCAAGTCAACCAGATCAACCACAATTTTAAAATGAGATGTAATTCTCTCTAAGACCTTATTATTTAGGTTCTTCTCAAATGTTTCATTAAGATGAAGAGATGGCAAAGTTGGACCAATCCAAAGAGAAGGCATGTTTTGGATTATATACAGGAATTCATGGATCATACCCAGATCCATTTGTAAGGGATAGTAACCCCTTACAGTGACAGTGGTTCCTAGCTGCTTTTCTGCTATTGTTTCAAATTCCTGAAATATTTTAAACATGAGACTTGGTATATACTGGTTCAGAATTTTAGCCTAGGTTTGGTCTATCCCAGGCAAAAAGCATTGCAGAAAGTAGGACTTTAGATGAAACTTAAAGAAAACAATGGAATATAAGAGGCAGAGATGAGGAGGGAGAGATTCCAGGCATTGGGGATAGTCTGTAAAATGCTGAGAGCAGGGAAATAGAGTTTCTTGTTTAAGGAATAGAAAGGAGGCCAGTTTCACTGGATCATGGGGCACATGGGAGCAAGTAAAGCAGGAGAAGAAGAAACAGCTCCCCGATATAGTTAAGTGACCTCAATGTGGAAGCAAAGAGGAGGGCCCTGTGTCTTTCCCTTCCTGTTATGAATGAATACATCTTTAAAGGAGGCTCCATTTCAGTAAGACTATAAAAAAGTATGTGTGCATGTTCATGTATGCTTAGATGTATATATGTATGCCTACACATATGTATATACATATATATTAGGAGGAAATTATATATTTGCAATTCTCTTGACTGATAGAGGAAAACTTTCAATCCACTGATAATCCTTACCAAAGATGTAATAACAATGAAAGCTTCTGGACTGTACTCCAAATTTGTCAATGACCCTCAGGCCACACAGGTAGTCGTAAGTAGCAGGATCAAGATTCAAACCCAGTTTGTCTGACTCCAGGTCCAGTCCTCTTTTCACCGTGCCATCCTGCCTCTCTGATTCCAAATTCAGTTTATCTTAAGGACTCTCCTACTTCTCCTGCCTTCCCATCATTTTTGGTGCCACCTTTGCTTAACCCATGTACCCAGGGTTCTACCCACTATAAATAATGTTCCCTTCAGGCTTGTCATCCCTGAATGCCCATTGATACCTACTCCAAAGTTATCCCTCCTTGTCCAAATAAATATGCCTGTCCCTCAATTCCCATCTAGCTGTCATATAAAGTAAGGGATCTCCCTTCATTCTAACAATGATGAAACTCAGTTTTGGTGAGTTTAAGTGCTTTGTTTGAAGATGTGCTTCTAGTTAATGCTAGCAAAGAGAGAATTCATGTTCTCTGATTGCCAGCTCACTATTTTCTCTACTATTCTAGGGCATTTAATTTTTTTAAAGCAATTGGGATTAAGTAACTTGCTCAAGGTTACACGGCCAGTCATTATTTATGGGTGGGTGTTCATTTTCTGAGGCTGGGACCAATCCTGGGTTATTCCAACTCTGGGGCCGGCACTCTTATCACTATGCCACCTAGCCACCCATAAGGCATTTAAAGTCCTTTACAACAAGGACTACTTTTCTAGACATTATTATTATTGGGCATTGCTTCATGCACTTTGTGCTCCTGTCAAACTGACCTTATGGTCTCTAATGAATGATGTGTTCTATCTCCCATCCCAGGGGTAGGAAACTTTGAGGCTTTGAGGCCACATGTGGCCCCCCTTAATAAAAGGATTTTTTTCTGTAAAACTTGGACTCAGTCAAAACGACACACCCAAGGATCTAGAAGGACACACATAGCCATGAAGACTTAGGTTCCCCACCCCTGTCTTATCCCTATGCCTTGGCATTGACTTTTCCCTATACCTGGCACATACTCCCTCCTAATTTTACCTCTTAGAATCATAACCTCTTTCTTAGCCTAATTTCAGTGCCCACTTCCCACATGAACCCTTTCCTCATGCCTTCAGTTGCTAATGCTGCTCAATCACCTACTTAGCTTGTATTTACTTTGCATATATTTTGTATCTACTTATCATGTATTTTGTATTAGTTATGTTGTTTTCCCCTTAGATTGTAAGCTCCTTGAGGGTAGAAGTATGTTCATGTTTTATTCTTGCATCCTTAGCATCTTGAACAGCACCTAGCACATGAAAGGATCATAGGATCACAAATTAATATCTAGAAAAGACTTTAGAAGCTAGGTGGTTCAACTCTCGTTTTATAGATGAGGAAACTGAGTTTCAGAGAGGATAAGTAATGTGCCTAAGGTCACTCAGGTAAGTGGGTATTAATAAATACTTGACTGGTGAAAATAATTGGTGAAATAATTGGCTTAAATATTTTAGTGACTTAGAGATACTTGTTAGGTCAGCCCTACATCAATTAATCATACAACTTTAGGCATTGTGGCAGGTGGGTGAGGGAGGTGGTAGATTTTTTTGAATGGGAAAGGGAGAACTGTCCCTGCCCCTAACCTCACCACTTACTTTTTCAATTTGTAAGAACTGGATTTCCCACATGCCAGTAAATTTCTCATTAGAAAATACTGCTAGACAATTTCATTTTCGTCATTGCTCTCCCACCTCAACCACTGCATTCTCTGGTTATAATTCTGCATTTTTCTTTTTGAAGTTTTTATTCTATAAATGTTCAGTGTACCACAGTGCAGTATTGAGTTTCCTGTTGTCCTGATCTTACAGTGGAAGACTATAGAAAAAATTTTAAAAGGTCATTATGCATCATAATGAGTCTTTAAAAAGAAAATTGCCTGAATACGTTACTATTAACTGAAAGGAAAAAAAGTTCCAAATGGAGAAACCATTCTCTAGAGATGGCATGCTGACCCTGTTATTGTGTTTAAAACTGTGTTTAAAATGTTCTTAATAGATTTCAAAATTCTCTTATGCATATTTATTTTTTCTTTTCTCTTCTTAGAAAAGAATTGGAGTAGTTATTGATAACTAGGTAGAAAGAGTCTGTTTTTATTTTTTCACTGATCTACTGATGAATAACTCTTCTATATGCAGTCTATTTAACACTACCTTATTATTGAATTAGTCCTCAGCTGGTTTCTAGATCGCCTAAAGCAACAGAAACTCCTAGGTTCTAACCTTTTTCTTTACTCTTAGGAAGATAGACTAGAAGTTCAGAGGTTTTAGATGGGGGAGTCATTTGACCATCACGATGGGCTTCTGTTTATCTGAAAAGAATCTTGGGGTTTTAATTGACCACAAAATCAGCATGAGGCAGTGGTGTGAGAGAGAGGCTAAAAAGCAAATGCCATCTGTTGTTTGTCCTTTGTTCTCAAAGAGGACCATGACATCAGGAAGGTGATGCCATAACTTGCAAATGAATTGGATTTAAGTGAGGGGGAGTTAAAGCTGTACTGAAAGGCATAGCATTCAGGAAAATGGAGGCAATTTGCCTCACTCTTCTATGCCCTCTGGAATACTATGTACAATTCTGGGAACCACATTTTGGGAAAATTATCAGTAAGTAGGAAGTGTTCAGAGAAGGGCAAGTAGAATGGTAAGAAAGAACTGGATATATTTAATCTGGAGATTAAGAGATTTAATAGGTGTCTTCAGATATTTGAAAGGCTGACATGTGGAAGAAAGATTAAACTTATTCTTCTTGGTTCTGAAGGTCAAAACTAGGAATAATGAAGAGAAGTCTCAGAGATGCAGACATAGGCTTGATGTAAGAGAAAACAACAATAATTGGAGTTATTCTCTAGTGGTATAGGTTGCCTCTGGATATAGCAGATTCATCCTCAAAGGAAGTCTTGAAGCCAAGGCTGGATGCACCTCTTTTCATGTTTGTTGTAGGGGAATTTCTTTTTCAGTAACAGATTAGACTATGTAGCTGCCCCTGAGATCTCTTGCAACTTGGAAATTCTGTGATCAGCATTCTCATCAATATGACTACTTTTTCCAACGGTACAGATTGCAACCCATCCACATCCTCACATTCTGGGTAACTTTGAACCACATCCTCCTATAAAGCCTACACAGAGATTACACTCATATACTGGGGTCTTTACCTAATTTCTGAATTAGGATTTTTTCATTCTTCCTTTTCTTCTTTAAAGACAGTATTTTGTCTCTTTAGTTATTCCTGCTTTATCTACTGTAAGGCAAATATTGGCACAGGTTCAGTTTCCCTTCACCTTCAAGTTCTCTCCCCCATCCCATTTGACACCCCTTTCCTTAGTCTGGAGGTTAATCATTAATTTATTTCTTCTTTCTTACTTCCTTTTATCTAGTTATCTAACTTCTCCCCTCTTCCCTCCTCTCATTTAATGTGTTAATTAAATTTTCTCTTCCTTTCTTTTCCTTCAATTTCTTTTGTTTGCAAGTTTTTCTCCTTTTCTTTGCATTTTCTAAAACACATTTCTTTACTTCATTTTATTTTCATTAATTCTCTTCATTTTCTGACAGTTCTAAATTTCTGTTGTTTGATTCGTGGTCCTTCTACTTACTTCTGTAGTTTCTGTCTTTATCACGGAATTAAAACTTCCCAAGTTTCTATTTTGAATTCCCTTTTCTAAACAATTTGTTTCTTGTTGCCTTGTAGATCTTGCCCTCTTCTTTCTCTCTGTCTCTCTTAATGCCTCACACTTAGAAATATCAAAACCTACAGGAGGTAGAGCAGATAGAAGAGTTGTTTCCCAATAGAAATTTTTCTGTGTCCTCCATCATGCAGTCTATTTCTACCATCTGCCCTCCCAATGGTCATTTTCTTTTTCATTTGCCATTAAATCTCCTCAATGACTCCATGACTTCCCACTCTTCTGGATGCTGGTTGTCTCCAGGAGCACTGATCCTCCCTTTCCTAAGGTGGGATGCTGTCCATGTATTCACAATACTTTTTGAAGGAGGGTTCTCTTAGAGTACCAAAGCCCTTCAGATTAGGCCAATTTCAAGGTCCTCCATATTCCATTACAGAATTTATATGTTTCTCCACTCCTACCATAATAGCGGTCTTTAGTAGGATGCTTCACATCATAGATTCAAGATTTGTCATTTTCTTTTCCACTGCCACAGTTATTTCCCTTATCACTTCTTCCATTTTCCTGTAGCCCCCTTTCTTCTGGAGAGTCTACATAAGTTATTTTCTCTTTATTGTTTGTCACTGACTTAAGGCATATCACCTATTCTTTTCTATTTCCCACCTCTCCTTTCCCTTTTTATGCCTCCCCTCATTCTGCAGTTTAGTTTAAAAAAAGCCTATTGATTTATCCATGGTGGGGTGTTGTTGTTGTGGGGTTTAGTTAATGATGTTTCAGGCCTGTTTCTCTCCCATTACTTCTATTCAAGTTTGCTTTCATCTTTATATCTTTATGTATGTGTAGAAAGAAATCTCTTAATGGTCCTTCTGTTATTTTGTTGTTTTTGCAGGTATTTTTCTCTTTCTAGTTTCTTTCCTTTTTAATAGTCTCTAGAAATGGGGGCAATTTACTTTGTTACTTGTTTTTTAGTAGTTTTATTTGCTTTTCTTGTGTTTCTGTTGTCTGATGCCTACAAATTGAATAACTTGCTCGTGTCTTTTTCTGTAGGAATACTAAACATGCATCTTTTATTGAACTTTAATCTTTTTGTCATTGTTAGGCTCAAGTTTGCAAGGAATATCATTTTGGGTTTCATTTTGAGCCCTTTTGCTTTTTAAAATATATTATTTCATTTCCTTCTGTGGTTTCTAGGAGGTATAGAATAATTTTGTATTGTTTCATTTTCTTAAAATTTGAGGGTCTTTCTCCTTGTTGCTTGCTGAATTTATTGTTTGTCATTAGAATTGTTACATTTAATCAATATATGTCTTGGAATTGATTCCATAGACTTTTTTTCCTGGAGTTGATTTGTGGATTTGAGTTGGTATTTTGATATATTCAGAAGTGCTAGACAATTTTCCTTTGTATTATTTCTTGCATTTTGTTGTTTAGGTTTTTTGATTTTTCATGTTCTTCTGGGAGACTTGTAATCCTTAAGTTGTCTCTGTATATCCTGTCTTTGAGATTAATATATTTTGCTTGTATTAAGATTGTTCGTTCTCTGAACATTATTGCTTTTTTGCTTCTCTTCTTCCTTTGCTTCTGTGTATTTATATTCAAAATCTCTTTTCTTTCCTTTGTTTCTTTGAAGATACCATCTTGGATTCAAGTTTTTTCCCTCCCACCAATTATTTCTTCTGCATGGACCATAAATTTCTTCTTTCATTATTCTTATCTCTCTTTTGAACTGTTTGGGATCACCCTAGAATCATTCCACGCTGTCTTGGGAATCCACAGGGTTCTCTGCCTCATCTGGCATTGGTATTTCCTTTAGCATGTAATATTTATTTGTAGATGTATGGACTAATTTAGATGCATTGTGGTCATCTTCCCTTCTGTTTAAATATATTTCCTGTTGATTTGTCTGCTTGTGCTTAAAGCTTTTAACTGAGTTTTCTTTCTCCTGAGATATTTGGTAAATTGAGGGTTTTTTTTTTTTGCTCATATTCCCCTATCTTTTCATTTTCTGCTTTGATGGAAGGTCCTCTGAGGGCTGAACCTCTAATCTATCTCAGCCTCCTCTTGTGTTGAGGAATTCAATTTTCTTCAACCTTAGTTCTTGACCCAAGTGATATTTAGTGGAATAGGACTGGCTCGAACTGGATGCCAATCTACTTTCCTTCTGGCATGGTGCAGCCCCTCTCACATTTTGGTGTCTTTCCCATGTTCCCTCTGTTCTTTATTTCTCTGGCTAACTACTTGTGCAGCATACTCCAGACCCAGACACCCATACCTTTCCTTCTTTGCACAATGAGATGGTCAAGGTTGAGTTTTGCTGCTTATTGCCAAAGAATGGTGGGATGCAGGCAGCTCCAGGGTATTCTGGCAGAGATTTCAGTAGCAACAGGAGACTTGCCAAGTGGATTGCAGAGCACATGCCAGGAGGTTGGGTTGTGCTATCCCACCCAAATTCAGGGACTTGTGAGGAAGGGGGTGCTAAGTGAGCACCTTAGGGATTAGCCCTCTCTACTTTTAATTCATCAGGTTGTTACCTTGTTCAAATTCTTAGTGTCTTGGGTAGTGTAGTCAACTACAATTACTTTACCTCCTACACATAATTCTTATTTGAAAGAATTTCAAGTGTGATAACTAGAGAAAATGTCTATTTCTCCATCCTGTGGGTCATATTGACCATATCTAATTTTCTTGATATTTTATGGATACAGGTAGAGCATGAAGCATATTCATTACTTATACCTTGCTCTTTCCACATCAAGTAATCAATCAGCAAGCATTTATTAAGCACCTTCTGTGTGCCTGGCACTGGACTTGCAAATACAAATGTGAGACAGTTTCTGAACTCAAGGAACTTATATTCTATTTGGAGAGTGGAGTTCAGTATAGTCACAGATAATTAAATATGCATTTGTATACATACATGTACTAAATAAGCGTGCGCACACACACACACACACACACACACACACACACACGGACAGTTCCTGGCACATAGGTGCTTAATAAATGTTTCTTGACCTTACAGATATTATCCATTTAGTTCTCACAACAACCTTGTGAGGTAGGTGCCATTATTATTCCCATTTTAAAGTTATGAAAACTGAAGCAAAGGGCAAGTGAGTTATCCAGGGTCACATACGTAGTGTTTGAGGCAAGATTTCAACTTAAGTCCTCCTGACTTAGGGCTCAGTGCTCTATCCACTGTGCACCCTAGCTGCCTTTTTTGATCAAAGAATCAGAGATGTTAGAGCCAGAAGGAATGGTAGATACCCTGTTCTCCAACTCTCAGTTTGGAGACATCCAAACTCCTTACTTTAGAGGTAAGGAAAGTAAGGTACAGAGAGGTGAAATGATCACATAAACAGTGAGTGGAGCTAGGACTGGAAACCAGGTCTTCTGCCTTACAGTCCAATGATCTTTATGTTATGCTACAGTGACCTGGTCTCTAGGAATCTGCCCTGGCAGAGTAAAGGGGTGCTGAATAATTCTGGCATCATTCTTCACTGCTCTCTCTGAAATCCTTATGCCAACCCCAAATCAATTTCTTCTACGCCTCCATTAGTATTTGGATTTCTGTTCAGTATTCATGGTAGAGAAAGGAAACATATGCATTATAAGAGGTGGACAGTGGTTCACCTCTTTCATTTTATTTATGTACCTTCCTTGAGACTCTAGGGAAGGTACTTCAGCTGGCTGTACTGTGGCATCTCTGCCTTTAAGAGAGAAGAAAGAACAGTCATTTGTAATGGGCTATTTGTTACAACAATCCTTGACTTAGCACTTTATTAGTGACATTTTCTGTTTTCTGTGATGCCCATAATCAGCACTGCTATTGAAATGTACATGAGGCAAAAACCATATTGATAGAATGCTTGATTGATTGGCCTCATCTTCTGCTAGAAAAGAAAAGAACATATCTTAGTTAGAGCAAAAATGCTGAACTATATTTTTGCACATCTAAGCCACAGATGCAAAGAGTGAAGAAAATGAATGCCTCCTTTTAAGCTTCTGCCAACAGTTCACGTTGCCTAGGGAAGAGACTGTATTTGCCAAGATAGAATAATTTATAGATTCAATTTTTGGAAGTATTTGGAAACTCTGAAAGTCAAGTTAAGCCTCTATAACTTTCTCTTTCTAGTTCAGTGTATCTTATGTTATTAATGACCATCAATTAAAAGGTGAAGACCTAAAAAGACCAGTGTTTCAGGAAAATTAACTAGGAACTAAAATTAGAGGCAAGGCAGTATGCCTGGGAAACAGAAAGCTGAGTGGGGGAGTTATTCCCCTTTCTCTGTAAGTGGCCACTTCACCAGGGACAAACTGAGACTAACAACTGAGCTGAGAATGTGACATCTTCCCAGTTGAAAGCATGGACATTAGACCATATTAAATTAGAATTCTAGAATAGGTGTTGAAACAGACCATAGAGGTTACCTGGTTCAACCTTTTCATTTTGCAGATGAGGAGAAGTAAATTGCCCAAGGTCACACATGTAGCAAATAGAAGAATTGGCATTAGAACTCAGGACTCCAAATCTAGCACCGATTCCATTGTACTTCCACATCTTGACTTTATTTTTGGAGATTCCTTAGAATTGGAGAGAAATTAAGTGAAAATGGGATTTGATTTTTTCTTCAGCTTTGATTCTAACCATTGCCAAATGGCAGACCTCACTCCCTGGAAAAAAACCCACACCAAATTTGGAGTCAGAAAACATTGGTTCAAATTCCAGATCTCTCATCTGATACTTCTATGACCTTGGGCAACTCATTTAATCTCCCTGTACCTCAGTTTCCTTCTTTCAAATGAAGGGAATTGGACCAGATGGTCCAATGTCTCCTTTCAACTTGAAATGCATGTTCCTATAATCTTTCTCCATTTGGAAGGAATGTCTCTTTGGAAGAAATAGGTTCTTAATGAAAGTTGTTGCTATTCAGTTGTTTCAATTGTTTCTAATTCCTCATGACCCCATTTGGGGTTTCTTGGCATAGATACTGGAGTGGTTTGCCATTTCCTTCTCCAGCTCATTTTAAAGATGAGGAAATGGAGGCAAACAGGGTTAAGTGACTTGCCCAGAGTCAAACAGCTAGTAAACGTCTGAGACCAGATTTGAACTCGGGTCTTCACCACTCCAGGACCAGTGCTCTATCCAATTCACCACCTAGCCTACCTGCTAAGGGAAGTAGAGAATGGGAGTGGAACACTACCTGCCTCCCAGAGGGATGGTCTCAGTACATTTCAGCTACCTGCCATGTAGTCTGGCCAATTAAACCAAGCCTTAGTGTTTGAATTCCCAGGGCTTAGCATGGAGCCTGGCACATAGTAGGAGCTTAATAAAGTTTTTTGATTGATTGATTGACCCTAGTTTCTGAACTTGCATTGGAAAACTGTAATAGCATCATCCCTTTTCTTTTCTGTGATTCCCATTGCACGGCTGCTCACCATTAACTGCCAAATACTCTAAAACTTGTACTCAGGTCTGATTCCACAGTTTCCTCCAGTCTATTTCCTTTCTTCTCTGTGTATCCTTGCATAAGCCTTCCATTAGACAATCCGGGCAGGGAAAAAAAAAATCAGCCTATCCCTTTAAGACACAACCCCTTGTTTGTTCATAGCATTCTTTATCCTCTTCCTGTCTTTTTGCTTGGCAGGAAAGTGGTAACAGAGGGAATACCCAGGCTCCACGGAGCTCTCCCTTGCCCTTAGACACAGCAGGTTCCTTGAAGGAAAACCCTGACCTCTGGAATGGGTCATAAGACTAGACATTGCTCACATTTCTGGAATCGTCTAACCTTTTTGAAGGAGTTAAAGTTTTGCCAGGCAGCTTGTTCTATCCTCAGGCTATATGTAGGAGCCTTGTAGCCAGGTAGCCAGAGACAGAATAGCTGTGAAGAACTAGGAAGATATGCTGTATCCCCCCCTCCCCACCCCCAGTAGTATGGGGCAAAGAAACTAACCCTTTTGCATACTCTGTGTTCTGGTCAAACCGGTCTGCTCCCTGTTCTTGACCTTGTCATGGCCTCTCTCTTCACATCTTTGTACAGGCAAAGCTTCCTATGCCTGGAACAGGCTCTGTTTTCCCCTTCGCCTGGTAGAATCCTTTGCTCACTCCAAGGCTCCACTTAGTATGGGAAGCCTTTTCTGCTGTCCCCAGAAATAGTTAGCTTTTTCTTCCTAAAGTTATCTTGTTTTTACTTAACTGCATATATACTGTATCTCCTACTCCTAAAGAGTAACAATAGCAATAATAAACAACATTTATATACAGTACCCTAATGTTTGTAAAATACTTCATTTATTGCCTCATTTGATCCTCACAGCAATCCTGTGAAATAGGCACTATTATTATCCCCATTTTATAGACAAGGAAACTGACACTTGGCAAGGTTAAGTGACTTACCCAGAGTCATAGAAAGAGGAAGTATCTGGGACAAGATTCAAACTCAGGCCTTTGTTGGTTTATTCACTCTATCTCTTAACTGCAGTGCATGAATAATCCTTGAGGGTAGGTCTTTTCCTCACCTTTGCTCTTCTCTCCTCCCTCCCCTTTTAGCCTTTTCTTTGCCTGTCCAGTCCATTCTCATGTTTGTATCCTAATACATTGAATCCTTTTCTTTTCTTTTTTGAGGCAATCAGGTTTAAGTGACTTGTCCATGGTCACACATCTAGTAAGTGTCAAAGGCCAGACTTGAACTCAGGTCCTCCTGACTCCAGGGCCAGTGCTCTATCCACTATGCCTGGCCCACATTGTATTCTTTTTTCCCTACTACATTGCCTTCAACTTAAGTCCTTAATAAATTTTTTTTGCTAAGTTGAATTCGCAAGGTTCTGACTGTAGAATTCAGTGACAATGTATACCTGTTGTCTTCCTCCATAGAATGTAAGCTCACAGGAAGCAAGGTACTGTTTTGATTTTGGTTTTGTACCACTAAGTACCTAGCATAGTCCCTGGCACATAGTAGGAACTTAGTAAATGTTTGAGTCATTGATTGTCTCCAAGCTACAGAGTTTCAGGAGCTAAAAAGTCTCCAGGTGCTTAGAGGGTTCCTACAGGACACTTCTCAGCCTCTGTTGGGGAGTAAACCTGGGCCTTCCTCTTTTAGGGAACCATAGAACCCCTGGAGGAAAGGCTCTTTTTGAGGAAGTAGTTTTCTTCAAGGCTGCAAGAGACAGTCTGACCCTAGATGAGCTTGCCCAGACAGCCCTGATCTGCCCATTGTTTGGCGGCTTGTTGCTCATTTCATCAAGAATTTCTGTCTTTGTATCTCTATTGCCTAGCACAGTGCCTGCCATGGAGCAGGTACTTAATACATGTTTGCTCATTGTTTATTTATTAATAGCAGGGAGGTAGATCCCTCTGGGCTAATCCCCTAAATTTCAGTGGCACTCATGAATTGGGTTCCCAGAAGTTGGTTACCTCTGGTGAGTTGGTGTGTGTGTGTGTGTGTGTGTGTGTGTGTGTGTGTGTGTGTGTGTGTGTGTGTGGTGAAGGGCAGGGAGAACCTAGTAGTGTAGGACAGGCAACCTTATTTATTATATTCCTTTCTCTCTCGGGCATGTTGGCTGTTCAGGCTGGAGTAGCCACTCCCTTCCTAGCTAATGTTCATTCCTGCCCCTGAAGTCATTAAGCAAATGAATCATGATTCTGAGTTTGACAAAGTTCTGAGATAGTGGGCAGGGAGCTGGTGGCCGGAGAAATCCATTAAGCTGTCGTTTTTGATAAATGACTGTTTATATGTAGTATTACCTCAGGTGTTCCATCCTGTTAATGTGGCTGCACCCAGGGAGGGGACGGTCCAAGGAGCTGCTAGTGCTTAGGATGTGCTCACTATTAATACTGTAGCTCATACCTCCCCCTGCTCCTAATACCTTTTTCCAAGGAAACACTTTCTTTAAGGTTCTTTTCAAATGCCCTTTAGGAAATTCCCCAAGTTTCCATGTTGTTCTTTTCTCTACCTGGCTCAGACTAGCACCTCTTCATGTTCTACTTCCTCACTGAGTGTGAGCCTCAAAGCCTTCTTCTTTGGGCCTTCAGAGCTATGCAGTCTCCGTCTCAGTCTTTGTCACAACCCTGTGAGCTCACCCTTCTCTCCTCTCTTCCAACCGCCTATCCCCCATGCTCCAACACAGATGCAAGAGCCTCCCTTCTCTCAGGATCTGGCACCTCTGCCAAGCACCATGCTGCAGTGGATAGGGCTTGGGACTTTGAGGAAGGAAATCCTGGGTTCAAATGCTGCTTTAATTGATTACTAGCTGTGTGATGCTAGGTAAGTCACTTAACTCCCCCACCTGATTTTCCTCATTTGTGAAATGAGGCAATTGTTGTTTGATGGTCTCTAAGGTCCCTTAAAACCCTAAATCTATGATCTTATGATTAAGTGCCTACTGTGTGCATGGTATTATGTTAGGTGCCAGAGATACAAAGGCAAAACACAAAACAAAACAATGCCTGCCCCTGAGCAATTTGCATCCTACTGAGGACACACTATGTAAATAAATGTAGAATAATTTGGAGAAAAAGTGAATGAACACCAGCTCTAATGAACACTAACTCTAACTCCTGGGGACATCTAGAAAGATTCTGGAATAGATCTTGACATTAGCTAAGGATTCTAAGAAGCAGGAAGGGGCGGAGTAGGTGGTGGAGGACATTGCATGTGTGAGTGGGTGGGGGAAGTGAAAACATAAGTTTTACTCCCAACTCCAGTAGTTACTTCTAGGTCCAGAGGCAGCTCTGATTAAATGTGTGTCTGGGAGTTTGTCAACTTTGGCTAGCGTGTTCCACTTGTATTTTTTGTAACTCAGTGAGAGTAGATTTTTATACAGTCATTTCTGTATTTTCCTGTGAAGACAATAAGGTTGAATGAAGCTATAATACGATGTGTTTGATATGTATTGGAGAATCCAGTAGTCAGGTTATTGATCTGAAAACATAGGTGTCCAGATACCCAGCTAATACAATATTACTAATCTCTTTTCCTGACTCCTTTGGATGACATCAAAAGCCCTGAGAATCCTAGGGAAGTCATACTCCTTTTGGTTCTGACAGAGTTTGCTTGTCTTGAGAACACAAGCATTTCACATTTGACTGATTCAGAAGATTTCTGAGATAGAGGAGGAGATACTGTTCTCAAGATTCTTTTTGAAAAAGTGGTTCTCTTTACTGCTGTAAGAGACAGCCGTTTCTTAGATTAGGCTTCCCAGAAAGATGTTGCTTATTTCATCAAACATATTTTTTATCTTTAGACAATTAGAGTAGTGCCTATCATGTAGGTATTTAATAAAGGTTTGTTAATTGTTAATTTATTAAATGGTAACTAGGTAGCTCCCCTCTGGGCTATCCCTCTAAATTTCAGTGTGTTCAGCCCTTTAAATGAGTTGGGTTCCCAGAAGTTGATTACCCCACTTCCAGGCTATAAGGTACACTATATCTACTGGTGTAGATCCTGGACTCCAACCAGTGTGAATACCCATTAACAGTCAGCCAGAAGACACAATTAGCTTACAGCAGAGGCATTTACTAAGATGTCACAATAAGAACATCAGCTTTAAAATATTCCTCACACAAATTTGGAATGAACTGTCCCTCTATCATATACATCGTTTATAGCAAGAATAGGTACAAACCTGTACAACTAATAATAAGTCATATATAGGGTATTCCAAAAGTCTTAGTGTAGTTTTAAGCACGTATACAGGTATATGCACATATACACTTGTGTATGTGTATGTGTGTGTGTATCTATATCGATCTCACAAATGGTCAAGGTGATTCATGCCCTTGGTATTTCAGAGACTTGGTATCCTTTCTCTCCTCATGGAGTCTTCATGCTACAACTTCCCATTCAGAGAATTGTCTGGCAGGTTGCACAGCAAGGGATCCATTCCTTTGTATAGCTTGGCTCTCAATTGCCAGGGCTTACTTTCTGTTGAGTCCATAGCTGGCTTTCTTCTCTGGCACCAGTCGGAGGTAACATCCCTTGGTGCTATTTGAATTCTACCTCCCCATATCTGTATTTGTCTGAAGATGGTGTGTCTCTACTCTGCTAGATGCAGTGTTTCCTTCTACAAGTAGGAGACAGCATCAAACACTCCTACTACAAAACACCATGATCAGTGGTGGTGATGGTCAGGGGACAGGGAGGAAATCCTGCTGCTATCTGGTATGTGTACACTCCACAAAGATGCTCAGAGCATAGCCTAGCTCCAGAGCTTAGAAGTTTAGCAATTTAAAACCCTTTGGGGGTGGAGCCAGTTTTCAGACAGTTAATTTCAATATGTCCTAATTGTTCCTTCCAAGAAAAACAGTTTATATTTTATAAAAGGATGATAGGGTGTCAATACCTTGGTGTATTAACACCTTTCCCCTTTTATCTTTACTATTTGTAAAGTATGACAAGGTGTAGAGATAGAATTGGGAATACTGCCTTCTGGGGGAATTTCTGGTGAGCTAGGAAGAAAGAGATAGGTTGGCCTTAGGCAGTTAGCCCTGTGGGAGTTTAATCACTGGTGGGGGAAGGTGGGCCCAGGAAAGAAGCTTGGATTGGGCCCCATGGCAGAATCTGAGGCTGCTTTGACTTGGAAAGACATTAATACAAGCACAAATCCCTGTGGACATTGGACTTGGCCAATCTCAGAAAGCAATCTGTATGTAAAATGAGCTATGCTGTAAATGTCCTAAATCCCATGACATTACAGAGGTGATTTGGTAACCTTGCCTTTATCTTTCAGTTTCACATATCCCTAAAGGAGAGAGGTTATTAGCCTTGGAATTTGTCTCCAACTGATTTTTCCTGAGTAATCTCATATTACTCCCCCTCATGCATGCACTGAACAACTAGCCCATTTCATGTTCACTGTGCACAAAATTTCATTTATCTCCTTCATGATGTTGGATAGTCTGTCCTTAATGCCTAGAATCCTATCTCTTCTTACCTCCCCTTCTTAGAATCATTAGCTTCCTTAAAGGCTCAGATAAGAGTTTCCTCCTACTGGAGGCCATTCTCTTTTCCTTCAGTTGTTAATACCACTCTAACCCCCTAAGTCACCTTGTATTTACCTTACATATCATGTATATGTATTCATAAAATCTATATATCAGTTATCTTTGCTCAGTAAAATGTAAACTCCTTGAGGGCAGGCACTATTTCTTTTTTTTGTCTTTGAATCTTAGGTGAATAGCTGGCTTTCTTCTCTGGCACCAGTCATAGGTAACATTCTCTGGCACATCATAAATGCTTAATAATTTCATGGTGAATTGAATTACTACTGGATGTGATAAAAAGTTTCAACCAATCAATAAATATTTGTTGAGTACCTTCTCTGTGTTAGGATCTATGCTGGGCTATGGGGGAGAAAGACATAAGGAAACGTAATACAAAGTCTCTTCCCATCTTTAAAGGTAAGTTATGTATATGTAAAAAGGTAAATGTAAATAATTTAGAGGGAAGAAATAAAAACATGCTGAATGAGATGTAGAGATAGTAAGTACCTGGGGAGTCTAAGTGCTATAGTAGAAGGTGAGTTGGACTTATGTTCTGTAGGGATTGGGTTAGAATCTGACCAGTGACATTGAGTTGTGAAACTATGGACAAGCCACTCAATGTCTCTGAGTCTCAGTTTCTTCATCTGTAAAATGGACCTAGTCTTAGTCTACCTGTCCAACCTCATTATACATTATTGCCTTCCATGCACACTAAAGCCAAATCAGCTTTCTTACTGTTACTTACGCAATCCATTCCATATTTGATTTGTGTCTTGCACTGGTTGTCTCTCATGCTTGTTAGGCTCTTTCTTTTCATCTTGGTCTCTCAGAATTTTAAATTTCCTTTAGGACTCACCTTGTGTCACATTTTACATGAGTCTTTTCTTGATCCTTCCAATTTAGAGTATCTTCCCTTACAAATCACCTAATATCTCCTGTTTTCTATATATACTTATACACATACATTATATATATATATATACATGTAATTAGCATGATGGACTTGTATAGTTTAGTGGTTAGAGTGATGGACTTGGTGACAGGAAGATTTTAGTTTGAATCATGCCTCAGACTTGGTGTATAGCTGTGAGAAAACTACCTGACCATTGTCACTCTCAGTTTCTCCATCTGTAATATGAGAATAAAAATAATACCTACTTATAGGATTATGAGGAATCAAATGAGATCATGTATGTAAAGTGTTTTGAAAACATTGAAGTGTTGTCTAAATGTTAGTTATTGTTATGAAATATACATAATGTCCTCCATGCTGAAATGTTATAAAATGTCAGTTATTATTAAATTGCTATAGGACTAGAGAAGAAGGAAAGATCACAGAAATAAGCAGCAAAGGCTTCCTAGGGAAGTTGTTGATGGATCTGTGTCTTGAAGGAAAGCTAAGAATTAGTACAGAAAGGAAGAAGTATTGTTGACAGTGCCTATGTGAGTAGTTTAACTGGGGTCGAAGACATAGGATGCTCTTTACCTTTTGCTCCTTTAATTTGGAAAAATCCTATACGATATGCATGCACAATTCCATAATTCTGCTCTCTCCTTTATACTCAACAGTTTCTTCACTGAGCCCAGCTCCCTGTCTTACAGAAGGACAGATTGCCTTCACAAATCCATATTCTCTTGATGCATGGGTAGCAGAAGGAGAGAAAGAATCTGGATACATGGACTTAACTCCTTTTTCCTTCTTCCCTTTTCTCTTAATCTTAACCCAAGGTGGGGAGCAGGAAGATCTGAGTGTGGGATCTGGAGAGACAGAATGCAAATCTTCAGTCCTGTTCAGCAGCAGATTTGGAGATTCTTAAGTTAATTTCACTGTGTCACATGTAATAGATATTTTTCCCTCTGCTTGGAAATGGATGGCCAGAGTCACAAGTATGTTTGTTTCTTAACTGCTTTGCTTCAAACAGCAGGTATTTGGGTGGGTACAATGGGATTCAAAATGAACCGTATGAGCACTGACGTAGAGAACACAATTGCAGTTGAATAGAAGTAACAAGATTATGCAAAATTAATAACCATCCTAAAACCAAGACTGGGCACACAAATCCCACAGTATGTCTCCACACTTGAGCTCTGTATGCTAATGTTTTCAACTTAGTTGCTTATTTAGATGCAGCGAATTATGCTTAATTTGGCACAAATTCCTGTTTCTCTTCTTTATTCACTTCCATGTATTCCATTTGAGGTAAGAGGTGGAATATTTTAGACTGCTGTTAATAGTGTTCTCAATGTTTTGAAGAGCATTCTGAAAGCAAAATTGACCTTGGGTAGAGTACATGGAGGTCATAGATGTGGAAAGATTCCCAAAATGGAAGGGTCATATTTATTTTTTTGGATCCAGTGTTCTCTCTTATTATTTTGAGGTTGTGGTCCCTGCCCCTGTATTACCAGCCTCATTATAATGAAGCCTTGTCTAGAAGGGCACTTGGTGATGAACCAGATGAATTCATCTATTCTGTGCAGCTTGTAAGTTTCTATGGAGGCAGTCAATAAGCACTTATTAAATGCCTACTATGTGCCAGCTAGTGTGCAAAGGGATGGAAAGGCAGTGTAATATATTGGTTAGAGAGCTGGCTAGTTCTGCTTCTGATGTACTTTTGGCTATGTGACCCTGGTCAATTTACTTAATCTTTTAACACCCCACTTAAATTCTAAAATTGTAAACTGCAAAACAGGTGCTAATTTGCATTGGCAGAGAGGGTCTCCTCACTGAGAGTTCTTAAAGTAATGCAATTATAGGTCTATTCCAACACCAGTTTCACTAGAGTAAATCAAAAACTCTTCAGCAGTGTTCAGTGCCCTCTATCTATCTAAGTCTACTTTACTTTTTTGGTCTTATCTTCTTCAATTCCCTTGTACAAATGCTAAACTGCTCTTCTTAGTGTATTCTAAAATAGCCCTTCTCTTTTCTGCCTCTATGACTTAGCCTAGGCCATTCCCGCCACCTAATCATGACACCTCCCTTTTAGAAATTGCTTTAAGGTTTACAGTATCCTTTCCCCACATCCCTGAGAAATGGAGAGTACACATTATTACCATTTCCATTTTACAGATGAGAAAATAAAATTTCATAGAGGTTCAGTGCTCTGCACACTCAGGATCCAGAGCCAGGATTTAAATTTAGGTCCCTTGACTACAAGCATAGAGCTTTTTCTACTTCCACAATGCTGTATTCCTGCCTGGATCAGTGCTGCTATCCAGCCCTCACAGTCCAGCTCCATCCTATCAACCTCTTCTGTGGAAGGTTCCCGGATATCCCCACCCAGCCTTGGGTGATGTATCCTGCTCTGAATTCACAGGGCACATATTTGAACTACTTATTTGACACTGAGCATATACTGTCTTGTATATGTATAAATATTTTAATATATGTAGGTAGACACATACATGTATATATGTATGTATGTATGTGTGTATTATGAGAGTCAACATGGTGTAATAGCTATAGAGCTGGTCTTGAAGCCAAGAAGGCCTGGGTTCATTCCTGGGTTCAAGTCCTTCCTTTTGACACATACTGGCTTTGTGACCCTGGGCATGTTGCTTGACCTCTTTGTGTTTTAGGGAGCTGTCTAAGAATTCAGGTTACAAAGAAGATGCCAGTCTACACTGGTTGAAGGCATTTCCTTACCCAGGAGTTTCCTATACTAATGATATCACAAGTGTACTCTCTATACCTATACACACACAATATCACCATCTTACCTTATCTTATCTATTAATTGCCTATCTATCAATCATCTATATAAAATCTTTTTTTGTTGGACAGGTTATTATTTCCTGGAGGTCAGGGACTGTGCCTTCTTCTATATCCCCCCAAATGCTTACATTATATCTGAATACATAATGGGTACTCAATAAATTGTGATCATAGAATTTTAATCTCTGATTGCTGGAGGGAGCCTAGTGCTGGTAGGTTTTACCCTGGGCAGAACTTTGAAGTAGGTAGAGTTTGACTTCATTGCCCTTTTATCTCCCTCTTCCTGTGCCCCCTTCTCTTTCCATTAACTCTTATAGTCAATCCTCATGTAATCAATCAACTGCTTTTTTTTTTTCTTTTTGGAGGGGGGAAGGCAGGGCAATTGGGGTTAAGTGACTTGCCCAAGGTCACATGGCTAGTAAGTGTTAAGTGTCTGAGGTTGGATTTGAACTCAGGTCCTCCTGACTTCAGGGGCTGGTGCTCTATTGACTGTGCCACCTAGCCGCCCCAATCAACTGCTTCTTAAACTATTGAAGAACTTCTGACTTGTGTCCCATACCTAGTGTTGGGGAGCAGAAGGTTTTTACTTATCCTAGGCAAGGATAACCCTTGTGTTTGAAAAATTTGCCCTCAGTTTGTTTCTGTCCACTGTAATCTTTCAGCCTCTACAGTGATACATGGTATTTGATCACAAAATATATATTATGGAGAGTAGAGTTTTCTGGAATTAAAAATTCATGAATTTATTAAAATGTGATAGTACAAAGTGTTCCACATGACACCCTAACCCCTCTGGCTTTGCTATCAGGCCGGGGTACCTTTGCTTCTCCCTCCATGCCCCTCTGGCTACCTCCTCCCATACTTTTTAGCCTTCTTTTCTGCATTATTAGATTACATTGTAAGCTCATTGAGGACAAAGATTGTCTTTCTTTCTTTCTTTTTATATTTGTATCCTCAATCTTAGTATAGTGCCTTGAACACTAAACACTAAAGTAGGCACATAATAAATGTGTATTGACTATGACTATGACTATTCCTCCAAGGTAGCTGACTTCCTTCCATGCTCTTAGTTTCAGCTCTGCTTATACCATAGACTGTTACCTCCATCTTCTCTTTCACGGAAATAACTTATCTCATGTCCCATTCCTTCAGGCCCCTGATCTTTGCTAAGGTATTAATGACTAATAATGTTCCCTGTCTGAACCCCAACCTTCCCATTCTCCTCATTTTGATAGAGGCCTTGAGTATCTGGACTCAAAGAAATAATTGGAAATTTTAAGATCACAAAGGAAGATGTTTTTGAGTTTTTTTTTCCCCTAGGTTCCATTCAAAGTGTGTAGATGTAGGTAGATGCCGATTTCATGCATGGTAAAGACTAACTCTATGCTAGAATTCTCTTTGTTATCTGATCTGATCCTCACAGGAAGACTTCAAAAGCAAACTTTTTTCCTGTCTCTTTATAAGCGCCAACACCTCTGAAGCAGTTGTGCCCTCAGGGAGAAAGAAACCAGTTTCCCCTGTTGTTCAAATTCACAGCTTGACACTGTGGTCTCAGACATATCCATTAATCACTAACCAAGCCATTCATCAAGCTCTTAGTATATGCTAGGCACTGTATTGTTAGGTATTATGGATAAAAAAAAAATGTGGCACTCATGCCATATTCATGGCATAAGTGGTAATCATCCAGGAAACATGCCCATGTACCCAGTGCATACCCTCTGTAAGTCTTCTTGAGCTAAGGGATATGCCATTCAGTCTAGCATATTTATTCAGAAGGAAGGAAACTGAGACCACCATGGACCCTTGTAACCCCTTCACCAGCTCACTTCCTTCTGTGACCCCTCCCAACTCTTTTATAATTGCCCTACTCTTAATTTTGCTACCGTAAAAGAATGTTGGCTAGTCTAAATAACACCAGTAACTTAACTAGTACCTTCCAAAGCATAATGTCTCTAGGCCTTAGTACTCTCATTTAACCACCAATTGTTTCAACATTTTCATGGTTCTGGACCCTTCTTGCTAACAAATTTTCCTCCTTTCCTTTTCTTCTTTGAACTGAAAACTGTTAAAGTAAGTACCAGGAAAACTTTCTACTGAGAAATTGAATAGTCAGATTAGGTTTGGTTTCCAGGACTAAGGTGTTTGGTCATATACACAAAAGAAAAGCTCTTAAAAATGTGGCCCTTGGGGTCAGTGTGTGGCATGGTCATTTCCACTTGTGTGTATTCCTCTATCTCTTCCACTGTTTTCTATTGTCTAGGACGGAACATCCAAAGTTGCAGAAGAAACAAAAAGACTAGGCATCTGGTCTACTGGTTATAACCCAAGGAATGTTCTTTCTTGGTCTTGACTAGCATGTGGAATTGCAACAGGGGGTAGTATTGCTTGCCTGCAGTGACTTGGTCTCTTACTTGTCATTCCTTTCCTTATGTATTCATTGCACTCAACAAATTCCTTACCTCATTATTTTCTAATCTTCATTTTTGAAGATAAGCCCACAGGAACAAAAGCCATTTGCAGAGCTTCTTTTTTGACAGTAAAGTAGATTCTCTTCCAGTCTTTGCAGTCATTCTTGTCCCACAGCTAAGAGTCCTTATGTATGCCATTGAGTTATCCTTTGACATGGTGACACAGGGGAGCTTCTGATTTTCCTTTGGTCCCCAAGTCATCTTGGGATCCTTTTATCCATGTAACTGCAGTTTTATGATTTTTGTCAGATAATGTTGGGCTTTTGTGGACTCTTTTAACATGACCGTGGGCCCATAGATTTAGAAGGGATATATAAGGTGGAATAGTCCAGAATGGTTAAGTGACTTCTCCAAGATCATACAGGAAGTAAGTAAAAGAGCTGAGATTTGAATCCAGGTTTCCTGAATTAAAGTCTAATACACTTTCATTGCATTAAATATCTCAGTCCTATGAAACTTAAGCATCATTATTTAAAGATTCATTTCCCATAACATATATAACAAGGCTCCATCATGGAGGACTAAGAAACAAGGAGGGGGAGAATGGGACAAAGTGATTTCTTTATGATTTTTGTTCTCTGAAAAGATTGCAAATTAGAGCCTGAAGTCGAGAAGAAACCTGGTTACCTATAGAAGGCATACCAAGGAGGTGTGTTAGCTTTGGAATTCTCCTATCTATATGTACATAACTAAAATATTGTATGGCTGGCTTCTTGGCCTCCAGAATATGACTAGTGTGTGATGTGTTCATAAAAAAACATGCCAACAAGGACATAATCTCCTCTGAGGAGTGTGATAGTGCAAGCTTAAATTTTGAAATTCACCAAGGATACACATTCATCTTTACCCTCACTTGATGAGACCGAATGAGCTTCTCTGTTTACACAACACTGCTCACTTCATGGAGAAGAAAGTGGCATGGAGTCTATAATGACTTCAGAGCAACAATTCTGGATGAAACTGCTCTGGCATGTTTTGAAGAGAAACTGCTCCAGGGGGTACAAGGAGAAAAGCTGCTCAGCTGATGTTTCCCATCATGACTCTTCCAATTCCTTCTTTTATGGTCTCTTAGCTTCAGGAGGTCCATGATGCAACAGCCAAATTACTTTATGCTCTAGAGAGGAGGGTGCTTTTAATAGAGTAGAAAAATGGTTGGGAAATTTTCTTGAATAGTGACCAAAACTGTGACCGTTTCTTTTAATATCAATAATCAAATAAGGGCTCTGTTCATCTTATCAAAGAGGATACTTGGTAACATAGAAAGAGCACTAAATGGGAGTCAAGAGAGTGGGATTTTAATCCCAGGACTCCCTTCACCTCTCTGGGTTTCAGGTTCCTCATCTATAAACTGAGAGGTTTACATTAGGTTATCTCTAAGGTCCCTTGTAGCTATAATATTCTGTGATTCTGACTCTTGTAGGAACTTTGGCTTTTCTGCCCTTCAGCCAGTGTCTGAATGTATAAACGTTTCAAGGGTGTTAATGCTTTCTGTTAAGATCTTCCTCTTCCTCTCCCTAAGCAGTCCATGGTCTTACACTTGATACCCGAGGGGATTTTTGGCTGTCTAGACTTGCTAGCTCTGAGTGCTTGTTGCTGAAATTCCGAGAGCCAGACAGCTGCTTGGCTTGCAGAGATGGCTTATACACCAAGACTGGCCAGCTGTTTCTTCTCTCTGTGTGGGATGGTTTGTGGAAATCTGGAATGTCTAACTTCATGGTCAAAATGATTTTTGTGTTACACTTTCCATATACTTTCCCACTCCGATACACGAGTACAACTACACCCAATTTCATCATGATGCCTAGAGAAAAAATACAATCTCAAGCATTAATTGACTTCCTCTAGCAAAATAGTGCAGGAAGGGTTAAAGTGAGCTTAAGCCTTAGAGAGAACAGATGTTTTCGTATCTCTGAAAAGAGAGAACATATTCCTGATGGAGCATAGGGCAGGATTTCCACAGTCACAATGGGCCACGTCTGAGTGCCACTTTTACATGGAAACTACAAGAACAGCCCCAAAAGGAAGCACCCAGTTGAAAATCTTGTTCTCAGCTACCTGTCATGCCTTGAACATGTTAAGCTCTCAACAACTGTTCATTGAATGAACGAATGATGGGAAATGCTGGTAGAAGATTGTGAGAAACCAAAGAGAAATCTCACAGTCGCCCCTTTGCCCTGCAAACAGCAGTAGAACAGTCAGATAATTAAGATGCATATGCCACATGACATTAAGCAGCCTTTTGTGAACTGTTAATTAAGATTTAATCAGTCACATATTTTATTCTTGCTGAATTAGAAGATTAGTGTTAATTTCTGGCAGTGTTCCCCTATTCCCGTTGAAGGAAATCAATGTATCTTAACATAATTTAATGAGCATAGGCTGGTACTGTAATAAAAACAGGCTGGGGAGACATTATCTTGACATTTCAGGTAATTCAGTAAGTCCAGCAAAAGAGGAATGACTGACAAAGTCATTGTTTCCTCCACCCAGGAACACAAAGCACATTTCTGATAATGAATTAAGATTCTCATGTTTAAAGAACGTAGTGATCATTAAGAATCAGGATGACAAAATACCACCCTGCCATCATGCCTGTGGATCCAACACTTAAACACATAGTGTGGAATGTGGATTGGTTGGTTCTTTTGAAGCTTGGGGAGGGAGAAAACAACACTTGATCAAGCAAATGCAAGCTGCTGAGCTTGGGTATCTTGTTGATTATCTTTACAGGTTAGATGACATAAGAGAGGACAAACATTCTGATGACCCTTCAGGAAGTCTGTCTGAGGGTACAGAGCTGGATTTTTCACGAGGGAACATTAGGTTTCTGATATTAAGATCTGAGTTTTTCAGCAGAGATATCCTTAAGAAGACAAAGCAGACAGACTAAATCAAGGGGTTTCCTTTACTAAAAAGTGTTGAAAGGGTTCATGCTGAGTTGGTTATGCATTCCTAAACATAAAACAGTATAACCTGTTTATGACACTGGTATTGGGAAATGAGCTTAGCACCTACCCACTAGGATTATGGGGGTCTCTCAGGCTTTTATTATGGATAGGTAGTACACATCATTTGAAAGTGACAAAAAAATTTTGGAGGGGGAAAGGCAAGGCAAGGGGTTAAGTAACTTGCCCAAGGTCACACAACTAGGAAGTATGTCAAGTATCTGAGGCTGGATTTGAACTCAGGTCCTCCTGACTCCAGGGCTGGTGCTCTGTTCATTGCACTACTTAGCTGCTCCTGAAAGTGACAATATTTTAAGGCAACTGAGGGGTTGATTCCATGATATCTGTTTCTGCTATGGATGAATGATAAAACCAACTCTACCCATTCCATTTTTTTACTTCTCTGAGGAAAACTTGGGGGCCATTCTCCTATTTATCGGTAGTGTGGTACAGTGGAAAGACCACTGGTTCTGGAGTCAGAGGACTTAATGTTCAATGCATTTTTCTGATGTTTATTACTTATGGGACATTGGATAAGTCACACAACCTCCCTGGGCCTTAGTTACCTCCTTTGTAAAAGAACAAAAAGGCCATCAGATTAGATGGCCTCTGAGGTCCCTTTCAGCTCTAGAGTTATGATCCTTTGGTCTAAGGCTTAATTTACAACCAGAATGTCAAAATTAATGTGATCCTGTTCTTCTAGTCCTATATCAACTCTTTGTTCATTAGATAAGGATTTAATATTTAGAGCACCAAAAGTGAAGTTAAGGTTTATGGACCATCTAAACATGGAGTGACTCCTAGTACCATTTGCCCCCTTTTCCATAAAAATAGAAGAGACCAGGCAGGACTAAGGGATGTTTTGCATTTTCTGTTTTGTTGATTGGTATGATAAAAATTTCATCCCTTAGTAGCCATCTTATTGAAGATGAGCCTCTCTGAATCTATTTAGGCTCCCACTTAAAAGACTAATATAATCTATGTCAGGGCCATTCTCAAAGCATATCCAATATGGTGGAACCTGACAGAGTTTTACCATGGCTGGAAGAGCTTTCAAGACTAGAATCAGCTGGTGTAGTGGATAAATTGCCCTACTTGGAGTCAAGAACATTTGTGTTCAGATTCTACCTCAGATACTATCCATGAGCAAGTCACTTAACCTCTCTTTGCCTCAGTTTCTATAAAAGAAGAGTGTTAAACTTGGTGGCCTTCAGCTTTAAATCTGTGATGATCCTACGAGCACAAGATCGAATATTTGTTTTATTTGATTAATAACCATACATTTCCCTCACATTGAAAAAAAAAGATAGGAAAATAAAACCCTTGTGATAAATATGCATAGTTAGGCAAAAAAAAATTCCCACATTGGTTAGTTCCAAAAATGTATGTCTCTTTCTGGTTCATGAGTTCATCATCTACCTATCTATTAGGAAGTGGACAGCATTCATCATCAGTCCTCTGAAATCATGGTTGGTCATTATATTGATCAGGGTTCTTAAGTCTTTCAAGACTTCAAGGGGAGGAGCCAAGATGGCGGAAAGGAAGCAGTAACCTCGCTGAGCTCCTCGGTCACTAAGGCTCAAAGGGTGAATCTGAGTGGAAACCGGAGTGACAGAGCCCACTGGAAGACGAAGTATGGCAGAGTCCAGCCCAGGAGATTGCCCAGTGTGTCCAGACTGGTCGAGCGCAGAGCGTGTGGTGTCTGCACAGCCCAGACCTAAGAGCAGACAAGCAGATTACACCAGAGAGAGCAAAAGCCCCAGCCTGCAGACTTACCAAGGACGAATCGCAATCATCTCTCAGACGGGTAGGATCAGTGGAGCCAGGTAGGAGAGTCGGGCCCTCAGTGGAAAGAGTGGCTTCTCTAGCTGCATTTGGCCCCCAGCCTGGAAGTTTAGAAACTGCCTGCCTGTATAGTACAGGGGCTGGAAAGGCAGAGTAAATTCTAGCTGCTCAGATCCTCCCATCCCTCCTTCATGAAGCAGAAAACCCAAAGATAAGTCTCCCACCCAGATTGAAATCCCAAATTAATGGAAATAGCCCCAGGCTTGAGAATCTCCAAGAAGGGGTGTAACTGAGATAGCCAGGAGTCTGAAGAGAAGAGAGGGAGGGGTCCCAACAAACCCCATCTCACCTCACCAACAAAAGCCTACCTATAGCCCAGGGGTATAAAGGCAGAAATCTGAAGTGGTCAGATGCACCCACACCTACTCATCTACATCCCTCATTGACTTCCCTGACTTAGCCATAAACTAGCTACCCAGATGTATTCAAAGTCAAGGATCAGGCCCTAAACTCATAGCCTGAGAAACTAAGAAACAGGAAGTCACAATGGGAAAAAAAGAAGCTGAGAAGGAGAAGGGGAAGGCAAAAAAGTCTATTCGAGCATACTATGCAGGGCAAGAACAACAAAATACACACGACAATATAGACTCTCTACCCACACCTGAGACCACAGAAGGAAACATGATCTGGTCTCAAGCCCAAATAGCATTCCTGGAGGAGCTTAAGAAAAATTTTAAAGACCAAATCAGGGAGGCAGTGACCAACTTGGAAAAACGTCTCAATGAAGTAATTGGAGAAAATACCTCCCTAAAAAAGGAACTTCAAAAAATAACTGAAGACCGTAATTCGATAAAAATTAGAAACAATCAAATTGAAGCTCAGAACTCTATGATGCAGCAAGAGTCAATCAAACAAAACAAGACGATCAAAAAATTGCAAGAAAATGTAAAATATCTCACTGGAAAAATAACTGACCTAGAGAACAGATCCAGGAGAGACAACCTAAGAATTATTGGCTAAACAAGTTGTGGTATATGAATGTAATGGAATATTATTGTGCTATAAGAAACGAAGAGGTGACGGATTTCATAATTACCTGGAGAGACTTATACAAACTGATGCTGAGCGAGAAGAGTAGAATCAGAAGAAATTTGTATACAATCACAGACATACCATATCTGTGACGACCAACTATGACAAACTGGACTCTTTTCAGCAATGCAGTGATATAAGTTAATCCCGAAAGACTCAAGAAAGTGAGAAATGCGCCATCCAGAGATATAACTAGAAAGAACTGAGCCTGAATCCTGAAGGAAGCAAACTAAATGATCTTGTTCTTTTCATTGTTTGGTTTTATTTCTTCCTTACCATCTTTCTTCCCACCTAGTACAATATGCCTTTGTAATTGGAATAATGTCTAATATGAATGCATTTGCAGATCCTATACTGGACTATATGCTGTCGTGTGGGGAGGGGGGAGGGAAGTAAAGGAAATTTGAAAATCAAGGAACTATGGAATTGAATCTTGTTAACTGAAACTAAAGTAATAAATTAATTTTAAAAATTATCGAAGTAGTTTATCTTTACAATGTTATTACTGAATAAATTGTTCTCACACAGGGTCAAATGTAATGGAATATTACTGTGCCATAAGAAATTGTGAATGTGAAGAATACAGAGAAATATGGGAAGATTTGAATAAATTGGTGCAAACTGAAGTAAGTAGAACTAGGAAAACAGCACACAACATATCTATGACAATGCTGTTAGGAGGAAAGAAAACCTGTGGAATTAAATGCTCTGTAATTGTAGTGACCAACATTGGTTTCAAATTAGATGAGGAAATGTTTTTCTCTCCCTTTGCAAATGTGGGAGGCTATGCGTTTCAGTGATCTATCTATGTATCTATCTATCTATATGTCTGATGTAGTTGATGTGATGCATAATGTTATTGAACTCTGTTTTTTCCTTCTGCTTTATTCTTTGTTAATGAAGATGGCTCTTTGGGTAGGGCTAGGATATTTTTTTTTGGAAATTGTTGTTGTTTAGTCCTTTTGAGCTATGTCCAACTCTTTGTGAGCCCATTTGGGATGTTCTTGTCAAAATACTGGAGTGATTTGCCCTTTCCTTCTCCAGCTCATTTTACAGATGAGGAAATTGAGGCAAACTGGTTAAGTTTATGGTCACACAGTAAGTATCTGGGTTCAGTTCTTCCTAACTCTAGGACCAGTGCTTTATCCATTGTACCACCTAGCTGCCTTTTATTAAAAAGGCACAATGGATAAAGCACTGGTCCTAGCAACAATTTTTTGGGAACAATCTCTTTTCTATATCAAGTGAGGCATAAAACAGGGCTATATATTTACCAGAGTTGTTCATTACTGGCATTTAGAATTTCTAATCCAGAATCCAAGTGTAAGAGAGATTCCTTATAGGGAGTAAGAGCCTTCAGATGTTTCTATGTGCACTTGGCATTGTGTTGATTGTAACAGGTACCTTCTAAATGAGAACTATGATCAGATAAGATCATATTTAACTCTTTAAAGACAACACTAGTGGAGGAAGAATTTTTCTTATCAACATTCTGATATGCAGTTGGATCAATTATTGTGCTAGGCAGTGGAAATAGAAATACAAAGAGAGAAATAGACCCTACTCTCAGTGAGGTTATAAGGAGGAGCCAAGTGCATAGAAAAATATGAACAAGATGAATATAAAGTTAATCTATACATACATATATACACAGAGAGACAAAATGGATAAATACAAAGCAGTTTGAGAAAGAAGGACACTAGTAGTTGGGAAGGGGGTTCCGGAAAGGCTTCATGTAGAAGATTTTGCTTGAGCTGCCATCAAGCTGGGCCAGCAGTTTGTAAACTTTGGAAAGACATTGCAAATAGAAATAAGCAAAGCAGCTAGGTGGTGCAATGGATAGAGCGTTGGCCCTGGAGTTGGGAAGACTCATCTTCCTGAGTTGAAATCTGGTCTCAGACACTTACTAGTTGTGTGACCCTGGGTAAGTCACTTAACCCTGATTGCCTCAATTTCCTTATCTATAAAATGAATTAGAGAAGGAAATAGCAAACCATGCCAGTATCTCTGCCAAGAAAACCCCAAATGAGGTCATAAAGACTTAGACACAACTTAAAAATGATACAACAACAAGGCTCTGAATTGACTGGGAAGAAGATAACAGAATTGTATTGGGAAGTTGCACAATAGGTTTTTTTTCCTCTTACTTATCCATCAACCTTTCTATATATTTATCTATTTACCTATCCGTGTATCTACCTTTGTCTTTGTACTTTAGTATTTATTTATTTTAGAGTGAGGTAGATAGGAAATACAATGAATAAAGCTCTATAGTCAGGAAGACCAGAGTTCAAATCTGGTCTCAGACATTTACTATCTGTGTGACTCTGGATAAGTCACTTAACCTCTGTTTGCCTCAGTGTCATCAAATGTACAATTGGGATAATAACATTACCAACCTCACAGGGTTGTTGTGAATATCAAATGAGATAACATTTGTAAAGTGCTTAGCCTGCTGCTTGGCAGGCCCTATATAACAATGCTTATTGCCTTCATCTTTCCTTCTCTTCTCATCTCTCCCAGACTAGAAGTACAAAGGCAAATTACAGGCATAATCCTACTGCTGACAGGGAGCTTTAACCTGCTCCATTTTCAACCAGGTCTCCTCTTCCTGGGTAAACGTTATTGCAAATGCCTGATCTGCATAGCCCACTGTTGCTCAGAATGCTTGAAATCAAGAAATTTGCCAGTCTCAGGCTTCCTTGTAGCTGGGAGTATAGGGGTATGCTATCACACTTACATTAGGGACCCCAGGCTCCTTCCTTGAAAGAGAGGCACACCTTCTTTTTTTAAACTTTCACAAATATTTATTATGTGTCCTATATGGGCAACACTAAAACAAATGATATGGGAGATCAGTACCAGTCTTTGCCTAGCAATACTCTGTGGTCTTACATTTTGGAATACTGCAACTTCTTAAGAAGTAAAGTTCTAGGTCATATAAGGAGCAATGGAGAGATTCATGGTAGGCATAGATATGCCACAGTATGTTAACATTGAAGAGCTGTGTACCAGAAGTAGCGTAAGAGCTAGTGTAGTGGAGATGCACATTTGGAAGAGGAGGTGGGATGGTGACATAGGAAGAATGCAAAATAAAAGACGAGCCATCTGTGTATTCATGCAATGTCAAGAAATTGAGGGGAAGACTCCCAAATTGTCAGGTGGATCCCTATGGAGGCTTACACAAGAGAACATAGATACATAGACAAGAGTATTCCTGGTTCTGCTTATTTCACTTTGCATCAGTAGAAATTGTACTGCAGTGGACTTTTTTGATTCGGGCAAATTCAAATATGTTTAATGATGTTCTATTGGGTCCTACTGTGTATTCAAAGTCAGCATTATAATTTAGACTAATAGCCACTTCTGGATAACTTATGGTACTGAAACCACTTTGAAATTGCTACTGTAGGTAACCAAAATGAATGTTAAGAAAAACAGCAACTCTGTATGTGCACATTTTCATCCTATCTGAAGACATTTAAATATAGCAGTGGGGATTCGTAGGATTTTTTTTTTATAATGCATACACAGTTCACGCTTGGCACCAATCAAAGGCATTTTTTTTCTGTGAAGTCAAGAAATGGGATTAATTTTTGTAGGGTTCTGATAAGGTCTGTAGATAATGAGAAAAATCAATTAAAATTGTAAGAAATGTGTATTAAAAATCCTCCTCAGTACCACGCATTTTAATTACCCTGTCCCTTTAATGTACTTTAAGTTGCTACAGAGCTGAGCAGTGGAATTGTTCTAATCCATCTGAAACACTCCAAAGTCTCTTTCATCCTATTAACATAGTTAAATTGTCCTTGTTCATGAATGAGAGCCATTGAGAGTACACTCAAAATGATATGGAGCACTTTTATCTATGTGAGTAGCTTTCAAATGCTCTTCCCTCCATCTTACCAGGATAGCTCTGCACAGTCAGATCCGTAAAACTGGCTTTGGAATCTTGCAGACTTCTTTGGCCAGCCATTCTGTTATATATCACACAATACCCATTTATCTGACTTTCCTTAATCTCTATGTTGTGCCCCTATCTTATTGATGCAGTTTCATACTTTACAAATCTGTTTGTCTGCCTGCTCTGTACTTCTTTTCCTTAGCTATCATGCTTTTGAGATGTCCGTGAAGTTGGCTCTTTTCATAACCCAGTTCTCACCCTGTTTCATGTTGCCTCCAGACTAATTTTGGCAGAAAGGTAGCTTGTTACTTCTAGTTGAGGATGCACAATAGCTGGGATTAATCACATTGTCAGTGGACTTATCTGAGCATCTTAAAGCCTTTTAGAAAAGCAAATGCATCTCTCTGAAACCCCAGGTGTGTCTTTTCCTGATACTACTACCCAAAATGCTGGTCTTCATAGTTGCCATTTTCAAGTTCATTTAAGTGGATCAAAAAGAAAACAAAACTCCTCATAATAGACTCACTTATAGCATTCTCAGTAAAGTGGCTTATTTTCACTAGAATATCTCACTCTCAGTTATCACAAGTTTGATTATCTAATTTTTACATTGTTGACATCTTAAATGTCTCCCTAGTATTGCCACAAAAAGTCAGACTCCTATAAGGAGAGGTGGAGGGGACATTCTTCATCGTTGTCATCATCATCATCATCATCATCATCAATATAGCTCTTTAAGATAAAACACTTTACATATGTTATCTTACTTGATCCTCATAACAACCCTGGAGATGCTATTATCACCCCCATCTTACAGATGAAGAAACCAATACTGAGAGAGATTAAATAACTTGCCCAGGGTTGCAATCCAGTGATCACCTGAGTCAGAATTTGAACTCAGATCTTGCAGACTCCAAGTCCCATCCATTATGTTACCTACCTGTCTCTTTATGCTAAATCAGTCCTCTAGTAATCCTATCATCAGAACATAGGACCGTAAACTTAAAATTGGAAGGGATCTTAGAGACCCTCCAATACCCTCATTTTATAGGTGAGGAAATTGAAAGACAGTAAAGAACCAGTCTAACTTTACATAGTAGTAAGCATTAGAGACAGAATTTGAACTCACGCCTTCCTGACTCCAAGTCTAGTACTCTATGTATTGTACTACCTAATTGTAGGTCAGTAGCTCCTAAAAAATTTGGTGGAGGCAAAACTCCCAGCAATAAAACTAAAATTTTGGATTATTTATGGTTTTTGATTATCCAGTAGCTCTATGATCAAATTAGATTAGATGCTACCCCAGTCATCAGCCTTGATGGGTCAGGTCCTAGGGACCTAAATCCCCAAACAGGAAACTTCTGGCTAAGGCAATTGTCTTATGCCTATCAGAGGTTTTCCCCTTCCTACCTCCCTCTGGTACTATACCTTTCTCCATGGCCCAAACATCAGCAAATACCCTACCATTTAATCATTTGAAAGGACTGTGACAGTCCTTTTAAGGCTCTGTGCTAGACTTTTTTCCTCCCCAACATTCAGAGAATTGCTTAATTTTTATAGGCTCAACTGTAATAGCTCCTGTGAAATTTCATCATCTTCCTCAAATTTTGTTGAGTAGTACTTAGAGCCTGAGGCTTGTGCTCAAGGACTGGCAAACTTTTATTGTCCCATTCTCCTTGTCAATATTTTAGAGAAATTCCTAGAGTGTCTGAACAAGGTACCAGGGAATAAAAAATAATATGCATTCACAAGACACTCAGACATCCTGTCTTATTTTTTCTCCTGACTTCCTCCCCCCATTTTTCAAATTCTCCTCTCTTTTAAGGAAATATTCTCTTCAGCTTTGAAGTCATTCTCAGGAATTCATGGTCACCACCACTAGTAAACAATGTAGTATTGATTGCAATGAGCCACAGGATATTACAAAGCCTCCTCAGTGAAATCCATGTTAATATGAAATATTTTGGTTTAACCATCCACACTGGAAAAACAAAATGAATGAAAAAAACATAATTCTTTGGGAGCAGCTGAAAGGATAGGACATTGACTCAATTGATCAGTATAGACATTTTGAACAGGTATACCATGTCCAGAACTGATTAAAGTGATCACTCTGTTTTACATTTGAGAAATTGTGCAGTGTTTTCAATGATTTTAATTTGTTGGATTTGCCTTAAAATCCTATCCCTTTAGTGCTAATATACTCTCAGTGATGTGTATACATACACATATGGCTGTGAGTCATGGAACACTAGGTCTCTGAAGAATCAAAATTATAAGTAACTCAAAGGGCAATGGAAAAATGAATATTGCCAGAGATGATGTGAATAAGAAGTGGCATAAGAGATGCCATCGAGGTCATGTAATGAGAAGGAGAGATGACAGATGGACAGCCCACGTGCTATGTTGGCAGTTCAGTGATATTAAAAGAACTAGATGGAGCCCTCCAGCATGTTGGGTGGATAGTCTTTGAAGGGTTATTGGAAAGACAAGGGCAAGAATCATAAAACATGAGACTGCATAGATGGATCAAGATGCTGAGGGGGCACTCATACTAATGAAACTATGGATCAACCTAAGAATCAGAAGAAAGGAATAATATTAATGCCTTACACCATCTGTATAAGACTTTAAGGTTTGCAATGTACCTTCATATATATTTCACTTGGTCCTCATAATAACTCTGAGGAGTAAGGAGAGCAGTCTTTATCCTGGTCTTACAGTTGAGAAATAGATTTGGAAAATAATAACTAATGGATAGTCTGTGTGTGCCATTAGTCAAGAAGAGCTAGGGAAAGGCCTCTGAGATGTTATTTAGACCCTGAATGAAGGATTTATAGGAGAACATAGATAAGAGTTGTACAAGATGGAAAGTCATGGATGGGTGGTTATCTGTACCACTGGACGGAGTATATCCTTGGATCCTCACAGATCCATCACATTAAAGTGAGTGGACTTTTAATGCAAACTCAACCAAAAGATTTTGTAAACTCTTGCCTAGAGATATGAGAAACATGTACAAAAAAGCAAGCACTGGTCATGCCATATGTAGATGACTTAATGAGGTGTAGCAAGGATTAAAAGGGACTACCACTCACTTGAATACCTAAGAGGCTTTTAATGAGGAAGAAAGTGCTAGTGTAAGTAATGAGGCAATTGTGTTATAATACCTTATGATGGCAACCAGATGGCATAACGGATAGAGTGAATTTGGAGTCAGGAAGACTGGAATTTGAATCCTGACTCTCTGACCCTTAATACTTGTGGGATCTTGGGTTAGCTATATAACTTCTCTCAGTCTCAGTTTCCTCATCTGTAAAAATGAGGATGAGAATGGTGTCTACCTCACAGGGTAGTTGTGAGGATGAAATTACATAAAAGGTAAAGTATTTTGTAAAACTTTAAGTGCCACACAAATGTTAGTATTCTTATTATGATAAGGCGAGCAGAGAAAAGACAAAGGTGGTGATAGGAAAAGTTGGGCAAAATCCTACTTGTGTAAGGCAGGATCCAGTGATCCAGGGGGTGAGTGAAACTTCTACGACATGGAAATTTGCACAGTTGATATTTTTAGTAGTTTCTCATTCCTGCCACAATCCTGATTTAACATACAGAAATGCATACTTCTCATTATGTTATCTAGAGTAACAGTATAGAACTCCTCTGTATGTAGGGAGTCAACCACTGATCAGCCAGGTGGTTGGTACCATTTAGTGGGCCACTGTGTCCTAAACTATGGCATGGGCATTGTTCTCATGGAAGAGAAGAGAAGCCTTATATAAGGCATTTGTTTTGTTTCTACAGTGAGGTTACAACTAAGGGAACTGAGACAGGTTATTTTACTATATTTAGTTAATTATGGACTAGAACACTAATTTGGGGCTCAAGTTGTCTAGGTTCTTAATATTGTTAGTGGCATGACCTAAGATGTGTCACTTGCCTTCTCTGGAACTCATTTATCTAATTGGTAAAATTGGTATAATTGAACTTACTCAATTTGGTTCAGACAGTTGTTTTATTCACAATCCTTTATAAGATTTCAAACATTGTACAAATATTGATTCTTATTCTTGAAATCTTAGCCTTCTCATCTGCAAATGAAGATGATAGGACCATAGCTTTGGAGTTAGAAAGTTACCATAGAGGGAAGCTTGTATAGCCCCCTCATGAAGGAACTGATCCCCAGAGAAGTTAAATGACTTACCCAAGATCACACAGGTAGTAAATATCAGAGCCAAGATTCAAGTCTAGGTCCTCTTCACTATATCATGCTGTCATAATAATGCTCTTGCAAATTACCACCAAGAGTTATTGTGAGGAAAACATTTTGCTCTCTCATAATTCTTCCTCAGGGGGTCTCCCAACATTCTAGGTTTTGGTCCCCTGACATTGTGTGTATTATCAATGTAACACATAGGTGATCCATTGATTATTCATCATTTTCACACCATGACTGTCCTTTTCCAAATCCACCGCTCTTTCCATTACCCTATACTGCTAGATAACATAAAAACATACAACAATAGACCATCTCTATGCAAATCCTACTAAAAGAAATCTGTAATCAGTCAGGAGCCTGGACAAACTATTGACAGGGGAAAAGTCAAGTAGATAGAGAACATCTGCTATACTTTACATTTTCTTTTAAAGTTGCTTCTTGTCTTCTCTATTGCTGTTTTGAGGTTGCAGGTCTGGAGCACATGTGTGAGCACAGTCATCACTCTGGGTAATCCCCCAAATTCCTCCCTTCATGCTTATCTCATGTGTTTGTGTTTGCCAGCTGCTAGTTTGGAGACTTTCTTAAGAACAGACGAGGTTCAGGATGCCCTAGTCTTGAAGTACAAACTACTACGTTGTAAGCTTTTATGTTTTTGTTGCCAAAGTTGGGGAATCATTCTTTCCTAGGGTTCAGTGGGTCCTTTTAGGCAAAGTGCCATCTGAAGAGATTGGGAGGAAGAAAGCAGCAATGACACAAAGAAGCAGACACTGGTGACACAGTAGAGGTGTTAAGGATTATGGGCTAGAAAGGTAAGAAAAGAGAGATGGGGGTGGCTAAGTGGCACAGTGAATAGAGTACCGACCCTGAAGTCAGGAGGACCTGAGTTCAAATCCAGCCTCAGACACTTAACACAAAAACTAGCCATGTGACCTTGGGCACCAATTGCCCTCCAAAAAACAGAGAGAGAGAGAGAGAGAGAGAGAGAGAGAGAGAGAGAGAGAGAGAGAGAGAGAGAGCATGTCTAAGGAGATGGACTTGAAGTCAGCATCAGATGGAGAGCCAGAACGAACCTTAGTCATAGGCTATAGATCTGAGAGGAATATCAGAGGCTATATGGTCCAACTTCTTTATTTTATAAATGAGGCCCATTGAAGTTAAAAAACTTTATCCAAGGTCATATAAGACGTAAGTGACAGAACCAGGAATTGAAACTCATTCCTCTAACTCCATATGCTAACTGTTTCTAGTAAATCACCTTGCCTCTGACACTAACTGTGAGACTATGCTTAAGTCACACCTTTTCTGAGCCTCAGTTTCTTCATCTGTCAAATGGGACAATAAGTATCTGTGGTATTTAATCTCATAGGATTGTTGGTGATGTTCAAATGAAATTATATATACATATATATATATATAAATCTTGACAAACTTTAAAGTACTGTATAAATATCAGTTATTATTAGTAAAACTTCCTCAAGAAATATATATTAGTCAGTATTTATTCAGTAAAGATAGCTCTAGCTGGGGTGGCTAGGTGGCGCAGTGAATAAGAGCACCAGCCTCGGAGTTGGGATGACCCGAGATCGAAACCTTAGAAAATGCCTCAGAAAATGAGCACCCACACATAAATAATGACTAGCCGTGTAACCTTGAGCAAGTTACTTAACCCCAATTGCTTTTAAAAAAAGATAGCTCTAGCTGTGTTGAAGATAGACAAAGCTCTAGGAATGGAACACAGCTGGACTTCATTTCTACCTAATAATAATTAATAATAATGATAACTAACATTTATATGGCAGTTACCCTGTGCCGGGCACTGCTTTATAATTATTATTTCATTTGATCTTTACAATAATCCTGGAAGTTAGGGGCTTTCTTATTATCTTCATTTTACAGATGAGGAAACTGAGGCAAACAGGAATTATGTGACTTACCCAGTGCCATACGCTTAGTAAGTGTCTGAGGTTGGATTTGAACTCAGGTCTTCCTGACTCCAGGTCTGGAACCCTGTCCTCTGTGCCTCTCAGCTGCTACCTGGTTCCTTTGTCTTTACCAGGTGCTGGATGAAGGTTTCAAGATCGGTTTAAATGGATAAAACATATTATTTCAAGACTTACCTTTCCACACAGTTGAGCAAATGTCAGGGGTCCAGGAAGTGAAAGGATTTGCTCCTAGAAATGATGTGTCCTAAAAATTACATAGAAGTAGGAAATGGCTTATAAGGGAGTGAAATAGAATTTTTCTGTATGAATCTGTTGGTAAATGAATGAATGAATAAAAAAGTATTTATTAAGCAGTCATCATACAAAAAGTATTGTGCTAAATGCTGGAAATGCAAATAGAAAAACTAGACAAACTGCTCTTGAGGGGCTTACATTCTTTTTCTCTTTTAATTTATTTTATTATTAATCTGTGGAATAAAATAAGCATTTCAATAACAGTAAAATAAAAAATGATTGTACATGAAACCGAAAATCTACTGTGCACAACTTGTTATTTCTTTCAAATATACAACAAAATTATCATATAAATTTCTTTTTTTCTTCTCTCCCCACTCCTGTTCTAGAAATGGTTACCATTAGACACAAATAGGTGTATATGTGTATGTATACACATAGATATACATATATGTTTATTTGTGTATGTATATATGTAAAATTATTCTATACATACCTCTATTTATCAGTTCTTTCTTTGGATGCATTTAGCATATTTCATCATATGTCCTTTACAGTTAATATAGTAGTAATTTATATATAAATACATTATAATATACATAATAGACAAAATAATAGTCAAAATAATTTATTTGCTCAAAGTTGTTCTTCAAGCAATATTGCCGTTACTGTATATAAAGTTTTCTTGGTTTTGTTCATTTTGTTCTCCATTACTTTTTGCAAGTCTTTCCATGTTTTTCTAAAATCATTCAGGTCATCACTTCTTATAGCACAATAGTATTCCATCAGAGGGGCTTACATTCTAAAAGGTGGAGATGATACATATAGGTTGTTCGCTTTGTAAGTCAGAGGGTACAACAACAAGGTAAGTTCTTCTTAAGTATCATCTCTATGAATAAAATCATACCTAGTTCTGATATTGAATTATTTGACAGTGCCAAGGACATTCATGTTGAGAACTTTCTTCTCTGGAAGGACACAGGAGCTGTGTCTCTGAGGAGAGAGGGACTTCAACAAGAGGAAATTTCCAGGCTGAATCTCCATAAGCATTGCTTCTCTGGACTATGGCTGTGTGAGACAGACTCTAATCAGGGTCAATGATCTGGGGTGGTGCTGCTGTACTTAGGGATCTTGATTTTATCTATTCAAAGATGAGGGTTGGTCCTTGGTTGAGGTTGGTAGTGGATAGGAGGAGACACCTTCCTCCATGAGGGGTTACTCTTTCTAATGGTGGCTTCAGGAGTGAACTAAAACCAGAGATGATAATCTGGGCTTGGGCACTGATATTTCTGAGATTCTTGGGCTCTTTGAGGAGAAGTGATGGTTTTGGTGGTTTGATCTGCCTGTCTAATACCACAGATATGAATGATGCCTAAAATGGCCAGAACAATCACAATTTAACTATTGACCACCACCGGGGGGCACTGTGGATCTTAATCAAGCTGCCTGAGAGCTCCATTTATAGCTCCTAAGAGCAAATCACCCCTTAGCTCTTTCTCTGACGTGGCCTAACCTGGGTTCAGTGTAAGTCTAGGGATATTTGTGTGTCTGCCACCACCCCTTAAATTTCTTAACTCAACCTCAGTCTGCTTAACCACTCCCTCCATTTTACAACTCTCAATCAAAAGTCTCTGCACATAACTTAGTAAATAGTTTAACTTGATGAAACAAATAATAAAACTTAAGTAGTAGGAACATGTGTTTTAGAAATGTCAGACATCTCGAGGGTGAGTTTAAATCACTCATGCAGTTTGCAATATTTATTCCTCTAAAACAGGCAAGAAGCTTTATTCCACTTTGGGCTATCTTTCTATACCTCCCATACCTCCCAGTCACTTGGCTCCTTGACCCTGCTAAGTCTCCTAATGTTCATACTCACTGACCTCTCACCTAATGGAATGGGATATTTCTTCCCTGAGACCAGAGGCAGACCAAGGTATTAGGAAGATCCTTTCCTATGCATATTTGCCTTTAAGCTTTACATTTTAAAAGTCCTATGTCCATAGATATCTGTGACCCAATAGGGAAAACCTCAGTTCCCAAAGCCTTCTATGTTTCTTACTGTAGGTGGGAACCCACAAGTTCCAGGCAACATAGCTCTGTTACTTGGCCTTTGGGAGAAATTGCCTATCCATATGCTGGATGGGAAATACCTTATGAATCACTGCTTTTGCTGTTACGAATCCTAAGGTAGAACTTTCCAACTTTTAATGTAGATTAGATATAGTAGGTCAGCTGAAAAAGAGAGGAATTATATGGACCAACTTTGTGATCATCAGCTCGAGCCACTGAGATTTCTTTTGGGAAAGATATATATGGAGTGTTGGATACTTTAAAGAAAAAGGAATCAAACAAGGGATACTTGGTTGCTTTCTGATGGTGATGCAATACCTGAAAACCAGTTTGCTGTGCTTTTCAATCCCAGTGGTAGGGAAGTGAGGATGTGAAGGTTCAATCAGGCTGAGCAATCTTCTCCTGAGCCTCAGTGAGGAGATAATTCGACACTTAAAATAAAAATCTGAAATGCAACCTTGTGAGCATGATTGCTTATTTAAGGCCAATTGAGCATTTGAGTGAAATTCAAACTCAAGAAATAGTTTTCCCTAAAGTTAATCTGCTTTTAATGGATGAAGAAATAATGAATCCAAATCCAACCATTGAGTCCCAAGGCACATTTGTAGTTTATGATTCTGTCTAAATCAAGTCCCAGTTCATTTGTGGGGGCTCCTAACAAGCCAAGCCTTGTTGGGAATTTATATCATCCTAAATTTCTTGATTTGATTAAGCACATTACTGGGCAGAATAGCTGCTGAGTTGTTTGAAAGGAGCAAATAATTTTAAATGATCAGATAGAAACACAATTTGCCTTGGAGCTACAGAAATTAATCATAACTTACTATGTGAAAATTATAACATAAGGTGAGCAGGAGGAGGAATCCATTGTATCTCTCACCCACCAGAAGGTCTTCTTAAGTCCACAAAGAGGACTGTCCTCAATTTCTGGCAAAGTCTCAAAGTCCTTCTTCAGCAGAATGCCATAACTAGGATAGGATGACTGGGCCTTTGTCCAAGGGTACAAGATTTATAGAACTTAGCATCTAGTTAGCAAAAATAATTAAAATGGTAAGCTTTCACATGTCAGGCTGAGGTGAACTCTCCTTCCCCCCCCTTCTATTTATTCTTTCAGTTTTCTCCTCCCCCGTTCAAGTGAGCACATGCTTCCTGTTGCTTGGTTTGTGGTGATTGTCCCAGTACCAAAACCAAAATCAAAACCCAAACCAAAGTTAGTTTTGGTTTTGACAGCTTACTTTTAATTTCCTTTTACTAAACAGGTTGCTGAAGAAATTAGGCTCCTACTTGGATCATTATTCAATCCATTCCAACCCGAGGATGACTCTCTACTGACCCGTTTGCTACCCAAAATGGAACTTCACTGGAGGGTGAATAGCTCTGTTGCCTTCTTCTGTTCCAGCCTCAGGGAAACGACAGGCAGAGTTATCCAGTCTGCCAACCATTTGGAGCCCCTACAGGAATTTTCCTTATTACAGGAACAAGCTGTAGGTAGAAACAGAGAAAAATCTAGATCTGTAGAAAAGACAAAATAGGAATTCTAGATTGGGGTGAATTTTAACAATAATCTAATCCAGATTTTTTTGTAGAAGATGAAACTGAGGGTCAGAGAAGCAAAACAACCTTCCTAAGATCATATGGCTAGGAAGTAATAGATCCAAGACTAGGATTCTGGGCAGCCCGGTCCTGGATTCAGTGTTGTTTCTATTATACCGTGTTATCTCTAGAGAGTTCTCTTAAATAACAAGCTAAGTATATTAAATATGATTCAATTATCCAATAAGAAAAAAAGAGATTTATATAACATTTTCCAGGTACATAGGAATTGTGTAAAATGAAGTAAAAATTTCATGATTTAGGAGAATATCACCATCTCTTTTCCTTAAGGATTTTATCTGAGTGGAGTATATTCTATTACTTAGCTCAGCATGATCTGTTAGTGTGACAGTGGCCTACACATTTTCCCACCTCCTTTGATGAACAGTTCTCAAATCCTCCTTCCTAACAATGAGCTCAAATATATATGTTAAGATAAGATGACTCTTAGTAAGGGGACTATCTCTCAAGGCCCTGGGTGATCTCAGCCTCTCATGATTCATGCCATTGGATCATAGATCTAGAGCCAGAGGGAGGGACTTCAGAGCCCATCTAGTCTAGCCCAATTATTTCAGAAATAAGACAATGAGGGTCTGGAAGAGTTAAGTGAGTGGCTCAAGGTTATTTATCATTGTTCAGTTGTTTCAGTCATGTCTGACTCTTTACAACCCCATTTTTTTGGGTTTTAATGGCAATGATACTAGAGTGGTTTGCCATTTCTTTCTCCAGTTCATTTTACAAAGGTGGAAACTGAGGCAAAAAGGGTTCAGTGACTTGCCCAGGGTCACACAGCTAATAAGTCTCTATGACCAGATTTGAATTCATGAAGATGATTCTTCCTTACTTAACCTGGCACTCTATCTACTGCATCACCTAACTGCCCTTGTTGCCCTTAGTGAACCTTAAATAGAGGTTTAGTTGTTTGAAAAGAACTTTTCTTTGGATTGTTGATGTAGTTCTGGAGAGATTTGAGAGATCATTTGGTCCAGACCACTCATTTTATTGATGAAGAAATGTAGACTTAGAGAAGTGACTTGTCCAAGGTCATTCAGGTAGTAAATGCCAGAGGTAGGATCTGAGAAGACTGCCTTTGACTACAAAACTCAAACTCTTTCCACTATACCATTATATTATCAGCTAAGGGAAATAAGTTAAAACAAACTCATGAGAAGAAAATTCATGAATTAAAGAGAACAAGAGCTTTATTTTAAGTTATCTTGAATCTAGCCATGAATGCCTGGCACAACTTCCTGAACTAACTAGTCCCATTTCCATTTCCATAGCATCTGGGCCTCATCCTGCCATGTGGCCAGCCACCATACTGCCTTGGGAGAAAATTTCTTGTGTCTTCTCCCAGACCTCATCTAAACCCAGCTCCTAGTTTTTTCCTGCTTCTATGTTGTGACCCCTTCTGGTCCTTCCCATTAGTTTCTGCAGATCGATGTATTTAGGCACTATTAGTTTCCCACACACTCCATCCAACAATAGTCAGGAAAGGGCCTGTTCTTCACATATGTCCTGTGACTTCTGATAGAGCCCAACTTTAATATCTTGTCATGATATGGAGGTGAGTCCAGGCTGCCAAATGTTATGTCTCTAGAGCACAAGTTCAGGTGGACAGTTCCAAGCAAATTCCTAATGCAATCCATGGTTCACAATCTATAATCCGCCAACAGACTATAAACTCCTTGAGGGCAGGGACTAGTGTGCTTTTGTCTTTGTGTCCTGAATACCCTCAGTGACTACAATACAACAGTAACTGTTGTAATTATTCTTCAGTCTTGTCTGACTTTTTGTGACCCTATTTGAGCTTTTCTTGGCAAAGATACTAATTTGCAATTTCCTTCTTCAGTTCATTTTATAGATGAGGAAACTGAGGCAAACAAGATAAAGAGACTTGGTCAGGGTCACACAGTTAGTGAGTGTTCGAGGCCGGATTTGAACTTGGGAAGATGTTTTCCTGACTCCAGACCTTGTGCTTCATTAGCTGCATCACCTTGATTAATAAATGTTAATTGATCATTGTTGAATGATTTGGGAAAGCCTTTGAACATAGGCTGGGTAATAGATTATATAATAATAACTACCTTAGTTAATAATAATAATAGCTAGCATTTATATAGTGCTTTAAGATTTGCAAAACACTATAAATATTATTTCTTTGGATCCTCACAATAACCCTCAGAGGTAGGTGCTCTTAACATCCTTATTTTATAGATGAGAAAACTGAGGCTGAGAGAGGTTAAGTAACTCCTTGAGGGCAGGGACTATTGTGCTTTTGTCTTTTTTCAATGCCCAGTTCAGTGCCTAAAATACATCTGTAGAAGATTGTTGTTATTCAATCATTTTCAATCATGTCCAACTCTTTGTGATCCCATTTGGAATTTTCTTGGCAAAGGTACTGGAATGGTTTGCCATTTCCTTCTCTAGCTCATTTTACAGGTGAGGAAACCGAGGCAAACAGGGTTAAATGACTTGACCAGGGTCACATAGCTAGTCAGTGTCTGAGATTGGATTTGAACTCAGGTTATTCTGACTCAAGCTCTAGCTATTCTATTCTGTGTACCACCTAGCTGCCTCAGAATTTATGGAGCAATTTAAGGTTTCAAAACTTTATATATCTTTGATCCTCACAATAACGCTGTGAGGTAGGTGCCATGATTCATGTCCATTTCACAAATAAAGAAACTGACTGGGAGAGAATGACTTACCCAGGGTCACATAGTAAATAAATGTCTAAAACTCAAGTCTTCCCAATTTCAAGTCTACCCTGCTAGTTACCCCATCAGGCTGACTCCTAATGCTTGTCATCTGACGGTCACTCTAGCTATCTATAAAGAGAGACATCAGCAGGGTCATCGAAGGATGAGGGAATTCTGTACCACAATAGCTCAAAAAGGTCACTGACAAGGGTGAAGAAGGGTTAATATCTGTGTTGGGGGCGGGAACTTTTTCACTGGCAGATTGATGGGAGGAAATCCTAGCCCAGTGGCTGAAGGTGTCAAGTTATCTGAGCTGCCCTTTTGACATCTGACATTTTTCCTGGAGGAGATATTCTGTGGGTAGCTCTCTATCAGGTGTTCTTGAATCCCACTCCTTTGGGGGCACTTTCTTTTTGTCCCTTTGTGTGCTCTGCTCCCACACTATTTGCTTTTCATTTTCTTTTCCTGGCTGTATAGCAGAATGATTTTCATAATGATTTACCCATAATAATCTCTATTTGCTTGAGTCAATGACTCGTGTGTGGGGGCTTTGGTATTGAGCTGTTTTCCCTGTTCTTAGTCCCTTATGGATCCAAGTCTTTGCTGTTTGTTGGGATTTTTATGCACTCAGTTAAATCCCCCCCCTCTGAGTATTGGTGCAGCGCAGGTTTTAAGGCCTCAGGCTGGGCTCAGTGGAGACCAATTATCTGATTGATTTGGCATTTATATGGAGGGCTGATGCTGGAATCACAAGATTTTTTGTTCTAAACTCACTGGTTTAAGAAAGAGGGTCCAAAGTGTTTCTTTGGGTGATATTTGGATTCTGAGATACTATCTGAGATGAGAGAGAGAATTAAAAAAAAAAATTACCTTTACTAACAGAGGATTGTTCTGGTTTGAATACACGTGGACTGCCCAGTAAGAGGCCAGGGGCCTAGTCAGCTTCATGATTCAAGAATTATCCCTCTTTCACAACCATCTTGAAGGTTTTAGAGGAAAGGAACTGGACATATTTAGCTTAGGGAAGAGAAGACTCAGGGACAGCATGGCTCTCTTTAGGTCTCTGAAGGCGGGTCATGTGGAAGAGGAATTAGATTAGTTCTTTTTGGCTTCAGACAATAGAATTAGGATTAATGGCTAGAAGTTTCAAAGAGGCCAATTTTGGCTAAAAAAAATTCTATCAGAAATATCCAAACATACCACAGTACAGTGGAAAGAACATAAACTCTGGATTCAGGGGACTTCTGACATTTAATCCCTGAATAACTTTGAAGAAGTCACTTAATCTCCCTGGTCCTCAGTTTCCTCATCTGCACAATCTATAGGTTGAACTAGATGACCTCTAAGGTCCCTTTTGGCTCTACATATATGATCCTCTGGTCCTTAGAATAGATTGTTAGTTGTTTCATTTTCTCTCTTTTTAAAATAAATATCTTATTTTCCCTCACTTATATGTTAAAACACTTTTTAACATTTTAAAAAAGTTTTGGGTTCCAAATTATGTTCCTCCCTTCCTTCTTTCCTTCTTCCCTCCCTGAGATGGCATTCATGTAAAACATTTCCATATTGGTCGTTTTGTTCAAGAAGACTAAAACGAAAAAAGAAGGAAAGAAAGAGAAAAATAATATACTTCAGTCTGAATTCAGACAATATGTAAAGGTCTCTCACCAGAGGCTTTCTTCAAGTCTTAGCTAAAGTTTCTGCTAGAAACTGTTCCTAATCCTCCTTAGTCTTAATGTTTTCTACCTCAGACTAGCTCACTCCCTACCCCACCCCCAATTTATTCTGTCTATATCTTGTCTGTATATAGCTGTGTGAGTGTTTTTCTCCTCCCTTAAATTTTGAACTCCTTGAGATCAGGGGCGGTCTTTTGCCTTTCTTTGTATCACCAGTGTTTAACACAATGCCTGATACATAGTAGACACTTCATGAGTGCTTGTGGGCTTGACTAGAGGTTGGATTAGATAAACTATGATGTGTTTTTTACATCATCCCATATTTTGGTTGTAGCACTTTTAATAAGAGACTAATATCTCTAATCCAGTGTGCTGCTCAGAAGATATTCATGCTGGAGACTTGGGTGATTTTTCTCTTCATCATTCACAAAAGACTGAGGAGAAGACTTCTCCAAGTGGAATGGCATGACTTTTTCATGAATCCGGGGGAAGATTGGTGTAGTGGAAAGAACTTTGGGCTTAGAGTTCGAAGAGTTGGCCTTCTTGAATCTTGACTGCCATTTACCAGCTGTTCCACTGTGGAAAAGCCCTCTATGTCTCAAATTCCTAATCTGGAAAATGAAGATCATAGTGTTTATTTAGTTCAGAGGGTATAGTGAGGAAAGTGCCTTGTAAATCTTCAGGTGCCCCATCAATGTAAGTTGTTATGATAGAATCCTATAGTTGGAAGTGATTTTGGAACCTTGTCTCATCCAAAGTCTAAAGCATCAGACAGTTGTCAGGAGTCAGACAAGGTAAAAAGTATAGAATCCACATTATCAGATAAGATGAATTAAAGAAGCCAGAAACCAGAGCAGAGATTTTCTATTGTGATTGCTTTCATAACTGCATCCTCCAAGGGAAGAAAGTCATCTCTAAGCCCATGGATACATAGGGCTATAGCTCTACCTGATTGGAGGAAAAGGAGAGAGACAAGGTGATAAAAATTAGGGGGTGGATGGGGAAGAGTATGGCACTGGGCTTTTTGAATGCAGGCAGGGGAAACCTCCTAGAATCCTGGCATCTTTGGATGAGGATATGGAGACATCTGCTTTAGAAAACCAAGCTATAGTATTATGAAAGCTCTGAGTTAGTAAAACAAACAAAAAATCTAACCCCTAACAAATTGCCCCTCAGTTCTGAAAGCATGTGGCAAGATCAAAATGAACCTTCAAAAATAAAAACATGGTTACAGTAAAAATGAGATGAAATATAAAAAGGCAGGTACTTTCAAAAAGGAGCCCATCATGGCCCATAACCAAATTAGTCACTGTAACAGCTCTGGCAATGCAATGCTCAGCTCAGTGTAATGTGTACATTTGGTCACTGTAATTTAGCTAGAAGAAGCACCTGTTTTTATTGGTACTGTATCATTCTCTCTCTCTGTCTCTGTCTCTCTTCCTCTCTGTCTCTCTCTGTCTCTTCTCTCTCTCTCTCTCTGTCTCTCGTCTCCGTCTGTCTCTCTCTCTCTCCCTCTTTCCCTCCCTACCCCCCTCTCAGATTTTATAAAATTTTACAATTTGTAGTCTTATCATACAACTGGGGAAGATTTTTCCCCTCTCCCCCATAACAAAATAAACTAAGAAAAGGACCATTTGATTCTTCTGTCACCAGAGACTATTGTGGTTGAAAGGATGATTATTATTAATACCACAGGACTCCCTGTTTATAGGAGTGTCTCCCTTTTGGCTGTCAGTTACCATTCTTTTGTCATTCTCCTGGATTAATGAGATCAATATTTTTCATTACCTCCTTGATCCTCTTGGATAGTTATTATAGGAGAGAGACATGGAGGAAGGAGGGTAAGCACCATCATCTGTTTTCTGCTTTCTTGCTCCCATCTTCATCTGCCCCAAAATACATTTTGCTCATGGAGACTTGATGGGGAGCAGCAATGTTAAGGATGTGCACTGGGGCTCATTTAGCCCTGAGTCTCCTGCCTGCCCTTCATTTTCCTCAGGATCAGGATACATGCTAAACACAATGTCTCCAAAAATTTGCCTCAGGAGCAGAAAGAGAATTTTAGTGCAAAATGACTTGAAGGGTGGTATTTTAGTTCTTGTTTGAGGACAGAATGAAAATCTCCTAATATCTACTCAAAGTAGGGATAGAGCTCCAGCTGTCAGGCACGGGGACAGAGGCAGAACAGGTGGTAGCTAAAAGCATAGGAAAGGACTGAAAAAACCTCATCCCCAAGAAGAGTAACACATTGAAAAAAATGAACTCAAACCTCTTCTCCTTAGATGAGCAGGGAGCAATCATTTATAAGGAAAAAATGAGCCTGGCTCCAAGAAGCTTCATGCTTTGCTTCATGAGTGATGGTAAAAGGGGTGGGGGCACTCATTGTCTCATCACAGATCCCTGGGGAAAGGCTGTTTAGTGCTATGATTTCAGTAGAGTGGTGGAAAGGGTCAGACTCAAATCCAGTGGTTTGAGAATTTTGTCACTGTCCATTTCTCCCCCTCACAGCGATGTCAAGGGCAAATGATCCACTCTCTGTTCTTGGGCAGGAGGGATAAGCATTGTGTGTGCTGACCTCTGCTGGGGGCTAGACCAGTTTACCACTTCCAGAGCCCAGTGCCTCTACATCACATCTCATGTGTTTTTTTGACCCACCCCACCCCAATTTATATGATTTATGACATATAAAATCAAGACTTTGATTCCTTAAGCTATTTGTGCCTGAATCACAGTGTATCATTACCAACAAAAAACTCATTAGAAGACAAATTGGAAGCATTAAAATCATTCAGTCTATCAACAAATATTTTTTGAGCCCTTATTATGTGCTGGATACTAGAGATAAAAGAAAAAAAATAAAATAGCTCCTCCCCTCAAGGAGCTTACATTCTACTGGTGTGTGTTTGCGTGTGCATGTGAAAGAGAGAGAGAGAGAGAGAGAGAGAGAGAGAGAGAGAGAGAAATATAACATTTTCATAATAAAATCAATGTAAGATGTATTTAAATAAATACAAAGTGTTTTCAGGTTTGGGAAGATATTCACAGAGACCCCTTGAAAAAGGTAGCACTTAGGGGCAGCTAGGTAGCACACTGGATAGAGCACTGGCTCTGGAGTCAGGAGGACCTAAGTTTAAATCTGACCTCAAAAACATGACACTTATTAGCTGTGTGACCCTGGGCAAGTCACTTAACCCAAAAAAGGTGGTACTTGATCTAAGCTTTGAAGAGATCTAGGGGTTTCAAGATGCAGAGATGAAGAAGAAGAGCTTTCCAGGCATGGGGTCCATCCAAGCAAAGATATGGGAGTGGAGTAAGGAATGTTGCATGTGAGGGGTAGAAGGTGGGGAGAGGGAGCAAATGGATCAGTTACATAGGAAGACAGACTATATGATATGGAGTAATTAATTATCTGTACAAAAAGACAGACTGAATCCTTATTGTGAAGGGCTTTAAATGATAGAGTTTATATTTTATCTTAAAGGCAATGATGAGCCACTGAAGCTTCTTGAGTAGGGGATGACCATGGCCTGATTTGTGTCTTAGTAATAGGTCTGTTTTTATGGTATTCTTGTCCTTAAGAAGTGAGATGGAAGAAATTATTGGTAATTTGCTGCACTATTCCCTGACAATGGCACCAAAAGACATTTTCAACAAAGCATAATTGCCCTTAATAATGCCAACCTCAAATGTGTAGATTAGACAGCATTCATACCTAGCATTCTGAATTAGTGTTCTAAAAGGATTTTTACCCCACAGAAAATTGGCAGATGAGAACAGTCATGTGGGAGGGGTTATGGGCAGATAGGCACATTAGTACATTATTGGTGGAGCTGTGACTTCATATAAACATTTAAAAGCTGTGTGGAATCATCCAAATACAGTGACTAAGAGGTCCATACTCTTTGTCTCAAAGATTTTACTATTAGGCATATATTCCAAGGAGGTGATCATTAATAAGAAGTAAACTCTCATATGCCTCAAAAAATTTATAGCAATCCTCTTTATAGGAGCAAAAAAACTGGAAACAAAATAGATCCCCATTGATTGGGTAATGACTAAGCAAATTATGGTATACAAATATTATGGAATATAACTGTGCACAAGACAGAGGTGTCAAATTCACAGCCTGGGCTGCAAGCCCAAACAAACTCCTGAGTGGGTCTTGAACCAGACAAAAATGCAATTGGGAGATGTTTCACAAAATTAATAAAAATACAGTACAACATAGATAATGTTAATTAATGCTCTTCTAAGTCAATATACAGCCTGCAGGGATACAATTATGTTTGAATTTGATACTTCTACTATAAGAAATGAAAATATGATGGATACAGAGAAGCATGGAAAGATATATGAAGGGATGCAAAGTGAAGTAAGTAGAACTAAGAAAACAAGGAAGGAAGAATACTGGGAAGAATGTTAGTGATATAAAACCAAAAGATATCAATAAAATTATGAAAAATAAATGCCTCACCCATAAACTGATCATAATTATTCTTGACACTTTGATCCCCCATTCTTGGATCTATTAATAGATATGGTGTTCTCTTCCCTTGAAATGTTCTTTCTTTCTTTTATGTTGAATTTCTATTCATAGGAATCAAATTGGCAGCTGCATAGAGGATGGATTTGAAAGTAGAAAGACTAGATGGAGTCATGCAAGTTAGGAGGCTATTGTAATAGTGTGGGTGTTGTCTTTGAACCAGGGTGGTTATGGTATGAGCAGCAATAAGGGGGCTTAGGTGAGAGATGTGGAAATAGAGTGAGAAGACTTAGCAAATGATTAAATATAGGAGGGATAAGTGAGACTAAAGAGTTAGGGATACTTCTTCAGTGACTTTGTCACTGAAGTGACACTCTGTCACCTTTGGCAAAAACAGAGAATTTAGGAGGAGTGATAAGTTTAGAGGGAAAGATAATGAGTTCTTATTTGGACATGTTTAGGTGAAGGTATCTATGAGACACAAATGAAACATATGGAAATGTGGGACTAGAGCTCAGGACACACTTTTGTTGTTGCTGAGTTGCTTCAATTGTGTCTGACTCTCTGTGACCCCATTTGGGGATTTCTTGACAAAAATACTGGAGTGCTTTGCAATTTCCTTCTCCAGATCATTTTACAGATGGGGAATTGAGGCAAACAGGGTCAAATGACTTGTCTAGGATAACACACTAGTAAGTACTTTTCTGATGCCAGATTTGAACTTAGGTCCCCCTGACTCCAAGGTCAGTGCTCTATCCACCATGCCATCTAGTTGCCTGGGACACTACTTAAGATATCACAAAAAACAATTATTTTTTCAGTGAATTAAAATTTTCTGGAATTCCTTTCTCCTACTTATTCTTCTTTCTAATTCAATATAATTAGGATCAACTTTCTTTCCATTTCTTCTTGTCCTTGCTCCCTGCTTCCCTCTACCACTGGTGGTGGACAGAATAACATTTCCTGAAAAACATATAGATGTGGCAAAGAAAAAGTATGATTAAGCATAGCATTATCCAAAGTTACAGTAAATTATCAGATGCCTCATAGGATAATACTTTGAACTTTTGCAATTGTATAATGGGCCTATGCGTCAATTTGAATTTTCTTACTGGTCATACATTGTAGTTCAAATTGCCCTTTCAGAAGTTGGGTTTTCTAAGAAAAGCAATGTAAAAGCTATGGTATTGAGACTGTCTTGAATCATGCCTGAAAATCTTTAGACTCCCCCATTTCTCATTGCACCCAGAGACATTGTTGCTGTGTTGAGAAAATAGCCATTTTAATATGTACTTGGTGCCCTGACAAAGACATCTCAGTGATAACTGACTATTAAAAATTGCATTAGGAAATGTCTTTTCTCTCATAGTGCAAGTGGTGGAATAATGGTCCCAATGATCCTTCCAGTGCTGGCTTGATGCTGCCCTTTGGTAACGAAGGAGTTACCCTTAAGTCTGAGATGAACTGTTAAGATGAAAAATATATGGAAAAAGTGGTGCAGTGGTCTGGGTAGGAGGAGACTCATTGCTCATCCATAATATTTGTACATTTGTACTTTTTTATAACATTACATCGATTTTTTTTTCTTTGAGAACATTACAGTTCCATTCCACAGGGGCTACTAAAGAAATAAGGCAAAAGAGAACATTGGAGCCTATTAGATTATGAAGCTAGAGGAGGAATAGTTCTGGGGAAAGCAGAGAACACTCTCACTCACTCACTCACTCATTGAAGTGACTTTCAGACTTGAGGAAGCTTGCTGCTGCTGCTGCTGTCAACTAGACAGTCAAGTGACAGGTGTGAATTATCAACTAACTCTTGTTGAATGTCCTATGTGAGGGCAATATCATATTTGGAGATTATATCTTCTAAGAATAATAATAGCTCATCAATAATGCTTTAAGGCTTACAGAGCACTTTACGTACATTATGACATTTGATGTGCACAATAACTCACTGAAATAGGTGTTATTATTGTCTGGTAAGTAGCTGAAACAGGATTTTGCTCTTCAACTTCCTGATGCTTAGTCTGGTGTTGTACTTAACACATTACCTGTAAATCAGGGGCCTTCTGTGTCATGGACCTTTTTGCCAACTAGTGAAGTCTATGTACCCCTTCTCAGAAAAAAACAAACAAACATCAAATGAAATACATAGGATATCAAAGGAAGCAAATTACTTTGAAATATAGCTACCAAAGTGTTTTCAAAAGAACAAAATTCATGGACCCCAGTTTAGAATCCCCTGCTCTATATGAATGAAATCACATGGGAGTAAATTTGCCTATAAACCTTAACATATTCACATATGCTTCCATAATGATAACATCTCTGAATTCTTTAGTTTCACCTTATAAATGGTGAAATAATCCCTCAACTGTTCAATATCTACCTGACCTTCCCACAGTGGATATCACAAAGTTGTATACTTTCCTAGTTTTTGTAGGTACTAAGAAACCTGAAGGCGACCTGAAAGCATGGCATAGTAGAAGGAACTTAGAGTTTCTTCAGTTGAATTTAGAGTCAGAGGACTCTCTTTTTGCTGCTTAATAATAGCTGACATTTATATAGTGTTTCCTATGTGTTAGGTACTTTATCATTATTGTTCTGCACATCAAACCTGAGAGGTAGGTACTATTATTTTGCTCACTTAACAAATGAGGAAACTGAGAAAAGTATAAGCTAAGTGACTCGGCCAAGGTCACAGCTAGTAAGTGTCTGAGGTATGATCTGAGCTCAGGTGTTTCTGACTTACCTATGGCTTACCTTGAGTAAGTTATTTCAACTTTCTAGATTCCAGTTTTCCCATTCATAAAATGAGAAGGTAAGACCATATTATCTTTGAGTTCACTTCCAGCTTCCCATTTGTAAAATAAGAAGGTAAGACCATATTATCCAGCTTTAACTACTTAGGTCTTATGTGATCTATATAATAGATTTGGATATCCTGTTCTAGTCATACCATGAGATTGAATTGGTACCCTAGAGACCTGGAAATGCTGCTCTGCTGTCCTTGGTACTGAAGCATTCCAGTCTAGGATTCTGGGTGACTATTCTCCCTGGTGTGGATTCCCATGACAAGTGTTAAGTCAAGAAAACAAGATAGACAAGGTACTGCCGAAGTCCCACTAAGAATTTCAGGACACCCTGTACAGTTGAAGAAAGAGGGAGAAGGAAACAGAGATTTCTTAAGAGTGTTTGTTATCTTATATTTCATCTCTTGTCTCCACACCTTCAGAAATGCTGTCTCCATGCTTACTATGCACTTCTTCCTCACTTCTACCTCCCAGAACCACAAACTCCCTTCCAAAATCATTTGAAGCTGTCTCACAAGATCATGGGGTTATAGATTGAGAAGCCATCTATTTCTGTCCCTTTATTTTACAGAGGAGGAAACTGAAATTCAGAGCTGTTAAATGGCTTGTCCATGGTCCGTTTCATCTTTGTATACACAGCATATAGCCAGTACCTAGCATATAATAAGTAGTTAATAGGTACTTATTGATTGATTGAATTCCTCATACCATCTGACCACTCACAAAATTACTTTGTATTTTTTATATATTTTTTTGCTTTTTCTCATGTGTATACATGTTATTTTCTCCTAGTAGAATATAAGTCCCCTGAAGACAGGGATAGTTTTGTTTCTGTACCTTCCATCCCCCCTTTTAATTCTATTCTTATAATTATTGTATCTTTGTGTACTATCTTTCTTTCCTCAAATTGTAAGCTCCATAAGGGCAGAGGTTGTGTATTTTTTTTAATTTTTTGCTTTTTGGTGGGGAGAAGGTAGGGCAGTTGGAGCTAAGTGACTTGTTTAAGGTCACATGGCTACTAAGTGTTAAGTGTTAAGTCTGAATTTGAACCCAGGTCCTTTTGAATCCAGGGCCTGTACTCACTGTACCACCTAGTCACCCCAATCATGTATTGTTTTTATAGCTCACCCAGTGCCAACGTAGTAGTCTGTACAATGCAGATGTCTAATAAATCATTGTTGAATGTACTGATTTATTGAATAGGTTGATAGAAAAATTGTCTATAACATCTTTTTATTATTATTAATTTTTTTAGAGCCTGGATCTCCCTATTTTCCCTGGGCTTTAAGTACCGTGACCATTCAAGAGCCCAATCCCCCTATTGATTGATATGGAAGCTTTAACTTGCTCTATTTTTCTTACCTGGGCCATTTAAACCCTCTTTCAGCAACCTGATGGCCCTTCTCTCACGTTGATGCCTCATATTAGTGCCAGACTTCATGCACATACATGACTAGCTTTAGCCTCTTTGTAGCTTAGAACTCTTAAATTCAATTGATCCACCAGGCTGAACCTCTTCATTAGCAGAGATTAGAAGAATTGCATGCCCCACCCTGCCAGATGCTAGCTCCCTTTTACATACCAAGCAACTCAGTACATTTAAAATAGAATTTAATTTACATACAATTTTACAGAAATACACCTCATGTGTAAAATAAGGTTCACTGTGCTTTCCAAGTATTTTGCTTAGGGAAATGGTTAGGTTTTTCTTCTTCTCATTTTCAGGTCTTCTGGGCCTAGAGTAACGTTATTTGGGAATAATTTAGCCATAAAAATGCCCAGGTACCCCGGACTACAACATAATCTGATTAATGGGTCTTAACAAAAATTAATGAATATCTTCATATTTAATGTTCGTGTTTATCAGTACCTATTATGGACACTAGTTTCTGAAGGAAAAAATAAATTATTTTTGAAGGAAGGCAATACTCTTTTACTTAAGTGATAGTAATGATTATTTTTATAATAGTTATCATTTATTTTTTGACCTGACCAAATCTTTTTAAAGGATGCTTTATAGGAAAGAACATTGAATTTAGAGTTACCAGACCTGAGTATGAATTCCAGTTCTGCCATTGACTGGCTGTGTGACTTTTGACAAATCATTTACACTTTTATGGGCCTCTGTGTGCTTAAGGTTTGGAAAGTGCTTTAAAAGTATTGTCTTATTTAATCCTCACAGCTACTCTCTGTGGGAGGTAGTACTATTATTATTATTTTTTTTTTTTAAAGCAATTGGGGTTAAGTAACTTGCTCAAGGTTACATGGCTAGTCATTATTTATGCGTGGGTGCTCATTTTCTGAGGCCGGATCTGATCTCGGGTCATCCAAACTCCGAGGCCGGCGCTCTTACTCACTGCGCCACCTAGCCACCCCTTTAGGGCAATTGGGGTTAAGTAACTTGCCCAAGGTTACACGGCTAAGTTTTTTGTTTGTCCGAACTCAGGTCCTTCTGATTCCAGGGCCGGCGCTCTATTCACTGCGCCACCTAGCCGCCCCTAGTACTATTATTATTAACCTCATTTTACAAATGAGGAAATTGAGGCTGAGTGATTGATTCACTTGCCCCAGGGCCAAATATCTATTAAGTGTGCAAGGCATGATTGGAACTCTAGTCTTCCTGGTCCCAAGTCCAGCGTTCTATCCACTGTGCTATCTAGCTGCCTCTCAAGAGATTTGGGGAGGCAATAGATTATGGTGAGTATATTTGGAAAGAAGACTGTATATTGGGAAATATGGGTAAGGTCACTATATATGTTGAGGGTTAGACAAAACTTTTGTGGGTCTAGAGTTATTTAAAACTTCATCTGTGTAAATGTCATCTGTATAACTTCATCTGACCGCATCTCACAGAGTAGGAATTCTCCATTTATAGAGAAACGGTGTGAGAGGAAGTGTCAAGCATGTAACTAGTAATTCATGTAATATTTTATCTTGTAATAAATTAATAGACAAAAAACCCAAAATGATTTCCCGCATTCGCATAAATTGGTTTCAACATTAATGAAATGAGCAGAGCAAAACAAAACAGTGACTCCAAAGCTCTATTAGAAATGAAAATCTCAAAAGGGTAGAAAGTTTCTTTGTCACGTTAATTAATATGGGATATGGGATCAATGGCCTTAATTGATAGACATTTTCAGTATTATGTGCAGTCACAATACATGTGTAGTCTTGATAACTAGCTGTAGTTTTTGATGACCTCATGTTGACATTTATATTCTAGTCAGAAATATATTAGCCCTCCAATAAGGTGACTGGTTTTATGAATTTTTTCAGATCTCTTTAACTGGATTTTATGCACATGAATTGCTTGAACCATGTGTTAACAGTGTCAAGAATAGGACAGACAGGCCTAGTCAAACAGAATATGAAGGCAATCATTCTTATTGGAGAACAATGATAGAAGCAAATCTTGGAGACAAACAGAAGTCAGTTATTGGCAGGTGGGATGATTCTGCATTACTGGCCAGAAATAAAAGCTAATCGCTTTCAGAGTAGAAAGAATGTCATCAGTTGAGAAACATGGTGTCAGGCTCATTAGAAGCCTATCTGGGGTGCTAGGTCCATAAAGCCATTGGCTAGGTGATGTTGGCAAGTGTTGGTTGTAAAGAATGTTATGGAAAGAGTTTAGGAAGTAATTCCATGCTTGGCCAAGAACTTGGAGAATCGGAGCAGTGGGAAAGAGGTATTGTGGAAGTCCTGAAGCAATTCAGATGCTTCATGCTCTTATGAATCCAGATGGGAAGCCTGAAGTTTTGGAACATCATTTCCTTCTTTTTTTATCCTGGGTCTATCACAACCAGGGAAACTGGTAATGGTGTTTTTTTTTTTCCTTTCCCAAAGTAGGTTGGCTTTAGCATGATAATGAATCAGAGATCTATAAACATAAAATCAAAGATATAGAGTTGGAAGGGATCTTTAAGGCCATTCTACATGAGAAAACTGAAACACAGGGCGATTAAGTAATTTGCTCAAGGTTACATAGGTAGTATGGTATCAGAGGCAAGATTCTAACTCAGGACATCCTGACTCCAAGCCCAGAACTATATTGACAACAGCATCTACTTTGCTCTCATGGTAATGAAGGAGTGCCTCAAGCCTTAGACATGAATGAAAACTGGTTGGCCTGATGAAAATCTACAATTTTCCTGGATATCATTGTTATTCGGATTCTACCCCTTCAGATCACAATTCCTTCATGCCTTCTCATCCTGCCTGCTTCTTGGTCATGTTTATCCAGGACCTAGCCAAAATGTTGAATACTTTTTTCTTTTGAGATGAATGAAGGTCTATTTGTTAGGCTCCTAATCAAAGAAAGAGAAGATCCCAGACTGCACAGAAGATCCTAGGCACAGAAGAAATTTAGAACTGGAAAAAACCTTAGAGGTTTCCTAGTCTAATCTCCTCATGTTATATTTTTATTTAATTTTTTAAAAAAATTTGTTTTATCTATTTATTTTTAGTTTTCAACATTCATTTCTACATGATTTTGAGTTACAATTTTTTCTCTCCCTTTCTTTCCCTACTCCCACCCCAAGATAGCAAGCCTACTCAATACCCCTTCCCCCACTCTGTTCTCTCTTATATCCTTCCCCAATCCCCCCTAACTTTCTTGTAGGACAAGATGGATTTTTATACTCCAGTCCCTGTATATCTTATTTCCCAATTGCAAGGTAAAAAAAAACAACAACAATTTTTTTAACATTTGTTTTTAAAACTTTGAGTTCTGGATTCTTTCCCTTCTTCTCTCCTTAAGAAAATACCCAATTGAGTGTGTATGTTATTCCCTCCTTAAGCCAAATTCAATGAGAGTAAGGTTGACTCATTCCCTTTCACCTTCCTGGTCTTCCCCTCCATTGTAACAGTTTTCTCTTGCCTCTTTTATATGAGATAATTTACCCTATTCTATCTCTCCCTTTCTCCTTCACCCAATATATTACTCTCTCACCTCTTAATTTTATTTTTTAGATACCATCCTCTCATATTCAACTGATCCTGTGCCCTTTATGTATACATGTACACACACACATACACACACACATATACACACACATGCACCCTCCTATACATACATATTTATATATGTATTCCCTCCAACTATCTTCATATTGAGAAAAGTCTCATGAGTTACAATTATCATTTTTCCATGTAGGAATGTAAATAGTTCAACCTTAATAAGTTCCTTATGATTTCTTTTTCTTGTTTACATTCTCATGTTTCTTGTATTTGGATTTTTTCCATCAGTTTTTTTTTTCAAAAGTTTTTTCATCAAGAATTCTTGAAAATCCTCTATTTCATTGAATATCCAAATTTTCCCCTGAAGCATTATACTCAGTTTTGCTGGGTAGGTGGTTCTTGATTTTAATCCTAGTTCCTCTGACCTCCAGAATATCTTATTCCAAGTCCTTTGATCCCTCAATGTAGAAGCTGCTAGATCTTGTGTTATCTTGACTGTGTTCCTACAATATTCAAATTATTTCTTCCTGACAGTTTGTAATATTTTCTCCTTGACCTGGGAACTCTGGAATTTGGCTATAATATCCCTAGCAGTTTTCTTTTGGGGATCTTTTTCAAAAGGTGATCAGTGAATTCTTTCAATTTCTATTTTGCCTTCTGGTTCTAGAATATAAGGGCAATTTTCCTTGAGAATTTCTTGAAGGATGATTTCTGGGTTCTTTTTTTTTGATCATGGCTTTCAGGTTGTCCAATAATTTTAAAATTCTCTCTCCTGGATCTAGTTTCCAGGTCAGTGATTTTTCCATTGAGGTATTTCACATTCCCTTCTATTTTTCATTTGTTTGGATCTGTTTTATAGTATCTTGATTTCTCATAAAGTCATTACCTTCCATTTGCTCCAGTCTAATTTTGAAGGAATTATTCTCTTTAATGAGTATTTGAAATTCCTTTTCCATCTGGGCAATTTGTCTTTTTAAGGCATTCTTCTCCTCATTGGCTTTTTGGGCTTCTTCTGTCATTTGAGTTAGTCTATTTTTAAGGTATTATATTCTTCAGTATTTTTGGGGGTCTCCTTTAACAGACTGTTGACTTGCTTTTCATGCTTTTCTTGCATCATTCTCATTTCTCTCCCCAATTTTTCCTCCATTTCTCTTACTTGATTTTCAAAATTCTTCTTGAACTCCTCCATGGCCTGCAACCAATTCACATTTGTCTCAGAGGTTTTTGATGAAGGAGTTTGACTTTGTTGTCTTCTTCTGGTTCTATGTTTTGATCCTCTTTGTCCCCCCAAAAAGATTCTATGGTCTGATTGCACTTCCTCTGTTTGCTCAATTACTTGACTTTTGAGCTCTTTGCCACAGTAGAACTCTGCTTCCAGAGTGGAGAGTGCTGTGTCCCATGTTTCTGGGGTTTTGCCCACCTGTTGTCAGAGCTGTTATTAGAGCTATGAGGAGGATACCATCTCTATAGCCGCCACAAACTCTAGCATGCTAACATTCTTTATCTCAGAACTGCCCCTCAAGACTGTGACCCAGATTCAAGCAGGTAAAAGCAAGAGCAATTACCCTCTGAATGGTCAGTTGGTTCCCCTATGATCTGTAGGCCAGGAGGTCTGGAGGCAGCCATGTGACAGCAGTTGTAGCTGCCACACCACCTCTACCTCTGCCATGGGGGCAGGGGCCAAACCTAGCTCTTCTCTCACCCAGTTCCAACAGAGATTCCTACTGACCTTCCACTTTCTCTTTGGTGTTTATGGGTTGAGAAATCTGGAAACCACAACAGCTGCCAGTGATTCACTCCTCTGAAATCTGGTCTGGATGGTCTGGGTAATGAGTCTGGGCTGGTGTGGCTCATGTAGGAATGTGCTTGGCTCCCAGCCTGGTGCAATAGACCCTTCCTGTCAGCCTGCCAGGCTGCCTTCAGCAGGAGATTTTTTCTCTCTGTCACTTTGTGGGTTCTGTAGCTCTAATATTTGTTTAGAGTAGTTTTTTTTTTACAGGTATTAGAGGTGATTGGAATGGGAACTCAAGCAAGTTGCTCCTTATGCTTCACCATCTTAGCTCTGCCCCCCAACTCCTCATGTTATTGATGAGGAAACTGAAGTCAAGTGAGCCTAGATGACTTTCCCAGGGTTACATGGTAGGAAGCAGAAGAACTCTGGTGTTCTGACTCCAAAATCCAGTGGCTTTTCCATTGCACCATGCTGAGTAATACTCTTTCCCTTTATTATTCTACTTTTGTTCTAGAAACATAAACTCTAAAACACTTTATTGTTCAGTCATATTTTTTAGCTGTGTCTGATTCTTTGTAATGCCATTTGAGGTTTTTTTGCAAAGATACTGGAGTGGTTTGCCATTCCTTCTACAGATCATTTACAAATGAAGAAACTAAGGGAAACAAGATTAGGTGACTTGCCCAGAATCACACAGATAGTAAGTGTCTGGGACTGGATTTGAACTCATGAAGATGAGTTCAGGCTCAGCACTCTATATGCTTCTTTTTTTTTTCAATGTTTAACAAATGCTTTATTAACTTCTGGTTTACATCATTCTTTTCCACCAGATTTTGAGTTACAATTTTTTCCTCATTTTTTTTCCCTACCCACCACCCCAGAATAGCAGTCCCACTAGATATCCCCTCATCCAATCTGCTCTCTCCCATATCTTCTCCCATACCCCCTTCAGCTTTGCCGTTAGGGCAAGGTGAATCTCTGACCCCCAATGCCTGAACATCTTATCTCCCAATTACATGCAGAGTAGTATTAATAATAGTATTTATATACATTTGAAACATTTAATTTTAAGACTTCAAATTTTAGATCTATTCCCTTCCTCCCTTGTCACCCACTCCCTCTGGGAAGATAAGCAATTCAGTATGTGTTGTACATGTATAGCTATGCAAAATATTACCATAGTAGATATATTCTAAAAGACTGCTTATATTTCCCTCCCACCCATCCCACCCCCACCTGGTCCATTCCCTACTTTGATCCTGTCCCTCTTCTATAGTGGCTACTTCCAACCTCTCCTCCCCCTAGAATGCCCTCCCCTCCATCATCCCCCCTCTCATCTCCCTTCCCCCTACTCTCCCACAGGGTGAGATATCCCATTTAGTATGTATGTTATTCTCTCCCTGAGCCAAATTCAATGAGAATAGGGTTTTGCCTTTTTGCCTTCCTGTTCTTCCCCTCCCCTGCAATTACTTCCCCTTGCCTCTTCTACATGAGATAGTTTACCCTACCCTGTCTCTCCCCATCTCCTCTTGTTACTTTCATTTCTCACCTCTTAACTTCACCCCTTAAGTATCATCCCTTCCTATCAAATTCAACCTGCACCCTCTATCCACGTATACCTGTAAACATATACACATATCCACCTATGTATTCATATGTCCATATACCCTTCTTCAATTATTTTCATAACGAGAAAGGTTTCATCGGATACAGTTATTGTTTTTTCATGTAGGAATGTTAATAGTTCAACTTTGCTAAGTTCCTTTTGATTTCTTTTCCCTGATTACCTTCTCAAGCATCTCTTGCTTCTTATGTCTGAATGTCAGATTTTCTATTCAACTCTGGTTTTTCCCTCGAGAATGCTTGAAAGTCCTCTATTCCACTGAATGACCATATTTTCCCCTGAAACAAGATACTCAGTTTTGCTGGGTAGGTGACCCTTGGCTACAATCCCAGCTGTTTTGCCCTCTGGAATATCATATTCCATGCCCTTCAATACCTCAGTGTAGAAGCTGCCAGGTCCTGGGCTATTCTGATTGTGTTTCCACAATATTGAAATTGTTTCTTCCTGGCTGCTTGGAGTATTTTCTCCTTGATCTGGGAGTTCTGGAACCTGGCTATAATATTCCTAGGAGTTTTCTTTTTGGGATCCTTTTCACGAGGCAATCGGTGGATTCTTTCAACCTCTATTTTGCCCTCTGGGTCTAAAACATCAGGGCAATTTTTCTTCATAATTTCTTGGAGGATGATTTCTAGGTTCTTTCTTTGATCATGACTTTCAGGTAGTCCAATAATTTTTAAATTATCTCTCCTGGATCTATTTTCCAGGTCAGTGGTTTTTCCCATGAGATATTTCACATTGCCTTCTATTCTTTCATTTGTTTGGATCTGTTTAACAGCATCTTGATTTCTCATAAAGTCACTAGCTTCCATTTGCTCCAATATAATTCTGAAGGAGTGATTCTCCTCAGTGAGCTTTTGAGATTCTTTTTCCATCTGGAAAATTTGGCTTTTTAAGGTATTCTTCTCCTCATTGCCTTTCTGGGTCTCTTTTGCCATTTGAGTTAGTCTAATTTTTAAGGTGTTGTTTTCCTCAGTCAGGCTGTTGACTGTCATTTCATACTTTTCTTGCATCTTTATCATTTCTCTTCCCAGGTTTTCCCCCACTTCTCTTATTTGCTTCTTAAGGTCCTCTATGGCCTGTAGCCAGCTTGCATTTTCATTTGGGGCTTTTGGTGCAGGAGTTCTGACCTCACAGTCCTCTTCCTGTTCCATGCTTTGATCCTCTTTGCCCCCATAATAGGAGTCTAAAGTTGCATTTTTCTGTTTATTTTGTTTCCTTTGCCTGGGCATACTGCCACTTAATTACTTGATTTTGGGGCTTGTTGTCACAGTAGGACTCTGCCACCAGACAGGAGAGCTATCGCCCAAAAGTGGGGTCTTCACAACTTCCGCAGGTTGGGTGGTCTCTATAAAGCCTCCACCCGCTCTGGCAAGCTGCATACCCACCCCAGATCCAAGCAGGTTAAAGCAAGAACGATTAACCCCCAGACTGATTTCTGGATCTCTCTACAGTTCGCAGACCAGGAGCTGGAGCTGCCACTGACGCTGCAAAATGGCCTCTGTGACGCATTTGCTCAGCAGCTTTTCACCCCCAGGGGAGGAAGTCTACGCATTCCCCAAATACTGGTCCCAAAGTCCATAGGGCACTAACCTCTCACTTTGTCCTAGGCATATCTGTGCTGACAGTTCTGGAATCGACACAGCTGCTGGTGTTCTGGGGTCCCTCCAGCCGGCTGCTGGCCCAGCCGCCCTGGGGCTAAAACCTCAGTTCCCAGCGCTCTATGCTGCCCACTCTCAGAGCACTGAGCTGGTCGCTCCCTGCAGGGCTGCTGAGCTGTCCTCAGCAGGAGGTGAGCTTCTCTGTCACTCTATATGCTTCTTGCAACATTTTTTTTTCAAAGTTGAGAAAAGCAAAGGGAATCATCTATTCTCCTAAACGTAGGCTATTGGAAATATGCTTTTTTCCCCCCTTCTAAGACTAAACCTGTTAAAAGGGACGGAGACTTATGAAACATTATAAGAGAGCAAAGGGCAGGGGATTGCATGCAGTTCTGCTTCTGTGCCAAGTGTCTCCCTTTGAGTCTCTGATAATAACAAAGGAGAAAAAAGGAAGAACTACTGCCAGACCTAGTAATGTAACTACAGTCACTGACAAGGGAATGATGGGGTCAGCCCAGGTGAATAGGGAAGAACATGTGTGGAGGAGATGAAGGTTGGCATCTGATTCAGGTTTACACTCCATCCTAACATTTAGGTGGTGTGTGTGTGTGTGTGTGTGTGTGTGTGTGTGTGTGTGTGTGTGTATGTAGAGATATGGAGGAAGATCTATTATGATCTTTGTACACTTTGAGTCATTTATAATCTATGCAAAGGAATGTATTGAAGGCCCATGTAGAACAAAAATTTTGTCATAGATACCAAAGCCTTCCTTCTGTCAGTCCTGGTCATTTAATAACCATTTATTAAGCACCTACTTTGTTTCAGGCACCATGCTATACACTGGGTATACATAGACAGTCAAAAAATAGTCCCCTGTTCTGAAGGAACTCACCAAGTAAAGTGGGAAACAAGCATAAAGAACTTCAAGATTGCTCACTTTGTTTCTCTTTGGAGTTAAAGGGAACTCTTTTTTTTTTTTTTTTTAAGGAGCTATATATATTTGTAGTAGTCACTCTCCTAATGTCTTTGTTACACAATATGCAGAATATTTAAATAGAAACATCCTTATACATTATGGGTACTCAGCACTAAGTGTGATTCCTAGAGGTTATTGTAGCCTATTGATCAAACAATCAAAGAGCTTATTAGGCACTATGTGTCAGGCACTAAGCTAAAGTGTGGATACAAATACAAAAAAATGAAACTCTACTTTCAAGTAGCTTACATTATGATAAGGATACAAGAATGTGTGTATATGTGTGTGTGATATAAGTATGTACAGAATTATGTATTATATAATATACTGCATATTATACATGCCACATATTATTGATAATATTAAAAATAATTTATATATACATACATAAATATAATTAATGTAAAGAGAGATAAAGACAAGGATTTCATTGATATCAGAAACTCCTAGATGAGGATATTCCTTATATGAATGCAGACCTACACCTTCTATGCAATTTAGGAGATAATTAAGGAGGAGAAGATCTAGATAAGCTTCTGGTAGAAAGTAGTGTTCAAGCCTTATCTTAAAGGAAGAGAGAACCTTTATGAGTCAGAGGTAAGGAGGGGGGGCATTCTAGGCATGTGGGATGACCAATGTAAAACAATAGGATCTGAAGTACCACGAGCAAGAAATAGAGAGAAGATCAGGATATGGGCAGGTAAATAATGTCCAATGAGGCTGGAAAGATAAGTTGGTGCCAGGTTATAGAGGGCTTTAAAAGCTAAAGAGTGTTTATATTTGAGTCACTGGAGTTTGTGTCCAGTACAAAATTAAACCATCAATAGCATTTTTGAGCAGCTACTGTGGGGGAGACAGTACTAAGTGTTCGAAATACATGAACATAAATGAAGTAGATTCTGTCCTCAAGGAGCTTATTTTCTGTAGGGGGAAAAACAGATATGAGAGATGAAAGAAAGGGGAGAAATTATGCTTATATAAACACTCATGAGGAAAAGAAACTCCATAGCCATGACATCATTAATACTATGTGTCATTCAGTAATAAATATTTGTTTAGTGTATCCTATATGCTAGGCTTGAAGTTGACAAGTTCATTACATTTCACTGGTCTGTACCCCTGCAGTTGTGCTATCATAAAGATGACAGAATCATAGATTACTGTATCAAAATATTCAATGGAGCAGCACTGTGGCAGCAAAGAACTGGAAACAAAGTGGGTACCCATTGATTGAGGAATGACCAACCCTCCCCATCCCCACACTATGGTATATGACTATAAGGGTATATTGTTGTGGGGTAAAGAATGGCAGATAGGAGGAATTCAGAGAAACATGAAAGATCTATAGGGACCAATACAGAACAAAACAAGAAAATCCTAGTGAACAATATGCCCAGTGGCTCCAATGTAAATGAATAGGTAGTTAAAATTATCCCAGCCTGAAGAAATTGAAAAAAAAAAAACAGCAAAGGTCCAAGAGAACAAATAATGAAACACAGTTTTCCCATCTCAGCAAAGAGATGGTTGACTTCCATGACAGAGTATTGTAAATATCATCAAATGTGATCATTCTATTAATGTTTTTACCTTGTTGATTTCTTTGTCAGAAGGGAGGGTTCAGTCTGGAAAAGGATGCTGAAATGACTGTGATGTAAAGGCGAAAGACATCTATAAAGTATATTTTAAAAAATAGATCTGTTTTGTACCCTCCTTTGTACAATATGAGGTTAATAATCACTGGTTAGAATTCCTTGGACTTGATAGCATATTACTTAATGTCCAGATTCACAGGGCAGAATGCCTACATTCATTTAACTTAGCTAATATGAAATATTTCCACTAAATTTCTCTAGAACATTTAATGAGGAACATTTTGACCAGTACTGTATGCTAAATTGCTTTTAAACATGGAAAATCCTGCCATTTGCAGAATAAAACATTTTTTTTCCAGAGTCAGGATTTTTCAAGTTGTTTTTTTTTTCAAAGTAGGGGTGGGGATGTAAAAGAGCATTTAGTACATTTAGTCTGAAGGATCTTTATAGCTTTAACAAGTCAAAGACTTAAAAAAAAAAACCTAATCACATTGATTTTTGTTGATGAATAGAAAGACCTTTGAAAATTAAATCTTACCCCAGGCAGTGTGAAGTGCCATTTGAGAAGGACAGGAGTGTCCTGCGTCCTTATAAGAAATTAATGGGGAATAAAGGAAGGGAAATTTTTGCCATGGAAGTAACAATTCCAACTGATGAATTGCAGCAAGGGGACAATAGAAATCGAGTCGCTGACACCTTAGTGGAGACATGTAGGAGGGAAAAGGGATGATGAGTGGATTCTTTGGTTCTGCTAACAAGGCATCTGAGGATTTGACAGAGATCTCAGTCACACCCAAAGATCCTGAAGGAGGAATAGGCAGTGCTTCCCTCTGTGGTCATGGTTTTTTGTTTTTTTTTTAACATCCAAGGACTTGGCATTGGAAGTGTCCAGGATGGCAGCTTTCAAACACAACGCTTTTCATTCCTTTTTTCCCTCCCTCTTACCTTCCTTCATCTGTCTCAGGCCCAAATTAAGAACTAATTAAGGCTCCATGTTCCCCTTAATGATGTTTGCATAACTTGGAGACTTTCCTTTGCCATTTTTTTTTTACATATGCTGTTTTTTTTTCCTTTTACAAAATGTCTTTTGGATTGGCCCCTTCCTCTTCATTCCCAATTCTTAATCCAGGCTTCTTCCCACTTATGTCTAATTATTGCAACAGTTACCCAATGGATTTCCTTGCCTCTAGTCTCTCCTTCCAGCAATTCTTCTTTAAGTCAAGATTAATTTTCCTGAAACAGAGTTGGCATTTAAAGCCTTTCACAACTTTGCCCCAACCTATGTTTCCTGTCCTACATACACTGCAACTCAGCCAAACTGGACTTCTTGCTGCTCTTCATATGTGACCCTCCATCTCCTGCCACTCCACCTTTGCTTTGGTTGTTCCTCACCTATGATATGCTCTCTCTCCTCCCTTCCACCTCTCAGAATCTTGAGGATCAAGCTCTGCAGGAATCCTTTCCTTATCTCCTAAGTGGCACAGAGCTCTGGCCATAGAATCAAGTAGACCTGACTTTGAATCTTGCCTCAGTCACTTATTAATTGTGTGACCTTGGGCAGGTCACTTAATATGTCAGCCTCAGTTTCTCTACTTGTAAAATGGAGATCATAATAACGCCTCCCTTTCTGGGTTGTTGTGAGGATCAAATGAGATAATATGTAAAGTGCATTGCAAGTGTTCAGGACTCTATAAATCCTAGCAATTATTATTTATTTACCCCTCAGCTGCTAGTGCCTGAAATCACTTTATATCTAATTTATATCTATATATACACATGTATGTATGAGATTAAACTAGAGCACTTCCATAGGAAGTTCACCCGCGCGCGCACGCACGCACACACACACACACACACACACACACACACACACACATGCAAATGTTATTTGCTCCCACTAGATCCTAAGCTCCTTGAGGGCAGGAATTATTCATCCCTAGCTCCTAGCACATTGCCTGGCAGGCACTTAATAAATGTTCATGGATCAATTAATTGATTGAAGTCATCTGGCCCAATGCTCATTTTACAGATGCCAAAACTGAGACATACAGGCATTTTATTATGTATTGCTTAATAATAATAATAGTGATGATGGTGAAAATAGCTAACATTTAGAGGGCTTAAAGGTGTGCAAGGTGTTTTACATATATTATCTCATTCAATTACTATAAAAGTTGTATGATGTAGGTACTGTTATTGTCTTCATTTTATAGGTGAGGAAACTGAGGCAGAAAAAGGGTAAATGCCTAGCCCAGGGTCTTATTGCTAGTAGGTATCTGTGCCAGGATTAGAACTTTATTCTTCCTGATTCCAAATCTTATATTCTTTCCACTTTGATAAGTTGCATCAAGGTCAAACTCTTTTTTTTTTTTTTTGCTTTTTGGAGGGCAGTTGGGGTTGTGACCAGCCCAAAGTCACATGGCTAGTAATCGTGTCAAGTGTCTGAGGCAGGATTTGAACTCAGGTCCTCCTAACTCCAGGGCTGGGGCTCTATTCACTGCACCACTTAGCCACCCCTAAACTCTTTTTTTTTTTAAATTAAATTTTAGTTTATTTTCAGACTCACATTTTCCCTCTCCACCAAATGAGAAAACATTTATAGGCGAGCAAAACAAATTTCCACATTGTCCCTCTTTCCTCCTCAACCCATCACATTCCCTTCTACTCCTCAAATATGCCTCATTCTATACTTGTCCTTTACTTCTCTATCAAGAAGTGGATTACATGTTTCATCAAGGGTCCTCTGGAATTGTAAATGGTCATTGAGTTGATCAGAGATCTTAAAGTTTTCAAAGTTTTGTCTCTACAATATTGCCATTGTTGAAAAATTGTTTCCCTAGTTCGGCTCACTTTAGTCTGCCTCTATTCATGCAAGCCTTCCCAGGTTTCTCTGAAATTACCATTTTTGTGATTTCTTGAAGGTGAATAATATTTTATCATATATACACACTTATGTATATGTGTGTATGTATACACATACCATAACTTGTTCATATATAAACCTGTGTATATGTGTCTATATATCTATATCTACATATATCTATATTGATAAACCTATGCACCCACATATATGTATATACACTTATAAATATATTTATATATCACAACTTATTTACCCATTCTCCAATTAATGGACATTCTCTGTTTCCATTTCTTTGCCACTATATAAAGAGGTTCTATAAATATTTTTTCACATATGAATCATTTTCCTTTTTCTTTGCTCTAGTAGTTATATTGCTTTATTAAAGGGAAGCCCAACGTCTTTTGATAGGCTTTCAAGGCTGCCCATAAATTGGACTCATGCTGCCATATTTTCTACTATTTTCCAACACTATCTCTCTGGTCTAGCTGTACCAATCTCCTTTCTTTTGTTCATACTGTTCTGTTTATTCTTGCTTTCCTGATTTTACTCATACTCTTTCTCCTGTCTGGAATGTATTCTCCCTCTTTTTTTTTGTCCTGGCCAAATTCTTTAAAGAGTAGTGCAGTAGAAAGAGCACTAAAATTGGAGTCACTGGATCTGAGTTTGAGTCCTAGTTTTGCTAATAAGCACCTTCTATATACTAAGCACTGTGCTAAGCTCTAGGATATAAAAAAAGGCAAAAGATAATCTCTGCCCCTAAGGAGCTCATAGTCTAATGGAGGAGGATGATAATATACAATGTTTGTACATGTGTACAAACATGATACATACAGGATAAATTGGAGATAATGAAGAGAGGGAAAGCACAAGCATTAAGGGAGTCTTGAAAAGGCTTCATGTAGAAGATAAGATTTTAACTGGAACTTGAAGGAAGTCAGAGCCAAGGAGGTGCAGAAGAGGAGAGAGATTATTTCAGCTATGGGGAAGAACCAGTGAAAATGTAGGGAATGGAAGCAGCTAAATGACACAGTGAATAGAACACTGGCCCCGGAGTCCAGACCACTGGACCTCAGGTAAAATCTGACACTTACTAGTTGTATGACCCTGGGAAAGTCACTTAACACTGATTGCCTCAAAAAAAAATAGAGGAAAAAAATGTAGGGAGTCTAGAGATAGAGTTTCTTGTATAAGGAATAGCAAGGAGGCTAGTGTCATGGGATTACAGAATATATGGGGAAGGGGAATATGATCTTGGGAAATCACTTAAGCCTTGTGGCCTCAGCTTTTTCATCTTCAAAATAAGGAGTTTACACTACACTTCTGAGGTGCCTTTCAGCTCTAGATCTTGGGCATATAATTTCTTCTCTTTTCCCAGCATCCTTAGTGTCTGACATCTTCTATGAAGCCTTTTCTAACTGCTTCAGTCCACACTGTGTTCTTCTTCCCTTCCGTATCAACATTTCTAGTTAGTATCACAAAGTTTAGCCTTCAACTTTTCCTTAATTGTTTCAAAGAGAGGTAGGTGTTCAGGGCTTCAGGACCTGCCTACCTTCTGGAACTATGAAGTTTCAATTTCTGCTTCCCCTGCTGTTGGGGTTAGCACTACTTGACTTTGGATATTAGACATGGAAACAGCACGATTTAGTCTTCACTAGAAATTACCCTGTGCCTACAGAGCTTGGAATATCACTGTTTTCAGCAAAGTCAGCTCTGAGCCCTGCTTCCCTAATTGATCCAGTTATGGAAGGAAATCTCAGGATGAATTCTAGAGGCAAAGAACCTGGATACATGTGTCTACAGCATCTCATCTCATAAAATGTTGCAGCGCATATTTAAAATATAATGAACAGATGGAAAATAAATATTTCCCCCAAGTGGGCTGTTAAATATCAGCCTTCCCCTGAAAAGTACCCTGTAAAGAAAGATCTTTTAGCATTTTGAGTCTGCGACAGCACTCCCACATTTTCAGTCTGTCTCTCTTGACAGGAGCAATATCTGAGCAAAATGGGAAGCTTTGTGTCAAGACAATGCAAAAATAAACTCAGACAGGACCATCATTGCTTTTTAACTCCTACCTGTGATATTTGTCCTGGAAAATTTCAGGGTCTCTCTATAACACTACTTACTATAAAGCAGAATTCGACATTGGGTTGTCTGTCTTCATTGATTTCATAAAATGCTGGGACTGAAAAACACCAAAGAGATTATCTGGACTAAACTCTGATTTTTCTAAATGAGGAAACTGAATCCCTCCCAGAGATGAAATCACTTAGCCTATGGAAGACAGAACTAGAACTAGAACCCAGGTCTCCTAAAACATAGACTTGTGCCCTTTAAACTTCTTCCAAGAAGGTTTACTACTAGAGGAATAAAAAAGATGTGCTTATAATACTTTTCTCTCATGAAATGTTCAAGGATTCTAGCTTTAGAATAAGGCTCCAGGTAAGTGTCAAGGTGTCACCTTCTATGAAGTAAGACTTTTAGAACTCGACTGACAGTTTGACCCCAAGAAAAGTGACAAGTTTTTTTTTTTTAATGTAAGATGTAGGAATAGACTAAAAGAATGTTTCTTGGTTTGGTCTAGAGATGTTTTAGAATGGGAAGATTCTATTCAGAGTCTTTGATCATTCTAGAGAACTGTGCATTTAGGGGCACTACATCTTTATACCTCTGGGACAAAATGTTAGGTGCTGGCTACCATGTTTAGGCATGGAATTAGTTACTTTGTAATTTTGTTCTTTTTGACCAATAGGACTAAAATTACAATTGAATTTTGGTAAATACCTATGAAAAAAAAGAAAGCCTCACACCAACTCCTCTCTAGCAGGGCTTATGGAGAAACATCCATCATAAGACTTAAACAAAGTACCCAAGTTTATCATTTTGTATCAAACATTTTGTAATTTCAATCCCAAGAATATTGAGAGGTGATGTGACAGTATTATGTTATTATATATGGCATTGTATATGGAGTCATGCTGGGAATTCTCCATAACATTCCACTATTTAGAACTGAGGAACAGCTAGGTGGTGCAGTGGATAGAGCACTGGGTCTAAAGTCAGGGAGATTCTTCTTCAAAATGTTCAAATTTAACCTCAGACACTTACTGTGTGGCCCTGGGCAAGTCACTTAAGCCTGTTTGTGTCAGTTTCCTTATCTATAAAATGAGCTGGAGAAAGAAATGGCAAATCACTCTAGCGTCTTTACCAAGAAAACCCTGAATGGGGTCAGGAAAAGTTGGACAACAACAATTTAGAAATTAAAGGAATTTTACAGACTGCGTCATTTAACCTATTAATTTTTACAGGCGGGGAAATTAAATTGGAGAAATCTGTAGTGGAAATAGTTTCATACTTGAAGTCAGGGATATCTGGTTTTGTATCTGACTTCTTATACTCTATAAAGATGGGTAAGTTGCTTAACCTCTGATATCCACAGTTTTCTCATTTGTGAGATGAGAAGAATCCCTAGAGTACTTACCTCACAACATTATTGGGAAGCAGAAGTGAAATAATATACAAGTGGTACTTTGCTAGCTCTAATGTACTTTATGAATGCCAGCTGTTATGGCTGTGTCACTAACAATGGTGATGTGACTTGCGCAGGGTCATATAGCTAGAAAACAACAGAGTTGGAGCCAGAGATATGCTGGTGTCTAATAACTGGCTCTCTGAAAAAAAATGGACCTCAGGATATACTTTTAAGTTTAATCTACATTTTAGAAATTTCCCCCATCACTTTCTTCAGTCTAAAAACAAAATAACAGTTAATCAAGGCTTGATTTGTTTCTTTTTGTGATTTCCAAGGTTTAAATCCTTGCACTGAAAATTTAACAGTTTACTCTTGTGAATTGGTTTAAATTGCCTCTAGCACATCCTTGTTTGGAGCTCAAACTTGAGTCCCATGCTCTCACATACAATGCTTTTCCCACTAAATCATATGGAATCTTACATCTTCAAGAAATACTGACATGAGTACATACATAACAACAGAATGGAAACAGAAATCTGAAAAAAAGGGACAATATTCTGACATTTTGGTGAATTTCTCTTTCAGGGTCTTACATAATCCCTTTTAGACTTTGGTTCGATTTAGGGGTACAGGGACCCCAAAACTATAGAGGTACAGGATGGAGTTGTCTGTAAAGAATTCATAGACTCAAACAGTCTTTCAGTCAAGTGGCAAAAGTTTATTATAATGCTAATGAAGTGGGTGGAGCTCCTTAGGGATATTGCAACTTAATGGGGGTTATTCTAAAACTTTTATAGAAAAAATACAGTGAATGGTGTGCCAAGTGTGCTAATTAGGTGGTATGGGGTGGCATCAAGGAGTAGTCAGCTGTTAAAGGAACATACAGTTTCTGTACCTTGGGCATAGGCATCATTCACTACTGGAAACTCTAGGGGTCAGGGAGAGGCTTTCTAAGGGTTATATTTTTGGTCTGTTATATCTGTAACAAGCCTTGGGAGTTGACATCCATAGTTTGACCTCTGGATTGTATACAGTGACTATGGGACTCAGTACGTGATTGCTGGTACCAGTTCTGCTCGTACAAGGTAGTCCTGTTCATACAAGTGAAATTCTACAGAGGTCAGCTTGTTCTTGTAACAAGGAGAGAAAGTTTATCTCATTGGGGCCCACTCGTGAGTTATTGCCAAAGATATGGTATCTGGGATATGGCTGGGGAGAGATATGGTCCTAGGGCTGGGGTCCAAGCACCCCATCAACTTGAAATTCCACTATGTGGTCTGAACTTCCTCCAGAAAGCGTACATTTTTGGGGGCTCCTGGGCAAGCAGCCCCTTTCCCAGAAAATCTGCACTGCTTTATTTCACAAAAATAGTGTGGGGGCAGAATGCAGGCTTTATGATCCTCTATAATGTGGTTTTAGTTCCTTACTAGTCCTCCAGATGCAGTATTCAAGTCAGGAATCTTCTTTTGCTTCAAGAAGAATACTATTGAGATATGATTTTTTTGTTTGTTTGTTTGTTTTTTGTTTTTGTTTTTGGAGGGCTATTGGGGTTAAGTAACTTGCCCAAGGTCACACAGCTAGGTTTTTTGTTTGTGTGTGCATTAAGTGTCTGAGGTCGGATCCGAACTCAGGTCCTTCTGACTCCAGGGCCAACGCTCTACTCACTGCGCCACCTAGCTGCCCCGAGATATGATTTTTAATAACTAATGATTTAGGGAGACCCAAAATTCTCCCTTTTTCTAAAGTCCTCATTTCAAAGTTCAGTCTCTTGAAAGACATTACTGATAATAAGATTGAATTAACTTTCCCCAATCTTGGTCAGACCCCACCCAACCTTACAAGGAATTTAATTTAAGGTGGGGAAACCCATTGTGTTCTACTCAAGTTTGGGTAGGGATAAATTATTTGATTAGATTGCTTAAACCTGGGGGTGGGGGTGATCTGGGTATAGAGATAGCCTCCCACTTTGGTAAGCTTATCAATGGGACTTTGTTAAATCAGCTTATCTTTTTAATGAAAAAAAATAAAAGAATTGGCATAGTGGATAGAGTACTCAACTTGGAGTCAGGAAACCCTGAATTCAAAGCCCTTCTTAGTTATATGACATTGGGTAAGTCATTTTCCCTTTCTGAGTCTTCATTTTCTTATCTGTAAAATGGAGTGGGACCAGATGCCCCTAAAGTCCTTTTTAGCTCTAAATCTATGATTCTGAGAATATCCCTAAAACTCAAGTACTTAGAGTCATAAAAGATTTATAAAAGGCTGCAGTCAGTGTTGGAGACCTGATCCTGGGTTTTATTTGCTTGGCTCTGACCAAGCAAAATTATTGACAAATGGAGGAAGTATGCTTTCCTCTTGTTCCATTTATAAGGGCTAAGGTGAAAGGCTCATAAGCACTTGGGCCCAGAATTTGCATGGAGAGGGAGGCATGAGGACAGTGAGTACCTTGGCATCATGAACATTCTGAAGTTGCTTGGGGCTGGATAATTCAGATCTTTCTGCTTTTGATGACTATTCTCTTGAGTGTCATGTTTTGTTCTATGTTAAACAAATGGCCCCAGAGTGGAAGCTTGGTGCCAAGAAAAATACAAGTGATGGCTCTCTAAGGCCAGGGTAAGGAAAGGAAACAGTTCAAAAGATATGATAGTGAAATATAATTTTCAGGACATTTTGTATTAAATTAAAGGGAAAGCTTCCAGGGTTCTTGATAGGGAATCTCAGATGGGGCACTTTTAATTGGCAATGATGTGCCTCTGTGTGTGTGTGTGTGTGTGTGTGTGTGTGTGTGTGTGTGTGTGTGTGTGTGTGTGTGTGTGTGATTGAGTTGGATTTTACCATTAAATCTCTATACAAATGAATGATTAAGAGGCAGAATTCTAGGCTGAAATATGGAATAGGCAAAGTTGATTTTTTAGTAGCATTGCACCTCTGCTTTCATTAGTCTTTTCCCATATTTCATGGTACCTCCAGGTTCCCAGTACCTTTAAGCTTTTTTTTTGGCATCCCTTTGCCCCCCTCCCCAGATCTGTGCCCAATATTTGTTCTTTTCCCTCCCTTCTCTACTTTCCGTGACAGAATACCATCAGAATATACCTGTTCTGAGTTTCATTCCCTTAGCATTAATCTAAATTCTGGATTCTTTCAGGTTTGTTTTCCTTAACATTAGTCACTGTGTATGTTTTTCTCTTGGTTATATGTGTTCTAATCTTCAGGAGTTCACACATGAGGCAATTAGGTGGGGCAGCAGATAGAACATTGGAGCATTAGGAACATCTGAGTTCAAATCCAACCGTAGATAATTCCTAGCTATGTGACTCTGGGCAAGTCACTTAACCTTGTTGCCTCAGTTTCCTTATTTGTAAAAAGGGGGATAATAATAGCATCCACCTCCAAGGATTGTTGTGAGGAACAAGTGAGATACAAATTGTAAAGTGCCTCGCACATAGTAGGTATCATATACATATACTATTATTATTATCTTCTTAGATTTCTCTGAATTTCTCCTATTCATCATTTCTTACATCACAAGAATTTGTCATCATTCATATAGAGAGGCAGTGTGACATGGTGACTAGAGAACAGAACTTTAGAACCAGAAAGACCTGGGTTTAAGTTAACCCTGGACAAGTCATTTAGGTCTATAAATGAAGAGAAGATACTAATCTGAATTGGTAGAAATTCTTCACCTGATGTCCTATGTTAATAATGAAAAAATATGATTAGAAAAAATTCAGGACAATATCAGAGATCCAGAGATATTTGATATGAAGATCCCCTCCCACCATATTTTATGATTTTTTCTCTTAGCATAGTTATTTTGATTCTGTTCATGTAAAGGTATCATTAGTAGGTCATGTTATACAATGAGAAGAGAAATGGCTCTCAAGTTCGAGGTACTAGGTCCAAATCTCACTTATGCTGATTACTTCCTGTGACATCTTGGACAAGTCATTTAACCTTATGGGGCCTCATTTTCCTCATCTTTGAAATGATGGGGGTTGAACTAGATGGTCTCTAAGGTCCTTGCTTCACCACACAAGGGTTGAGGATCTACTGCCAAGGTGGATCTTGCTGCTAGCTTGCTGGGATGCTTCCTGTTCTGACTGCAATCTGCTTTTACCCAAGTAAGACAGACCTTTTCTGCTAATCTTCTAAGTTTCTTCAGCTCAAAGATTATTTCTCCCTGTCTTTTTGCTTGTTCTGTTACTCCAGAAAGTGTTTTGGGGCCCATTTTATTGTTGTTTGGAGGTGGATATAGGAGAGTTTTGGTGATTTACTGCTTACTATACCATCTGGGCTCCTGGAAGTCCAACCAATCTATAATTTTTAAATGACATAGTTTTTTTTGTTGCATTTGTTTCTTGTTTTAGAACTTTTTTTTGTTATGTGGCATAAGTTCTTGTTCTAAACCTAATTTCTGCCAAACCACTTTCCAGTTTTTAAATATCTGTTCTTGTTGAGTAGGGATTACTTCCCCTAATAATTTATATTTTTAAGGTTTATCTAACACCGGATTACTCTGTTTTAATACTTTTGGGCCTTGTTTACTTGGTCTGTTTCACTGATTTACTTTTCCTCAATTTTAACCAGCCCAATATTCTTTTGATGAGTAGTGCTATATAATATAGTTGGAATTCAATATTTCCATTGAGATTCTTGACCTTTTCTTCCTCCAAATAAATTTCGGAGTTGTGAATATTCACAATACATGGGAAGGAATAGGATTCAAATTTATTCTCTTTTCTGAGAATTCAATTCAGTTAAAGCAATTATTAAGTACTTACTATGTGCAAGACACCGCTTTAAGCAAGCAAAGATTTAAAGAAATGTTGCCCCTGCTCTCAAGGATCTCAGAATCTCCTGTAATATAATGCAGGGAGTGGCAGTGTCAAAGGAGAAAGAGAGAGAATGAGAGAGACAGACAGACAGAGACAGAGCCCCCAGACAAAATTAAACAAAAAGAGATGATGTGCAGATGGGGTTGAATGGTGTGGGGATTAGACAAGGCTTTATAAGGTTTCATAGTTGACATAGCGTCTGAGCTGAACTTCAGGGAAAAAAGAACATGAAAGGTGGAGTCAGGAACTGGGGTCAATCAATCAGAAAGTAACCATTTAAGTATCTGGGCACTATGGCCAAAGGGACTTTTTTGCCAAATAGGCTTTTTCCTAGGGCAAGAGAAATCAGGGAGTGGAAAGCATAGAACCTGGTGGGAAATGATGGTGGCATTGCACTGAAAAGAGAATGAAATGATGAAGAAGGGAAGATATGGGGTCCTAAAGACAACATTGAACTCTTAGATTTTTGCATTAAGATAGAATCATTTTTCCTATTTTTCTCAAAATCTTGGCCACTGAAGACTCTTCTAACTCAATTGAATACAAACCATGTTGAGGGGAACAACAACCCCCCCCCAAAAAAAAAATTTAATCTGTTTTCCACATGATAGTTCTTTGGATCCTTGAAAACAGCTATCATGTGTCCTCCTAAATCTTCTGTTGTCCAGACCAAATACTTTTAGTACCTCCAAGCTGTGTGTCTTGTAATCCAAGCCTTTTATCATCCTGGTGGCCTTGCTCTATATATGCTCTAGCTTATCATATACTTATATAAGATACATTTATCTTATACTTTGTAAAAGATGGCACCTAGAATTGAGCATAATATTCCAAATATGATCTGACCAGTACAGAATACAATAGTATTTCCCTTTTTAATGGGAAATATCCATTAGCTTTATTTGACTGCCCTTTTATGGTCTTGTCTTATTTGAGGCTGTAGTCTCCTAAACTCTTAGAGCCCTTTCACAAGAATATTTATCTGACTACTCATGTTATATCTTGTATTCATGAGCTGATTTTTAAGCCAATTATAAAACTTTTCTCTGCTCCATTCCATGAATATACTTGCAGTATATAGCTATCTCTACATTTTCCAGCTTCCACCTTCTCCTTACAGTGACCTTGGTGAAGACTGATTGGGAAAGAGCTTCTGTGTCTTTTAGATTAGAGGTATCAAACATATATCCCGTAGCTCTCAACATTCAAGTACTCCCATAACCAGGCAAAATGTAATTGGGAAAAATTTGAGAATGGGAAAAATGGGACTGGGAATTAGGCAATGGGGAAAATAAATGAAAATAAAATAAAACATAAATTATATTAATATATATTTTTCTTTGTCAATATTCAGCCGTTGGGAATCCTTGGGGATGGTTTAGTAGCTTCTATTTCTATTTGAGTTTGACATTATTGTTATCATCTCCCTGATGTCATGGTCTTCTTTGAGAAAGAAGGACAAACCACAAGATAATCTCCTCCAAATCTTTAGAACAGCTCTCAACATCTTTAGAACAGTTCCCAATATCTTTAGAATAGCTCCAATATCTTTAGAATGGGGAAGCTAGGTGGCAGAGTGGATAGAGTGCTGGGTCTAGGTTCAGAAAAGCTCATCTTTCTGAGTTCTAATCTGGTGTCCCATGCATACTAGCTGTGTGACCTTGGGCAAGTCATTTAACCCTGTTTTATTCAGTTTCTCATCTGTAAAATGAGCTAGAGAAGGAAATAGCAAACCACTCCAGTATCTTTGCCAAGAATACCTCAAATGGGGTTGTGAAGAGTCAGACACAACTGAAACAACTGAATAAAATAACAACAAACTTTTAAACAGTTCTCACTATCTTTGGAATGGCTCCCAAAAGCCACTAGAGGGTCATTGTGGACAAAATGCTGAAATTCACATTACTGAGTTGTTCACTACCTCCTTCAAACTGTGCCCAGAACTCTGGATGTTATTTTTATAAGTCTACACATACACATAAATTTATATATGTGTGCCCATTTTTCTAATGGATATCTCCTATCACTCATGCCTACACTTTCTCCAACAATGACATTGCAACTCAGCCATACCTGTCCATCCTGTCTGTCTCATACATCTACCAAAGGGAGTCCAATCAACATTCATTTCATTATTTTAGCATTACTTGTATACTGAAGGGGCACCTGGGCTCTACCACAGTTATTATCATTGTTCTCTCCATATGTGTGACTCATTTTTCTTTTCCTTTGCCTTCATTTATATGGAGGCAGCCATGGTTGGCTTCAGAGTCAGAAAGACCTGAGTTCAAGTCCTAATTCTGACAGTACTGGTTATATGATGCTAGTTTCCTAACCTCAAAATAGGAAGAGGTCAAAATTAAAGGACAATATATAAGAAAGAGATGGATGTGAATTTGACAGAGGAAAAATTGACTTTTAAAAATCATTAAAAACTAGTATAACATGAAAGATGAAGAAAGAACAGGCAATTCCCTAAAACTCCCTAAAATTCCCTAAAAGTTGCAGAGCAGATGCCAATTTTTATCAATGGAGAGACTTTTTTACTGGGAGTTCCCTATGTGGACAAAATCATAGGTCTGGTCCAGTTCCCATCCATCAGCCAAATAAAGCAAGTAAACAACCACAAATCCAACAACATTGCTCCCATGACATCTTTTATATCACTTCTATTTAATTCCTTATTTGTAATGTGTCATAGTCTGGATATACCCACTAAGTACCTTTCTATCCTCCCATGGGTGATCCTCAATCTCAAATCCTATTCAACCTAAGTAACCTAAACTCAATGTGTGAAGGCTTCTGACTATACATTACCATAGGAAGTAAAATATTTATATCAAAAAGATGGTCTTTTGCTTCAGGGCGAAGCTTGGAATAACTATATATGAAAACATTTCCTAGAAGCAAACCAGTCCCCTCTCCTCCCTCTGTCCAACTCTGGGCTTAACTCACTGTTCACCTGCAAAGTCTATCCAAAATGCATATACAGATGGATCAGCCCCTTGGGTCAATGGCTCATTGTAGCCTGAGCAATAAATAGTTAGACCCAGGGGCGGCTAGGTGGCGCAGTGAGTAGAGCACTGGCCCTGGAATCAGAAGGACCTGAGTTCGGATCTGGCCTCAGACACTTAACACACAAACAAAAAACCTAGCTGTGTGATCTTTGGCAAGTTACTTAACCCCAATTGCCTTCCAAAAAGCAAAATAAAAATAAATAAATAAATAAATAAATAAATAGACCCTGTACTCTTGATACTGTTTGCATGGATAACTAGGTCAAACTCTTCTGAGTGACCTCTGATCTCATTTATGAGGTACTGTAACACTCCAGGACTTGCCACAGTTAATACAATATTATTCACAACAAGAACATGTGTCAAGTATACTTAATTTTTATATATATACATGCATGAATACTTGCATATCATAGCATAACATAACATAGTTAACTCATTTTGCATTTTCCTAGTGGTAAAAAAAGACAGTATCTGAAAATAGCGTTAAATTCATGTTCATGTATTTGCTGTATATTGTCACTTATGTTGACCCTTTCAGAAATCCTGTTCCTTGCTAACTGAGACACCAATTGAAGCTCACATTTCTTCCTACTGAATGACACAGATTTCATCTGATGTCAGTTGTGGGGGAGAATGGGGATTTTTTCATCTTAATCAGTTTGGATTAGTCCCAAGATTACAGTTTATTTTTCTAATACCAGTAAGCAAAGAACCCCACTGTGAGACCAGGAAATGAAAGACCTCTCGGAGATTGAAGACTTGTAATAATTCATTAACACGTATATCTCCACAGTGGAAAAAATTGATTTTTAAAAGGCATTAAAAGTCACTATTGTGTGAAAGGTTAATATAAAACATTTAGTTAAAATTAAGACTAATGAAAAGTTCCCAGTAGGTCTCTTTCTTTTGAAAGCTAAGAAAAAAGGAAGCTAAGGAAAGAAAGATAATTCATTCTGGATCTTTTCTCCCAGAGGAGAAATCTGGAGTGAAATTCTTCTAGTGTATTGACCTAGCTCCGAGCTGGAAACACTTGGATCTGAAGAATGTGATTTTTTAAATTTGGCCACCAGAGTGAGTTATTCATGGGACCAAAACTTTCAAAAGACTCTAAAAGTTCTCCCAGAGAATTGCTTACTCAAGGATAGAATCTACTTCATTCAAAATGAGCTAGAGCAGGGAAATAATAGGAAAAAAATCCTTCACATTTCTCCATGTAGCCAAGTTTTTTTCTCTTTTCTTTGCTGCTTTTGAGAGATACCTTTAACTCATTCAACTCAAACAACTAAATCTAAATATGAGAACTCCTGAACATTAGATACCTACTGTGTAAGCAATGCATATTCATAGGGACATACTTGTTTCTGTCTTCTGAATAATGAGTAGTGTGACTTCTTAAAGAAGGATAGTGTCATGGCCATAAGACCTGTAAGGGAAGATAGCCAAGGAATGATGGTTATTAGGAAAGGATAGTCTTGCAAAAAAAAAAAATCACTCAAAAGGATATTTGTGTACAAAAAAGTCACTGCACTGGCTCTGACCTGGAAATGCCACTACTGGGCATGTTTCCCAAGGAGAGCAAAGACAAAAAGTTCATCTATATATATATATGTATTTACGCATCTCTCTACATAGACATATATTTCTGTATACGTACATGTACATACACACACACACACACATATATAAATATATACACACACATCAAAATGAGATGGTGTATATAAATAAAGCACCTTGCAAATTTTAAATTAATGTATAAATTTCATTATAATTATAATTCCCATTGAGGGTCTAGATATTTTCAATAATTTATTTTGTTTAAATTTTAAGGGCTAACATTTTTAAAAACAGCATCCTACCTCCCTACTCGCCTTGCATATGCATGTTTCCCTGGAGGGACTCCCTATGAAATAGGTAAGCCTTGTAGTATATTTAGAATTTACTTCCCCCACCTTAAGCAATTTTACTAAGGGAGTTACTTATCCCCAATTGCTTTTTAAAAAAAAAAAGATAATATTTGTGAAGTTCTTAGCACAATCCTTGGCATGTAGTTGGCATTTGAATATTTACTTCTTCCTTCTCAAAAATTTTGAACAAATTAAAAACAAAAATGCCATGTTAAAATAACCATCAGCAATAGAGCCCCTAAGATTTGACTGCATTCCTTAGAGCTGGAGGAGGTCCTTCTGATTAAAAAATACCTAGACTTTCAAGTTCATACTCAAGTAAATGGAATAGCAAGGGTCCTGTTTTGATTTTAGGATGAAACCTAATGAAACTAATAAAGTCAGTTCCACTTTTCTTCATTTAGTTGTTAGTACCACATTTTAAGAATGCCATTGGCAAAGCAGAGTGTAACCAGAGGGGGAATATTAGTTTGGCAAAGAGTCTAGAAGCCAAACCATTTTAAGATTAGTGCTTTGTATCTATTAGGTACTTAATAGATGTTAACTGAATTGAACTAATGCCAAGTTGAAGGAGCTCTTGATGCTGGCCCTAGCAAAGTAAAAACTAAAAGGTACATGAGAAATACTTTCAAATATGTGAAAAACCTCTGTGAAGAAGAAGTAGAGTTATCAGGCAACTCCGAAGGGCAGAGCTAGAAAAATTGATGGGTGATACATGGGAGACTCAGTGTAGAACACAGCTATTCAGGAAAAGAGCTTTTAGTTACTGGAGGTTCTTGAGCAGAGCCTAGATGACCACCAGCCAGAGAGATGTTATAGAATAGATCCTGTCATTAGATGAGAGGCTGGATCTATTTATAATTATGATGTAACTAACTCCAATGATGTCTAAATAAGGTGGGAAGAAGGTACTGAGGGAGTGAGATGCATTTGCAGTCAGAATAGCCTAGGTTTGAATCCTCTTTCAGACACTAAGTTATGTGACCCTGTTATAAGCATCAGCTTTTTCAACTGTAGAATGGAGATAAAGTAACTCCTTTAGAAAAAAGTTACTTTCTCAATGAAAAAACATTGAGAAAGCAGTTAGCAAACCTCGAAGTGCTTAAAAAGGTCAGCTATTATATGATGATGGTGATGTATTTTCTCTAATATGAGTACCTAAATGGTTGTGTTATTAGACTTGTTTTTATAAACAAATACTTGTAAGGAGTCAGAGACTCATGACAATTAAAATTTTCAGTGAATGACACTTTGAAAAACATTCTTAGATTCTTCAGAGAAAGCAATATGATTGTCTACAAGCCCCACAAGCTGTGCAGAAAATGAAGCCTGAAGATGCTTCCTTTAGGTTCATTAATGAAGCAATGCCTACTTCTGGGTAGGTCAGGGTTTCACTGAGTTAATGGCCTGGTTCATCACAAACACTAAATCCTCTGAGAAAATAGATATGCTGAAGGTTAGATTTATGTGGAGGTGACATAGTGCAACATAGGTATCCTGTGTATGCCAGGGAGCGTCCCCAAAGTGCCTGGGAAATTATTCCAATGTTAAGTTTCTCATGAACAGTGTCACTGATTAATGATGAGTTCTTAAAGCATGTAACAACTGTTGGAATTGGGCATGCTATTTGGCCCTGTCTAATGATGTGGTTGTCTCTCCTCGGTGATAATGATTTGTCAAATGATCGCCCTGACCCACTTGCAGGATCCAGTCTGAAAATGTTCTAATGTTTGCATTCGGGGGAGTGGAAAATTATTCCCTAGACAGAAAATGCTAAATAGAAATGGGGAAAAAGCATTTCTGTAAATCATTAATAAATCTGTTTACTATTTTTATTTGCATTAGATAGCAAATTAAATATTGCATTAGGTGTGTTAAATATTAATATTCCATTAAATATATATTGCATTTTAAAAATTAAGTACTGGATGCTGAGATTCCGAAGACTTTGGCACAATCAAATTTGTTCAGGAGAGCTGTGCTCATTTGTTTCTTATGCTGCTGTTGTTTTTTGGTACCAATAGGACTGAGAAGCAGGTGAGCAGCAGTGGTGACATATGTAACCATCGGGTTTCAGCATGGAGGGCGTGACTGGCAAGAGAAGCTTGGTAGGAAGTGATGTTAGGGATACTCATCCCCTGGGATAGCCATAAGGACTTTGCAGAAGCTGAAAGTTAGATGGGTTCATTAGGAAAATGGTTCTGTTACTTTGACTTTCTTTTGTTTTATGAAAAGGGTGCACTTCTCTGTTGTGCCCAGCAAGGGGCACTCCTTGAAGGCTCATGCTGTTTTGGGCTGTTCAATGCTCTGCCATTCTGCCTACTGACTGTGCTGGACAGCTCCTTGCTCTGTGTTCGCCTCTCCTGGCCCCACACAAACAAGAGGCCAAGTTGAATTCTTGCCCTTGCTGCCTGTGTCCCATCAGGAGCCCTAATGCGTGTGTCCCAAGCTGTCAAAATCGTTTTAAAAGCCTCTCGGTTCCTCTCTATTGATTTCCTGTCCCTGGGGAGGCTCAGGTCCCTCTGTGGCGCCAGCCTCACTGGAGGGCAATGTATTGACAAGTTCTTATTTCTGACAACTGGAGAGGCAGTAGCAAAGCTTGCAGTATGCCTTAAAGAGGTCACTACCTCCTTTCCCTCCCCTCCATCTAAGCTGCATAAGAAACAGATGTAGACTGATCCAGGAGAGCCTTAGCAAAATGGCCAATGTATGAAAAAAGGGTGAATAAAATACTTATCATCTTTCCCTCCCTACCTCATGTCCCTGTCTGAAACAAATCATGGCAGGCTCACTCTACTGTGAACATTCTCGCCAGGGGATCATAAAGAGCCTTAACTTCGATTGCACATTGATAGGCTGTGTGTGTTAGTCCATGGGATCGCAGACTGAGATCTAAAAGAGACTTTAGAGGTCATTTAGTTCAGCTATCTCATTTTTCTTGAGGATACTGAGGCACACAGAAGTTATGAGACTTTTCCAAGTTCATACAAATCCCAGAGTTAGACTTTTAGTTATGGCTGAGATGAACAAAGACCCCCTGACTCCAAATTCAGTGTATTTTCTTCTTTGCCACAATCTTTTCTCCTTGCATGTCTCCCCTATGCAGCTTTATTTTCCATTCTTTGGATTTGGAGGTCTTCTATTCTGTCTCCCCTTTGTAGTAATGAAAATATGGGAAGATGTCAAATTTCACTTAGGTGTTCATTCTAGAATATTCTCCAGCTTTAGTGGAGAAGGATACTGGTCACATGCCATGAGCTTCCCATTTGTAATGTGATGTGAGCCTTGAGTTTCTGGGGATACTACTATGTCTGACCGTTTCCAAAAAGGACCAATGGAAGAAAGTGAATCTGTTCTTTTGCTGAGCAAAACAGGGTTAGTACTAGAGTACTGAGAGGGAAAGAGACTGACTTTGATATTGAATGAGGGTGATTAGAGATTGCAAATACCACTTTTGCTCCTTGCTATTAGCAATGTGTGTGGGTTTGCATGTGTGCTTGTGTATAAGCCCTTTGTGTTCCCAGACATCAAGAGCACAGACAGAGGCAATGGAAAGATGGCAGTGCCCAATTAACTTGCTCAGCACCACTCAGAATTAGGATTTGTCTGGCCTTTACTCCTGCAGCAATCAGGTCTCTGATGAAAGTTTCATGTTGTGTCTTCTTCCCTTTAAGCTCTTTGGAAAATTTTCAGAGGGGGAAAGAAAAGGATAGAGTTCATTGTGGTCCTTCCTTGTCCTGCATTACTGCCTTATAAATGGATCTGAGCCAGAGCCTTGTAATTATCCCCAAAATAGAGGTAGTGTTTCCAGTGAAATCTCATAGGTTTTGTTCAGACAGCTTCCTTCATGTTGAAGGAAGCATCACACAGAAAAGTAGAATGTATGTAGTGGATGGATTGCTCAAAGCCTGGATTGCCTTAATCTCAAGTTTTGACTTCATTTAAGTGGTGCAGGAGCTCATTAATAATCCTCTTTGAAGAGGGTTGACTTTATCTTTGAGAGCCACCCAGCTTTAGTGAGCACATCTGGCCTAGAGAGAAGAGAATGAAATGGGCCAGAGCTATTCTCCCAGCTTTACTGAACACAAAACAAAGATACAGTAAACGTACTTATTCTCATTCCTGAAGTGCAGTGATGGAAAGGAGAATTTTAGTGTTAGGGAGTGGTACCCCAAAGAGTATGCAGAGTTACAAACTCCCTGTTAAAGAGAGCCTTTTGTCTTTCCCGGGAAGGTTGGTAATAGAATTTTGGAGCTGAAAGGGATATCACAGGAACATAGATTTAGATGTAGAAGAAAAATTTGTGGTCCTTTAGTCCATTCTCTCATTTTTCCAGCTTAGGAACCTAAGACCAGAAGAGGTTAAACAAATTATCCAAGGTCACACAGAGAATAAGTGGTAAAACTAAAATTTAAGCTTAGGTTCTGTGTCAGAGGCAGCTAGGTGGTGCAACAGATAAACCACTGGACCTGGATTCAAGAAGATCTGAGTTTGAATATGAACTCAGATATTAGCTGAGTGACTTTGGGCAAGTCACTTAATCTCTGTCTCAGTTTCCTTAGTTGTAAAATGGGGATAATAATAGCACCTACCTCCCAAGGTTGTTGTGAGGGTCAAATGAGATACTAATTGTAAAGTCCTTAGCACATAGTAGGTGCTTAAAATACTCATTTCTTTCCTTTCTCTGTCTCCAAACTCAGTATCCCTTCCATTTTATCACAGCATCCATTCTCTTGCTTTTTTCCTGCTATATTGCTGACAAGAGATCATATAGCTTCACGTAATAGGAAACTCATTTTCTCAAGAAGGAGCCCATTACACTTTAAAATGATTTTAATTGTTAAGATTTTTTCTTATAGTAAGCTGAATTATAGGTGGTTGCATAGCTTCTCAAGTTAGTTCAATGTTACATAAGCTCAGAAACTCATAGATTTAAATCTAAAAGAGACCTTAAAAACCCCTTTGTCCAACCCTCTCCTTTTCCCAAGGAGGAAATTGAGGCCCTTAGAGAAGAGGTAACATGTCTAAGGTCACACAGGTAATAATTATTTAGAGGTGGAATTTGAGCCCAGGAGCTCTGAACTTTTTTTTTTTTTTTGCCACTGTATAATATTGCTTACAGAGACACTACAGATGGACTTGACCTGGACACTGGACCTGGAATTGAATAGAGAGACGGGGGGGGGGGGTGGAAAATTTTGCAGTGCTGTCAATGATCCCAAACTGCTCTCTGACATCAAAACTAATTTTATACTTTTATTTTTCAATACCAGTGTTCTCTTAATGCTGTATGGGCTGAAAATCTTGGAACACAATAATCTCAGTAGATCCTGGGAGATCCAAAGGGCAATGGAGAGATGTGTGGAGGATTTTAGTAGGCTCAACATATTGCTCATGATAACTTGATGATGAGAAATTACATAAAAGACATTCAAGGACATGTGTATCTGGGAAAGGAGGTGGATTGGGCATGAATCCAGAAGGGATAAGAGATGGACGGTACTGATCTCCATGAAATATTTACATTCAAAGCAAGTTCTCTAATATGAAGAGAAGATTCCCATAGGAAGAGAAGGGTTTTGGTGTGCATGAGTAGAGAACATGGATGAAATCACTTATATATTGCTCTATGGAGACTGAATTTGCCTCCATATAACTCACACCCATTTGTTTCTAGTTCTTTACTTTAGGGCCAAACAAAACAAATTCAATATCTCTTTCACAGTATATAACTTTATAGATCTCTAGGTTCTAGTCTCAGTTCTAATACTGTCTATCAGTGCAAACTTGGGCAAGATATTCTAACTCTATGGGCCTCAGTTTCCCTGCCAGTCCTAAAACTCAATGATTTTATGATTGGAAGACTTCCGCCTTGTCCTTTCTCAGTTTTTTCTTCTTAGCCCACAATTCCTTAGCAGACACAGCTCCTGATGACTCAGAAAAGAAATTTCTTGATGCCAAAGCCCTTGGCACTGTCTTGTGGTTCTAAATAAGAAAAGAAATCATTTTATTAGTAGAAAAAATACTAAAGAAAACACCTTTGCATCTGCTTTGTCACTGTACCCTTAGGATCATTGGACTTTTCCATCTGGTTTACAGCTGAAACCTCCTCTATGTATTGCCTCCCCCATTAGAACAGGAGTTTCTTGAGAGCAGACATTTTCTCTGCTTTTCTATTTGTGTTCCTAGCACTTTTGGTTTAATGCTCTGCACGTGATATATGCTTGATAAATTTAAATTAATTTACTAAGTTAGATTGGTATAGCAAAGATTAAGTTATTTTCTTTAATTATCCTCATATTGTGATATTCAGTCTCCTTATTAACTATGTCATTCTTCTCTGTACTCATTCCTATTTGTCTAAGTCCCTTCTAAAATGTGGCACTTTAACTGGATATAATATTCCAAATGTGAGGCTGTGTGGTATAATAAAAAGAGTATCTCTGTAGTCTAGGGATCTTGATTCAGATTTTGCCTCCAACACTTATGTCTCTCTGGGCCTGCATTTCCTCATTTTATAAAAGGAGGAGGTTGAGGTAAATGGCCTCTGAGGTCCTTTTCCACCCAAAAGTTTTAATCCTACATGGTCTGAACAGGATGGGGGAATAGCAGGTCTGTTACTTCCCTTGCTCTGGATGTTATGTTTCTGCTAATGTAGCCTAAGATCTCATTGATTTTTTTTTTACCTCTATCTCTCACTGAACAATTTTGTAGACATGTCCCCCCTGTTCAGTACTTGCACAGTTAATTTTTTGAGCCTCAATCAGGACTTTACATTGATCCCTATTTAGTTTCATCTTAATAGCTTCAACTCTTGTAATGGTAAGGGGAATTCGAAGATCTTCCCTGTCCATTAATAAACCTAAGGGAATTTGAAGACCTTCTCTGCTTTGAAGATATACCTTGCCCCCTAATAGATTCAATGTAATCACATGGAACCTGTGGTGAGAGGAGTTTGCTGAAGGGTGGAGCAGAGCCCACAGGAAGCTGGGAGTCAGAGCAGTTAGATGGTGGGAGAGAGAAGAAGTACCCCAGGGAGACAGTTAGGCTTGTGTATAAATGTTGGTTTGTGGGAAAGCTAAAGGATGCTGTGGTTCTCTGTGCTGTTATGACATGTTAGCTTCTTTGCTACTATAATGGAATTGGCTTACTGGTTTTGGAATTCAGTTTTCTGGTGTCCAAATAAATGGTTTGCTTTGTCTTCTGTATGGAGACTCTATTATATTTTGCCATTGAGCACTATGCTGGCATATTTACAGTGGCACTGTGAATAATGTGTTGACAATACATTTAGTCTGTCAAGATGTTTTAGAATCCCTGTTTTCTCATCTAGTGGACTTGCACCTTCATCTTATCTGAAGATTTGATAAGTATGTCATCAATGCCTTCATCCAAGTCATTGGTTAAATTATTGAGCAGAAGTGGACCAAGGACAGACTTCAGGAATCTTCCACTGGAGCACTTCCATCAAGTTGACATTCATTTATTAATCAACACTCTTTGGGTCTAGTAGATCAATCAGTTTGAAACCCATTAACTATATTATTCTCCAGCATACATTCCCATAGTCTAGTTTCATGAGAAATTTTGCCAAATGTTTTATTGAAATCCATATATATTATCTTTATGGTATTTTCTGATTTACCCGTCTAGTAAACATGTCCAAAAGGAGGAAGTGAGATCAGTCTTGTATAATGAATTTATGCAGGTCTTGGTAGATTGATAAAACATTTATGTTCCAGGTCCATTTGCTAAATACTAGGATTGTAATTATAAGCAGAAGATAGTCCTTTTCCTTAAATATCTTATATTCAAATGAGGGAAGACAAAACATGAGAAAAAAGCTAAAAAGTGTAGGGAAAAGGAATGAGGAAGAAAAGTTAACTCTGCAGGGGCAGGGTGGAGAAGTCTTGAGAGTCAGAAGGATAGTTGGGAGAGAGGAGTGAAAGAATGAGCATGGGTGGCTTGGGCACTTTCTCAAAGTCCAAATAGACATTCTGAAGAGGAACTCACCAATTACAAAGGGTGAAGGGATCTTCCAGGTTGGGAAGGCTGCAGGAGAATGGTACAAAAGTCCAGATAATAAGGAGCAGAGTAAGGAGAGGATTCATTTCTTCTTCTTAGCACTAAATCTTTAATGATCAATTTGAGAATTGAATTAAAGTATCCCTATGCTTCCATTTTAAAAATTGGAATGTACCTCCATGAATGTGTCATTTTCTATATTCCCCCAATGATCATCAAATTCTTTCATTATCTTGGAATGTTGTTTAAGTCATTTAGGCCAGATTATTTAGAGTCATTGAAGTTGATGAGATACTTTCTTAGTATTTCCTCATTTATTTTTGAGTCCTAGTTTTCTATAACTTTCATTCTTTTTCATATAAAAGGGCATTTTCATTCCTGGAGAAAATGGAGGAAAAATGAAAGTTTGGTGATTCTCCCTTCTTTCTATCATTTCTTATTATACTCTATCTATCCTAAGCAGGGGTTCTGTACCTTCTCTATTTGTTCTCTTCTCTTTCCTATAATAGTGGCTAAAAAGCACCATCTTTAGCATTTATTACTGGCATCACTTCAGACAGTTTTAGTTTTCTTTAACCTACTCTTTCAACACCATGCTACCATTTTGTATTCATCCACTTTCATCTCTTCACCTTTTAAAAGTCCAAGCTTTTTGGAGGAATTCCTTCTGTACATACAACCTTAGTCTCTTCAGATTCCTCTCCCTTTTATTCCTCATTGGAATAATTTACAGTACTATCATCAGACTTCCATTCTTGAGAGCTTCTCATCTTTCTTGAGCTAATTTTCCCCTTAGAATCTCAGATCACAGGATTCTATCCAAATCCAGAATTGTTTCTAACCTGATGTCCATTTGATAGAGAATGTTGTAATGTGTTCAGTATACCCCAACTCCCAATATCTGTGTTGATTCCTTAAATGCTTACAGCTGCCTTAGCTTTTTGACATTTCTACTTCACCAACCAGTTCCTCTCTATTGGCCAGAATCATAAGGGATAATAGGTTGCTTATTGTTTTTCTACATTCTGGGAGATGAAATTGCTAGTAAAGCAAATCATTGTCATATTCTACTAAGGTCCAATATATGCTGCTAGATTAGATTATCCCTTCTTGAGACCAAGGACATCAAATTGGAGGAGGAGAGCATGAGTAAACTGACAAGCTAGGTCCATAGCAAAGGGTTGGAACTGACATACAAAGTCTGAGGCAGGCAGGAAAAACAAGTGACAAGTGGTGATTCAAAGCTAGGGGGAATCTAAACAAAAGTAAGCAGCCAGAATGCAGGAATGGCTAGAGAGTTGATCATTTGTCCAACTCAAATTGGTGTTGCAAAATTTTCTGCTTTTTGTTGCAGCAACTTGCATTCCCCATCCTATCTGCTTATAATAATACTTTGGCAGTGTGGAGTTATAGTTTCATTTATGTTAATCTGAGTTTTATTGGGATGTTATATGGACATCTTAAGGTGCTCTCAATTAATTCAGTTAAATAAATCTTTGTGCTGGAAAAATATGAAGTTTAGATAAGATGTGGTGTTTGTCCTCATGGGTTGGCTATAACAGAATATTTAGAAGGAATAGGAGATAAATATAAAAAGGCTGGTGGTGCCAGGTTGTGGAAGGTCTTGAATGCCACGTTTGGAAATCTCAACTTAACTTCTTGGGCAGTAAGGAGCCATTGCATGATTTTGAGCAGAAGAGTGATGGGACCAGATTTATTTATAAGGAAGATTAGTAGGGAAACAGAAAATTTCAAACTCAATATATACAGGTCAGAATTCCTCCTCTTTCCTCCAAAATGCTTTCCTTTCATTTCTTTCTAGCAACAGTACCACTATCCTTCCAGTCACACATCTGTAGCCCCAGAGTCAAGCTCAGCTTCTCATTGTGCCTTACTCTCATTTCAAATCAACTGAAAAGTATTGTTGATTCTGTCCCTACAAAATCTTTGGAAGATGTATCTTTCTTTCTGCCAATGTCCCAGTCATGCTAGTTCAGATCCACATTACCTCTTGCCCATTGAGATAATCTTCTAATCAGAACCTCTAGAATTTCTACTCTCCAGTTTATTCTTTCCACATATGCCCAAATGATATTCACACTTTAGTATATGTATTGACCAAGTGAACACTAAAGTGATATTCCTGAATCATAGGTTTGACCATGCCACCCCCCTGTTCAAAAATATCTAGTGGCTCCCTGTTGCTTCTAGGATCAAATACTAACTTCACTGTTTAGTACCTAGAGATCTATATAATATGGGTCCAGCCTATCTTTCCAGATTATTGAAGCATTATACTGCTTCACATATACCCAAATCTAACCAAAATGGTCTGTTTTCCCCTTACTCATGAAATTCCATTTTCCACTTTTGTGTCTTTGCATGGGCTCATGCCTAGAATATAGTTAGCCCTTGCTTCCAGCTCTTAGACTTTTAGCCTTCTCAAAGCTCAACTCAAGTGCCATCTCCTATGGAAGGTCTAGCATCCCTTTCCTAACAGACCTTGTGTTTCCTTTGCAATTTTAAAAGATCTGGTTATGTGTGTACATGACCACTTCCCCCTGCCAACTCATAAAAGGCAAACTCCTTGAGAATCTAGGCAATTTTGTTTTTGCCTTTGTATCCCTGAGGTTTAGAATGATTCCTGGCCCATAGTAGATTATATGGAAGGTGCTTATTGATTGATTAATATTTCTTTCCAAGCAAATGAAAGACCTAGTGACTCCTTATTGAGGACTGTTGATTTTTTATGTTGTAATATCAGCATCTACTGTGTAACAGGGGCTTAATGAATGCTTGTTGACCAGTCTTCTGAAATAACTATTCGAAGAGGGAGTATGACACTCTAGTTATACTTAGAAAGTTTCTTCATAGGATCATAGATTAAAAGCTGGAAGGGACCTTTGAGATAGTGAGTTCAACTCCTTCCCTTATTTGAGGATGAGAGAGGTTAAGTGACTTGTTATGGGCCACATAGTTAATAAGTGTCTGAGGCAGAGTTTGAACTCAGGTATTCTTGACTCCAGATCCTGTGCTTTATTCAGTGCATCACAATTGTGTGAGACCAAGGGATATAGTAAAGGACACTGAAGGAAAGTAAACTTTAGGTATGATGCATCTTGGGATTCTGGGACTGAGAGGGGTGGACGAACCTCACTTTAGACTCCTGTAAGGAAGGGGCATCCTCTTTTGAGAGGAATGATCCTTGTAGTTAGTTCAAGGGGGAGTTAGTAGAGAAGGACTAGTATTGCTGGCCTTGGCATTTATTTACATGGTCTTGCCCAGACATTGACAGTGGTCATATGGACAATTATATCTGATACTTATTTTCATAGATATAAAGGGAGAGACTGAAAACAAACCCAGATATAGAATAGGAGCTCAGGGAGGTAGCTGTGCAAGGAGCAGAACGAGCTCCATATCCTGCCAATTTTAAAAAAAATATTTATCCTCCAAGCCTCAAAACACATCTACTTAAGTCATCTCATTCCCTCCTAACAAATGGGAAAGTTGATGCCTTGTGATTAGTAAATCACTAGATTTACTTGAGTTTAACAGGCTTTTTGGCAGAAATTGAAAGTGAAATCATTCATTCAGCAAGTCTTTATTGAGCTCTTGCTATGTGCATAGCACTGTGTGAACTCTGCTGTTAGACTCAAGCTATTACTGCAACTCAAAGCCATCATCTCCATGGGCATCTGCAGCAGCATGTGCCACCTCCTTTCCCAGCTGTGTGTCTTCAGGGCTCTAACTCAGTAGTACCTATGCCCACATCAAATCTGAGTTGTAGCAAAGGGAATTTTTGGCACCTGTTAAATGCTGTTCTTTACCAACCACCTTTGCTACGGGTCCTTGAAGAAGACATCAAATTGGAGGCTTTATCCTTTTTTTAAAAAGTATTTTTTATCTTCTTCTTTTTATTGGGATATTCTTGTAAATGATTGCCAAGTAGCTCATGGTTTCTTGTGCAACATGTGTTTTTCTACTTTATAAATGCAACAGAATGTTTAGCAAGAATAGTGCCCAGGACAGAAAAGGAAACTCCCTCCTTCATATGACCAGAGGAGATACTTCTGTCCCTAAGCTTTACCCCATAATAATTGGAATTCTCCTATTAATAATTCATTTCTTTGTGTTGACTATTGGGTCCTTCTACTGTTTTTAATAAAAATAAGTTTTAATGATGTCCTAATTTTTACCTCACATAGTTTCTCCTAGTATCCCTTTTTCCTGCTCCCAAGGGATCATCTTATATAACATGTAATGTTTTTAAAAACAAAAAGAAAGGAAAAAGTATGAGGGAAATTGAGTATAATCAATTAATATATGGAAAAATTCTGAAAATATGTGTAATGCTCAAATATATGTAACCCACGCTTATGGATCTCCCACCACTGCAAAGAGATACAAAGGGTCTTTGGATATCTCGAAAGTCATGCTTGTCCTTTGATATTTTGCTACATTCATTTTTTATTGTTTTCACAAGTCTTTCCATTTGCTTTGTTATAGTATTCTATATATTTTCTCAGCATTAGTTTTTGTAGATTTCTTCATGCTTCTCCATCACATCCATCATTTCTTACAGCATAGTAATATTCCATTATATTTATGTACCACAATTTGTTTAGCTATTCCCCATTTGATGAGCCACTACTTTGCTTCCAATTATTTTCTATCACAAAAATGCTGCTATAAATATTTTGGTGTATATGGGGAATTGCTTTTTATCAATGGCCTTCTTAGGTTATAAGCCTAGTCATGCAATCTCTGGGTCAAACAGTATGAACATTTCCATCACTTTATTTGTGTAACTCCAAATTGGTTTTCTGTAGTAGTTGTATTGATTCACAGCTCCACCAGCAATGCACCAGTGAGCTTACATTTCTACAACCTCCCTCCCCCACAACATTTGGTATTCCTATCTTTCAGCATCTTTGATAAAATTTACAGGATATGAGGTTGTTTTGATTTGCATTTTTCTTTTTGTTAGTGATTTGGAGCATTCCTTCATATGGCTGTTAGTTTGAAATTCTTTTGACCACTTATCTATTGGGGAATGGATTTTATGCATATGCAAGTGTGTAGGTGTATGTATATATCTATATCTACCTTTTGTTTATTTGTTTTGGATACCAAACTCTTATCAGAGAAATTCATTACAAAGATTTTTTTTCCTCTCATTTGACCATTTACTCACTTATCCTAGGTAAATTAATTCTGTTTGCATAAAAGCTTTTCAGGTTCATATAATCAAAGTTATCTGTCTTTTATAATTACTTCTAGACTCCATTTCTTTTAAAAGAACAGACCTAGCCTCTTAAAAACACCACTGTCTTAGCTGACAGCTGAGCTATTTCTGAGCTAAAACTCTAATAACTAGGCTCTGCCCTCTACCCTTGAGACTCATGCATTATTCTTTTTGGATATTCTCCAACCTAAAGCTTTATTTATAGCATTATGGAGTTATGCCACAAATAACTTTTCCTTATTTATGGCTAGTGACTAAAATCATTATTAGGTATATGTACCAATCAGGTTAATATCAATATTTAGTCACTTATTCTTTCTTCCCACAGTCTCAGACTAGGGGTTCCTAATCTGACTTGATTCCCCTCCTTTGAAAATCCTTGCCCTTTTATTCTTTAAAAAAAAAAAGGAAGAATAGGAGAAGACTTGAGAAAAGGTTCTCTCTTCCTTCAGATAATTAGGAATGAATTAATTTTTTTTTCTCTCCAAGATGACCTAATGTCACAGGGTCATTGATTTAGATCTAGATGAGACCTTGCAGGGTCTCTATTCTAGCTTCATCCCCCATCCCTCAGTCATCTGAGATACTGCTACAAGACATTCGTCAACTGTGGCATTGCCCATGAACATTTTAGCTACACTATAAGTGTGTTGGGATGTTGACTCATAGGATCATAGATTAAGAGCAAGAAAAGGCATTAGGGTTCATGGAGTCATTGAAGAGAAGTGCTCTCTCACCATTGAGGTTCCAGTGGAGGACATCAAGAGCTCACCAAGGGCTAGAGGCAACAGAAAGTATTGGGCAGGTTTCTGGACTTGAGTCAGCGTGACAGTATCAGATACTTGTTAGCCATGTAACCTTGGGCAAGTCACATAAGCTCTCTGGTTCAGTTCCCTCATCTATAAAATTAAGGGGGTTGGACTCAATGGCTTATAAGGTCCCTAAATCAATTATTTTTTTAGTTCAAATGCTCATTTTGCAAGTGAGGAAAACTGACAGAAAAATCTCTTCCCTGCCACTAATTTCAGTGAATAATAAGTTTACTAGACCCTCCTTCAGATTTCATGGAAACTCCCCAGGCAGACTGTTAGATGAGTAATGTTATTATTTCTAAGAAAGGCAACAAAGCTTGAAGACATTATTTTAATTGGGAAACTAACCATTTTATTTGTTTCTTTTCTTTTCTTTTTTTTCTTTTTGTATAGGCTCCACTAGCCCTGCCCTACAGCCTAGCAGAGACCCAGGTAAGTTTTCATTTTCTCTTACCTCCTGCCATTTTTTCCTATATTACTTGAACATAATGGAAACTAACAAAGTAGGAATGACATGCATGACAGTGCTATACAGCCATGGAGTTTGGGCATGGGAGCCTAGGTAGGGTAGGAATCACAATAAGCAATACGATAGTTGCCACTAGCCCTATTGTATATACTATTAACCTTTGGAGACTATCCAGAGTCCCTTAAAAGGAGATTCTGGGAATTTATTAGGAAGGATCTTTCACTATAAGACTTTCACTATAAGACTTTCACTATAAGATCTTTCACTGTAAGACAACACCCTAACCCTAACCCCAACCCCCTAACCCTAACACTAACCCTAACCCTAACCATTATATTTAGGTCTTTACTTCTATCCATCTCTGTTAACCAAGGGTATATTTCTATGACTCAACCTATAACTATTCTCCCCAATGACTTCTACCCCCAATCATGGACTAAGATACTACTTAGAATAAATCAGATCCTGAGCCTGATTCTTGTATTATAGGTAATACCCACAGATTTTTATGTAACACCACAGCTCAGGGAAGAACCCTGTTCATAAGAGCTTCTTGAAGTTCCTGCACAGGTTTTTCTCTAAGTTGGAAGTTTTCTTTCTGCCATATGGTATTGTATTGTAGGGCCCTCTGGGAATGACATTCTCTAGTCTAGGGTAGGGGTGAGAAGGTGGAACAGGGATCAAACCTGGGTTTCTAAGATGTTCATCTTTTACCTGATTGACTGGAATGTTAGCTCCAATCCTAGCTTGACCCTGTAGAGGCTATTGGGCTCTCTGAGATAGAATGAGACAGTGGAAAGGACATAGGTTCTAGAGCCAAAGGACTTGTATTGAGATCCTGGCTCTGTCACTTTCTAACCTAACCTGTGACCTTGGGTAAAGCACATAACCTTCCTGGGTCTCAGTTTCTTCATCTGTAAAGTGAGAGAGTTGGACTAGATCCTCTCTGAAACCCCTTTGAGTCTGGTGTTAGATATGGTGTTATGTCTCCCTGACATCGCCCACATCTCCCTGCCTCCCAGAAATGTGACCCTGATAGAGACAAGTGTGGCTTCCGGGATGGGATTTGCTTTCATGCCATTGTAATCAGGGGCTATGTTTCTGTGAGTGAGAATGAAGAAGCATTAGGTTCTCATGCAGCCCACTTCCTTTTATTAGCACTGAAGCTGCTAGTGCTTGGCCATATAAGAGTATAATTGAACCAAGCTAATCTACACCTTAGGGCAATGTATTTTTTATTGATTCCAACTCTACATTATTATTGTTGCTTAATGAGGAGCTAATGTAATTTCTAATGAAGCCACATGGCCCTTGGATAGATGAACTCAGATTTTATTTCCCCTGTGATGGAATATACTCTCTCCAATTAAAAACCCGAGAAGTAAAATTAATACAAATGTAAAATTTTTCAAAGATTAGTGTCAAGACAGCAGCTTTTTATTATGCATGTAAATTCTTCAGTAATGGGATTGAAGAGGTCTTCAAGTGTCTATCTGAGATGGTTTAAATAGCAAAGGAGGCTTTGAAGGAGGATGAGAATGTGTAGCTCTTCTCAAAGAGCTGGAGGTCTGCATTGACCTGGGGTTCCTTCTCTAGCTTCCAACCTCCTTTAATTAGTGCAGAGATTGTTGTGGTCAAATGCCCCTGACAAAGCTTAGGATTGTCTTTGGACCCTATCCCTTCCTCTGCTGATGCTGTCTTGTGTCAGGGCTACCTACTCCTTAGGATCTTCTGATTTGTCTTATAGAAGTAAAAACTGACTACTTGGAGGAGGTGCATCATACTTGACCCCTGAGTATGCTCTGACCAGCATTGTCCCAAAGGGATGGTCTAGTCTATTCGATCTTAGAGAGCAGAAGCTTTTGTCTGAGTCAAAGGAGAGGAAGGGAGGGAGGGAGCTAGGGATTTTTAAGTCTTCTCTCCATGCTAGGGGTTTGGAGTAGAGAAAATGAAAGCCACTTCTGCAAATGTTTCCAGTGGAGCCTGGGGGAATGTAGGAGAAGAAAATCATATGGGCTGTTAAATATTTGGTCCTCTCTTTCTTCCACCCGACAGGCTGTTAGGGTAACTCTGGGACAGGAGGAGAGTCAGCTGATGGAGCAGATCCATTTCTGAGGCAAGCTCAGCACAGCCAGCTGTTAATGCAAACTGAACCTCAGGGGGTGTTTTGAGGGTCATCTTGGAGGAGACCCAAAATATCCTTCTTCTGATAGATGATTTCTGGGTTGTCTGGGTCCTATTTAAATCGGTTCTCTCCCCCTAGCCAGGCCCTGAAGCTTTGAAAGGATGGACCTGGGGATTCTGAGCAGATGGGGGGAGGGGGGAGAGGGAGGGTTGTTGGCAGGCTCCAGAGACTAATAGCCTTCTTCCTAAGGATTCAGACTAGGGTGGGCAAGGGCAGGGTACACGATTAATTAGAGCGTACCTGGTGGGTGAGAAGGACCTTAGAGTTTTTCTGCCAATTTTCCTCCTTTCTGCCAGGAAGCACAGCCTTTGACCTGGGGTTCCTTCTCTAGTTTCCAACCTCCTTTAATTAGTGCAGAGACTATTTTGGTCAAATGCCATTGACAAAGCTTAGGATGTTCTTGATTCTTCTTCCTTCCTGTGGAGGGACTAAATTCCATGAAAGTCACCTGTTTATTGCAAATCTTGAAAACCACAGAACTCCCCAGAGTCTGTTAACAAGTCCATTTACACTATTGGCTAAACTCCAGGTAACTTTATGTGGCATTGGGGTGGGGGAATGAGGTGGAGAAGGGAGCAGTATAAAGAAGGTAGAATTCATAGTCCCTGAGATATCCACCAGTGGAAAATAGGAATGTAATTTTTTCAGAAATCAACACAAAAAGCAATTAAGAATATGAAAAATATCATAATGCAACAAACATTTTGAAAGTACCTACTGTGTGCTAGAGACTATGCCAAGTGCTGGAAAGACAAAAAAGTTTAGATAGGATACTGCCCTGGGCCTCAAGGAGTTTACAGTCCCAAACTAGACTTATTATTTCATCATAGGTTGCTCCATCAAAAGTACCACCAAAGTAGGGTGGCAACTTCTCTCTGTGAGCCTTACAGAGTTGCCTAGAACCCTGGGAAGTTAATAGACTTGCCTAGAGTGACACAGCACATACATATCAGAGGAAAGACAAACTCAGGTTTATCTGACACAGGGACAGCTGGATGGTTCAGTGGATAGCTCTCTGGGCCTGGAGTCAGGAAGACCTGAATTCAAATCCAGTCTTAGATGCTTACTAGCTATGTGACCCTGGGCAAGTCACTTAACGTCTATTTGCCTTAATCCACTGGAGAAGGAAATGGCAAGCTGCTCCACGATTTCTGCCAAGAAAACCCCATGGAGGGTCACAAAGAGTCAGGTATGACTGAACAACACCAACACTAATTCCAATACCAACTCCCTGCTCTCTGTTCTTGTTAAGTGGATCAGAAGGTTATAAAACAAAGTGATATGTGAGGTCTAACCCCGGAAGGAGGATCATGAAGCATTTCTGGGGGGTGGTGACATTTTATTTGTGGCAAAAGGGTCAGGGCAGCATTTCAGACATTGGGAGTGAAGGCATTGGGGCTTGAGGAAACATAACACATGTTCTGGGGGATGCAGCAGAGAGTTGTTCTATCTAGAGTATGGTATGGAAAGGCAGCTAGCTCAGTGACAGAGTGGATGGAATGCCAGGCCTGAAGTCAGAAAGACTCATGTGTCATGTTTGTGAGAGTGAATCATATTCACAATTCACATTCAAATCTGACCTCAGACATTTCCTAGCTGTGTGACCCTGGGCAAGTCACTAAACCCTGTTTGCCTCAGTTTCTTCACTGTAAAATAAACTGGAGAAAGAAATGGCAAACCACTCCAGTGTCTTTGCCAAGAAAACCCCAGATGGGGTCATGAAGAGTCAGACACAACTGAAATGACTGAACAATAACAACGGTATGAAATTTAAATTTCATTTGTTAGGTAGCAATAACAGCTAAGATTTGTTTAGAATTTTCAGGTTTGTGAAGCGATTTATACGTATTATCTCATTTGGGCTACTATTACTATAAGGAAAACTGAGATGGAGAAGTGAGGCAGTGTGACATACCTAGTAAATGTCTGAGGCAGGACAATCCTGTGTCCCTCTAGCACCACATCCAGTCGGCACTCCGTCATGCCAAATAAATGCTTCAATGGGAGCCTCTTGCAGACTTTTTGGGCAGAAGAATAGCATGACCAAGATTCCTATGAGTAAGAAAGGCTACTCTCAGAGAGCAGGCTGAAGGATGGATTGATTAGAAGGAGAGAAAGCATGAAAGAGGAAACATCCCTTAGTAGGCCACTGCAATAATCCAGGGAAGAGATATTGAGGGGTCTCTGTGTGTACTGCCTGAAATATTATAATGGCAGCAGGGAGAGGGTGGAAGGGACATGTCCAAGATGTGAAGGACAGGGTGGTGCTGTCAAAAGCAGATTGGCTATGGTATTTAAGGACTGAGGTTCAATATGACACACTACCAGTGTCGGTATGAGTTAGGGAGTTCGTTGATCAGCAAAGGGAAGGAAATTTCAGGTTCACGGGGTTCCCCTTCACCTCTTTTCCATATCCCTAGTTCACCTACCTAGGTGAGTTGTCAGTTTGGGCTTCGCTGCTCCCTGGAGGGCATTGCAAGGGTACTGTGCTGAATCAGACCAAAGGATTTTCTAAAGTCTTTCAAGTCAGTCAGAGCATTGGAGGTAGCAAGAACTCTGGCCCATTACTGCCTTTGCTGCTGGTTTTGTGAGCTTGGCAGCAGATGGCAGAGGCAGGTTGCTCCAGTGGCAGCTGGTCCCAGCCCTCCTGAGGAGTCATGGACTCATTCAGGATCCCAATGTCTTATGGGGACCATCAGCCAAGTGGCCTGGCACTGTCACCAGCTGTGCCGTACTTTCTAAGCGATTTGCACTAGGAGAGATGTTGCCCATTCGGCCAAGGCATTGGCAGAATGGTGGCACATGGTTAAGAGCCAGGGACAGGACAATAAAAACACTCTTTTCCCAAGCATATGGGGATTAAGGTGTTGGGAATGCCAACTTTATTCAGAAATCTTTGTCCTGTAAGTGGGGTTAAGGAGGAGGCACTTGTACCTTTGGTTTAAACACCCCATGGCCTGGGGTGGCCTCCTTGCTTGGCTTCCTCAAGGATGCCCACATTAATTTCTGATCCATTCTCTTGCTTCCTTCTGACACCTCCCCTCCCACGTCCCAAGTGCCAGAAAGTTTGTACAGATGCCAGCTGAGCAGTTGGCTCTCTGAATTTTCCTTTCATTTCCTCACTTTCTCTTTGTTGCTGACAGATCCAGCCATAAACTGAGAATCAGACTTTCTCTTGATGGGGCTGATCAGATACATTAAACTTTTTTGAATACACAGATGCATTCCTTCTTAATTTTTTAGAGGAACATGGGGGCTCAGGTCCTGTGAATTTCCTTTTGGGACTGTAGAAATGCTTTCTTGGTGCCATTGAAGTGATATCATTTTCCTCAAATAAGAAAGCCTCATTTCTGCTATAGCATGGTGCAATAACAAGAGTCAGAGGATCCAGATTCAAATCCCAGGTATGATCCTTAATAATCTTATGGTCTTGGGTAAGTTGTGTAAATGCTCTGGCTTAGATTACTCCTGATGATAGCGACTATCTGTATGACATTTTAAAGTTTGCAAAGCACTGGACATTTATTATTTCATTTGATCCTCACGATGCTGCTGTGGGGTAGGTACTATTACTATCCCATTTTTCAGGTACAGAAATGGAGGCCCAGAGTGGTTAAGGGGCTTACTTTACCTGTGGTCATGTATCTAGTAGGTGTCTGATGAGTGATTTGAGCAAAGTTTTTCTGACTCCAAGTCTGTTGCCTGAGATCATGGGTTCCCAACTCAAGGATACATCTCAGGTCTGTGAGCTTGAAGAGGAAAAATACAACTTAATTTTCACTATCTTCTAACCGAAATTTAGCATTTCCTTTGATTATTTGAAGAGATTATTCTGAGATGGGGTCCATGGCTTTCCTCAGACTCTGCCAAAGGGTCCATGTTACCAAAAAAAAAAAAATTAAAAGTCTTTTGTCTAAATGCTCTCTAAAATCCCCATCGGTATTAGATAGGCAGCACAGTGGATATAGCACTAACCCTGGAGTCAGGAGGTCCTGAGTTCAAATCTGGCCTTAACACCTACTAGCTAAGTGACCTTGGGCAAGTCACTTAACTCTGCCTCAAAAAAAAAAGTCTCTTTAAGCTCTAGCTCTATGATCTCATATCAGGGCATCTTATAAAAGTGGAATGTTTTTGTAGAATCTCTATTGGGGTCACATCAAATGTTTTACCTTGCAGAATTGCCCTTCATTTTTCGTAATCATAATACAGTAGATTTGGATATGGAAAGGACTTCTGAGGCCAGCTTGTACAACATGCTCATTCTTACTGCCAAGAATACTGAGGCCTGGAGAGTGACTTGCCCAAGGTCACAAGGCTTTTAAAAACTTTAATTTTTCAAGTTGTTTCTATGGAAGCATGCCCCACTCCTATTCATTTCACTATCTTCCCTTTCTTTCTTCCAACCCTTCCCCCATTAAGGTATGATCTGCAAAAGCTTGCACAGGTAGAAGGAAGTGAGGGAGAAAGGCTGGTTTGTTCCTCAAGGCCCAGGGAGCTAAAGACTGGCCTCTGCTTTGGCCTGAGGCATAGAAGGGCGATAAAGGCCAGACTTTAGACTGAGCAGTTCTGACCCTGCAGCTTTCATATACCCTGATATCACCAGGTAGCTAGACAATTTAAATGCCTGGCCTAGGAACAAAGTCTTTGGAAAGAATATACTTCCCTGGATACCCCTCTCCTGAGTGTGGAAAAGCACATGCAGGACACAGGGACTATTTATGCCTGCTAGATGTATAATTTCAACTGCAATAATTATCTGACCTTTTAAAAAGAATGAATCTGTCTGGCAGCAGCACATTTCAGAGCCCTAGTCAAAGTGAGGATTGAGCCATTGGCATGATGGGGCCAGAAGCTGGGTTTACTATTCACCAGGGGACTGTCCTAAGCCTGCCATGCATGCTCACACTTGTCTCACTGAAATTTGGGTATAGAAAGTGGGTTTTGGCCAAAGTAGGAGGCCTTGCCTTCCTTCTCTAGCTGATTTTTAAAACAATGTCTGTTTCTATTAAGAATAACTAGTATTACACAAGTAAGGAGATATAGATATTATACAGAGACACTTCCCCTAAAAGATGCCATCTTCAGTAAATAGATCAAATGCTAGATGCAGTCATTTGTTACATAGGTTTTTTTTTTTTTATTATTAAACAAGATTTGTTATATACAGGGTCTACAAAATAGAATCAGTTTGGGCTAAGTTTAAGGGAGAAAAAAAAATCTCATTCCGGAGAATGAACTGATGTAATTGCATTGATCAATGCTAGATTCTGTCCATAATATAAAAAGTCACTATTCATTTTGCTTACTTTAAGTCAGGTGTGTTTATATGCACCAGGGATCCCTCAGCCAGTAGAATGCTCTTTCCCATTATATCTTAATATTATAGATTTAAAGCTAGAAGGAACCTTAGAGATGATTTAGTTCATTCCCCCCTCGGTTTTAAGATGAGAAAATTGAAGTGTATAGAAGTGAAATGACTTGTCCAAGATCACATAGGTATCAAACTGCCCTGGCCAAAGCCCTGGATATAGAACCAGAGGGCTTGGGTTCAAATCCCCTCTCTGACTCTTTTTTCCCCTTAATAGTATTTTTTTTTCTAATTGCATGTAAAGATCATTTTCAATATTCACTTTTATAAGATTTTGAGTTCCAAAATTTTTTCTCCCTCCTTCCCCACCCTAAGATGGCATGCAATCTGACATAGGCTATATATACCACCTCTGCCTCTTAACACCTTGTAGCAGCAAGCACCCCAGCACCCCCAGAGTGGCTGCCAACACAGGTTCTTAGATCTGCTTTTTTAAAAATTAAACAAATGCTTTATTAACTTCTGGTTTACATCATTCATTTCCTCCAGATTTTGAGTTACAATTTTTTCCCCATTTTTTCCCTACCTACCATCCCAGAATAGCAGTCCCACAAGATATCCCTTCCTCCAATCTGCTCTCTCCCATATCTTCTCCTATACCCCCTTCGACTTTTCCATTAGAGCAAGGTGAATCTCTGTGTCCCAATGCCTGCACATCTTATCTCCCAATTACATGCAAAAGAGTATTGATAATAGTATTTATATATATTTGAAACATTTAATTTTAAGACCTCAAATTTCAGATCCATTCCCTTCCTCCCTTGCCACCCATTCCCTCTGGGGAGATAAGTAATTTAGTATGTGTCATACATGTCTAGCTATGCAAAATATTACCATAGTAGATATATTGGACAAGGCTGCTTATAATTCCCTCCCACCCATCCCACCCCCCACCTGGTCCATTCCCTACTTGATCCTGTCCCTCTTCTATAGTGGGTACTTCCAACCTCCCCTCCCCCCAAGGATGCCCTCCCATCCATCATCCTTCCTCTCATCCCCCTTCCCCCTATTCTGCTGCAGGTTGAGATATCCCATTTAGTATGTATGTCATTCTCTCCCTGAACCAAATTCAATGAGAATGTGGTTTTGTCTTTTTGCCTTCCTATTCTTCCCCTCCCTTGCAGCCACTTCCCCTTGCTTCTTCTACATGAGATAGTGTACCCTACCCTGTCTCTCCCCATCTCCTCTTGCCACTTTCCTCTCTCACCTCATAATTTCACCCCTTAAGTATCATCCCTTCCCAACAAATTCAACCTATGCCCTCTCTCCATGTATAACTGTAAACATATATACACACATTCACATATGTATTCATATGGCCACACACCCTTCTTGCATTATTTTCATAGTGAGAAAGATATCATCAGTCACAGTTATTGCTTTTCCATATAGGAATGTAAATAGTTCAACTTTGATAAGCTCCTTTTGATTTCTTTTCCCTGATTACCTTCTCAGGCATCTCTTCCTTCTTGTGTCTGGATGTCAAATTTTCTATTCAACTCTGGTTTTTTCCTCAAGGATGCTTGAAAGTACGACTAGATGAGAGGCCTGTTCATGCAGAACCTCAGTATCCAGTCAGATCATTGGCTCCTCATCCTGGGGACATTGGTGATTTCATTAATGAGGGACTCAAAGCTGCTGACAATGACCCTACAGCTCCACCATATGACTCCCTGCTAGTCTTTGACTATGAAGGCAGTGGCTCCACTGCTGGATCTTTGAACTCTCTTAACTCTTCAAGTAGTGGTGGTGAACAGGACTATGATTACCTAAATGACTGGGGCCCACGCTTCAAGAAACTTGCCGATATGTATGGCAGTGGTGATGACTGAACTACAGAATGAACTTGGTTTTTGGACAAGTACAAACATTTCAACTGATATTCCCCAAAAAACAAACAAATAAAAAAAGCATACAGAAGCTAGGCTTTAACCTTGTAGTCTACTAGCACAAGTGCTTGCTGAAGGCTTTGGCATAGGCTGCAAACCCACTGGGGCCCAGTGGGAATATCAGTGATCCAATACTGTTTGGAAAAAAAAATATTGAGCTTAGTTACACTTGAATTTTACAGTACAGAAGCACTGGGATTTTATGTGCCTTTTTGTACTTTTTCAGATCGGAATTAGTTTTATGTTTAAGGCTTTAATGGTACTGATTTCTGAAATGATAAGTAAAAGAGACAAATATGTTGGGGTGGAAGCAGTAAGTTAAACCATGATATGCTTCAACATGCTTTTGTTACATTGCATTTGCTTTTATTAAAATACAGAATTAAAAAAAAAAAAAGAATGCTTGAAAGTCCTCTATTCCACTGAATGACCATATTTTCCCCTGAAACAAAATACTCAGTTTTGCTGGGTAGGTGACCCTTGGGTTCAGTCCCAGCTCTTTTGCCCTCTGGAATATCATATTCCATTCCCTTCAATACCTCAGTGTAGAAGCTGCCAGGTCCTGTGCTATTCTGATTGTGTTTCCACAATATTGAAATTGTTTCTTCCTGGCTGCTTGTAGTATTTTCTCTGGAAAATTCTGGATTCTGGAACCTGGCTATCATATTCCTGGGAGTTTTCTTTTTAGGATCTTTTTCAGGAGGCGATCTGTGGATTCTTTCAACCTCTATTTTGCCCTCTGGTTCTAAAGCATCAGGGCAATTTTCCTTAAGAATTTCTTGAAGGGTGATTTCTAGGTTCTTTCTTTGATCATGGCTTTCAGGTAGTCCAATAATTTTTAAATTGTCTCTCCTGGATCTATTTTCCAGGTCAATGGTTTTTCCCATGAGATATTTCACATTGCCTTCTATTCTTTCATTTGTTTGGATCTGCTTAACAGCATCTTGATTTCTCATAAAGTCATTAGCTTCCATTTGCTCCAGTATAACTCTGAAGGAATCAATCTCCTCAGTGAACTTTTGAGATTCTTTTTCCATCTGGCAGATTCAGTTTTTTAAGGCATTCTCCTCATTGTCCTTTTGGGCCGCCTTTGCCATTTGAGTTAGTCTATTTTTTAAGGTGTTGTTTTCCTCAGTCAGACTGTTGACCCTCATTTCATACTTTTCCTGCATCCTTCTCATTTCTCTTCCCAATTTTTCCTCCACTTCTCTTATTTGATTTTTAAAGTCCTTCTTAAGGTCTTCTATGGCCTGTAACCCGCTCATATTTTCCTTTGGGGCTTTTGGAACAGGATTTCTGACCTCACAGTCTTCCTCCTGTTCCCTGCTTCGATCCTCTTTGCCCCCAAAGTAGGAGTCTAAGGTTTCATTTTTCTCTTTATTTTGTTTCCTTTGCCTTGATATATTGCCACTTAATTACTTGACTTTTGTGCTTGTTGCCACAGTAGGACTATGCCACCAGACAGGGGAGCTTTCATCCCGAACGTTGGGGGTCTTCACAGCTTTCTGGATACCCACCCCAGACCTCCCCCCCCCAGATCACAATCCAGATCCAGGGAGGTTAAAGCAAGAGCGATTAACCCCCAAGACTGATCGCTGGATCTCCCTACAGTTCACAGGCCAGGAGCTGGAGATGCCACTGAAAACTACAAAATGGTGTGTCTCCTCCTCCCCAAATACTGGTCCCAAAGTCCATAGGGCACTAACCTCTCACTTTGTCCTAGGCATATCTGAGTTGATAATTCTGGAATCACCACAGCTGCTGGTGTTCTGGGGTCCCTCCAGCCGGCTGCTGGCCTGGCCGCCCCGGGGCTAAAACCACTCATATGGACCTGGGCTCAGCTCTCCACGTGAGCTGCAGGCTCCCAGAGCGCTGCCCGCTCCCAAAGCACTGTGCTGGTCCTTCCTGCAGGGCTGCTGTGCTGTCCTCAGCAGGAGGTTAGCTTCTCTGTGTCTTTCTGTGGGTGCTAGGGCTCCAGAAGTTGTTCAGAGTCCCCTTTTACATAGTTTGGAGGTGATCTGGGGGGAGAGTGCCTTGGACACACTGTTTCTACTCCTGCTACTGTTGTCTTTGTGGGAGGGCTTAGATCTGCTTTTCAAAAGGAAAGCAACTCAAAATGGGTTAACAAGCTTACTTTAATCAAAGAAACATATATTACCTAGTTCAGGGGAAAAAGGTCAGTACCCCAAACTTCAGAGTTACAGAATTTACAGATCAAACAGACAGGCTTCCAAACTGTCCAACCATTATATCAATACCAAATCACAGTTACCAGAGAGTGAAGCATCAACATCTGGATTTTCAAAGCCGGGGGGCTCTCAACAGCTGCCCAGTCTCATCTGGTCAAATCACACAACACTTCTCAAAGTGAGCCCCAAAGCAAAGCCTTAAGTCAGGGATTATATAGTCTTCTCCTGGCTCAGAGAATATAACCACCCTCTTGACCTACTGCCCAATCACACAGCATCAAGGTGTGGTCATTCCTGAAAACCAAGCCTCCTACCACAGGCTCCATGTGACCACATTCAGCCTATTAGGGGGCAGAGTATACTTTCAAATTAAAGAAGGTTCTCAGAGTCACTTAAGTCAATCAAAGTCTCTTAAGCCAATCAAAGGGCCTAGGGGCAGGGAAGATCTTCAAATCTGCATTTCCATTACACACCTTGGTGACTATGAGTAACTCAACCTCCCTGGGCCTCTGTTTCCTCATCTATAAAGTGGTGCCAGGCACTCAGCAGCCTCTGAGGCCCACAGGAGCTCTAGACCTAGGAGCCTGTATGCCACAGTCTGAACCCTGGTCTTTGGACTGTGGTTAACATGTCCTATCCAAGATTCAGTTAATTCTGCTGTGTTCTCTCTGGTGATGTCTCAAAAAAAAAAAAAAGAAACATATTTTATTGATGCTCCCTCCCCTCCCCATCTCCATTGTTTTCACTTCCCAGGGATCTCTCTTTCTCTGTCTCTCCCTTCCTCCCTTCCTCTCCCCCTCTCATTTTCTAGGATCTCCACTGGGGAGCAACACAGCCAATGGCAGTCCCTGAGACTGATACTGTGCTTCTTCCCCTTCTCTTCCTCTTCCTCTGTGTACAGCACCTTTCCTGACTACTGCCCTGGAAATGGCCTCTGCTGACTTCCTGATCAGATTCCATTTCATTTTCTTATTTTGATCACCCGCTGACATCTGTTACCCCTGCCTGTCCTTCTGCATTACTCCTGTCTCCTTTGCTGTTGCCAAGTTCACCAAACAGGAGAATGACCTTGTTGTCACAAGTTCCATGCTGTCCTCCAGGGTCACAATTGAGTATGTTGGGTGTAAAGTGAATCATGACACCACCTTCTGTGACTAGTCACAGCTGACTGTGTGACTGACCTTGATGAGGCAGCTTAGCCTGCTCCTTCCTCCTATCCCTAAAGTTTCAGTCAAGGAGAAAGTACATGTCAAGTCACCTATTTGTGTGTTACCCTAGAAAAGTCAGGATATTTATTCTGTAGTCTCTGCTTATGGCAAATAACATGCACCTTATAGAGGCTTATAAATCTGGGTTTTGAACCAGGTTTTTATTTTATTTTATTTTTTACTCCAAATACAATACTTTCTCCACTATACCACATAGCTTTCCATTGAGGGTGGCAAATCATCCCACCGGTCAGGCAGATGAGATAATCAGGTTTGGATTCCCAAAAACATTTACATATTTTATTTATTTCATTAAACATTTCCTAATTAAATCAAACAATTTAACATTCATTTTTAAAAATTTTGAGTTCAAAATTCTCTTCTTCCCTCCTCTGTCTCCACCACTCCTCAAGAAGTCAAGTAATATGATATCAATTATTCATATGAAGTGATGCAAATCATATTTCCATATGAGTCATTTTGCAAAAGAAAACACACAAAAAACCCAGGAAAAATCGAAGTGAAAAAAGTGCGCTTCAGTCTGCACTCAGAGTTCTTCAGTTCATTCTCCCTAGAGGAGGATAGCAGTTATCATTAGGGTCCTTTGGAATTATCTTGGATCACTGTCTTGATCAGGGTAGCTAAATATTTCACAGCTGATCATCATTACAGTATTGCTGGGCAACTAGGTAGCACAGTGGATAGAGTGCTGGGCCTAGGGTCAGGAAGACTACTCTTCCTGAGTTTAAATCCAGCCTCAAATACTTACTAGCTGTGTGACCCTGGGCAAGTTCCTTAACCCTGTTTGCCTCAATTTTTTCACCTGTAGAATGAGCTGGAAAAGGAAAAGGCAAACCACTCCGTTATCTTTGCCAAGAAAACTCCAAATGAGGTCACAAAGAGTTGGACATGACTAAAAATGACTGAACAAAGACAATATTTCTGTTATTGTGTACTGTGTTCTATTTCTGCTTTCTTCATTTTGTATCAGTGCATATAAGACTTTTCAGATTTTTTTACACCATCATAAGTATACTTTTTAACAGGAGGAATGCAATTTCTTTTTCAGCAATATTAAAAAATTTATGATTAGAGTGACATTTATACTCTGATCCTCAGGGGAGTCTAAGTATTTATCTTTAGCTTAGAAAAGTGGTTTTTTTTTTTAACTTTAAAAGACACCTAGAGGGTAGTAGGCAACAATGCCCCAAGCATTTATTAAACAGATGCAAAGACAAAAAAAGAAAAATCCCCGCCTTTAGGGTGTTTACATCCTACTGAAGGAATACAACATGCACAGAGCTAAGTAGTCCATGAGCTTTTTAAAGCACCTACTGTGTGCTAGGCACAGTGTTAAGCACTGGGAATATAAAGAAAGGCAAAAGACAGTATCTTTTTTTCAGGGAGCTCACAGTCAACATTTAAACAACTGTGTACAAACAGCTACATAAAATGGAAATAATCCACAGAGGGCTTGTGGTAGAAATAAAGGTGATCAGTTGGGACTTGAAGGATGCCAGGAAGTGGAGAGGAAGGAGAGCATTCCATGTATGTGGGAAGAGTCAGTGAATATGCCCAGAGTCCGGAGATGGAATTGTTCAAAGAACAGCAGTGAGGCCAGTGTAAGAGTGAATGTGAATGTGTGAATACAAGGGGATGAGTGTGTGTGTGTGTGTGTGTGTGTGTGTGTGTGTGTGCATAAGGTATAAGAAGACTGGAAACGTGGGGAGGGGCCAGGTTTTAAAGGACTTTAATTGCTAGACATTGGATTTTGTATTTGGTGGTGATGGGGAGTCATTGGACCTTATTGGGTAGGGATGTGACATGGTCAGACCTGAATTTGAGGAATATCAGTTTGATAGCTGAGAGAAGGATTGAGGGGAATGGGAAGAGATTTGTGGCTGGCAGACCGACTATAGGTTTATTTTGATAGTCCAGACATGAGATTATGAAGGCCTTCTCCAAGAGGGTGGTAGTATCTAAGGAGTGAAAGGTTAACATTGTAAATAATGCATTTATACAAAATTAATACAAATTAAGTTTTTTTGAAGTGGAGTGCTAACAGCTGGGAAGATAAGGAAGGTCTTGTGTAAAAGGTGATGCCTCAAATGAGTCTTGAAGATGGGTGAGGGATTCTCAGAGGTGAAAATGAATTAGTAGAGTGTTTTATTATTGTATTACAAGAAATGACAAGCAGGATGATTTCAGAAAAATTGAGAAAGACTTACATGAACTGATACAAAGTGAAGTGAGCAGAACCAGGAAATGTGCATAGTAACAGCAATATTGTACAATGAAGAATTGTGAATGACCTAGGTAATTCTCTACAATGCAATGATCCAAGACAATCCCAAAGGACTTAAGATGAAAAATGCAATCTGTTTCCAGAGAAAGAATTGATGTTTTCTGAATACAGACTGAAGCATACTATTTTCACCTTCCTTCCTTCTTCTTCCCTCCCTTCTTCCCTTCTTTCCTCCTTCCCTCCCTCTTTCCCTCCCTCTCCCCCTTTCCTTTTTGAGTCTTCTTGCACAAAATGACTGATATGGAATTATTTTATATGATTGCACATGTACAACCTATATCAAATTGCTTATCATCTCACAGAGAGGGGAGAGAAGGAGGGATAGAATTTGGAGCTCAAAACTTAAAAAAAACAAACAAACCATGAAATGTTAATTTTTTTTTTACCTATAATTGGGGGAATATAAGATTTTATTAAAAAAAAAAAAGAAGTAGAGATTTCTAATCATGGTGCATAGCCTGGGTAAAGGCATAGAAATGGGAGACGAGCTGCCTATTACAAGGAATCAGACCTTCCAACAAAATATTTTCCAGGCAACTCTTGGCTTTTTCTACTGATATATTGGAGGAGAGAGGAGACATTGGTAATTTTGGATAACAGTTCACATGTACCTTGGAATAGAATCATATGTGCAATGTAGCATACAGATTCACTTGCATTTTCATGTGTCTAACTTTGAATTTCTCATGTGTCTATGCAGTCAGGAGCCTGGAACCACAAAACATGATAGAGAGGAAGCCACAGAGAGTTCTTGAGACCAGCAATCATCTGTGGTTGCCCTTGAAATCTCTTCCTTGTTCTGCACCATCTTCCGACTGCCTATACTCATGTTGTTCCATTCATAATTGTGGGCTTCTCCCTCACCTGGCCTGCCCATTTGCTCAGCTCTGATCTTTATAGAGCACTGGGACTGAAGGAAGACCTGAGTTAAAATCTGGCCCCAGACACTTACTGGAGGTGTGACCCTGGGCAAATTGGCTTTTGTTACCTCAACTGTAAACCTCAAAGGATTGTTGCGCAGATCAAATGAGATAATACTTGTAAATCATGTTTGGCACAGTGCCTAGGACTTAGTAGGTGCTATCTAACTGCTGGTCCCCCTTCTGTATCCTTCAGCTCGTTCATGTCTTTCAATTCAACTAAGAATATTTACAAACCACTCCAATAAGGGGTTGATCTTTCCCTACTATGAGGTATAGTGGGAAACAACCTGGCTCTGAAGTCAGGGGACCTGAGTTAAAATCCCACCTCAGATAACTCACCAGCTGTGTGACTTTGGACAAGTCATTTAAGGTCCTTGGGCCTCAGTTTTTTTTTATCTGTGTAAGCAGATGGCCTCTGAGGTCCCTTCTAGCAGTTCTAGACCCCTGATCCTATGATCCTTCCCAGAGGACACTCCTGTATGGACAATGGACTGGGATGACTGACAGGGAAGAACACTCTGCCTAGAAACATTATCCCCTAGTGAGTGAACTTCATTTTTTATTTCTCTCCAGCAGTGAACTTTATGACTTGAAAAATATCACAGACTCCTAAAGTCTTAGGGCTGGAGTAGATATCTGATGACATCTAGTCCAACCCTCCCCAAAGCAGTCATCCTGTCTGTGACATCCTTAACAATTGGCCATCCACCCAGTTGCTGGAAGACCTCCAGTGAAAGGTTACATGATGAGTTTCTAATACAGAGACCTAATGGACAGCCAAAGACAAGTTATTCGTAATCCTGGAGAAACCCAACACACTTGGCTACAGTTTTGGTGTGAGGCAGAGCAGATGGCGTCCTACATGGAATACAGAATGTCACCCTCACCCTGCCTCTTTCTGTGTTGGTGATTAGGACTTGTATGGTATGCCCAAATCTTACTCATGACAAAGCCATAGCTTTGCCTGTGACTAAATAATTTGATCAAAGACCTTCAGGCAATAGCAAGGTTGGGAAGACAGTGTGGTGTAGTGCAGAGTACTACAGTTCTAGTCAGAGGACCTGGTTCAAATACCAGTGGTGCTTCCAGTTACTATCTGCATGATTTCCTCCTCTGAGCCTTAGTTTCCTCATTTGTAAAGTGTAGAGGCTGGACTAGAGTAAGGGTTATTAATTTTTTTGCATCATGGATCCCTTTAGCAATCTGGTGAAATCTATGGACCCTTTCTCAGAATAATATTTTTCTTTTTTTCCCATCCACTCAGTTTATTTTGTGTATATCTTTCTTTTTGTAAACATATTTCTTGGAAGCAGAAACAGCAAGCTTTACTTTCTTCATAGCTTCTGGCATTGTTTTTTCATTTTAATGGATATTTTAATTTATTTTTAAAGTCACTAGAGTTAGGTTTATTATTCTCTCCATCCATCTCTCAAATTGAATTTTTTCTTTTTAAAAAAAATTTTTTTTGGTCTTTATTAATTCGTTTGTTTGCTTTTAGTTTACAAGATTCAGTTCCACAATTCCCTGAGTTTAAAGTTTTCTCTCCCTCCCTTCCCTTCCTCTCCCCTCCCCCTCATGGCAGCATACAATCAAGTATAGGATCTGCAAATACTTTCACATTAGATATTAGTCAGGTTATGAAGAAGGATTGTATCAGATGGAATGAGCAATGGGAAAGAGGAAACAAAACCAAGCAAGAAAAAGAAAAAGAGCAGGTAGTTTGCTTCAATCTGATTCAAACTCAGTTCTTTCTCTGGATGTAGACATCTCTCTCCATCATGAGTCTTTTGGGATTGACTTATATCACTGCATTGCTGAGAAGAGTCCAGTCTATCAAAGTTGGTCATCACACATACACTGTGTCTGTAATTGTGTACAAATTTCTCCTGGTTCTACTCTTCTCACTCAGCATCAGTTTGTATAAGCCTCTCCAAGTAAATATGAAGTCCATCTGCTCCTCGTTTCTTATAGCATAATAGTATTCCATTACATGCGTATACCACAACTTGTTCAGGCATTCCCCAATTGATGGGCACCCCCTTAATTTCCAGTTCTTTACCACTACAAAAAGACCTGCTATAAATATTTTTGTACATATGGATATTCTTCCCACTTCTATGATCTCTTTGGGATATAACCCTAGAAGTGGTATTGCTGGGTCAAAGGGTATGAAATTATTTATAGCCCTTTGGGCATAATTCCAAAATTGCTCTCCAGAATGGTTGGATAAGTTCACAACTCCACCAGCAATGCATTAGTGTTCCAATTTGTCCACATCCTCTCCAGAATTTGTCATTTTCCTGTTTTGTCATCTTAGCCAATCTTACTGGAGAGCTGTGGTACCTCAGAATTGTTTTGATTTGCATTTCTCTAATCAATAGTGATTTAGAGCATTTCTTCATATGCTTATAGATATCTTTAATTTCTTTCTCTGAAAACTGCCTGCTCATATTCCTTGACCATTTATCAATTGGGGAATGACTTGTATTCTTATAGACTGACTCAATTCTCTGTATATTTTAAAAATGAGTCCTTTATCAGAGACATAGGTTGTAAAAATTCTTTCCCAATTTTTCACTTCCCTCCTAATCTTGGGTTACATTGGCTTTATTTGTACAGAAGCTTTGCAATTTAATGTAATCAAAATTATCCATTTTGCATTTTATAATGCTCTCTAATTCTTGTTTGGTCATAAAGTCTTCCCCTCTCCACAAATCTGGCAGGTAAACTATTCCTTGCTTTCCCAGATTGCTTACAGTATCAGCCTTTATACCTAGATCATGCACCCATTTAGACTTGATTTTGGTACATGGTGTTAGATAATCATCTATGCCAAGTTTTTGCCACACTATATTCCAGTTTTCCCAGCAGTTTTTGTAAAATAGTGAGTTCATATCCCAAAAACTGGGGTCTTTGGGTTTATCAAACAGTAGATTACTATAGTCATTAACTGCTGAGTCTCATGTAGAATAATATTTTTCAATTAATAACATTAAACACATAGGATTGTAAAGGAAACATTATAATGAAATAAGAACATCCTTTCTTCCCATTAAAATCCATGGACCCCTTGGGGTAGGGTAGGGAAAGTCATTCATTCAACAAACAGGTGCTGTGTTAGAGTTTGAGAATATAAAGGCAAAATTAAAACACCTTGCATCCCACTGGAAATATTCTTATTCTCGCAGTAATTCTCTGATGAGTAAACTGAGACCCACAGAGATGAAATGATTTGGCCAAAGTCATGCAACTAGTAAGAGGCTGAGCTGGGTCTCAAACAGGGACTCCTTCCACTATGCCACAGTTTCTGTAGACATCTTGGAAGTCAGCTATCTCATATAGACAAACTGGGGCAAAGGTAGTTACTTCCAAGCTGGAAAATGATTTTATTAATTTTACAAGTGATTAAAGTAATTGCAGTGATGCCTTTTAAAATTTAAACCCATCCACACCATGCTAAGTAGGGATAGTATAGTTAACTGGGTTATTTCTGTTTTATTATAGATTGTCTTTGATCACTAGGCTTTGTTTTATTACTTGGGCTAATTTAGAGTTCTATGATGAGGAATCAGAGGTAATAAAAATGATTTCAAGCTGTTGGTTTTAGATTCTGTAAATGTGAACCATTGTTATTATTATTAAATGTTTTGTAAGAAAATGCTTCCCATATGTTATCTCATATGTTCTCTGTAGCCATACTTTTTCTATAGGTCCTACAAATTATTATTAGGTAAAGAAAATTTAGATACGTTAACTTGCTAAGAGTCACTCAACTAGTGAGATTTAGATCTGGCACTCAAACCAAGATGCTCTTTCCTTCCTTCCTTCCTTCATTCCCTCCTTCCTTCCTTCCTTCCTTTCTCCTTCCTTCCCTCCTCCCTTCCCTCCTTCCTCCTTCCTCCCTTCCTTCCTCCCTCCCTCCCTCCCTTCCTTCCTTCCTTCCTCCCTCTCTCCCTTCCTCCCTCCCTTCCTCTCTTCCTCCCTCCCTCCTTCCTTCCTTCTTTCCTTCCTTCCTCCTTCTCTCCCTCCCTTCCTTCCTTCCCTCCTCCCTTCCCTCTCTCCCTTCCTCCCTCCCTTTCTCTCTTCCTCACTCCCTCCTCCTTTCCCTCCTTGACTTAGAGCAAGTCACTTAAAACCTCTCATTTCTCCAGGCAAGTCTCTAAGACAATAAATTGCAGAGAAGGTGCCGCCCTGGATTAGTAAGGAGAGTTTTCTAAAAGCATGAACTCACAGAGCCAGACCCCATCTCTATTCCAATCCCTGTACCTACCCCGTCAGACACACTATTGTGTAGTGGAGAGAGAGCTGGCCTTGGAGCCAGGAGCACCTTGGTGCTCTCTGCAGCTCTCTATGACCATAAGGTATAGAGAAAGTAGCAATCTCCAATGAGAGAGAGAGCTTCCTCCTCTGGAAGCTCCCTATTCCAGTGAGGTCCAGTTGATATCACCTCATTTGAGCCTCATAACAATCTTGTAAGGTATTATTGTTCCTGAGGAAAGTGAGATTCATAAAGACGAAATGATGTGCCCAGGATCACACTGAGACTATATGTTACAGTGACACTCGAATCCAGGTCATCCTGACCCTAAATTGTTGACCCAAAAAATTGTCTATTATGCTACAATGCCTCCAACTTGAATGACTCAAAACCAGTGATAGATCCAAGGACCCTCTGGAAACCTGGGAGCCAGCTGCCCTCTTCCTGAACTTCCTCCCAGAGCTGACTCTCAGTACTTCCCTACTTATAGCTGAATAGCAGGTGAGAGAAGGGAGGCAACCAAATATGCTTCACTCAATTCCTCAATCAAATATATTATTGCCTCCCAGGAGGTCTGGCCCCTTGTATAAGTTACACAGGCTCAATGTTCTCCTTTCTGATTTGTGTTAGAATAAAAAAGAAATTTGATTTCCAAAAGCAGAATGTTAGTCATCCTGTTCTATTTTATAAAGTCAAAGAACTAGCAAGGGCCAGTAGAAGAAAAGGCTTCTCTTTCTGACCTCAGGCTTTTAAGAGATATGTGTTCCTTTGTGGGTAAGTTCCTTGTATGCCTTCCAGTAATGGGCAATAAATGGGCAGTTATTTAATTTGGAGTAAGCACTGAAGGGATATTGATTATCTGGCATGTATAAAACAGACTTCAGCTTTGAACAATGAACACCTCCAGCACTAAAGAGTTTTCACAGGACTTCATTTGACACTTAAAATAAAGCATACCTACTTAAGAGCAAGCTGTAATTTACAATGCTCTGATCACTATTTACCTTGTAGGATAGGAAAGTATTCAGAGAATATGCTGGTGAGTATTCAGGGTATTGGGCACAGAAGTCGGGTGTAGGACATCAGGGAATCAGACCTTAAAGCAGACTGGCATATCCCCAGAAAGCTAGGCTCTCAGACAGAGGGTCTAATCTTATTGGACAATTATTAAGTGCACACTGTGTGTAAGACTGGCGATACAAAGACAAAATGAAAAAAAAAAGTACACAGATAAGTACACACTCACACATTCCATAATTTGAGGAGGGATTGGGTACAGTTCAGTCAAGCTACAAGTATTTATTAATCACCTACAGCATATGCTTATTTAGTAATCACTACAGCATACATTTATTAATCACCTGTAGTATACACTGTGCTAGGCACTATGGTAGGTTGTTGGAATGCAATTAGGTCCTGTTTAATGGGTATAAGGCATTCTATGAAGTGGTGGCACATGTTCAAATTTGCACTATTCAAAGTTATGATTAAATGTAAGATATAGCAATTGGTTCCAGTCCAATGGGAATATGTGAGTAAATTCAAATAATGTGACCACTATTTGTACTAATGAATTTATATTTGTACTAATCAAAACCTACCTGCAGGGGTGGCTAGGTGACACAGCGATTAGAGCACAGGCCCTGAAGTCAGGAGAACCTGAGTTCAAGTCCAGCTTCAGACACTTAACACATACAGACACACACGCACATACACACACACAAAACAACCTAGCTGTGTGACCTTGGGCAAGTCACTTAACTCAAATTGCCCTACCTTCCCCCCTCCAAAAAGCAAACAACAACAACAACAACAACAAAATACCTTTGCACAAGAGTAAAAATGAAGAAGTCCTTTCCCTCCCTCAAGGACCTTACATTCTACTGGGGAGCTAGCATGCTGATAAATCAGTGTAACCATAAGGTGATATTTGGGTGGGAGGCATTGACACCTGGGGGATTAGGAAGGTAGAGTTTGAGTTGAAAGAAAGTCGGGGATTCTCCTGGGAGGAGGTAAGGAGAGTATATTTCTCAGTCACCAGGAATAGTCCATGCAAATGCATGCACAAGGAAGAGTAGGGCCAACTTGTCTGTAATGGAAGATTGGGAAGGGTGGTGACAAGGGAGGCTGCATTTCCTGTTATTTTCTTTACTGCCCCACCCTTTCAGGAACAAATAGTTCAGTTTGTGCAAGGGCCTTTGTTTGGGGTGTGTGAGGACAATTACCTGTCTTACTTTACCTGTCTGCATTTACTAAGTACCTACTTTATGCCAGATTACAGTCCTTAGGAGCAGAGATTAATGAGCCATCCTGTTATTAATATTGAATAGGAATGAAAATAAGTAGATATCAAGGGTTCTGTTCCATGAGTTGTCAACTTCTGTGCAATGGCCACTTTCTTAACATTTCTAGCAGCTTATCTCAGTGATCTGCTCTGGCATTTCCTACCCTCTACCCCAAACAACCCACTCCAAGGCCAGTAAAAGCTGATCACTGTTCTAGAATATTGAGGCACAAGCCTTCTCACCAGCTCTCTTTCTCAGACTCCAACTAGTTCAGACTTACTAGACATCTTAGGTGCTTTTTTATGCAGAAGGAAAAGAAAACCAAAACACCCTATATACTGAAATGCCAGCTCCATGATTTTTAAGTCTCATCCCTTTATCTCGCTTTTCCCTTTGACCTCCAGCCTCAGCAGGAGTGTGTTTTCTTCCCCTGAGTTCTGTATGAATTACTTTCCTTTGAACATCCAATGAAGTTGGACTTTGTGCAGTCAACTCATGAGAAAACTGATTCCCCAGGGCAAGAAAAGAGGTGGTGAATTCTTATTGCTGGACTTGTCTACCAAAGCTCTGGTTTGTGAATATTTAAGAATGCTGCAGTGATGGGAACATGTTTTTGCACAAATATGCAGGACATTCCAAAAGTCTTGGTGAAGTTTTAAGCTATTACATATATTTAAGCTTAATACACCAGGACATGGTGATTTCAAAAAGTATATATTTACACAGGCTATTGGAAGAAGAATGTGGTAGTAGTAATAGAGACAGAAGGTATTTAAGCTTAAATAGCTTTAATAGATTAAAACTGCACTAAGGATTTTGGAATATCCTGTATAGCTATGCCCTGCAAATAGTCTCTTACTAATGTTAACTAATAGTTTTCAGTGGGCCCTGATTTCCTCAGGAATGATCAACTCTTGGTAGTTATGTCTGACTCTACCATCCTTTTCCAGTCCGATTTTCCTCCCAGCACCTAGTTAGCACTCAGTGTCTACTGCTTCATAGGTGCTAAATAAATGCTTGATGATTAAGTGATCGATTGTGTGTTATTCTTCCTAATATACTTTATGCTTTAGCAAATTTGGCTTACTATTGTTCTGTCTCCTGGTGGTCCATCTCCTGCTGCCATGCTTTTGCATAGGTTATCCTGGTCCCCCGTGCCTGGAATGTTTTACTTCCTCACCAGTGGCTCTTGGAATCCACAGCTCTCTTGAGAGCTCAGTAGATGGGTCTTCTTCTATCCTAGTACCTCTGCTTCGAATCCTCTTTATCTACCCCTGAGTTGGTTAGCATTTCCTTTAGGTATATCCATGTATATGTGATATTCTTCTTCACCAAAACCTCCAGTTCTGTAGTAGAATGAGAACTTAATGACAAGGATCCTTTCCTTTTTGTCTTCATTGGGCAACGTTGTTGGTAGAAAGAACATTGGATCTGGAGTCAAAGGAACTGAGTTTGAATCTAGCCCTCAGTTACTGAATACCTTTGTTATCATAAAAATTCACTTGTCTCTCTGAATTTCAGTTTTCCCAGCTGTAAAATAAGGTGGTTGGGTTAGAAAGATACCCTCTAAGACCCCTCCTACCTCTATGATTCTTTGATCTCTGGTGCTTAGCACAGTGTCTTGAACCTAGTGGGGATTTAATAAATACTTGTAGAATTGAATTAGTTATCTAGGTATTGAGAGTTAGAGAGAGCACATACAAGTCAAATTTTTTTTTTTAAAGCATTGATTAAACCCTTACTATATACCAGGTACTGGACTAAGCAATGAGACTCTAAATACAAGCAGAAAGACAGTCCAGTCTGTGCCTCCTACATTCTATTGGGAGAAGACAACATATAAAAGTGAATAGAAAAGGATATATATGTGAAGATACAAGCCTCATTAGAGCCAATGGTTGCAAATTCTCCCTGACCAAGTATTTTTTTTCCATAGCAAAGAGGGCACCTACCGTCTTTGATCATTTACCACCAAGATTCTTCTAACATCAACCTGCACATGCACAAAAAAATACCCCTAGTTTCCATGGCCAGTGCTTTTAGGCACACAGGAAGCTCTGATTGTCAGGTTACAGTGTTCCTCCCCAGAGATGAGAAGCTCTCAGATACAGAGTGACTCATGATTTTTTGTTTCCTTTCAACAGGAGACACACAAAAGAAATCCCTGCTGTGCCCTGTAGAATCACTAATGATGTGTGTTGAAGCATTTGACCGCAAGTACAAGCCAGTAGGGGATTTTTTCCCCCTAATATCTCTCAAGGGGTCCAAGAAAAATGAGATGAAAGTACATCTCACACCTATTTCATACCCAGAAATGCTGCATAAAGAGATATCTCACACATAATCACACACTGTATATACACCAGGATATATTGATTTGGAGAGTATATATTTACAGTCTTCTGGAAGAGGAGTGCGATAACAGGGATAAAGACTAAAACTGTTGTGTTTAAACAGTGTAATTGCAAATGAGGAACTGAGGGACACTGGATTTAGACTCATAGGGCCTGGGTTCAGTTGCTTTCTCTGTCACTCACTACCTGCAAAACTTTAAACAAGTCAATTAACCTCTCTGGGGCTCAGTTAGCTTAAGTGGAAAATGAGGGAGAGGGGCTGGGCTAGATGGTTTCTTAAGTCCCTTCTAGCTCAAAATCTTTTACACAATGAAAACAGTTCATTGGCCTATAAGCCTACATACATGGACTTTTCAGTAGTTTTTCACTTATGTCCAACTCTCCATGAGCCCATTTGGGGTTTTCTTAACAAACATGTTGGAGTGATTTGCCATTTCCTTTTCCAGCTCATTTTATAGATGAGGAAACTGAGGCAAACAGGATTAAGTGACTTGCCTAGGGTCACATAGCTAGAGTCTGAGACCAGATTTGAGCCCAGGAGGAGTCTGTATGACTCTAGGCCCAGCACCATATCTACCTTGACATTTTGCTGCCCACCAAAGTACACATACATACACACTCTCTCTCTCTCTCTCTCTCTCTCTCTCTCTCTCTCTCTCTCTCTCTCTCTCTTTGTATATACATATATGTGTGTGTGTGTGTGTGTGTGTGTGTATTTGTGTGTGTAGATAGATATATATAGATATATATATATATATAGATATATATATATATATTTGTATACAAACATATTTAAAGAACCTGTGATTTCACTGACAAGATGAACTTCTGAGGGACTCCCTTTACTGATGCAGATTGGCTGATGCTTTGAAACTTATGGTCTCAGAGAACTGCCACTGAGAGGTCAAGACTTACCCAGGATCACCTAGTTAATATGTGTCAGAGGTGGTATTTGAACAGAGTCTCCTGGCTTTGGGGCCAGCTTTCTGTTCACTGTGTCTTGCTTCCTCTCTGAAATATTACATATGCAAATATACATAGTAAAAGGTGTAATTATTCTTTTGAAGCACTTAATGATCACAGCAGAAACCAATAACCTCATTTTTTAATCTTTTTTTTTCTTCTCACAGAACCTCAGATGTCATTTAGTCCAAGTCTATATATCTGTATCCTTGCTGTAACATACCCAGTATGTGGTCAACTAGTCTTTGTAGTTAGAAGGAGCAATGAATAGAGTGCCAGACCTGGAGTCAGGAAGATTCTTCCTTCTAAGTTCAAATCTGACCTCAAACATTTATTAGCTGTGTGACCCTGGGCAAGTCACTTAACCCTGCTGGTTCCAGTTTCCTCATCTGTAAAAATTATCTGGAGAAAGAAATGGCAAACCCTTGCAGTATCTTTGCCAAGACAATGCCATTTGGGGGCACAAAGAGTCAGACACGACTGAAATGACTCAAAAGCAAAAGTCTTTGCCTATTGACCTCTCGAGTGGGAAAACTCACTACCTGACTAATCACTCCATTCCAGGTTTACATACTTTAATAAGATGATTTTCTTCCTTATATCTAAGTAAAATCTAACTCTCTTAAGTTTCCCTTCATTTTTTCCTGGTTCTACTCTTGTCTGTCTCTCACTCTTCCATGCCCCCTCCTTCTTTCTGCCATTTCTCTTGGACTGGGAAAGAACAGACAGCCTTCTGCATTTGTGTCCTGGTCTCTTGGTTTGCAAAGAGATTAGATGATAGTGACAGAGAACAATTCCTCTCTGTTCATCAGTGAGAAGGCACTCCAGTAATTTGATTGTGTGGTAAGTAGCACTTAGTCACTTGACAAACACATTGGGGAAATGATTTTCACCATAACAATGCCTCTTTAAATACCATTTCAAAGCCACAAGATTTATAGCTCCCTCTGGCCAACCAGCAAATCAGCAAACAGCTGCAGCAGAAAGGCAAACCTTGGGTGCTGTTTTCCAAGTCAACAACATTAATGAATCTCCCTGACTTTCCCACACTCCTGGATGCTGAGGGAATCTGATGTTTGTCATACTGCCATTGATGCAAGGACTTCACCTCTAGCCCTTGAGAAAGATGGGTGTGTGACACACAGAGCAGAGAGCTGCAGGGGAAGCAAACAGCTGCTATTAAATAAAAAATCTGCATCCTCAAGCAGAGAGGGGCAAGAACCTTTGTGTACCTACCCAATGCAAATTCAAGAAGAAAGTGATTTCTTTGCATACAGATGTGCCCCTCCAAAGGAGGTGCCATTACTACCCTCATTTCACAGGAAATTGAGGCATGCAGGGATTAAATGACTTGCCCAAAGTCACACGGCTGGTGAGTGTCTGAGACTAGATCTTAACTCAGGTCTTCCTGACTTCGGTTCAGCACTTTATCTACTGGACCCACCAAGTTGTCACACAAAATATAATATTATTATTATGTATGTGAGAGCATTAACAAATGCTGTGATAGGAAAAGGCCTCATATAAAAGGTAGTACCTGAGACCTGAAGGAAGGGGGAAGGGTTCTGAGAGGCAGAGGTGAGGATGGAGATTATTCTTGCTATGGGGAACAAGGGAATTCTGTGGGAGATAGAATATCACATGGAGAACAGCAATTAGGCCAGTTTTGGCTTGAACACAGAATGCATGGCTGGGAGTAATGTGAACTAAGTCTGGAAAGGTACGCTGGAGTCAAACTGTGAAGAGCTTTAAATGCCAAACAAGAGAGTTGGCGTTTTTCTCCTAGCAGCAGTAGGTAGCCACTGTAACTGTTTGTGCAGGGGAATGCTATGGTCAGAATGATGCATTAGGAAGATTATTTTTGTAGCTGTATTATGGCTGAATTGCAGAGGCAAGAGATAAGAAGCAAGAAGACCAACTTAGAGGCTAGTGTAACTGACCAGGGCAGAAAAAATGAAATTCTCAACTAGTGCAACCACATTGTCCTTCCATATCCCATACTTTTCTAACAGATAACCATCTTCTGTATTGAATTTTGAGTGATGTGTCATTTGCAGGAGATAGTTTCGGTTTTGGTACTTGTTAATCTTTAGTATCACTGGGGACCACTGCATGTATTCATTTTATACAAACACTGAGCATTCTACCGCTCCGTCCTTCATTGTGGAAATTGTCCTTTTCAGTACTGCAGTTTCTGGAGAATTGCCCTGGATTTAATATCAATGAGCCAGCCATACTTGTGAGGTAATATTTCATTAGCTCATTTTTGGTTCAAAGAAAAATAAAATAAGCTAAAGTATCTCTGGTACATTTGATCTGATTGGATCTGTTTACCTTAAGGAGGAGAAGAGGGTTTGTTTTGTTTTGTTGGAGGGACAGGGATATAAGATCAGGAAAGGTCACTGACAGTCCTACCCAATGCTCCTATTTTCATTTTCAAGCATCTCTTTCCTCCTTAGCTCTTTAGTCATTAAGAAGAGTGGCTAAATAGTTTAATTAGTAGCAGGGTTTAGGGATTTTGTTGTTGAGTAATTTTCAGTCCTGTCTGACTCTTCCTGATCCCAGTAAGGGTTTTCTTGGCAAAGATTCTGATTTGCTTTGCCATTTCTTTCACCAGTTCATTTTACAGATGAGGAAATGGAGGCAAACAGGGTTAAGTGACTTGCCCAGGGTCATGCAGCTAGTGTTTGAGGCAGGATTTCAACTAAGGGAGAAGAGTCTTTCTGATTCCAGGCCTGACACTCTATCCATTGTACCACCTAGCTGTCCCAGGGTTTAGAGAATAGAAGAGTTAATATTTACATGTCTAAATGTAAATGTTACGTCCCTCAAAATTAAACACAGAAGATGGCTGACTGTTGGACAAGCACAAAATATGCGTTGAAGACTTCATTATTTCTGTCCTGGACTGTTGTACTAGCCTCTACATGGTATCTTTTCTCCAGGTCTGAGGAAGAAGAGGCTCTAGAGTTTACTACAATATAATGCATGCCAGTTATTTAACAAGATTCTGGGGGGTAGAACCTTGAAGGGATAAAGTATTTGTAAGAGATGTTTAGGACCATAAAGATGAGACCTAGAAGAGAATTTAAGGATTATTTAGTCCAACCACCTCATTTTATTTTATTTTATTTTTAAGCAATTGGGGTTAAGTAACTTGCTCAAAGTTACACTGCCAGTCATTATTTATGTGTGGGAGCTAATTTTCTGAGGCCGGATCTGATCCTGGGTCATCCCAACTCTGGGGCTGGCACTCTTACTCACTGCACCACCTAGCCACCCCAACCACCTCATTTTATAAGTGAAGAATTGAGACCTAGAAAAGTTAAGCTCCTTGTCTTTATTATTTATGCCACTAGCAAGTAATAGAGCTCAGATTGAACCCAGGTCCTCCTACTCCAAATCCAGTTTTTATGCCTCTATACTGCATTGCCTTCTTGATGTTTAAAAACATTCTTTTCCTCCTCTGGGTTCCTTTCCCAGCTTAGCATTCACAGGTTGAAAGTTTGAAACCCATGGTAAGGAACCAGCCATTCCCAGGTGCAAATTCTATGTGTATTCTTAAAACTGTAACTCTTGAGCCCCCACTGGTGAGCTTAATTTTAATACTCAGCTGAAACATACAAATCACTCAAAGCAAAGGTATTTACTAAGGTGACATAAATAGCTACAAAATCACTCCCCCTCCCCAAACTCAACTTCCATAAACCAGTGGTAGGTACTCTGTCCCAGAAATATACATAATATACCTGGCAGGAATGGGCACAGGCTTAAAATACTAGATGTTCCAAAAATTTTACTGCAATTTTAAGCTATTAGAATTTAAGACTACAAGTAAGACTTTGGAGACACTCTGTATTCCATTAGTGACACATATATAAGATATGCATGTGCCCAGGCTAATTCATATCTCAGATACTATAGAGCCCTGATATTCTTGTTCTTGTATCTACTTGTGGCGTGCTCTGAGTGAAGTGTCTCTGTTGGATGGTATGCTCAACTGAGTTCCTTGGGTCCCCCTCTTTACAGCTCGAATCTCAATTGCCATTGCTAGTTCTCTTTAGAATCCATAGCCAACTCCCTTCTTTGCTGTGAGTGTTTAAACTCCCTGCCTTGACTCTATTTCTGTGTGTCTTTTTCTTCTCCCTTCTGAGGTACCCTGAAAAGAAATGAAGATTCAAAGATCCACCCTCCACCATGATGAAAAAAAAGCCCCTGACCCCAAGGAGCTTATATTCTATCTTATAGGGAAAAACAAAACAAACAATATATATATATATATACACACACACATATATATATAATAGTAGTAACAAATAGCTAACAGTTACATAAAGTTTATTATATGTAAGACACTAAGCTAAGCACTTTACAATTATTGTCTCTTTTGATCTTTACAACAATCCTGGGAGGTAGGTGCTGTTATTATCCCTGTCTTACAGTTGAGGAAGCTGAAACAGAGGTTGAGTGAGTTGCCCAAGGTCACATAACTGAAAACATTATGTCTCCTACTGGTCAGATATCTGTTTTGCAAAATGCCATGGCTGATGGGGAGGGGGAAGAGAAATCATATCCCTCTTGCTGTTCTCTAGTAAGAGGCATCAGGTCATAGTATCATCCTCAATGATTAGCACTCTTCCCATACCTTATTAGAGAGTCCTAGATCTCAAAGAAACCTAACAGAGTCATTTTGTTCACTTTTCTGCCTCCAGGTGGATCAGTGACTCAGGTTTTTAAGATAGATGGTTGTTGATCTGATTTTTTAACCTCAGTGAGGGAGATACATTTGTTTTCCTTCAGAAAGTTCAGAGTTTTTATAATCTAGTATTTCTTAGTATTACATTCTACTATTCAGCCTACTTGGAAGGGACATCCCTGAAAATGGTCATCCAGTTTCTCCCTAAACACTTTTAGTGGCACATGATAATGACTTAGGCTACTTATTGCTCAGTCAGCTCTTGTAACACTTTTTCTCTTTTTTTCATAAATAATATTTTATTTTTTCCAATTACATGTAAATATATTTTTTACCATTCATTTTTATGAGATTTTTGAGTTCCAAATTTTTTCCCTCCTTTCCTCCCATTCCCCCATCCCCCCAAAACAGCAAGCAATCTGATATAGCTTATACATGTGCAGTCATGTTAAAGAAATTTCCACCTTAGTCATGTTGTGAAAGAAGAAACAGAACAAAAGGGAAAAGCCACAACTCCCTCCCCCAAAAGTAAAAATAGTCTGCTTTGATCTGTATTCAGACTCTATAGTTCTTTCTCTGAACGTGGACAGCATTTTCCACCATAAGTCTTTTAGAGTTGTCTTGGATCATTGTATTATTGAGAAAAGCTACATCATAGTTGATCATCACACAATGTTGTTGTTACTGTGTACAATGTTCTGCTTACTTTACTCAGCATCGGTTCATGTTAAGTCTTTACAAGTTTTTTTCTGATAATCACCTGCTCATCATTTCTTATCACACAATAGGATTCCATTACATTTGTATACCACAACTTGTTCAGTCATTCTTCAATTGATGGGAATCCCTTCAATTTCCAATTCTTTGCCACCACAGAAAGAGCTGCTATAAATATTTTTGTACATGTGGGTCCTTTTCCGTTTTTCATGATTTCTTTGGTATACACTCTTAGTAGTGGTATTATTGGATCAAAGGGTAAGCACAATTTGATTGCCCTTTGGGCATAGTTCCAAATTGCTCTCCAAAATGGTTGGATCAGTTCACAACTCCACCAACAATGCATTAGTGTCTCAATTTTCCCACATTTTCTCCCACATACATCATTTTCTTTTTCTGTCATATTAGCCAATTTAATAGGTGTGAGGTAGTACCTCAGAGTTATTTTAATTTGTATTTCTCTAATCAATAGTGATTTAGACCATTTTTTTCACAAGACTATAGATCACTTTAATTTCTTCATCTCAAAACTGCCTGTTCATATCCTTTGACTATTCATTAGTTGGGGAATGATTTGTATTCTTGTTAATTTGACTCAGTTCTCTATATATTCTGTAAATGAGGCCTTTATTAGAAGTACTGGCTATGAAAATTGTCCTCCAGCTTTCTGCTTTCCTTCTAATCTTGGTTGCATTGATTTTGTTTGTGCAAAACGTTTTTAAACTTAATATAATTGAAATTATCCATTTTGCATTTCATAACGTTCTCTATCTCTTGTTTGGTCATAAATTCCTCCCTTCTCCAAAGGTCTGACAGGTAAACTATTCCTTGCTCTTCTAATTTGCTTATGGTATCACCTTTTATGTTTAAATCATGTGTCCGTTTTGACCTTATCTAGTATAGGGTGTGAGATGTCTCACTTTTATAATTGATACCTCAGTACTTATCATAATCCCTGCCAAACAGCAAGAATTTAATAAATGAGTTTTCATTCATTTATTTATTCATTCATCACTCATTCACTCTTGTTACAAGAATAACCCTCCTCCCTTTTCAATCCCATATCTTTGATCATATAATTTAAACCACGTCTGTGCAGTTGTTTCTCATGTTTTTAAAGTGACTTGCCCAAGAGTCTATAACTACTAACTATGAGAGTTAGGATATAAACCTAGCCCTCTCCTGATTCCAAGTCAATATATGATATCAAACTATCTTATGTTCATTTTAGGATAAAACTTAGGTGAAAAGGGCTTATAAGATGTTACCCTTTCCAGGCCCATTTGAAATTCACCAGGAACCAGGGTGGCTAGGTGGTACAGTGAACAGAGCACTGGCCCTGGAGTCAGGAGGACCTGAGTTCAAACCCAACCTCAGATACTTACTAGCCGTGTAACCTTGTGCAAGTCAATTAACCCCAACTGTCCTCCAAAAAGCAAAAAAAAAAAAAAAAGAAATTACCAGGAACCAAAGGATGGTAGAATTTCAGGATATGGTAGACTAGTGAAGAGGTGGGACTTTTCTAGGCCCTTCAAATCTTATCCTCTAGAAGTCTACCTGTTCCAAAGACTGGCAAATTCTATTAGTTCCTCTTTTTGGATTGTGAAATCAAACTACTTATAGAGTGAACCAATTTGCAATTCACAATAATTCAGCTATAGACCAACTAGAAAATGTCCAGAAGAACATAACCAGAATGTTGAGAGGCTTGAACATGCCATATATATGGAAGGATCAATTTTAGAAAATAAGGATGTTTAATATGGAGAACACATGGTATAGTAGACAAGAGTCTTGGACTTGGGGGTTAGGAGACCTGAGTTCAAATTTGACTTCAGACATTTCAGAGCTATGTGATCTAGGCAAGTCACTTAACTTCTATTTGCTTTAATTTCTTCAATTGTCAAACAGGGATAATAATAGCACCTGCTTCCTAGGGTTCTTGTGAGGATCAAATGATGTACTATTTGTAAATCACTTTGCACAATGCCTGGCACACAGTAGGTGTTTAATAAATGCTTATACCTTTACTTAGTGGGATAGGTTAATTGACTTCAAGAATCTGAAGGAAGGGCTGTGGTGTGGATGAACTGGATTTGTTTTTTCTTGGTCTCAAAAGGGAGAGCTAGGAATATTAGGCAGAAATTTCAATGAGGCAAGCTTGGGCATGATGAAAGCAAAAACTTCCCAATAGGGTTCTCTAAAAATGGAATGGTTGCTCTGGGAGGTAGTAGACTCTCCCTCACTGGAGGTCCTCATTAGGAATATTGTCAGGAATTTGCTTGGTCACATACAGGATGGCTTGGACTAGGTAGTCTCTGGGAGTCCTTCTTACTTCCCAAGAGATCTGAAGCCCACATCTTCATTTATAGAGGCCTGTTAAGTGAATTAATGAGTTGTAAACAAGATTATAGGGACTATATTTAAGCTGCTTAGAAAAAAAGAGTTGTTTTTAAGTGCCCTTGAATGCTTCATAAACTTCCATTTATCAGGGCCACAACTGATCTAATTACAATTAGTCATCACCTCACTGAAGTAGATCCCCTAAGGGCCCAGTACTAGACAACACGTTGCTGTAAGTCTAGGGGTGCAAGTCAGTATATGTACTTGAAAGTCATAAAACTTTAATCTTGAAAAATATCCCCAAATTCTTTCTTAAGTAGTACAAATTGGAGAGGTTTTACAAAATGACTGAGGCTAACATTGAGACATGTTGTGGTTAATAATTGGGACTGTATTGAAAGAGGGCCTGAGGGTGAGGGGAAGATTGGAAGGAAAAAAGAAGGAAGAGCATGAAACTAGATCCTCTGTTTCCATCACCCCAAACTGACCCTAGGCTATTAGTTAGAGGGTTTTTTTTTTTTAAGTTTTTATCTTCTTGGGGGAAGAGATGAGCAAAGAGGAATGTTAAAAACCTACATTCTTTGCCGGCTCTACTATTTAACTTAGTCATCATTTGTCTCTGCAGAGTGCCAGAGCTAAATATATTTTTAAAAAGCGTTTACTCTCTGGCATGGGCAGACTGGAAAACCGGATGGATGAGGAATTGGCCAGATGGCAGCAGATGCATGGAGCATCGAACTGCTGTGTTATCTGATAGGTCTCTTTGATTTGTGGGGGATATGGTGGGGACAAAGAAATTGCTTTGCCAATGGAAATACATGTACATAGGCAAAGTTCATCTACTCAGGGAGCTATAGGTTACCATTGATGGTCTCCAGGGGTGTGTGTGTGTGTGTGTGTGTGTGTGTGTGAGTGTGTGTGTGTGTGTGTGTGTGTGTGTGTGTGTGTGTGTGTTCTTTCCTGGTTTAACTCTGGGTCAGACTTAGGGAAGGGAAGTATTTGAAAGGTCAGAGCTGATGGGTACTCAACTATTAGGGATCTCAAGTCTTAGAGAGCCAGAGGGCCTGAGCTGTGGGTAGACTAAGAACCTTCAGAGCCCTGGGGACTGTATGCAGTGTTCCAAGTTCATGGTTATCTCCTTCCTGGGTATAGATCATCCCTTGCCATTTTAAAATTTGGTTATGCACCTGCTGAGAGATCTGGGGATTCACAGTCAGGTGTTTGCTGAGCTGGACTTCTGGCCAGAGCTCCCTACATTTAGTTTCATAGCATTTGAAGTGACATGTAGTGGAAGCTGGCATCATTGTTCTGGTCCTGATATGCCTCTGTCAATCACTGCAGAACCCTGAAGGGCAAGGTCTCCAGTCCTTTAGTTAGTTCCCAACTCCCACTCTGCTTACCTTTGTGACTCAAAGTCCCTTTTTGTTAGAGTCAGCATACTCCCCCCTCCCCATTTCTTTTTGAACTCTCATTATCTAGTCCAGCTCCTACCCCTCTGGTGTTTCTGTACTCTCTTTCCCTCCCTATCCATCTTGTCTTTTGGAATCTCCACTGGGGCAGTTAGGTGGTTCAGTGGGTAGAGACTCAAGTCTCCTTTTTTTTTTTTAGGAGGAGGAAGGGCAGGGCAATTGGGGTTAAGTGACTTGCGCAAGGTCACATGGCTAGTAAGTATTATGTGTCTGAGGTCAGATTTGAACTCAGGTCCTCTTGACTCCAGGGCCTCTGCTCTATTCACTGCATCACCTAGGCGCCCCTGAGACTCAAGTCTGGAGCCAGGAAGATCTGAATTCAAATCCTGCCCCAGACACTTACTAGCTATGTGACCCTGGGCAAATCACTGAACCTCTGTCTGCCTTACTCTCCTCATCTATAAAATGGGGATAATAGTAGCATCCACCTCTCAGGGTTGTTATGAGGATTAAATGAGATACTAATTGGAAAGCACTTAGCACAGTGCCTGGCACACCGTAAGAACTATATAAATGTCAGCCATTCTGATTTATTACCTGCTACTATTCATTAATAAGATTTGCTTCATCCTAGAACTCCTCATCTTACATTTTCTGCATTTTTCTGTGCAAACAGAAACCTGGCTCCTACTAATGCTAGTTGTTGCTTCCTTCATATCCCCTGATAGGGAGTAGAATCAGTCCCCAGTGACATTTCCAGACCTTCCTTCTGTGTCTGTCATAGGAACATAGATTGAGAGCTGCAAGGGAAATTGATTAAAGGTCATCTTCATTTTGCAGAGAAGGGAACTTAGAGAAGTAAATGACTTGTTCAAGGTCACATGGCTTAGCAGAGCCCAGTTAGGACCCAGGTCCTGGCTCTAAATCCAGCACTATTTCTGCTCCACCACTTTGCATCTCCATTAATCTATAGAGTGTCCCAAAAGTCCAAGTGCAGTTTTAAGCTTGAGTAGTTATTAATCTAGATAATACATTATTATTTGATAGTTATCAGTGCTTACAGTGGGATGCCACACATGACCTACCTTGTTCAGATCTTTGCTTCTGCCATCTCCCAGATTCCACATCAATCTCCCCTCTTTCTTAAGGATCATATACTCATATATTTAGAGCTGGAAAGTACCGTAGAGGCCATCGAATACAACATCTTCATTTTAAAGAGGAGGAAAATGAGGCCCAGAGAGGTCAGAAGATCATAAATTCCAAGATAGAAAAGACATTAGAGGTCACTGAATCTAACCCTCTAATTTTACAGATGAGGAAGTGGAGGCTCGAAGACTGGCTCCCTTTTTCCATGAGCCCAGCCTATTTGAATCCAAATCCATTGGTATTCTCATTGTACAACACTGTTTAGGAGCTTAGAATCAGGTTCATTTTCTGCCTTAGTACTGGGAGTTATAGTACTTATATTTATGGCTTCTTAAGCACCCTGGTCCCTGGCTGATCAACACCCTCAACTCCCATGACCTACATGCTTCACCTATGCTATCCACAGAATATGCCCTAATTCTCACCATTGCTCTAACCCTAACCCCAATCCCATGCTACCTCCATGATGCTGAATTCTAAAATTCTCTCCAATCATAATCTCCTGTACTTCAATCATTCCCTCTTCCTCATTCCTCCTGAACCAATAGTTCATCTTAACTGATCTTTATTCCATACCTCTCTGCTCCTCAAATCTACTACTCACGGGGCTTTATCTGTACTTTCCTCTTTCAGAATATGGAATTGAGTACCTAGAATAGGGCTTCTCACACTTTCCACTTGTGACCCATTCAGCACTTCTTAAGCTGGGTCATGACCCCCAGATGAGGTTCTGTCCCACAGTTTAAGAAGCACTGTCCTAGAGCATCTTGCCCACTTTATACCCTACCATTCCTCAATACTATGTACCCTTCATCATGTGTCTTTCTCATTCCTCCTCCCAGGCAGCTGAATGCCACTGAAAGAAGTCATTCACCTCTGCATCTGGAACTACTCCAAATTCAAGAGACCTACTCTTCACTGGAACCTCATTGCTACATGTCAGGCCTTTTGTTCTTTCCTGGGGGACTCTTCATCACATTCCCTAAAACAGCTGTTCAACATCTTTGCCTTTTTTCATGCCCCAAACCTTTTGACCTCCCCCTTCAGCAAAGGACATTATTATATACTTTACTAAGAAAATTAATGTCATCCATCATTAACCCCCTCATTTTTCTTATTTCTCCCCTTAAAACTCCTCTCACTCATCTTTGTTTCCTTTGATACAGTGTACAAGGAAGAGGTGGCCCTTCCTTCTCCTTGCAAAGTCCAACTTGTCCTTTATCCTTTTTTGGGAACTTATCCCACTGATAATTCCCTTACTCAGTCTTCCCCTTTCTGCTAACTCCATATGTCTGGTCTACAAACATTCCCAAATCTCCCCTATTCTTAAGCAGACTTACTGAAAGATCTTACTGAACCCTGGTAGACCTTGAATACATTGTTCTATATCTTTCCTCCTGCCAAACTTTTAGAGTTATTTGCTCTCATTACTTCCACTTTCTCATTGACCACTTACTTCTCAGTCTATTACAATTTACTTCTGACTCCACTGATCTATTGTATTTGCCCTCTCTAAAGTTATAAATGCTAAATCTAGATGACCTTTTTTTAGTTCTCATCTTTATTGATTTCTATATGGCCTTTGACCCTATTTACCACCTGTTCTTTATAGATGCTTCCTCTTCCCTTGCTTTCCATGACGTTGCTCTCTCCTGGTTCTCTTCCCACCTTTTAGCCTCAGTCTCTTGATGCTTCATCATACCCCCTGTAAGTGTGAATACCTCTTGGGACCTTTTCTTGTTTTCTGTACTCTCTCCTTTGGTCATTTTAGCTCCCATGTACACTGTTCTCACCTACAGCTTGGTGACTTACAAATCTTTATATCCAAACTTAGTCTCTTTGGGGTCTAGTCCTGGATTGCCAGCTACCTGCTGGACAATTCACCTCCATGTCCTACTGGAATCTCAAAATCAACATGTTTAGAACAGAAACCATACATTTCCCTCATAAACTTGTTCTACTAAACCTCCTTATATCTGCTGAGTATACTGTTCAGCTTACAGACACCTAGCTTCACAACCTTGGAATAACCCTTGATCATTCACTCTTCACTCCCTCAAGTTGCCAAATTTTGTTGATTCTGCCTCTAAGAAGATCTCTTGTATACACTTCCTTAGGTCTACACACATGGCCATTACCTTAATTCAGGCCCTCATCACCTCCTGTCTGGCATGTGGCATCAACCTCCTAATTTTTTACTCTGTTTTCTGTTTCTCCCCTTTCCAATTTATCCTTCACTCAACTGCAAAAATAATATACCTAAGACATAGGGATATGACCAATTCAGTTCCTTCTCAGAAACCTCCAAAGACTCCCTAGCCCCCCTAGGATAAATTATAGACTCTACAGTCCTACATTTAAGACTCTTCACAATTTGACTTAAGTCAGCCTTTCTAGCATTATATCACATCACTACCCTTCAGGACTCAGTGTTCCAATCAAATTGGAATACAGATTCAGTCAAGGAAGCTAGGTGGTGTGGTGGATAGAGCACTAGGCCAGCAGCTGGGAAAACCTGAGTTCAAATCCAGCCTCTGACACTTACTACCTTAGGCAAGTCACTTAACCTTTGTTTGCTTCAGTTTGCTCACCTGTAGAAGGGAGATGATAGGGACAGCTGGCAGCTAGGTGGCACAGTGAATAAAGTACCAGCCCTGGAGTCAGGAGGACCTGAGTTCAAATCCAGTCTCAGACACTTAACCACTTAGTAGCTGTGTGACTTAGCCCTAATTGCCCTGCCTTCCCCTCTCCAAAAACAAAAGAATGGGATGATAATAGCAGTTACCTCTCGGGTGGTTGTGGAGGATCAAATAAAATAATATTTCTATAGCCCTTAGCATAGTGCCTAGCATATAGTAGGCACCTAAGAAATATGTGTTTCCTTCCTAGTTCTTTCTCCATCTCTGTGTATTAATACAAATAAGTGTCTGGAGCATCTCTCTCTCTTTCTCTCTCTCTCTCTCTCTCTCTCTCTCTCTCTCTCTCTCTCTCTCTCTCTCTCAGAATCCTCCTCATCTTTCAATCCTCAGCTCAGATTCCACCCCCTTTGTGGAGGCTTCCCATATTTCCCTCTCCCTCCTCCAGTCAATGCTCTTTCCACCCTCAGGTTATCTTGGCTTTACTTCTACCTTTCTATGTTATATCTATGCTGCAGGTGTCAATTAAACTCTTTTCTGTTTGTCTTGTTATGCCCTGGGTCTAGCCCAGGGTTTTGGCCACAATAGGAGTTTAATAAATATATCTAGTAAACTGAATTTAATTGGGGCCTTTGAACTGAGTGTTGCAGGTTAGGAGAAAATGGTGATTGTTCTCAGTTAGAGATTGTCAGTCAGATGACTTTTGGCCTGGAAAATATCTTAGAAGTCACCTTGTCTCAGCTCATTTTGCAGGTGAGGAAATGGGGAACTAGGGAGGAAGCAATAATTTGTCCAAGGCCACATAACTCAGTTGGATGTTAAATCTGGAGTTAGAGCTAGGTTCAGGAGTAGCTGCAAGGGAGGGGTACATATTGAATTCCGGGTCAAGGTGTTTTCCTTTGTATCTGCAGTGTGAAGTCAGGAGACTTGAATGCCATGGGCCTGGCTCAACTCATTTTTTGACCTTGGACAAGTCTTTTCATTCTTCTGGGTCTCATTTTTTTCACATCTATACAGGGAAAGGGTCAGACCAGGTGATCTCCAAGGTCCATTCCAGCTTAAACAAAATATAACTTTATAATCCCTGATTCTTTCCTCTCCTGTTTTTTCTTCTACAATATATTACTTTGCTTGCCACCACCTTTCCTTCTTCTGTTTTGCAAGGCATGAAGCATTGCTAAAGCTGAATTTCATGGCATGGAAAAAATTGATAAAGGAGCCTAGGAACTACATTATTTTGCCAATTTAGAGACCCAGTTAGAATCTGAAGCATGTAGAGGATCTGGGCCATGTCTGGACTATTTGAGAGTGGGGGATGGTGAGCTGACTGATAGTGTCTGGTTGTGGCTTGACACCCCTGGAGACTACAAAGCCCAGCTATGTCTAGACTTAGCCCTAACTCTATTTTGGCAGATCCAGCGACCTGTGATCCCATGGATCTCATAATTCAGATACCCTATCATAAAGAAAAGTAGAGGTGATTAGACCATAGAAGAGTATAGAAGAGTATTAGGTGTGGATTTAGTGGACTGGGGTCAAATTCTGGCCCTGCCAGTTCCTAACTATGAAATCGAGTGGATAAAATGCTGGACTTAGAATAGGAAAACTGAGTTCAATTAGCTAGGTGACTATAGTCAAGTCACTTAATTACTCTGTCTCAATTTCCTCATCTTTAAAACAAGGGACCCGCATTCAATGACCTTCAATGTCCTTTCCATTTCTGACTTTAGGATCCCCCAACCTCTCTGGGTCTCATTTTCCTCATCTCTAAAATTGAAAGAGTTGGACTGCTTGGCCTCTAAAGCCCCTTCTTCCAGTTCTAAATCTATGCTCCTTTGATTCTGGCCAAGTCATCAAGCTTCTTTGGGGCTGCAGGTTCCTCATCTGTCCAGTGAGGAGTTTGTCTTAGGGATAATCTCTGACATCCCTTCTAGATATAATTCTGCTCTTTGCGATCAGCCTTCAGTCTACCTTTCAAAAATTATTTTATATTATTCCTCTTCAGACTACATTGGAGTCAAACCAGCCTACTTGGTATTTTATCTCTTGCCTCCCAGCCCTCATTCAGACTCCTGGACTACCCTGTCTACTTACTTCCTGCTTCTTATCATCCCTAGCTTCCTTCAAGGCTCAACTAGGTTGTCATCTTCTATGGAAAGTACTTCCTGGTTCACTAGTTATTAGAGCTCTCTCCTTTTTCAAATTATATTATTATATATTTACCTCTCTGACTATCAGTTGTTGTTTCAATCATATCTGACCGTTTGTGACCCCATTTAGGGTTTTCTAGGCAAAGGTGCTGGAGTGGTTTTGCCATTTCCTTCTTTGGCTCATTTTACAGATGAGGAAACTGAGGCTAATAGGGTTAAATGACTTTCCCAGGGTCACACAGCTAGTAAGTGTCTGAGGGTGGGTTTGAAGTTGGGTCCTCCTGACTCCAGGCCTGGCACTCTATCTACTGTGCCATCTAGCTGCCTCAGATTGAGACTAAATGATGTAGTATATCTGTGCTGATTCCCAATGACTGAGGGGAGTCTGAGCTTTAGGGGCATTTTAAAGTGATTTCTGATGTAAAAAGGGAAATCCAGCTTTTCATGGAGCTATGGCCTTTCCCAATGTTTCCCAAAATGAGCCCTGCAGCTTCTGGGGTCTCAAGAGTCAGAAATAACTGGAAGAGGTTGTGTGATTCTGTGTATGTCGATGACCAGGAATGGTAGCTGTAGGTTTGTGCACTTGTCTGTGTGCTTGTGTATTGTTCCCAATACAGATTAATACTTGTACTTAGAATCACAAAATCATAGAGGTTTAAAATCAGAAGGTATTTCAGTGCTCCAACTTCCCCATTTTACAGATAAAAAACTGAGGCCTCCAAGAGGTCCTTGAATGTCACTGAGTCTAACCTCTTCATTTTCCAGAGGAGGAAACTTAGACCCCAGAAAATTGTGACATGACCAGGGTCACACAGCTATTAAATACTAGGGTGAAATTCAGTGCTCCCTGACTTAAAATATAGACCTCCAATCACTTTGATCAAGTATTATATATGATCATATATTATATGTGTTCAAATATGTATGTATATATGTATAAACATATATATATATTTCAGCTGCTGCATTGATCAAGTGATTTGCTCATTACCACACAGTGGTTATTTGACAGTCGGGATTTGGACTAAGGCCTTCTGACTCCTAATCTAACACTAAGTTACCCTTTAAAATACATTTGTTCCCTTAATGGAATGAACCTGTGCCCCTTAGGTGAGAACCAGGGGTCTTACCTGTAAGCCTAGATGTGGAAAGGGACTTCGAACACTTTCTATTTTAATCCCTTCTTTAGCAGATGGGGAAATTGAGATCTAGAGAGGAGATATGACTTGCCCAAAGTCACCTAGCTGGTTGCAGCAGAACTAAAACCCACATCTCCTGGCTTCCAGGCCCCATGCATCATGTTGCCCCCTCCCTGCCTTTCTTTTTTCCCTTCTTCTCTACTGCATTAAAGTCCAGTGTTGTTCAAGTGATAGACAATGAGTGTGCCTTGAAGCCATCTGAGCCAGGATGACTGTGTTGGGAAGTTTAGCGGGTGAGGGATGATGGGAGAAAAGGGGAATTTTAGGTTTTCTCATGCCCCAAAGTTGATTGATCAGTTGGAGAAAGAAGAGAAAGGCGGGAGTGGAGGGATGTGCACGTTGTTTTTCAGGGGGTTTTGTTTGTTTGCGATGGGGTTGCTTTCACAGTGTAGATGAGCATTGCCCTGCAGCATGTATGCTCCCACTTCTCTCCTCTGAGTTCAATGCTGCGCTGAGATTTCAGGACCTGGCATGGGCTGGTCTGCAGCCTGTCTCCAAAGGAATCCTTGTAAACACCTGGAACCGCCGGTGCTCACAGCATATGTTGCAGGGCAGAAGCCTATTCAAGCAATACACCAGCCCTGAAATGTCACTGTGGGATCCGCAGGATTCCCTTTTAAAGACAGCAAAGAGGATAGACGAGCTGCTAAAGCAGGTATGCCCCCTACAGGCCACTGGCTCGAGATGCATTCCTACTGCCTGGGTTTGCATGATGTGGGAAGAGTGAAGGAGGCACTGAGGAGCGGGAAGCCCCTGAAACCAGGATGGGAATCCAGAGAAGCAGAGATCACCAGCCCACCAACACAAAGCCCATTGGAAGGGCAGCCTGAACCCTTGCATCTGGGGAACCACAGAAACCTCGGCCTTCTGATGACTGGGATTGAAAACAGCTCCAGTGGCTTGCTTTCTAGGCTGTATTGCCTTGGATAGATCATGGCATATGCTATTTAGTTTTTAGAGACACTGTATTGGATTCAAATGCAGTTTTGACAAGGGAGGAGCTCCTGCCCAGTGTCATTAGCAGTAAACCTGGAGCAACATTTTGAAGGAATATTATTTTCAATTCTGCCCCACTCTGTCTATCCTTTTATGATCTTTCCATTATTCTTCCTCCCTCTGACTCAGTCATCTAGTGTTCTCAGAGCCATAGCTAGCATAGGGCAAAAAGGGCTCAGCCCAGGTGCTGACACAAATTTTTGAGAGAGTGTGTGTGTGTTTTCTCTCTGTTGAGACTATAATCCATACTAGGGTCCTCTGCTGTTTTAAGGTTCCATAAATCTCGGGGTCACTGCTGCCCTTTCCCCTCTGTTTTCCTCTTCACTCCTCCATCTAGCTTCTACAATGCTTTTCTTGGGGGAATCTGCCATTACTGCCAGCATGGAGAGGGGAGTGAACTGTCCCTTCTTCTGGTATGACTGCTCCTATGGTTAAACTATCCCATTTACACTGCCACTGTATTATTACCACCTCCCTACTTACCCAATCCTTGTTTTGGCTCTCAGACCCTGGTCTCTTAAGAATGTTCCAGTCATTTAGAAGTAAAGCATTTAATAAACTTATTTAACCTGATGTGTTAGAGAATGGATGTAATCTGCCTCTCGGGATGCCTAGGCAAAGGTGATAACTAAAGTAAAAGGGATAGATCACTAATAACAGAAGTCCAAGAATCATTGAGGGCAAGAAGGCTTTGTTACCTTCGAGTAATACCACCTACCTTTTCCATCTGTGTGTGCGTTTTCCCCCAGGAATGGGACTTATTCTTAGAATCCTCTTGGAAAACCTGGGGCTTTGTCCACCTTCTGGCAGAATGGGCACTCTACCCTGGTAAAACCTGGCTACCCTTAGGGATGGATAATCCAATGTTTCAGAGCTTACTATCAAAGAAGCTTCAGTTTTCTTTTTTCCCCTCTCCCCACACCATCGACATTTGAGATAGTGCATTAGCCCCGTGGCAGGCACAGATGAGGGGGCTCAACATTTGTTGATAAAGAGGCACACTTGAAGGTCAGGGATGATTCTATTTTTCTAATTTTATCAAAGTCCTCTATATTCTGAGGCATTTGGCTTACACTTGCTCAGTAGAGTGAGTAATGTAACCTTTGATAAAATAATGTACAACCACCCCCATCTTCCTACTCCAATAAGTCATCAAACTATCAAAATGGCTTAGGGTTTGGTCTCTGTGCTGTGATTCACACAGGAATCTCTGAAGGAGGACCTGTCCTATACTGAGGCAGCCAGGTGCTGGGTCCAGAGTCCAGAAGATCTGAGTTCAAATCCAGTTTCAGACACTTAATAGCTGTGTGACCAGTTTCCTCTACTGTAAAATAGAGATCATAACAGCACCTACCTCAGAAGGTTGTTGTGAAGATTAATAGAGATAATATTTGCAAAGTGCCCAGCACACAGTAGTCACTTTATAAATTCTTTTTCTCTTCCTCTCCTCCTGAGTTTATAAGGCATCTAGATAAATTCTACAGATCTTGAAGAGGGGGTCTATTACTATCGCCAACATCATTATAGACATGAAGTTAGAAGGGGCTTTAGAAGTGATCAATTCCACACACCTTATTTTATATATGAAGAATTTTATATACGAGGAATCTGAGACTCACATAGGCTCAATGATTTGCCCAAGGTCACATAAATAGTAAATGGTAGAGACAGGATTTGAACTCAGATACTCTGACTTGAAATCTGACACTTTCTTATGCTATGCAGTAACAACAAGTTCACCATATCTGGGCAGCCTCATCCAGCCCACTGTCATTCTCTGGCAATGCTGTCATATAGCTGCCTTCTGTCACCCACTCCCAGTTGGACCCCCATCTCTCACCCTTGAGACATGCTGTGCTGATTGGTGAAGGCTCATTGAATCAAACTGGCCCCAGCCACCACTATTTTCTTGCCAAGCTCTCCTTGCTTTCTGTCTCCAGCTCAGGACCCAGTAATTAAAATCAATATTAACATTCTCTGGAAAATTAGTCAGCTACTCTTTAGACCAGCCTGCTATCCCTATGGCACCCCAACACAAATCTTCTTTTCTCATCCGCCTGTCCCTCTATCACACTGTAAGTGTCTTGAAGATAAGAGTCAAATTTTCGCCTCTCTTTGTATCCCTAGCAATTAGCACAGCACCTAGTAGGTGCTTAATAAATGCTTTGTTGACCTGACTTGACTCATATCTCTTTTGTATCTACATTGCTTATTTAACACAGTGACTGGTATATAGCAAGCACCTAATAAATGCTTTTCATTTGTTCATTCTAAAGTAGTTAGGATTTGTGTCATTATTTAAGTTTTGCAAAGCTCTTTACATGTATTTATTTAATTTGATCCTTTAAAGAGTCATCATTCCCATTTTACAGATGTAAAAACAGCTTCAGCTTAAGTGACTTCCCCAGAATCATGCAGAATGTGTAAGACCCAGGATCTAAACCCAGACCAGGCTTCCCTGATTCTGAGTCCAGAATTTTATCCACTGTCCCACAAAAGCTGCTTGACAAGTCTGTGCAAAGCTTGGCTGCCCCAGGGAGATCAATGAGACATCCATTCAGAGGGAGGTAACAGCTTCCACATACCGTTTCTGCAGGAGAACTCCTGTTCAGGGCAAGATGTTTCTTTCCTTGTGTTTTTAACTCCTGGACTAGATGCTTCCCCAGGGCCAAGATGTGCAGTTAGTACAAGTGAAGAGAATTAAAATCTAATCTAGAAAAAACAAAACCCTGTCTCCCACAGTAGAGTGGAATTTTGCAGAGCTTTTCCCCTTGGCTTTCCCTGTGGCCTAGCATTGATTGATATCGCAGAATATTTTTCATGCACACACAGGATGGGTAAATGTAATAAGAACTGAGTGTGAATGACAATATCTATCTGGCAAGATTGATGGAATAACCTGTGTTTCTCCCCTCTGAGGCCAAGCTTAGTGTTGATGCAGCAATATGTTTGACTGATCTGCTCATTAAAGTTTAATGTCTGAAAACTTCTTTGTCCTCCCATCAGAGATATTTCCTAATGCAAGAGGTAACCACACCAGAGACTGATTAAATCCTTCCTTTTTGGAGCTCTGGTGGAGAGAAGGTATTTCTGCAGTGGTAGCCAAAATATGAAATTCATCATCCTGCCTCATTTGTTGCTGTTGTAAAGGAGAAGAAATGAAGGGGGGAATGGAAATCTAGAAAGACAGAGACAAGCCAGTTATGCAGTAGGGGCTTGTATCATCTGGTAATGTGATTTAATCCACAATGGAGAGTGCAAGACTGATACCCAGCAGAAGCATGATGTTTTCTTGTCCTTTTATTCTCTGTTGCAAGTTTCCGGTTCACATCAGAGCTGCCAGTAGCAACAGGAAAGGTAGTCTGAACTCTTAATATGCTCTTTAGGCAGGCAATTTCTTTCTACCTGGCTCAGTATTTTTTCTTTCAATACCTGGGGACCTGAGGCACTGAAAAACAAATACAAGTTGGAGATTTAGGAACTTGGGTTTTTAGTCTTGGCTCGGCTGACAGTGAACCAGTCACATAACTGTAGATAAATCTGTAAATCTGTTCTTTTTTTCCTGTTTACAAAATGAAAGCGGATATTAATCCCAGCTCCTATGTGCATCCCAGAGATATTGTGAAGATGTAATGAGACTATATGAGAAATGACATGGTATTGTGAATTGACAGCTGATCTCAGAGTCAAGGAGACCCAAGTTCAAATATCCACCTTGGACTCATACGGTCTATGTGAACCTGGGCAAGTCACTTAGGTACTGAATTTCTTTTGCCATTCTCTAAACCTAATTTGCAGAAAAGATACACATCTGTATTGGTAGAGGACATTTATTTTGAGAAAGAGAGAGGGAGACAGGAAAACAGACAGACATGGAGGGAGGAATGAAGCGAGAGGGATGGGCAGCAGAGATCACATGTTATTTATTATTTGATGAAGCTGTGATTTTTGTCAGCATGAGGACCTATGAGACTCAAAAGTCTTGAAGTTTTCCATATCAACTCAACAAATTGCAACTTTTCTATCTACTGACTAGATACATCTTAAGGAGTTTACTGAGTTTGAGATTAAATGACTTGCCTAGATTCATACAGTGTGACCATAAGATCATAGATCACCCTTCATTTATAGATGGGTAAAATGAATCCCAGAAAGTCTAGTGATTTGCCCAAGGTCACACAGGAGATAGCTGGCAAAACCAGGATTTGAACCAAGGTCCCCTTGACCTGGACCCAATGTTTCTTTTTCTGCAGCGTGCCACATGTCCAAATGGTCACTACTCTTGTATAAATGCAAAGATTGATTGAACTCTTCTTTCATGGAAGAACACAATATTGATAATTTCTTAGTAACTTTTGAGTGGGAAACAATGACCCTTGCCCTTTCCTGAGATGTTTTCTCAGTTGCAGAACAGGTTTATACCATGTAAACAATTCTCATCATGCCTCAGCTTTTGAGTTGGGAGACTGGGGCCCTCCTCATCCACGGTGATGGGTACAACAAAACATTGAGTTTTATTCTTTGTCTGGGGCTAATAGAACCCTATTGTTAAGTGATCCTGTCAATTAACAAGCACTTATTAATTGCCTACTATGTTCAAGGTACTGAGGATGAAAAGGTAAAAAACGAAACAGTCCCAGTCCCTGCCTTCAAGGAGCTTATGTTTTATCAGGAAAAATTAAATGTATGCAAATATTAGTATACATAAACACACAAAGTAATTCTGTGGGGGTGGTACAAATAGCTTGGTGAGTAGAGAACAAGTGAACCAGGAAATGTTTTCGATAGAGGTTGACCCTTAAGCCAAGCTTTGAAGGAAGCTAGGGATTCTGAGACAAGGAGGTGAAAAAGGAGTGTAGAGCTAAGGAGGTGAAGATTGGAAAACCCATGCCCAGCTGCTGAAACTACCCTAGTTTTTCCTTTGCTGTGCATTTATTCCAGCTTTCTTTAGCTGCCATCCTTGGATCTAGACAGGGCTAGGGTCATTTGAATGTGGATGAGAAGAGAGATCTGGCAAAGCAGTCTGAGTATATGCAAGCAATAAAAATCAGCACAGAGTGCAAAGTTTGTAATTGGGTTTTCGGAACTATGGCTGACTCTTTGTCCTCTTCTGAGTGTCATTGTGTTTTGTTGTCGTTGTTATATCTCTCTTTTACATTTGGCTGTTCCTACCCCTATTGTGAGATTCACTTCTCCAGCAATAGAGATGATTCCAATTAAAAGGTGCATAAACTACAGTAAGAGCTTTATTTCCTTTCTGCTCAGCTAAAAGACCAAAACCATGGATTTTATCATTTGCTGCAATTGATTCTCGATGAGTAATAATTAGATTTTATCCACAACATCTGCACTAAGTGATATTTATGCCTGCAATTATCTGGAGTAACTTTTAATATTAAAAATTTTCAATAAAAAGTTAACTAATTGAATTTCCCATTTTTGTCAATTTATTTAAAAAATCAATCCAATAATCCCTTTTATTTGAAAGAATAAATAAAGAGCTTAAAAAGTTTTATAAACAAAAGTTTTAAATTGGGATTTTCACCAGCTGGTGAAATCACTCCTGGCTTTTGTCCAATCCTGAGTTGATGGACATCTATTACCATTTTTGGAATTTTTCTTACACCATTTTCTTAGGAGGATCTGTGGCCTCAGTGGATTGGGGTCCTTTTTCCAGTGGTAGTGAACATAGTCAAGTCATACCTCATCTTGTGTGATTTTTGTCCACTTCTTCCCATAAATTCTTAAGAGTCAGCATGGTTTAGTAGCTAGACTGCTAGATTTGAAGTCAAGAAAGTCTAGGTTTGAATGATGCCTCTGAAATCTTATAATTGTCTGACCATGGACAAGTCCATTAACCTTTCTAAGCCTCAGTTTCTTTATCTGTAAGATGAGGATAACAATGGTAGGCAACATAGAGCAAGAGATAGAACTCTGGATTTGGATTGAGTGGACATAGGTTTAAATCCTAGCTGTGCCACTCGCTACCTGGGTGACCTTGGGCAAGGCACTGAATTTTCCTGGACCTCAATTTCCTCCCCCCTACAATGAGGGTGACTAGACTAGATAAACTTTAAGGTCACTTCCTTCAAATTTATGATTCGGTAATATCCATGATACCTATTTCACATAGACATCTTGAAACTCAAATGAGACAATGTATGTAAAGAGTTTTGCAAACATTGAAATGGTATAAAAATATCAGCTCATTATTATTACCCAATATACCAGAGTTTTCCACCCCCCCCAAGTTTTATGGATATCACTGTAGTACTTGGGCTCCCCATCTGTTATCGCTTACTCTTGTTACTTGACCAATCTGGAAAATGTCTGTGAAACTTGTCTAGCACAAATAATCATTTGTGTTATTTATGCCATGATGCTCATCACAAATCATTCTGTTGCCTTTTTGGTTTTAATTCACAGACTTATAGCATCAGTGGGTGAAATATTGCTACCCAAAAGTAATTTTGTCTGAACTCTTCTTCCTCCTATCCAATGCTTAACCTGTCACATTGCAGTGCTTGTCCAAGGGAGATGAATTGATGAAATAGGTCCATGTTGCCAATCCAATAGTATGGCATAATCTGGGGAATACATAGTCTTCATTCACTTCATTTTTCCTGACTGGATTAATCTCTATTGAGTAATTGTGGATCTCATTGAGAAGGTCCTGGTGTTCTGAGCATTAATTTATTAAATACAATGTCATTCTCAAGTAGGAGCATTTGGAGAACCTCTCTGTAAATAGGAAATACCTTTTATTTTGAGACTTTGACTAGAGAGTCTTCCATGACAAAGGCGTACACCTTTGGTGGATATATTTCCTTAATCCTGTTTTATGTTTCTCTTGATGCTAGTATACAGAAGATTGTTGATCAGAGATATTTCTGTGATTGTTTACCACAATTGTATCTTAGAAATTCTTTATAGTTCTACTTAGAAAACTAGGTACAGTTTTATCATATCAATCCCCCCTGCAATATTCAGTAGGTCACCACTGTTAATTCCTTAACATCCCACCCTCCTGAATAACATACACACTAAGTTGGGTATCTTACCCTACAGGAAGTAGGGGGGAAAGGGATAAGAGGGGGGATGATAGAAGGGAGGGCAGGTTGAGGGGGAAGGTAGTTAGAAGCGCACACTTTTGAAAAGGGACAGGGTCAAAGTAGAAAATAGAACAAGTGGGGGCAGGATAGGATGGAGGGAAATATAGTCAGTCTTTCACAATATATCCAGTATGGAAATGTTTTGCATAACTACACATGTACAGCCTATATGGAATTGCTTATCTTCCCAATAGGGGTGGGTGATGAGGGAAGAAGGGAAAGAATCTGGAATTAAAATTTTAAAATCAAATGTTTAGAAAAAATTATTATTATTATTATTTTACATGCACTGGGAAATAAGATATACAGGCACTGGGGTATAGAGACTCATTTTGTCCTATTGGCAAGTTGGAGGGGGAATGGGGGAGGATATGGAGAGAGCGGATTCGGGGAGGGAGTATTCAGTGGGATCGCTGTTCTGGGGGTGATGGGTAGGGGAAAGATGGTGAGAAAATTTGTAAATTTGTAACTCAAAATCTTGTAGAAATGAATGTTGTAAGTTAAAAATAAACATAAAATTTAAAACTATCCCACCCTCCCCCCAATAGCTGGTGCCCAACTTACCTTTCTAACCATGTGATTTACTACTTTTCAAGCATGTATTCTCTTCTCTACTTAGACTGACCCCTCACTGTACCCCTGAAGATATGCAGTGTCTTTATTGATGGTGTTATTGTATCTGGAATGTTATTCTTATCCTAACTATCTTTTCAAGTCCCTGCTCAGATTCTACCTCCAATAAGCCTTTATTGAAATAATCCAGGATATAATGATGTTAGCCTTTTCTGAAATTCTATGGCATTTATTTCCTGTCCCTGTCATCTGGTCCTTTCCATTTTCTGTTTTGTATTAAGTTTTTATGGTGTGTTTATAATCCAGTTAGATAGTATGGCCCTTAATATCTGGAACCGTGCCTTAAATGTCTTCATGAAGTGCTTTGCACAGGGTAGGTGTATACATACGTGCTTGAGTTTTTTAAAAAGAAAATACTGAAAAAATTACGAGAACCTTTTGTAGTTATATGAAATTAATAAAAACTTGGTTTATCTGGATACATGTGTACTTTATTCCTCTAAATATCTGTATTCACTGGCACATACAAATAGCTTAATATATGCTTTTTCCTTCCTTCATTATTTCAAAGCTATTAGATACAGGCTCTACCCTCTTTCCAAAATGTACTGTCCTTGTCTCCTTCCACTTGTAGGTAGTAGTCTGGTTATGTTCCTCTTTTTGGCTCAAATTGATCAAGTTTAAAATAAGGGATGGAGAGGGTCTGGGGGAAAAAATAGATTAAGTGAACAATAAAAATCTGAGAGATGGAAGGGGCCTTAGAGGGGAATTTAAAGGGGGAGTGAAGGGGAAGGGAATAAATACTTATATAGTTCCTACTTTGTGCCAAGAACTGCTCTAAGGACTTTACAAATATTATCTCATTTAATCCTCACAATAAATCTTAGACATAGGTGCTGTTATTGTCCCTATTTTACAGTTGAGGAAACTGAGGCAGACAAGTTTTTTTGTTTGTTTTATTTTAGTGACTTGCTTAGGATCAATGCCTGAAGCCAGAGATGAACTTGGGTCTTCCTGACGCCAGGCCTAGTACTCTGTAGATTGTACCACCTAGTTGTCTTTAAGAGGTGGAAAGGGCTTCAGTGGTCATCCACTCAAACCTCAGAAGTCCCCTCTGAAATATCTTTAAGAAGTCATTATTCAGCCTCTGTCTGAAGACCAAGTTAAGGGGAACCTATTGCTTCCAGAGGCAGCCCATTCTGCTTTGGACAGCTCTAATTGTTATGAATTTGTTCTTGTTCAGTCATTTATTCAGTCGTGTATGACTTTTTGTGATCCCCTTTGGCATTTTCTTGGCAAAGATACTGGCATGGCTTGCCATTTCCTTCTCTAGCTCATTTTACAGATGAGGAAACTGAGGCAAATAGGGTTAAGTGACTTGTCCAGGGTTACACAGCTAATAATTGTCTGAGGCCAGAGTTGAGATCAGGAAGTTGAGTCTTCCTGACTCCAGGCTAGCACTTTAACCACCATACCATCTAGCTGCCCCCATAACTCTAATTGTCATGAACTTGTTTTCTTACATTATGCCCAAATCTGCTTCATTGCATCATCTATTCACTGTTCCACAGTCTGCCTCCTGGAACAAAACAGAGCAAGTCTAATCCCACTTCCACATGACAGGCCCATAAATACTTAAAGATAAGCTATGGAGTCATACCCTCTCTCACAGTCCCACCTGGGTTTTTCTTTACCAGATTTTCTTTTGAATGATCCTTGTATGATGTGATTTTTAGTGCTTTTGCTATCTGGAGAACCTCTAGACCTTGTCCAATTCTTTGGTGTATTTCCTAAAATATAAAGCTCATAGCTGAACTTTATTATTCTGCCCAGGGAAGAGTGAAGCTGGATTATTAGTGCCCTTGTTTTGGACTCTGCTCTTATTAATGCAATCTCAAGTCAGTAGGTGTTTATTAGGTGCCTACTAAATTCAAGGCATTGTACTAAGCCTGGCAATACTAAAAAAAGGACAATCCATTCCCCCTACACAAATCCCCCCCAAAAGCAAAACAAAGCAACAATCTTTACTCTTAAGGATCTTAGAGTCTAATGGAGGGGAATGCCTGCATTCAACATATATGAATATATGTACAAACAACACATATGTAAGATTAATTGGAGAAAATATCAGGAGGTAGGGCTTTAGCTTGAAGGAAGCTAGGGAAGCCAGGAAGTACAGATGGGGAAGGGAAGAGTTCCAGTTATGAGGGACAACTGGTGAAAATGCATGAGGGTCAGAAGATGTAGTGTCAGACTTATGTAAAGAACACTAAAGGCATTTAGTGTTACTGGATCACAGAGCATATGAAAGAGAGTAGGATATAAAAAGACAACTAGAAAGAGGCCATGTTATTAAGGGATTAAAGAGAGGATTTCATATTTGATCCTGAAGGGAACAGAGAATCACTGGAATTTTTGAATGGGGGCGTGGGGGAGTGACATGGTCGGACCCTCATTTTAGGATGATCATTTTGATAGCTGAGTGGAGAATAGACTGGAATGGGGAGAAGCTTGCTGCAGGGAGACCAGGGAGCAGGCTCTTGCAGTGGTCTGAGCATGGGATGATGACGGTCAGCACCAGGGGGGTAGCAGAAAGATTTCATTAGATTTTAGATTGCCATATTTCTCATGTTGAGCTTGCAGCCCAATAGCACCCATATCTTTTTCACCTGAGTTGTCAAATTGATCTGGAGAATGAAATGGTAAACCTGTCCAGTATCTTTGCCAAGAAAACCCCAAATGGGGTCATGAAGAATCAGACATGATTGAAAACAACTTAATAATATATATATATATACACACACACATACATACATACATATATGTATATATATATACACACGTATACAATATGCCCCAAGGAAGTCAAAGATAGCAAGGATCATGTATGTGCATATGTGTGCCTACATATTTATACCTACATATGCATAAGCATATACATAGACATGTATGCATACATATGTGTTCTGTATGTACCTAACAGTTGGATATTTGAGTCAGAAGGGATGGATATTTGAGTTATTTTCTTTTCATAGCTGGCATACATCTTCTAAAATTTGTTGTTTGTTGAAATGAGTCCCTTCTCTGGCCATATTGGTCTCTTGAGATGCTTTCCCTTTATCTTCATTATGACCATTTTCCCAGACTTTCATTCTTAAGAACATCCCATTCTTCTCAGGACAAATTCCTTTATGGAATTTCAGCATATGGGAACTTACCTATCCATGTTATGAATTCTTTGATATCACTGCTTCAATTCCAGGATACCTGGATTTCCCTTCCTCATTTATTGCAAATTCTAAAATGGAAACATCACCTCCTCCAAAGGTTCTCATTGCTGAGTATCATTAGAAATTTTCTGGACTTGTTCATCACAGCTTTCTAATAGGACTTAACTCAATGAGAAGGAGGGGAAGTAGTTACAGGCTAAATGACATTTGTAGTACTAATCACATGACATTTGGACACCAAATGAACAAGAATTCCCAGACAGTTTACTTGCTATTTGGTCTTTCCTAAATCTTATATTCTTTCACCTGAAAAAATTGCATGGTCAGTTTCATTATTATGTTTTAATTTAAAATATCAATTTCCCAGGCAGAGGACATAAATTCTCCCATACACTAGGACCTAGAATTATTTCATCTACTTTTTTCAAGTGATTTTTCTGTCCTGCCAATGTAAAGGAAGGGAATCAATCAATCAGTCAATCCTCAAGTATTTATTATGTCCCTACTGTGTGCCAAAGACTATGCTAGGTGCTGGGGATACAATGCAAAAAGAAAAAAAAGAAAGAAGAGAAAGAAAGAAGAAAAGAAAGGAAGGAAGGAAGAGAGAAAGAAAGGAAAGAAGGAAGAAAGAAAGGAGGAAAGAAAGAGGAAGAAAGGAAGGAAGGAAAGAAAGAAAGAGAGAGAAAGAAAGAAAGAAAGAAAGAAAGAAAGAAAGAAAGAAAGAAAAAAGAAAATGAAACTGCCCTTGCTTCAAAGGTTCACATTCTATTGGAGGAGCAGCATACCCTTCTACCTATTGGAGGAACTCATACCCTTCTACCTTCAGTAGTGTCCCAAAAGTCAGTGCAGTGCAGTTTTGAGCTTTACTAGATTAAAACTTTTGTGATACGTTATGTAAGTATATACAGAATAAATCCACACAAAACAGTATGGGATTAGAGATGGAAAAGGTCTGGGAGTGTGGTTTGTGGTGAAGCAAGAAAAAGGCCCTTATAAGAGAGATGACAGGTTTTAAAAGGAAGAATAAGGCCAGCTATTCAGTAAGGTTTCTTCAAGGCCATGAGGTGGCAGCCTGTAATCATTTCATGTTCACTTTGTTAGGGAAGCTTTCAGCCTCCAGTAGCCTGGACAACCAGAAGAGAACAGCATCCCCAAAAGCATGAAATTCAGAAAGGTAGTTCCCACAACTTGTAAGGGTTGCAGGCCAAGAGAAGCGTTAAACCTAAATTAGCCTTTCTGCCTGAACTGGTCCTGGGGCCTAAGTGATTAACTCTTTGTGGAGGCTATTGTCCCTCCTAGGTCCACCTCCACAACCCCACCAGGTACTCTGGGAGCTACAGTATGTCCTGATTGTTCTTGATAGGGGGTAGAGTCAGATGTGGGGGGCTTAGGCCATGGTGAATGTCAGATTAGAGGGATCACTGACTCAGTCTTCACAAAGGATTCAGGCTAAATAAACAAGCTGTTTGTTTATTAGTAATTTCCTCATTGGTGCTACCTATATTCTAGCTATCCCCCTCCTCTCCCAGTATTCCCCCTCCTCTACTCTGTCCTTGTGTCCCCTGACTTTGATTAATGGACTTTTAACTTAGCTTGCCTGGACGTGCCTCTGTGCTATGACATTTCACATATACTCCCCCCTCCTTCTAGCTACCTATATATATATATATATATATATATATATATATATATATAAAACACTATATACATTATATATAAAACACTACATACATTATATATAAAACACGATATACATTATATATAAAACACTATATATTATATATAAACACTATATACATTATATAGACAAATACTATATATTATAGATAAACACTATATATTATAAACACTATATATATTATAGATAAACACTATATATTATATGTAAACACTATATCTATTATATATATAAACAGTATATATAAATAAAAACACTATACACACATACACACACACAGTGTTCTTCCATTAGAACATGATCTCCTGGAGGGCAGAGAATCTCTTGTTTGCTTGTATTTGTATCTCCAGGGCTTACCATAGTACTAGGCACATAGAACATGCTTTATAATGTAGTTAGGTAGAGGGCCTGTAGTTAGGAAGATCTGAGTTCAATTTCTGCCTTCATACATTAGAAACTTATTAGCTGTATGATCCTGGGCCAGTCACTTAATCTCTACTTCACTGTCCTCACCTCTAAAATGAGATAATAATAATACTTACATCTCAGGGTTGGGAGGATCGAATGAAGTAACATCTGTAATCTGTAAAGTGCTTAGCACAGTGCCTGGCATACATTTGAAATTGTTTCCTTTCCTAGTAAATGTTCTCTCCCTCCTTCCCTCCCCCTTCTCTCCTCCTCTCCTCTCCTCTACCTATTCCTCTTGCTCCTTCCTCTCCCTGTCCCTGTCCTTCTTCCTGTCCCTGTCCCTCCTCTCCCCCTCTTCCTCTTCCTCTTCTCTCCCCTCCCCTCCTCTCCCCTCCTTTCTCCTCCCCTCTCCTCTCCCCCTCCCTCTCCCTCTCTGCCTGGTGTATCTTATCACCCCTCCCATTTATGAGACCATAATCTCATGACCTATACGATAACGCACCTCTGAGTTTGGGTGAAATTTTATGCAGGGTTAAGGGACAGATTCTTAGGTGTCCAGTAGTCTCTGCCCATGCAGTTAGGTAGCATAGCTGGTAGAGCTCTGGCCTTGGAGCTAGGAAGACTTGAGTTCAAATCCTGTCTTAGACATTTGCTTGTCATGTACACCCAGGCAATTTACTCAACCTTTCTCAGCCTCAGTTTCCTCATGTGTTAAAGGAGATAGTAATAGCCCCCATGTGACAGTGTTGTGAGGACTTAATTGGTCCTATACATAGAGCGCTTTGCAAAGCAAATACTAAGTCCATTCCTTAGCCGTCTTCAACCATCACCATCATTGTCACCATGGACCTACCTGTGATTTCACTGATATATAGAACCCCTAGATGAGGAAAATCTCTCCAGGAATACAGGTCCGCACCTTCTCTTTAACTTAGAAATAGAGTCAACAAGTGTTTATTAAGCACCAGACTCTGTGCTAAGTGGACCTATAAGACTCAGATCTCAGAGAGTGGCTCATATGGCCAGAATGTGTCATATCTGTGACACATTATTATTGCCAAATCAATGACTGGCTAGAGCCATGTGTGCTAGTAGAATGTAAGCTGCTTGAGGGCAGGTGATTCTTTGGTTTTTGTTTCAGTGCCAAGAGCAGAACCTAGCCCATAGCGAGGGATTTAATAAATCTTTGATGGTTGAATGGATAAATAAATAAATGAATGATGCTGGAAGACCTGCCTAGGCTAACTAGCTTCCAGAGAATCCTCCTCAAAGGAATCACTCAATCAATAAGCATTTATTAAGGACTTACTTTGTACCAGATTCCATGCCAGGCTCTGGATTTACAAAGGCAAAAATGAAAAAACAATCCCTTCCCTCCAAAGAGCTTGCTTTGTATCAGGAGGAGACGTGGACAAAAAGGAAATGCAAAATGAATACAAAATGATTGTGGCCAGTGCAGGACAGGGGTGGGAGTGTGCAGCTCAGGACCACAAGGCCCAGCTTTTTGACTCCTCTCTTCGACTTAGGGTGAAAGGAAGTGCTGCTCCCCACTGCTTCTTTCATTCCCCCGTACATGCCTCCAGCTACATTTCACTGAGTGTCACCTAGCAGGAAGGTTGCTCCTTGTCTTCTCAGTCCTATGTGAGCTATTCACTGTGCATGTCTCACATGGTACTGTAGATGGCAGCAAAAGCCAAACAAAAGGTAACCTCATAGGGGAAAAAAAGTTACCACATCCAGTTACCCCTCCACCCCTATTTTCTCAGGCTTTTTCCTTGTGGGCTTCCTGTGGGAAGCCTGAAGTCATTACCAGAGGTTGCAGTCATATTAATGAAATTCTATATTGAATGATTACCTTCCTGCTCTAGAACATGCATTGTCTGGATTTGTGCTTGCCTTTGCAGCCCAGAGATCCATGTCAGAAATTGGGAACTGGCATGAAACTGGCCTGGACTCTTCTCCTTTCCAGATTCCCCTGGGCTAACAGGCCTCTTGCTCTGCCCTTTCCCTTTGGACAGACCTGGATGTGACTATTGCTGATTCTCTCCTGATCTCTAGTTTCTGCTTCCCTCTTCCTGTCTGAATGGAAAGGGTACAGCTGCTGGGCCAGAGCCACTGGTACCTAATTGTAGCACAATCTGCTGCCTCCTCCCAGCAATCCTCTGCTGCAGCATCACCCAGGTTTGGCCTGTTGAAGAGGGACACTATCCATGGCTATTTTGAGTGCCCAATGAGAGGGCTAAACAGGACACAGTGGAATTGAGCTGTCCTTAGAAGACTTTTGCTCAGTCTTTAGTCCTGGGGAAGGTGTGGATGGTTCCCTAGTTTCTGTTTAATCGCCTTGCTTTGGGTCCCCAGGCATAGAGACCATGAACCAGCTCATGCGTGATTTATACCATGTCACAGTTTACTTGAAATAGCAGAGTTGGAATTGGAAGCCTTGGCTTCCCGTCTTCATTCTCTCATTAAGTAGCCATGTAATTTTAGACAAAACTCAAGCCTCCCTGTGATTCCTTTCATCACCTGTCACATATACCTCACAGAGATGTTTAAAGACCACACAACGATAACAATAGTCATATTTGTACAGCACTTTAAGTCCTTTAAAAGTGTTATTTCATTTGATCTTCACAACAACCTGATGTGGACACTGAGGATGATGGAGGTTCAGTGACTTGCCTAGCTAGTATCTGAAGAAGGATTTGAACTCAGGTCTTCCTGACTCCAGTCTGCTGCACCACCTAGCTGCCTCTAGTAGACATGACAAGTTAAGTGTTATTGCTAAGGTATATGAGCATATTGGGGGTCTTTCTGATATCCTTCCATCCCCTCAGGGCACCCTGGAACCCTGAAGGGGAGACACAGACATCCTGGATCTGGTAAAGTGAGCCAGAGCATACTGGACACACAAAACAAAGTCCTCACAGCTGTGAGGTAGATAGGACAATTGTTCTTATCTCTATCTTGCAGTTGTGGAAACTGGAACTTAGGCTAAATGATTTGTCTGTGGTCACAGAGTCATTAGGCAGAGACTTTAACCCAGGACTCCTAGTGGATCATAAGTTGGACTTCATACTGCCTGTAGCATCTAGGATCATGTCCAATTCATAGAGTGGGCTGTGTAGTGAGTGGTCATCTCAGGGTCAAGGTATTCTGGTTGTAACTATAACTAACAAGTCCCCTCCTGCACCCCCCCCCCACCATGTGTTTGTCTTTTATAGCTAGTCAGAGGACATAATTAGCTCAAAGTAAAGACATTTAATAAAATGGCATAATGATAGAAGAAGGATTAGAACACTTCCCCCATTAAGTTGGAACCTTTGTTGTTGTTCAGTCATTTTCCAGTTATGTCTGACTTTTTGTAGCCCCACTTAGGGTTTTCTTGACAAAGAATGGTTAGCCATTTCCTTTTCCAGGTTATTTTACAAATAAGGCAACGGAGGCAAACAGGGTTAAGCGACTTGCTCAAGATCACACAGCTAGTATCTGAGGCTGGTTTTGAACTCAGGAAGACTCATCTTCCTGATTCCAAACCCAGTGCTCTATCCACCGCACCAACTAGCTGCTCTCTTGGGGTCTACCCTTCCACAAATACACAGAGCATCCGTAGGAAGAGTGGACACATGTCTGTTTCACAGGAGTAGCACACAGGAAATACATTGGTGAGGGTGCACAAGATAAGGAACAGGTAGCAAAGGAACACATGTGGAAGGACAACTCATGTTCCTGATGCTGATGGGCTGCCAGTATCTTCTAGAGAGGAGCTTATGTCTCCTCATGATGGCCTTATAATGTTTCTACTGTATGTGGCCTCCTATTCTGGGCTGGACACTCTCTGTACTGGTTGCATGTAGTCCAGATGCTGCTGTTCTGAGCATGTAGTTTCCACTGCTTCTAACCCCTGGTTTGGTTGAAATATTTAGTTGACTCTTTGCCATGGAAGAGCAGGTGCTGTCATGCTCTTTTAGCTTAAATCATGAAGGTAGGCTTCCCTCATCCTGTTTCTCACCTGGTACTTAAAATGACTTTTTATTAATGTTTTCTGTGTCTTATCCCTAGGACCTATATGCCTAGGATCTTCCTCCTCTCCCTTCCAGAGAACCATCCCACATAAGAAATCATATTATTTTTAGAGAGGAAAAAGTCAAAACAATTGATCAATGCATTCTGAAAATATATGCAATGTATAATACCTGTGGACCTCCTACCTACATGAAAGGGTAGGTTGGAGAGCCCTTCTCATATTTCTTCTTTTGAGTCCCACTTGATATTTATAATTATGTTATATTTACTTTTGTTGCATCATTTGATACTTTTGGTGCACCATTCTTTCCATTTACATTGTTGTAGTTATTTTATGTATTATTTTCTTGGCTCTGCTAACTTCACTCTGCATCAGTTCATACAAATCTCTTCATATTTCTTTGTATTCATCACATACATAATTTTTCATGGCGTAGTAGCATTCTATTGCATTCATGCCCCACAATTTGTTTTGCCATCCCCCAACTGATGGAATTTACTTTGTTTCCAATTCTTAGCAGTCACAAAAATTATGGCTATAAATATTTTGGAGTATAGCCCCTAGTACATCTAGATAAGGCAGGAAAAAACAAACAACCTTCACTTAGGAGCAATAGAAAGCATTCCTATTTTGCCACTGCTGAGGTATTTTTTCTCTTTTAAGCCCTAGTTTCTAAACTCTAGAAGAATAGGGTAATTGAAAAAAAGTTAGGGTAATTCCACCTAGCTACTGCCATTTGGACTGACACCTCTCTCTCTGTCTCTCTGTCTCTGTCTCTGTCTCTGTCTCTCTCTCTCTGTTTCTCTCTCTCTTTCTCTGTCTCTGTCTCTCAATTAATCAGTCAGACATTTACTAAGGCTTACTATCAGCCTAGACTTGGGCCTCACAGAGACTTCAACCTTAGTCTATGGCTGATTTTAATCTCTGAAATCTAAATCAAGTTCTGGGAATTTGGGGTTTCCCAGTTTTAACATTCCCAACTTCTTTTATTGTCTCATGTAGATGAGTGAATGGAGAAAACATACAGACAGATCAAACCCAACCCAGGGCAAGGTCATTGTCAAGGCTATTTTCTTAGTCATAGTCCTGACTACTCCATATGCAGATGAGGCCTATATCTGAAAGTCTTTGGTCACACATCCTTCCTTACACATTTATGTCAGAAGTGGTGCTTACATGTGGGGAAGGGGGCTGAGGGACAGAACTGAAGCTAGAGTGGGGAGGAGGGGGGGAACTTCCACTTTGCTAGAGTACCTAGAAATGTTCTTAAAGGGAATTAGTGAAGGCCTGGAAGCATGAATCACCCAGTGAAATAAATGGCCAGAAGAGGGGGAAAAAATCAATCTCTTGGTAGGAAAAGGAACATCTCACATCAAGCAACCAGCTTTGCTGCAGTCCCCATGCTGGGCATGCTGATCAATTGACATAGCAGCCTGGGACTTTGAAATCACCAAGGTTTTGCAAAACCACCAAGGGTGGTAGGTGGTTAGACAGGCCAGGGAAGAAAGTCAGACTTAAAGACATAAAGAACACGGAGAGAAAGGACCTATTAATTACCCTACGGGATTCTTGAGGGGTGGGAGGTAGGAAGGAAACAGCTGAGATCACCCTGGTGTGAAAGATTTGGGCATTTTCCTTGAACTCATACATGATTTTTTTTGCCAAAGTATAATAATTTAGGCATGTGTTGACCACTGGATTTATGTGCACAATATCAGTAGTATGAGAAGTTGACTTAAATTTGCACAAAGTATGAGAAATGGGGTCTGAGTAAATGACAGTTTGGAATTCACTGCCTACCACTTTCTTGGTTTTGAGTTTTTTTTTCTCTGAGGCCCATTTCTTCAGGGTGGCCTGAGTTGAAATCAGGGTAGTCTAGCCTTTCTCTTGGACATATGAAAGGTTAACCAAACACCATCCCCCTGGACAATGCTCTCTACCATGCACTTTAAGAGATGCTAAAATGAAGGGGCTCCTGTCCTTTCTCTGACCCTATTTTATTTGCAAAATGAGAAATAGGATGAACTATGTATTTATGAAAATCCCTTTTGGCTCTAAAATTTTATGATGCAGATTTCTCAAACCCATATGAGAACTGGGGGAATTGTTTATCATTCAGTGAGGCTAGGATGGGAGTGTCCAATTTTGCCCCAACAGCAAAGTCATGAGCCTCTAGCATTAGATAAAATTCAGAGTCTGACTTTATTAGAAATAAAACAGTGGGAAAGGTATCAACTTAATAGATCTATTAAATGAACTCTTTCTGATTTCTGAGTTCTAGATGCAGGGGTTCTTAAAACAAGGAATCTGTGAACTTGCTTTTCAAAAAAGAAATTAGTTAACTGTATTTAAGTATAATGCAACCGATTTCCTTTGTAATACTATGTATTTTACTTAATACATTTAAAAATCAAGATTTTAGGGCAGCTAGGTGGCACAGTGAGTAGAACACTGGCCCTGGAGTCAGGAGGACCTGAGTTCAAATCCAGCATCAGACACTTAACATTTACTAGCTGTGTGACCTTGGGCAAGTTACTTAACCCCAATTGCCCTGCCTTTCCCCCCTCCAAAAAGACCAACTTCCCCCAAACAAACAAAAAAAATCCCATGATTTTGTGAATGGGTTTGATTAATAGATCTCATCAGATTGACCAAGGGTTCCATGATACAAAGAAGCTTAAAAACTCCTGTTTCAGGGCCCTACTCTCAGCCCCAGTGCCATAACAGTGATGGCAGAGTGGGGGGAGAGGGGTAGGCAAGAAGGGAAAGTAGAAGTCAGGAAAGACTGAAACATATTTTGCAGAGGAGAGGTTTTTGTATTCCAACAAGACTGATTCCTATTTTGTTTGGCATCTATTGACTAGGACAGTGCCTGATAGGTTAGTGCTTAATGTTTGCTTGTTATTTGATTGAATAGCCCTAGCTCTCTCCCTCCAAACCCCAACCCAGATCAACTACTTCGGCTGTTGTTTCTAGGGAGCTTTCTTTTTTCTCTCCCCATTAGGAGGCAAGAGAGAGGCAAGAAAAGACCATACTTGAGTTTTAGGATCTTTTGAATCAGCATCAGTGCCTGTTTGGGAAGTTTAGTGGGCGTATTTCAGCCTAGAGCTCACTTTTCACTGAGGCTTTTTCATGACACAGGCAGCTTGGCTCCAGGTTACTCATTTCAAACTCAATTTGTGGGTCTGCTAAGAGTAACATCATCATCACCATAGCTGTAACCTGATTAATCTCAGCCCAGCCCTGGCCTCAGCCCCTCTGAGCCCAGGGCATTGCTGGCAGCAGGCAGGCTTCTCGGACAGCAGCTCTGAGCAGCAAGGTAAGTGAGCTGCTGTTGCCGGGAGATCTGACTCCCTTTGCCCTATTTGTGCCCAGTCTTGGGTGGTCTGAACTTCTCTCCCTGTTTTCTGTGGATTTTTGTATTAGCAGGACTGAGTTTAGATCTTCCTGTCCTGTCACTGTTTCAGTTGATTTTCTTGTTCCTTCATGTGTGGGGCTATGGAAACAGGGGTGTTTGTTGTTAACCATCTCTACTGTTTCTTAAAGCCAACATTATGGGAACTCTCCAAGGTATCTGGCTGGGAGCTAAATTGGTGGCCTTTAAGATCTCCGTGTGAAAAGAGGTGGCTTGGATTGTGGAAAGGAATGAGATGGTCTTCCTGTGGGATGTAGGTAGTTTATTCTGGCAGTGGCACAGTTTTGATGTGGAATGAGGACAATGTGATTGATGAGTGTGACGTGATTTACCCAACCAAGGGCTCCCCCACAGTGTGGAACAAATCTGTTGTCACTTCTATGAGAGAGAGGATAGAGGGCACAATGCATAGAATGTAGTATGAGAAGTTGACTTAAATTTACACAAAGTATGAGAAATGGGGTCTGAATATAACACAGTTTGTAATTCAGTGCCTGTGAGCTTCTAGGTCCTAATATTTTTTCCCTTTGAAACCCATTCCATTAGGATCTCCTGAACTATAGACAGGTTAGTCAGTCTCTCCCTTCATCTTAGGAAAGGTCAGTTATACATTCTTTCCCTTCCCCATATGCTTTAATTGGAGCCTGGAAGACCTTAGTTAGAATTGTCTCAGATGCTTACTAGCTGTGACTCCTGGAAAGTCCTTAAATCTCTCTAAGTCTCACTTCTCTCATCTATCAAATGGAGGTTAATAAAAACTCTGACCTCTCAGAGTGATTGTAGGATTTATAGGAGATAATGCATATAGCATGCTTTGTAAGCCTTAAAGAGCTACATAGATGCCAACTTTTGTTCTTGTTATATACAAAAGGTTGAGATGGGATGGGAGTGTGTCTATATTGGTCCTTTTGTTTTCTTGCTGGACTTGGGTTAAGGCCCACTACTTGTGGGGCCCTGGCCCTTTTGTTGCTTCACAATTAGGGAAAGGATGGAATATGTTACGATGGCATTTTATGGAGTGGGAATAATCCAAAGCATCCAGGAATGTGGGGGCAAAAGCTATTTCAAAAACAATAAAATCCCCCTCCCACCCTGGGTCTCCTCTGCCCCATCCCACATCAAGACCTCTAGAAGCTAGTCTGATTTGCTAGGCTTCTTATTTCCAGAGAAAGAGCAATTTAATGCTTCTGTATGAAAATCATAGATTTAGAGCTAGAAGAGCGCTTGGTAGTCATCTGATTCAACCACCTTCTTTTCCAAACTAGAAGCCAGAGAAGTTAAATCACTTGCCCAAAGTCACATGGCTAATGAACAATAGATACAGACAACCTAAAGGAATAAGTGCAAAATGTCCCAGGACCCCATTTTTTGCCCTTCAACCAATTCATTCAGTCTAAGTTTTCTGCTTTTTCTTTCTTTCTTCTCCACCTAACCATTTGTTTCCTTGGGTCTCTGATTTAGTCAGTGCCCTCACATGTAAGAGGTAGTGAACTTGGGGAAAGGAGAAACAAACAGATTAGAAATGTCCCCAGTGCCAAATGAATATAAATATGCTCCCTATTTACCTATGGACTCCTTGTGCCCCTCCTGAGCAAGCTATGGGATTAGCCAGCCTATCTGGAAGTTAATAGTAAATTAAATCCATTAATCACCACAGGCATTGGGTAGTTGCCTAGTTCTTGCTAATAGGGTCTACTGTACCTTGGTGTTACTGTAACGATGAAGGGATAGAAGAATGTTTTCTTTAATTAACCTGGAGTCTGTTATTCTTTCCCTTAAGTAGCATGGTGTTAAATATGAACATTCACTCCTGACCTGTCCCCCCCACCAGACCTACCATTGGATACCATTTTAAATTCTATAAAGCAGTCTAACAGTGGATAGAGTATTAGATTTGGGCTTGGGAAAACCTGAGTTTGAATCTTGCTTCAGATACTTAGTAGCTGCCCCATCCTAGGTGAGTCCCTTCGTCTCTTTGAGTCTATTTCTTCATCTGTAAAATAAGGATAATATAACTTATTTTATAGGGTTGCTTTGAGAATTAGAAAAGATGGTGATGATGACGATGATGATGATGATGATGTGTGTATGTGTGTGTGTGTGTGTGTGTGTGTGTGTGTGTGTAAAATTTTGAGACTTTTAGATACTTTATAAATGTTAACTATCTTATTAAAGTCTTTAGTTTCTGGTACTGATATTACTATTACTGCAGAAGCTACTTACTACTGGCTTGGTCCTTTACAAAATGGGAACTGGGATCTGAGAACTAGAGGAATAGCAATAGTCTATATTGGGTAATGCTGGGATACTCTACTGTGTCTCTTTGAAACCACATTTAGTGACAGCACATCATAGAATATTCAATTGACAACTTGAAAGGATGTTAAAAGTAACCAAGTCCAATCCCCTTCATCTACAGAAGAGAACCTGATGCCCAGAGAAATGAAGTGGTTTGCCCAAGCTTACACAGCAGCAGGGTTGGAATCTGAGCTGAGATCCCTTGACTTCAAAGCTGGCATGTTTTTACATTGTGCCACACTGCCTTTAAGAACAGTGGGAGGGGTGGCTAGGTGGCGCAGTGAGTAGAGTGTCGGCCCTGGAGTCAGAAGGACCTGAGTTCGGATCCGGCCTCAGACACTTAACACAAACAGAAACCTAGCCGTGTGACCTTGGGCAAGTTACTTAACCCCAATTGCCCTCCAAAAAAAAAAGCAAAAACAAAACAAAACAAAACAGTGGGAGATTATGGAATCTACCAACAAGTCTCAGCTAAGTGGGTGGGGAGAGAAAGAGGGGGAAAAGAAGTGATCTCCAATAACTATCTCCACTAGGCTGACCAGCTCCTATGAAGGGATAACTAAGACCAGGAATCTATCAGTAAATTAATTAACAAGAATTTATTAAGCATTTCTTACCATGTGCCAGGTACTTTTTAAGTGCCTGGGAAATGAGAAATGGTAAAAATAGTTCTTGCCCTCAAGGTGCTTACATTCTCATAGGGAGAACCAGTTTAATATTTTTTCAGGCAGCATTGATGCTTATGGAAGGAAAACTAGGATAACATGTCATAGGCAAGTGGATTCCTGCTGAGATTCCTGTTGTAATGGCCTGAGAATTTCTATAAGCTCTATCAAAAATTCCTTTCAGTAAACACTTATGTGTAGCAGGGAGGTGGCTCGGTGCATAGAGTGCTGGACTTGGAGTTAAGAAAACCTGAGTTCAAATGTGACCTCAGACACTTACTAGCTGTGTTATCCTAGGCAAGTTTGCCTTAATCCATTGGAGAAGGAAATGGCTAATTGCTCCAGTATCTTTGCCAAGAAAACCCCATGGACAGCATTGGTGTGCTATGGTACATGGGATTACAAAGAGTCAGACATGACTGAATGACTGAAAAACAACAAGCATTTATATGCAAGATACTATATTTGGTAGCAGGGATACAAAAATAAGGAAGCAGCATAATCTTCCATGAGTTTCCATTCTAATAGTGGTATAACATGTATACAAATAAAGACAATATTAGGTAGATTATGCTAAATGCATAGGCAGTGTGTTTGTGTGTTTGTGTGTGTGTGTGTGTGTGTGAGTGAGAGAGAGAGAGAAAGAGAGAGAGAGAGAGAGAGAGAGAGAGAGAGAGGGAGAGAGAGAGAGAGAGAGGAAATGTGTTAGGATTTGGAATGATTAGGGAAGGTGTCAAGAACAGTAACACCCAGAAGCATTTCAATAGGTGATGAGAAAGGAAGTTCTCTTCCAGGCAGAGGAGATACCACGCACAGATATTCAGAAACAGGAGAGGGCAGGATGAGATTGGGAGTTAGCAAACAACCCTATTTGTTTGGAGTCTAGCATGTTAAGGGCAGTGCTGTGAAATCACACCAGTCAGGTAGATTAGAGACAGATTGGGGGCCTCAAATGCCCAGGAAAGTTTTATGTTTTATTCATCTTAAGTGGAGAGCTGCTGAAGGCTTTTGGTGGTTATGTGAAGAATGGGTTTCAGAAGAGATAGACTGAAAGCAGGGAGATCAATTGGCATGCTATTACAATAGTCCAGATGAGAGGGCTTAAAGGTGGGAGTGGAAATGGAGAAGATGGAATAGATGTTAGTGATATTTGGAAGTACAAATGACAAGGCTTGGTAATTGATTAAATGTGGGGCCATGAAAGAGAAGGGAACATTAAGGATGACCCAAGTTTTGAGCTGGCTGAAGGAAAAGGATAGATAACTTATAGAAAACCTATTCCAAGATAGCTTGCAGGTGAAATAATAATAATGGTATCATTAGTAATGACAAATTGACATTTATATGGTGCTTTGAAATGTATAAATCACTCGGTGTGCACTCTCATTTTCATGCCCCAACCACTCCACGAAGTAAATAATGAAGTTGTTATTACCCCCATTTTACAGGTAGGAAAACTGAGTCTCAGAGTTTAAGTGACTTGACCAATACAGTTAATAAATGATGGTGGTAAGATTTGAACCAAGGTCTTTCTGACTCTAACTACAACAACTTGGATCCAAAGATCTTTCTTTTAACTTAAGTTTCATGTGAATGTTAGTTCAATTTATTATTTTATTCCTGTTGGCCACAGCACTCCCTTTAGATGCTAATTATTTTTGCCAGTTTAGTAAGCTATGTATCACATTTCTGAGAGGGAGGGAGAAACCTTGTTGGAAAAAAATGAAAGCCATGACATAATTCGCTATTTAGAATAATGCATTTCACTCTCCCAAATTATCTTCAAAGAAGAGGAAAATTATAAATGAGTGCAGTGTAAACTCAGGGCTGAAAGATTTATTTCAGAAAACAGTATGAGTTCTAATATGGAAACAATTCTTGATTTGGAACTTATTACAATAAGCAGTGGTGGATGGATGCCTTTTAAATAATGAAATGGCTTAAAAACAAATGGATGTGTCCAAACTCAAGAATTGGTTTCAAAAAGCAATGAATAATGAGTTGAGTTGAGGGATGGAGTCAATTGGCTCAGTTGCCTCAGCCATTAACCTCATGTGGTAACTCTTCTTTTGTTTTTATTTTGAAAACCAATAGCTCTATTTTGTGCTGGTTAAACATTTGAAAATTAAACAAAACATGGTGGATACAATGACTTGGTACTTAAAAATATGAACTCCAACACAGCTATAACTAGAAACATTTGGATTTAAGGCAAAAGACACAAAACATAAAGTCAGTCAACAAACCTTTTATTTTTATTTTTTAAACTAAAATTTTCCCCAATTTCGTTAAAACTTTTTAAAAACATTTTTTCAAGTTTTGAATTCCAAATTCTATCTCTCCCTTCCTTGCTCCCCTCCCCCACCCCCCCCAGGACAGTAAGTAATAAGATAGCAATATAGGTTACACACGTGCAATCACGTAAAACATTCCCATAGTAGTCATTTTGTACAGGAAGACTTGAATAAAAGGAAATGAATGAAAGAAAGTAAAAAATAGTATACTTCAATCTGTAATCAAACATTATCAGTTCTTTCTCTGGAGGTGGATAGTATGCTCCATCATTAGTCCTTAGGGATTTTCCTGGATCATTTTATTGCTGAGAATGGCTAAGCATTCAGAGTTCTTCATCCAACAACATTGCAGTTACTGTGTAAAACATTCTCCTGGTTCTTTCACTTTGCTTTGCATCAGTTCACGTAAGTCTTTCTAGGAGCCAACAAACATTTTGTTAAATATTTTTTATGTCCCAGCTACTATACTACATACTGGAAACACAAAGAAAGACCAAAAAATAAATATACCTTCAAATCACCTTGGGTGAAGGAGTAGTGGCCAGGGGTAAAGACATTGTGACACCAGGAAGCTACTGTGGAGGATAGTATCCTGGAGTATGGAGTGAGTGAGGGCTATATCCTTTAGGAGCTCATATAAGGTACAGTCACTGGGGAAAGAAGTACATCATTTATCAGCTTCTTTTTTAACTAATTATTTTAGCTAATCAAGTGCTAAGCTTAATTATTTCTATGTTAAAGGACTGTGTTATTAGCACCCTTTGAATGCTGTTACTCTGGTTGCAAAGCCCCAGTTGTCTCATCCAAGTTATAGTCTTGCTCTTCAAGTCAATTAAGAACTGGGTCAAGCAAAGGAAGCAAAGAACAGTAAAGAGCTGCCACTCACCAATTGTGTTCTATACATCACACAAGAAGTACACAAAGCAGCTGACATTAAAGTTTATGAGTCTATTAATGCACGGCTTTAGGGGAATTAAAGTTTCATATTGATGATAAACCTTCCCTAATAAAATGTAGGAGAAACAGGAATAAATCTCCCGTTGCAAAGGACCTACACCATTTAAACAACAGTATGCAAACAACGACCTCCTCCAAGATAGATGTATGTGACTAGGAAATAGAGATACATCTTGTCCAGTGGAAAGTACTTTGGCAAAGTGGTTGTTGTTTCCATGAAAATATTCAAGATAAAATGATGGATGTGTGCTATTGATTTCATAGGACCATGGACAAGATGAAGCACAGCTGGGTTTGAATGGGCCCTCTGTGCAAATGAAAGCTGCTGAATATGCAGTTAGGATCCATGGAGAATTCAAGACATGTTGGGGCTCATCCAACTTATAAAATAATGAGGTTTTGTTCTAATCTAGGTTTCTCTACCTGGTTCCCTCCCCCTTAGGCCCCTCACCCAGCTATTAGATTACCATTTCTAACACAGTTCCTCGTACATAACAGACACGTTAGTAAATTCTTGTTAAATTGATTTAAGTCAGAGGATTTAGATCTGGAAGGAATCTTAGAGATTGTTTTTATCTTTTTAAATTAATTATTTTTTTTCAATTAACAAGAATTTATTTTTCTCTCTTTCTTTCCCTTTTCCCTCCCTCCTTCCCCTCTTTTTCCCTTTTGCTCCATGGGAGGAAAAGCAAAGAAAAGCAAAACCTCTTAAAACAAATCTGCATCCTACTGGTGAAGCCATATAATACTTTAAAAATTAGTTGGCAGAGGAGAAGTGTCACAGAAATGTAATGAATAATCCAAAGTTCCTTTATACATATATTTTCACCACCATATATCAAGTTTGCATCCATGAAAGGATTCTCAAGAATAGAGAAAATACATTAGCCTCTTCATCTTAGTCTTTTTAAAGGGATCTTATATTCTGAAAAGTCAGAATACTCAAATTCTGTAGGATGACACCCTTTATGAAACAAATGTCAATATCCCAAGGCCTATATATTAGGTGTTAGATAGCTTGGAGACACAGGTATCTTGAGGATCAATATTTTAAAAGCATATATAAAAGAGAGGGATGGTCTTAGAAGTAAGACAAATTATAGACAATTGTTTTAGGCTCCAGAAGACCAGGGAATACCCTAATTACCCCATCACCCATTCATTAAGCAAGTATACACTGGATACTTACACAATCACCATTTGAATCTTGTTTCTTTTTATGTTCTTATGATTTTCACGTGTTATTCATCTGTCTTCCAGATTAGATGCTAAATTATTCCAGCTAATTAGAAGGTCTCACGTTTAGATCTAGAAGGGACATCAGAGGTCATGTAGCCTAGTCTATGCCTCTTACAGATGAGAAACAGAAGAACAAGGTGAAATCATGTAAAATATTTCAAAGTAATTTATTTTAAAAGTTATGGTAATATATGTTGGGAGCTCAGAGGATCAGGAAAGGCGTTTGATATAGAAAAGGGCATTTAAGCTGAGCTCAAACTCAAAGGAAATGAGAGATTCTAAGAGGTAAACCATTTCTTCTCCCTGGGCCTCAGTTTTCTCATCTGTCAAATGAGAGAGTTGGAGTAGATGAGTTGAGGTTTCTTCCAGCTCTAATCTTTGATCCTATAAAATTCAAGAGCACCTAAAGTCTTACTGTCAATACTGAGTTGCCGTGGCCCAGGTCCAGGTGATTGAATGCCCACTTTGGAGAGTAGCATTAGAAGGAAGGAAGGGTTTTGGTGAAGCACTTTGTCTTTTCGTGAGCATTCTCTCTTATTGATCTCCTTGTTCAACAAAATGGCCCGTCAAGCACTAAAATCAAGTTAGTAGCGCCTACCTTTGCAAACGGAGACTGTTTTAATTGAGATATTGGAAGAAATATTTCCTTAATTTCTGCCTAATAGAAAATCCTTATGCCTGATCAATTCGGGACAGTTTGAAGCAGTCACTGCTATTAATGAAGTTCATCTAATGTTACCAGTGTTAAGAGCAATCAATAAAAAATAGTTTTGGATTCTATAAATAACAAAAGTTCTCCAGTAGAACTGTCTAGGTCAGTTGCAGGCACAGCAGCCCTGACTTTTTCAGAACATAAGCACCCTGCCAATAGCAGATGCTTTTCTTAGCTAGCAACTTAGCTGGTTTTTAGTAGACTTACATCTCCCTTACAGCTGGTTTTAGCCCACTGATATTATTACACATAATTATTATTCATGAATATTTAACAAAACCTGATATACATATGGTATCTTAACTTTTGCCAAATGCTTTATCTCATTTTTCATTTGATCCTCTTAATAACTCCTATGAAATAGATTCTATAGGTATTATTATCTCTATTTTATAGATGAGGAAATTGACATTTAGAGAGATTAAATGAATTGCCCTTGGTCAAACAGCTAATAACAAGTCCAGTTTCTGTTCCACTCTATAATACTGGCCCAACATTGATTGAATACCATTTATATGACCAAGTCTTACATGTTCAGGATCTGGGGTGCAGGGAGAGAAAGTGTCATGGATAAGAACACCTTAGAGATCATCATGTCTAACCCTTTCATTTGACAGATGAGGAAACTGAGGTCTGGAGAGCTTAAGTACGAGGTCAACAGAGAAGAAGTAGTAAAACTGGTGGGTATGAAGGAAATAGATCTGATTCTCTTTCTTGAGGGATATTTTAGTCGAGCAGAGATACAGAACATAGACATATATAAAAAAGACTAAAGAACAGTAAAAATAATGTAATCGTACCAGCAAGTATGAATTTATTCAGTGCATATACAAATATTTAAGGAAACTTGGAACAAAAGAGATCAAAGAAGAGTATAGCTTAATCAGAGAGGTCCATCCATTATTTTTAGACATCTCTTCCATTAAAATATATCTATATGGTTTTGATAACAATACTACTCCAAGTACCGCATTGACAAGTTTTGGGACTCAAGGGTGGGAAGTCCTATAGGGTGGCAGCGTGATGTTATATGAAGAGTCCTAGCCTGGGCAGAAACCATGCTTGTGTCATTGCCTAGCTTTGTGACCTTGTGTAAGTCACATAAATGTCTCTGCTTCCTTATCTAAAAATGGCATAATAATAACTGCTCTGCTTCCCTCACAGGGCTATTGTATTACTAGTAGTAATAGCAAAAGCAATAATAATTGAGAATGATATTAAATACACATTAATATTAATTAACATTGATACTTTAATATTAATTATTCATTGAATTTTAATAATTAATGATAGCTAACATTTATGTAGCACTTGAAGGTCTGCAAAATGCTTCATATATTGCCTCATTTGATTGTCACAAGAGCTCTATGAGATTGGTGCTATTATTATAGGTTTTGTGACTTGCCCAGAGTCTCACAATTAGGAAGTCAGACAGTATTTGAACTCATCTTCCTGAGTCCAGGTACAGCACTCTATCTACTATGTCAGCTGGCTGCTTCTATTTTGGGGATAAAATTGGAGTTGAGATACCTTTTAAGTCACAGATTTACTACAGATTTTAAAGTCTTGAAACAGTCAGTTGAAAAACATTTATTAAGCACCTACTATGTGCTAATCACTGAATTAGGATACAAAGAAAGGCAAAATACAGTCTCTGCTCTCAAGAATTTCATAGTGTAGAACCTGAGTTCAAATCTTGCCTCAGACACTTAACACTTACTAGCTGTGTGACCTTGGGCAAGTCACTTAACCCCAATTGCCCTGCCTTCCCCCACCACAAAAAGGAAAAAAAAAGAATTCCAGTCTAGTAAGAGGCAGGTTTAAAAAATCTTTTCTTTGTTCTAGTTTCTCTATCTGTAAAATAGAAATCTATAAAATAATTTAGCTTATACAGTAGAAAGATAATTGGATTAGGAATCAGAGGAACTGTGTTCAGATTCTAGTCTGCCGCTTTCTGCTTCATAACCTTGGCAAGTCATATAATCTTTTTGTGGGCCTCAAGTTTCCTTATTTATAAAATAAGGATATTGAACTGAATGACCTTTGAGGTACCTTCCAGCCCCAAATCTATGAGATTATGAATCAGTGATCCTGTGCTGTACAGAAAGAGAGCAGGAGGGAACTTGTATGAGTTTTTCAGGAGAGACAAATATTAACAAAAATACAACTTCATTTTGTGGGTTACCATGGGAAAGAATCCATTGCTTAATGGCCAACTTGCTCAAAACCAGACAATGCTGATATTTAGTGGAATGAAAAGTAGCATTGCCTAGTGGATGGAAAGCTGACTTCACAGTTAGGATGCTTTGGGTTCAAATCCTGCCTGTAACACATACTGGCTGAGTGACTCAGGGCAAGTCACTTAATATCTCAGTTTCCTATTGTTGTTCAGTCATTCAGTCATGTCTGACTCTTCCTGACCCCATGGACCATAGCATGCCATTATTGCCCAAGGGATTTCCTTTCCTTTCCTTTCCTTTTTTTTTTTTTTTTTTTTGCTTTTTGGAGGGCAATTGGGGTTAAGTGACTTGCCCAAGGTCACAGGGCTATTTTTTGAGGGATTTTCTTGGCAAAGATATTGGAGCAGTTTGCCTTTTCCTTCTCCAGTGGATTAAGCAAACAGATGTTAAGTGACTTGTTCAGGGTCATGCAAGTAGTAATTATCTGAGGCAAGATTTGAACTCAGGTCTTCCTGACTCTGGGCCCAGTGCTCTATCCACTGAATGACCTAGCTGCTTCCTCAGTTCCCCAAATGGCCCTCTAAAGCTCTAAGTTTCAAAGGAGATACTGACTTGTGTTGGTGAAGGTAGTTAGCTCATTATGAGTTCCTTATACCAATGCAATTACAGGTCTAGTCCCCTCCCATAGGACAGTGGAGAGGTACATATGAGTATATATGGGTTATAATTTATGAGAACTAAGGAAGTTTGAAAAATAATTGGAGTAAAAGAACTATATGATTGACAAAGAGAAGCTTATGTTGTGAGGGAGGGATAACAGATGCCACTCTACTAGTGTCTTTGCGATGTCAGTGAGTGAGGAAGGTTCACAGAATCTTGATTGGCCCATAATGGCAAAGTCATATGAGGAAAGGGGAAATTACTCTTTAGGATGGGGAAATGTGGACAGGCTATTATCATCACCAGAGGAAACATCTCAGTCATAAGATCTCACAGACATTTGGATAAGAAGAATAAGTGAAGGAAATTCCCTTTGACCAGGAATACTTGGGGTCTAATCCCCATAAACTGTGAACTCCTTGAGAACAGGGACCATCTTTTGTCTGCCTTTGTATCCTCAGTGCTTAACACAATGCCTGGCACATAGTAGGGACTTAATGAGTTCTAGTTGACTGCCTAATATATTAACTTACGAGGTGATCTTGGGGAAATTACTTAATTTCTCATGATCTTATTTTCCTAAACTCTCAAAAGGGTAAGGGAGTTTGAATTTGGTGAATTCTAGATCTTCTGGCTTCTAATTTATGATACTATGATGTTATGGTAGACTATAGAAGAGGAGATAGGTTGGGTTGATGGAAAGAATGCTGATGATGAGATTTCCTAGAGAATATAAACATATTGTCTTAACATGCAGGCCTGATGACCAGGTTCCTTCCTTTCTTTTTAGGGATGTGCTCTGGGAATTTCATTTTGTTTCCATCCATCGTAATTTGGGAGTATGGAGAAATTGTGCTAGGGAGAGCACAGAAAGCTTCACTATAGGCATTCCTAAGTTGTTAGAGGTGGAAAGACTTTTAGGAATCCTCTATTTCAATGTTCTCATTTTGCTGATGTAGAAAGTGAGGCCCAGAGGAAGGAGGTGATTTCTTCAAGGTTTTTAATTAATAAGCAGCTGAGCCAGAGTTCCTTGTCACTAGATTATTCTGTGTTGTCAACTGCAAACATAATTGTAACTGAAGAGCCCAATATTGGCCCCCAAATGCCCAAAGGTGGGAGTTTTGTCTTTTATTCTCAGCATGTTGTTCTGAGTCTAGCAATGGTTAATTTTTCCTATTTCTCTCTGCAGCAGACTTCCCTTTTAGATCTCTTCCTTGCCTGCAACAATATCTCTAAGCGTACTACCAATTTAAGTGCAGACAGTCTATAGGCACTTCATAAAGAGTTCTGTTTACAATTTAAAGAGTTTTTGGTTGAGTACCTGCCAAATTTCTTTCACAGGCTCTGTAGGGTACTGCAAAGACAGACTTTGGTCTGGGAAAAAACTATTTAAAGAAAGCAAGATGTGAGACAGGGGGATCATTTAGAGCTGAAAAAACAAAACATACCAAAGTTATCTCCATTTCACTGGAGTTGTGGTCTTAATTGGGACTGGGCTCAGAGACTAGGCAGATTCTTTTGTTGTTCTTTAGTCATGTTTTAGTCATGTGGGATGGACTCTTCCCCGACCCTATTTGGGGTTTTCTTGGCAAAAATACTGGAGTGGTTTGCTATTTCCTATTTTACACATGAGGAAACTGAGATAAACAGGGTTAAATGATATGCCCAGGGTCATACAGCTAATGTCTTAGGTCAGATTTGAATTCATGAAGATGAGTCTTCCTGACTTCAGACCAAGCACTCTATCTACTGCACCACCTAGCTGCCCCTACACCTGGTAGGATCTTACCTGGTAGGACTTTAAGGGCTCTGAGAATAAGGAGATTTTTATCTGTTTCGTGCATCGCAGCCTCTTGTCCAAACTACTTGGGATGTTGATGTTTGTCATTTGTCCTTTGTTCTTAAAGAGCATGAATGACATCAGGAGGGTGATGTCTTGACTTGCAAGTGAATTGGATTTAAGTGAGGCAGGGCTGTATAAAGTCACCAGCCTCACTCTATCCTTCAAAGTCATCTAAGTCTAGTGGCAAGACATGGGTTAGGATGACTGTCAAACTGCTTAGGGTAGGCAAAGTTAGAAGGGTTCCAGGGTATAAGAAGTAGAAGGGTGGGGCATGAAGGGCATTTTATTTTGCCTTTCCCAAATGCACACATTTTTAACATTAGAAAATTCTGTTCTCCATGGCACATGGATGTTTATTTTGTGAAAAGTCAATTTGTGTGTTTGGTGAAAGGTTTTCAGGCCTCCTTTAGAAAGAAAGAAATGGTCAGTGAGCCTGAATCCTCTAACAACCAGGATTCGATTGTGAGCTCCTTGAGGCCAGGGACAAAAAAAGGCAAAAAGAGATAGCCTTTTGGATTTTTATTCAACACAGTGCCTGGCACACAGCCACTTAATAAATGTCTATTTACTGACATTCGCATCGGTTTACAGATTGGGAACTAGAAGGAGCTTTAGAAGTCATGTAGTGGCACCTTCTCATTGTATATATAAAGAAACAGCCCCAAAGTAGTTTCATGATTTGCTAAACATTACATAGGTAAAGCTGGGACTCGAAATCAAGTCCTCTGACAATAAATTCCTCACTCATTGTACCAAGTACAAACAAATGCACTGTCCCTACCCATGTGCCACAGTGCCTCAAATATCATTGTTTTTGCCTTTGGGTTAAATACTTTCTTCTTTAGACTCTTCTTTTAAAATGTGATTATTTTTGAATGTCTAATAGAGTAACTCACTAAAAGTGAATAAATTAGCTTGCTACATTCCTCCAGCCCTGGTAAGAGCACATACATGGTCAGTCCAATCTGTAAACTATCATTCAGTGCCTCCTGTATGCAAGGTAGGGCATAAAAAGCTAGACTTGAAGTCAGAAAAACTCATTCCAAATCCCGTTTCTGACACTTCTTGGCTGTGTGACCATGAGTAAATCACTCAAAACAATTCTCTAAGACTATAAGTTATAGAAAGGCTGCTGACCTGCATCAGTGGAAATAGTTTCTACTATGTGTGTTCCTACATTAATGAAACTACAGGTTGAAACCAAAATCAAGTCTATAAGCAAGCAAATGATGCACAAGTCTCTGTGTTTGTTGGGAGATGGGGAGACAAAGGAAAAGGAAAAGAATAAACAGACTGTCTTAGCAGCTGAATCCTGCTTCAGACACTTAGTTATGTGAACTTGGGCAAGTCACTTAACTTTTAGGAGACTCATTTTCCTCTTCTTGAAGTCAGAGACTTTTTTTTTTTACTTTTTGGAGGGGAGAAGGCAGGGCAATTGGGATTACGTGACTTACCCAAGGTCATGTGGTTAGTAAGTGTTAAGTTTCTGAGGCCAGATTTAAACTCACATCTTCCCGATTCCAGGGCTGGTGCTCTATTCACTGCACTACCTAGCCACCCCCAGAGACTGTCTTTTACCTCTTTTTGTATCCCCACACATAATGCCTTAGCACATAGTGCCTGACAGTGCCTGACACATAGTAGATGCTTAATAAATGTTTATTAATAGATTGACCTGTAAAATGAAGGGGTTGGACTCCTTGACCTCTAATGACCTTTCCAGGTCTAAATTTATGATCTTGCCAGGCCAATCTGTGAGGGAGACGGAGCCTAGTACAAAGTAAAAGGACAGATAGCTGGTACAATGGATAGAGTGCCAGGCCTGCAGTCAGGAAGAATTATTTTCCTGAGTTCAAATCTGGCCTTAGACACTTACTATGTGACCCTGGGCAAGTCACTTAACACCCGTTTAATTCAGTTTCCTCATCTGCAAAATGAAATGGAGAAGGAAATGGCAAACCACTTCAATATATTTTCCAAGAAAACTGCAAATGGGGCCATGAAGAGTAAGACATGACTAAAACAACTGAATAACAGGAAATAAAGAACATAGAAACTGGAGGTGGGATTTGTTGAAGTCCTGACTTATCATCTTTCCTTAGGACCAACATTGGCCCTTTTTACTGTTCATGGATGTCAGATGGATAAATGCGGGTTTTGAAGTCTTACATTAAAGCCCTTGCTTAGTAGTACCATGGATCCAGAGCAGACAGAATGGCCCTTTACCTGACCAAAGCTGTAGCATTTTCAGGAACCTAGGGTTGATGCTGGAGAGAGATTTGTGAAAAGTGCTTAGTGGCTTAGTGCCTTCAGTGTCTGATACATAGTAGCTGCTATTGTCATATACTGTTGTTGTTGCTATTGTGGTTGTTATTGAAGAAAGTATTTGCTACATTTAACAGGCCTTGCACACAGTGAATGCCCAATGTGTTTGTTGATTTGACTTTTTAAACTTTTTACAAATCAGCTCTGCCACATTACTGTTGTATGACTTTGAGCAAATCCCTTAATCTCTCTGGGCCTCAGTTTCCTCATATGTACAAGGAGAGGTTTAGATCCGATGACCTTGAAGGTTTCCTTCAGCTTGAGATAAATGATGCCATGTTCCCCCTCTGCTCTTCACTGTAGATGTGGTTGGCTCTCAGATCCTGCAGCTGAGCTGACAGGATGTGAAGGGGGCTGCTAAGAACTTCAGACTTTTAATGAGCTTCTGGCCTCTCCTCTGAGCTTGTTCACTTTGACGTTGACAGGATGGCCTGAGGTCTCCAAAATGTCAAGTTACAGTAATGAGGTTTTGCCATCTCTGTGATTCTATCCTGGGTAAGGTTTGCAGAAGTTGGGGAGAAAATATTAAGTATCATTTTAATTTTGAAAAGCAGGCACTGGCTCCCCTGGGAAGCAGCTGCATGTGCTCTACCTTTATGAGGTATTTTATTACACACAACTGCTTATCAGGATATTTAAACAGTTCCTCGGGCGCACCTAATAGCGCCCTTGTAGTCATTATAAACCACTAATGGGTGCTAAGTTTTCTAAACACCTCTTTACTTGATAGATTTAGCCATCCTATAGGACCTATTCTGATTAAATAATACATGTTTTCAGATGTTTTAAATACAGTACATATCTGCCTGGGGAGGAGTTTCCAGGTCCCAAAATATTGCATTTTGAATCAGGTTCATAGGCTTTCTACATGTTGATTCAAGGGGAAAGGGATAGGGGAGAATTTGTGAGTTGGTGTGATTTGGTACAGTAGGAAGACCTGGGCTCAAATCCTACCTTTTATGTGCACTCTGTGTGTGACCTTGGACAAGTCACTGAATCTTCTTAGGTCTCACTTTACTCATCTGTAAAATGAGGAGGATGGATTTGATGGTTCCAGAGGTTTCTTCTAGTTCTGCATCTATAACTGTATGATTTATTAGTCCAACTTCATCACAGTGCCCCACTAATTCTTTGTGTTCCTTTCCTTAATTCAAAGTCTAGGGTTCTTATCCTGAAATGATGAAGTCAAGTCTTATTCCACATTGAGTAATGTGATAACTTGATAGTATACCCATCAGCTTGCTTTCACCTTGCTTCTTTGCCTCAGAGTCATACCTAGGGCAGGGTTGTCAGATCTTTGCCTCAGGATGCAAATGAATAAATTAATGAATGAATTAAAAGACATTTATTAAGCCCTCATTATGTGCCAAGCACTGAGTTAAGCCCTGGGGATACAAAAAGAAAGAGTCAGGCCATCTCTGTTCTTAAGGAACTCACACTTTAACTGAGGGAAATAATGAATAAAAGAAACTACAGTTGTGAAGTGAAAAGCTGAGAGCTATAAGGGTACTACAGTGGGTTGTGTGCCAAGGTCCAGAGAGCCTTAGGTTACATGGTCACACTGATTAGATTACAGTGTTGAGGGTCTATGAGCACAAAGGCAGGTCAGATGACATGGCTTAGAAATTTACTAATAGCTTCATTCAAGTAGGGCATACTTCTCCCCACAGTAATTCCTCCCTTGCCCTGCCCTCTAAACTCTGTCTTTTTCCTAGGTGGCTTGTCCAAGGTACAGAAATAGTTACTTGAAGCTTTATCCCTTTTGGCTCTTAGTTATGTGGTCCAGATCAAATCCTTTAACCTCTCTGAAATTAAGTTTTCCTTCATCTTTAAAATTAGAATAATTATGTTTCCCTTCTAAGGTCACTGTGAAACAAGTTCTTTATAAACCCAAAAGCATCATAAAAATATAAGTTGCTATCATTAAAGAAGCTATGTGGTTCAACATAGCCCCAAAGTGAAATCAATTTTGCAGTATTTCCCAATAGTGGTCACTCACTTAAAAAACTCCAGTGAGAAAGGAAATCACTATACCCTGAGGACACCCCACTGGCCTCCTCTTTTGGATGGTTTAATGGTTAGGAATGTTTTCTTTAAATAATGACTCCATGTAAATTCTTCAGAGCAGAGTTTTATTCTTCATAGTCTTAGCACTTAGCACAGTTCCAGGCACATGAATAAATGCTTTTTGATAGGTTGTGACTTCAATCCATTGGTCCTCTGAGTAAGTGGAAGAATCTTAATCCCTTTCCTACTTGACAGCTCTTTATATTTTTGAAAATTATGATTAGGTGACTTATCCAAAGTCACACACTTAGTAAGTATCTGAGGTAGGGTTTGGACTCAGGTCTTCTTAATTCCAAGTCCTGGACTTAATCCACTATGCCACCTAGTTGCCTGCTAAAAGCGAATAATGTCTTTAGATTCTTTCTAGCATCATGATTTGGATGCTAGAGGGCTACTCTGAAGGCCAATGTCCTGGGTGGGAGTGGGGTTTTGAACTATCTCCTAGTGCACCTACACTGATACTATCTTTAGGATCAGACCGCTCAACTACGCTTATTTTCTCTATGCTTCCTGATGACTATGAGTCTTTTTGCAAGCAAGGGAATGGTTACGATCTTTAAATGAAATGGAATCTTGCATGCTACTAACAATAAATTCCAGTCCAGTCAGTTCAATTACAAGGGATGCCATTTAGAAGGAGAATTTCAAAACTCTTTAGTACAGGAAGGATCTTCACTCAGCTCAGAGGCAATTACTGCAGCTGACAAATGGATATCAATTCCTTCCCAGACAGGAGCATGTTAATCAGCATCGTATGGGTTTATAATGGAGGTTTGAGGGATAGGCAGTTAGGGACAAAGGATAGACATGGCTCCTCTGATAGTGCAGATGAGGTTAAGGAGGAAACAGCTTAGTAGTCTTGCAGAATGTGTATACTACACTTTCATAATCTTCTAAACAATTGAGAGATCTTGAGATCTTTTCCAAATCTTGATGCTAGAAACCTTTACTCTCAAGTCCCTTGCCCCCTTATGCTATCAGAAGGTAACACTGAAAGTTTGAGGAAGTATGAAAAGGATTGGAAAAAATGCTGTGATGAATGAGAGAGGGAATCAATTAGACATGCAAAGGATTGCCTTTCTGCAGTAACTCTCCAGTTGAGATTATGGAACATAAATTTATAGGAGCATTTTGTGATTTTTCTCCAATTTTGTAAGTATGAGAATAGGAGTAAAGTCAGAGGATGGTGGGAGTAATCTAAGGTTGGGACTTGGCAGGGCAAAATCAGAGATAGTATAAGGGGGCAAGGGGCTTGAGAATAAAGGATAATGTAGAGTGGAAGTAGGGAAGGAAGGAGAGATTAACCAGTGCAGGGATGATGGCATGGAAAGAAATATACAGTGGAAGGAAGGCTAGACTTCATAATGAGGATGAAAACAAGTTTTTGATATTTCAGATATTTCAGAAAGCATAGTATAAGGGGTGAGTAAATCTTGAGTGGGGTGATGGGTAAGTCAGGTTAAGTAGGGTGAGAATAAAATATTGGCAGTGGGTTACGGGTAATGGGGTTTGTATAGTAAGTGCTGGGGTTCAGAATCTTTGGCATGGAATAAGTATAATGGGATGGAAATATGCTAAGCATTGAGGAACGAGTTCAAGTAGATTATCAGTGACTGGAGAGAAATCACCAGAAGAAGGTAGGTGATTAGATTGTTCAGATCCCTCCCTTGATGTCCAGCCTTTTAGGAGGCCATGATGTCAAGTCTCGTGAGGATAAGGAAGCCCAACACATGCTATATAGGCACAAGCAACAAATATGGGATGGATATTGGAGGTAGGATGACAAGAAGCAAGAACTAATAATTTGAGGTAAATCGTGCCTGTGAATGGCCTTTGAAACACTGGAGAAGTCCCTGGGATGAAGGCAGAAGTGAGGGGCCCAAAGATTGGATCTAGGGCTGAGGTAGATCATCCTGAGAGAAGTCAGGGATAAGGAAGTCACAAGGCAGGTGGGTTGTATCAATACTCATTTGTGGACAATGACTGAAGGCACAGATAGGCAGACTGAATCAGGGTCTCCCCCAGAAGGTTCAGAGGTGAAGACAGGGGTTATAGGTGGACTAACATAGAATGCAGGCAAACCAGCAGTTCCTGAGAAGTCACAAAGGAAAAAGATCATTCCCAGTTGCAGACTTGTCATAGTCCGATAATCACCCAATACTCTCTGACAAATACAGTGTAAACAATCAGTCAAAAGTATTCCTTAACAAATTGCTATATTCTAGAGATCCAAAGACAAGTAAAAAAGTACCTGCACTTGAAGACCTTATAGTTAGGGAAGACAGTATATACAACATATAGAAAGTGATCTTGAAGGGAAGGTTCTAGCACCTAGACTTTATCATGAAAGACATATCAATTGAACTGAGACTTGAAATAAAAAACACTAGGCATATAAAGAGGTGCAGATGATGAGTTATGCATTTCAAAATAGACAATCATCGCAAATCCAGTTTTCTTTATTGGAATTTCTTTATAGGAACAATTCAAATGCTTCTTTTATTGAGTGTTTATCTTTTTTCATTAATGGATAGACTCAAGTGATAGGGGAAATCACCTTGAGTTGCATTCTTTGCTCTGTGGAACACATTATTCCATTCCCTCCTATGGTTTCTGGGGGATAGGTTAATATCCTGTGTTATTTCTATTTCCTTTCCTTTTTATCTGAAAGTATTTCTACTGTTCAGCAGCTGGGTGGCAAAATGGATAGATAGAATGCTTAATCTGGAGTCTGGAAGATTCAGATTTCCTGAGTTCAGATCTGGCCTCAGACACTAACTGTGTGACTCTGGGAAAGTCACTTAACCCTATTTGCCTGTTTTAAATGAGCTGTAGAAGAAAATGACAAACCTCTTCAGTATCCTTATCAAGAAGAATTCCAAATGGGGTTACAAAGAATCGAACATAATTGAAATGACTAAACAAAAACAACAACAGCATTTCTTCTTATCAGTTGCAGTATTTGTTGTTTGTTACTAGAATTATTAAATCTAACTACCATATGTCTTGGAGTTGCAGCTAAGATTGCTTTTTTTCCTGGAGAAAAACTATGGGTTTGTTCAATTGATGCCTTGTTTTCTATGTTTAGAAGTTCTGGGCAGCTTTGTTGCACTATTTCTTGCATCATAATATTTAGGTTTTTTGACTTGTCATGTTCTGCTAGGTGAACTATAATCTCTAAGTTGTACCTATGCATCTTGAGAGATCAATGTTTTCTTTTAAAGTTTTCATTTTCTGCTTTTATTTCAGATTGTCCTTTACTTCTGAATATTTGCATTTCCAAATAATTTTACTCTGTTTTGTTTCCCTGGTGATATTTGTCCCCATAGAGTCAAGTTTTTCTGTTTTGCCAATTATTTCTGCTATGTTTATTATTTATCTCTTGAGCAATTTGAACATATTCTGCTGTAGTTCCATGATTTCTTGGTAATCTACAAGGTTTGCTGCCACATCGGATGTTGATTCATAATCTTTAATCTTGTAATATTTATTCAGAAGTGTTTGGACTCATTTAGACGATCTGGAGGCATATTTCCTTCTGTTATTAATTTCTTCCCTATTGGTTTATCTGCTTGTTCTCAATGTCTTTACCTTGAGTTTTCTTTTTCCAGAGATCTTCTATTAAATCACATCTGAGCTTTAGGAAAATCACTTTGGCAGGTGAATGGAGGAGAGATTGGTTCAAAGAGAGACTTAAGGCAGGAAGACCAATTAGGAGGCTAATCAATAAATGAATAGTTAAATATTGACTATTTAGTTGGTTCTTACAATGTGCAATGATTCAAATTCTATTGCAGTAGTCTAGGTGAAAGATAATGATGGCTTGAACTAGGGTGGTGACTATATGAATGGAAAGAAAGCAATAAACATGAAGGCAATTGTGGAGGTAGAAATTATAAAAATTTGGCAACTAATTGGCAGTATTGGGTGAATGAGAGTGAGGAGTTGAGGATGACAACTATTTTGTGAACCTGGGTAACTAGAAGAATGATGGTGCCCTTGATAAATAAGTAAACTTGGGAAAAGGATGAATTTGTAGTGAGGGTCAAGGGTGAATAGGGAAATACAGTCACTTCTGTTTTAGACCTGTTGAGTTAAACAAGTCTTCAAGAGATACTGTTGAAAATGTATAATAGCCAATTGATGAAGTGGGACTAGAGTTGAAGGAAAGACTAGGTGTGGATGTGTAGATCTGAGAGACATCAGCATAGAGATGATGATTAAGCCAATGGGACCTGCTGGAATTACTGGGACAAAGTAGACAAGAAAAGAACACTGAATTTGGAGTTAGAGGTCTAGTTTCAAATTCTGGCTTCCCTATTTACTAGCTATATGACCTTGGATAATTTACCTGACTTCTCTGGCATTCAATTTCCTCATGTGAAGAGTGAGAAAGAAGAGTGAAAGAGATGATTTCTAAGGTCCTTTCAAGCTCTAAATCTTATGATCTGCAGTCCTCATTACCTTCCAGCATATGCAAAAACAAAATTTCACAGTTTATCTCAAAGTTTCCCCCACTGCTGCCAGAAAGCAATGGTAGTTTGCTGGCACAATTCCCTCTCTGTGTCGACATAGATATTACAGCTATATAAAGTCTGGCAAAGACCAGGTCCACAGGGACAGGATAACTTTAGTTTTTACCTTCAGTCCTCATTTTGGCATCAATACTACCTAATGGTTTTTAGGTTTTTGTGTTTCCATTTCCTCCCCCAGTGCACTAGCATATCCATTTTATAGTTTTAGAAACAGTATGTACAACTAGGTAAAGGAAAGAGTGGAATCTAAATGGAGAAGGAGGGATTTGATTCAAGAAAGGCTCCAAAGGGTGCCAGGAAGATTCCATTTTCTTCAGCATTTTAAGTGACTACTATGTGCAAAGCCCTCTCCTAACAGTAGTGAGGCAGTGTGGTGTAGTGGTGAATGAGCTGATCTCAGGATCAGAAAGAACTGGGTTTAAGTCCTACCTTGGTTACATAGTTTCTTTGTGACCCCTGGCAAGCTACTTAGCCTCTCAGTATCCCAGGAAACTCTCTAAGACTATAAGCTGCAGATTGTCATGGGAGGGAAGGAAAAATCATTTTTTCAATAGCCTACTATGTGCCATGTACTATACTAAGTGTTTTACAGATATCTCATTTGATCCTAATAATAACCTTTGGAGTATAGCAGTTCATTATGATCCACATTTTAAAGTTGAAAAAGCTGAGGCAGACAAATACTAAGTGATATGTTCAGGGTCAGATCTTCCTAATGCCAAACCTAGCACTCTATCTACTATGCCATTTAGCTGGTAGAGGAAGTCCCTCACTGAGAGTTCCCTATATTGATGAAACCACGGGTCTGATCTAAGTACGAAGCCCTGTGCTAGGTGCTGAAAATGCAGAGATGAAATAAGACATGGACTCTTTTTAACTTAAAATTTAGTGGGGAGGGGCTAGGTAATATATACAATTAGCCATGATATGAGGCAGAATGTTTTAAAAGGGAGTCCTAGATAGAGTGCTATGAGAAACTTGAGGTGACATTGGGGGGGTGGAGTGAGAGAGGGGGAAAGAGAGGAGAGGGAAAGGAGATGAAACTGACTAATTTTCATTTGACAAGAGCAAGAAACCCTTCCTGGAGAAGGTGGCATTAAAATTAGACTCTGAAGCAAGAGGAGGTTTATAACAGGCAGAGACAGCAGTTGGAGGAAGAGAGGAGTCTGCCCCAAGTCTAGGATAAAGAAGTAGAAAGGGGTGAGTGCATAAACTGATAAATAAATAGCTAGAAGGGACCTTAGAGTCTGTCTAGTCCAAATCTCTTGTTTTATAGATGAAGAAACTGAGACTCAGGGAGGTTAAGTGTCAAAGTCACACAAGTAATAAACATGGACTCAGACTCGGGATTCAAACAGTTCCTCTGACTCTAAAATTAGTAGTCCACCTTGGATGGAACATAAATTTTGAAGAAGTATGTGAATTCCCTCTGCCCCCTCCCCGCCCCCATCACCAATTATAGAAGGACAGAACTTTAGAATTGGATGGGATCTCAACACCCATGTGGTGCAAATCATAACCATTAAAGAATCCCTACTATAATAGAATAAAAAATTGGTTATCTATTCTTTTCTTGAAGACCTCCAGTGAAGTCACTCCATATATTCTACTTTCTTGGATAGCTCTAATTCGTTTGAAACCTGTTCTTATACCACAACTTAATTGACTTTTTTGCAACTTCCACTGATTGCTCCTAGTATTGTGTTCTGGGACTAAAGTCTCTTTCATGTGACAGCCTTTTAAGAACTTGAAGACAACTAACATGTTCCCCTGAGCCATCTCTTGTTCTCTTGAGCTACCACATTCATCTCTGAGCCAGGAAAAAACATCTGGTTCCTTCAACTTGTTCTTATGGCACTATGTGACATGGATTTGAGGTCATTTACTACTGGCTACTCACTTAAGGAGCTCTCCATCTTACCAAGTTTTAAAAAAATATGGTACTCAAAATTCTTCAGATGTGGTCTGATCAGGGGAGAGTATAATGTAATGATTGTCTCATTACTGGAAGTTTTGCCTGTTTTAATGCAGTCCAAGATTGCTTCGGCTTTTTTGGTTGGCAAATCATACATGATATGTTGAAATTACAGTTCTCAAAAATCTCTAGATCTTTTAAAAAACTATTGTCTAACAATGCCTTCTTCTTCTTATACTTGTGAGTTGATTTCTTGAACCCAAGTAAAATAGTTTACATTGATCTTTATGGAATTTCATTTCTTTCAAAAGAACCATGTTTTCTATCCTGTCAAGAGTTTTTGGATTTTGATTCTCTCATCAAGTTTATTGGCTAGACTTTCTCCCATTGCTTCCTACCAAACAAACTAGGGATTGATAGAATCATCCAACAGTATATCCTGGCCTTTGTGATTTAATGTTCAGTCCAGAAGGGTCATGTATAGACCAATCTTGGGAAGCTCTCAAGCATTCAGATTTTACAGCCATCCTTACCTACAGGTTCCATCATTATTAAAACTAGAAAGTAGGTGATCTTTATCCTACATATTCACAACTCGCCTTTTATTACCTTCTACTCTCATGCTGCCTTGGCTATTACTAAAATAATAAACAAGTTCACCATAAGGTGTCAGTGACTTCATGTCTTTATCCCTCTTAGTGGTGTTTGTTTTGAAAAAAAGGATGGTAAGAGAGGAAAAGACAAGACTGAAGCTATAACGTTGGGGTTTAAGCAGCATGATTGGTTAGTATTGGGACATATATATATATATATATATATATATTATATGTGTAATATATTATTATACATAAAAGTCTTCCTTGTGAGTCATTGAATGTAGATGTCCTTGTACAAGGCCAATCCTTTCCACCTATTGTCCAATTTACTAACTAGCCTTTCTTTGCAGCTTTTCCAAATTCTCTATGACCTTGACAGAAGCATCTTTTCCAAATATGCAAATGATTGTGAGCCTAGACCTGAAGGAAATTTGGCTTTGAATAAATAAGGATTCTAGAGGGAAAACGGAGACTAATTTTTTCTTTCCCTGCTCTCACATAGCTTCACCTCTTTCCCCCCAAGCTTCTGATCAATAATTCACTTGAGGTTCTAGAAGCTACAGGCCCAGAGCTTGTCAACAAACATTTATTAAGTACTTACTATGTGCTGGGCACTGTGTTAAGCATTGCAAAGAAAAGCAAAAACACGATCCCCTAAATTTATCCTGAAGACATTTTCTTTGTGCAGAATTGCTCGTATGTTGTTTTCCCCCATTAGACTATGAACTCCTTGAGATCAAGAACTAGTTTTGTTTTTCTCTGTATCCCCAGTGCTTAGCATGGGGCCTGGAACACAGTAGGCACATTAATAAATGGTATTGACTGACTACCCTAAAAGAGCCCACCTTCTAGGAAAGGGACGGATCAAATGCAGAATTTGCCAGCAGGAAGCAGGGACCAGAGCCATCCCTAGGCAGAATTGTGAAGTGCCATTATCTTGATTGCACTTACCCCTTCCTTTGTGCATCCTCCCCTCCTCCCCTTTCCACATTTCCTTCTCCCTTACAGTGGTTCTGGTTTCCATGCTGCCATGTCTCTTGTATCAAGCAGGAAAACAATCTGAAATCACATCAGTTTCAAATCTCTGGTCACCACACATACTGTTGCAGCTTTTCAAGTTAAAACTCAAGCATATTTGCATCCATGCACATCAGTTTATCCATTTGTACAAACTGCAATCAGGCTTTGAACCGAAGGGGATGCTTCCTAAGTTCTGTCTTGTTTTGGTTGTTTCTATTCCTGCTAGGAAAGACTGTGTATCTGAGGAGGAACTAGTTTCTAATTCTGGAAATCAGATTTGCTACAGAAAGATGCTTGGATTTGCTCCTAAAGATTCAATGAGGATGATAGGGCAGGAGGAAAAGGGAGGAAGCATTGGCATCGCTCCTTATATGAAGATTTCAACCCACATTTTTTGGGCTAGTGGACATTTTGGGGGACCTGGAGAGTCATTGAATCTTTTTGCAGAGTTGGCTTACAAAACAACCTGAAGTCCAAAATGGAACTCTGCTACCTTGGGTAAATAAATGCCACATTTTAACCAGGTCTATGATACCCACAGAGCAGAATTTAAAATACTAGAATGGACTTTCGGAAATGCCTTTGCTATTCAGGATATGGAGAAAGATATGGAGGAGGAAAACATGCTTCAGTTCTACTGAGAATGCACAGAATGACTTTTCATGCTTGGGGATGTGTGCTTTTGATGTTAGTAATAGGCGACGTGTGTGTGTGGATGCATATCATAAGATGAATAGAATGTACAAAATGTGATTGGAATGTCTGAGACAGTTTCAAACAGGGACTCAGATGAAAGCTCTCCAGGGTCCAGTGGCCATCTCAGCATGGACGAATGTTATCAGATCCTGATGACTGATTTTTAAAATAACTGTGTTCCTGAAGTTCCTAATTCTGGAAATCAATTAGATTAATCAACCTTGTAAAAACTAATATGTGGCGTATTTTTTGAGGTTGTTGGGAAAATTCTGTAGCCATCAGAGTGATTAGTTCCCCATGTGCTGCCCTGATGTGTGCTGTGAAGATATTTTGTTTAGTCTACAATGCAGTTTAGTAGCTGGAGTTGAGTTATGCTTTCCACTGGGTTTGGTGGTAGAAATGAATATTTTCCAGATTTTCCTCTAAAAGCCTTCAAATCCAAGAAACTAGAATATGTCATATTAAACAGAAGAAAACTAAGTCATTTACCTTGATTTGGGGATTCGGAAGGTTAAAACAAGAGAGGATTATAGGAGAGAAGTAAAAGAGTGGGTTACCTAGTCTTTAGGATTCTAAAGATGAAAGTAAGAAAATCCCAAGGCTGGAGGGCCTCAGTAAAGCACAGTATGATTCACAATTCTTGGGATACAAGACTATAGGTGTACATATCCAGAGTGGTTCAGGCTCTTGCCACTGCTGCTTTTTGGAAAAGTCTAAATAGTCAAGGTAAGCTCTAGGAAACTGGACACATGGTTTATTTTCTCCCAGGAGTCTTACTTTCAGATGAGGGAATCACACCTCTCAAAGAGTCCTAGGCCCAAAGAAATTAACACTGGGTACAAAAAATTTTGATCCTTGTATTAAAGGTGTGGTTTGGGAATAGAAAGGAAGTTTTGGAAAACTATAAACAGCTAGGATATATTGACTGAACATTTGATATCATTTTTAAAGGCTTGAATTTGCAAAATTTGCAAATGTTTATTTTTTCCCAGGTGCAATGTTGATATTTCAGATAAATTACCTCTGAGTTTTAGTTGTAGTACAACGATATGAGCAGACACATTGATTATATTTCCAATTCTACTGTTTTGCTTTTCCTATAAAATAGAATTTGTTATTAAACTACAGAAATACAAAGATCATCTCATCTCTATCACATATATGGGAAAGGCAATATGCTATTTGGAGCATGAGTTAAGGAAATAGAACAGTTAGGTACACTTAGGTAGTTTTATCACCAATGCTTACTTATTAGCTACCAGTGCTTAATCTAATCCTTGATCTTCCCTTAGACTCAGACATAATTTGCAAAGACTGAACTATGTTGTTTGTGGAAATCAGAAGATAATAGATTTAGATCTGGAATGGACCTTAAAGTCATCTAGTCTAAATTTCATAATTTTCCGGATGCGGAAACTGAGACCAAACTGGTATTACATAGCAGAGCAAAAAAAATGAACTTAGGTACCATAACCCCAAATTCAGAGCTCTTTTTATTTTAGCATGCAGATTTAATACATAATGAATTTTTGGAGTAAAAAAAAAACCACAAACCACGAACCCAAAACAAAACAATGAAGCATATACTGTACTACTAGACTTGCACTTTGGAGCTTTGAACAGATTGATATTAAGAATTCTTCCAGGTAGCTTTTTCTCCTAGTTTTTCAAGAAAAGTCTTTAAATGCTTACTTGTAATTTCTCAGAGAATAGGTGCTGTTTTATTCTTAACACTTCCAATTATCTCTCTTACTAACTACCCAATTCTACTTTCTCTTTGAATGAAGAAGAAATAGGATTTCTATTTGATGTGGCTAAACAAAATTGGAAGAGAGATTATGGCTGTCTCATGCATATAGATCATCACCATAAGAGTCCCTTATTGATAGTCCTCTCATTAGAATATAGTCATTTTTACTTCTCAAAGCTAAGACTTCTCTTCCTTCCCTCTTTTGGTACCAAGAATGAATATATGGTTAATTTCTTGATTGATCTCTGCAGACTTACAGGTCACTCTGTAACATTTTCTGATTCTTAAAAGGACCTTACTTTCTTATAATTCTCTAAAAGGCATTTAATAAGAATACAACTATATTTCAAAAACATTTATGCAATAGTTTCTCATCACTGGCAAAGCAGAATGACCTCTAAATAGCCCTTTGGGAGTAAGAGGCACACCGCTAGCTCACCTCTCTCTAGGTAATCAGCAACACATTAACCAGAGGTTCTGCTTGGCCCTATTCCCAGGAAATGTGTATATGGTATTTATAGGATTGTACAGAGAAAACACTAATCTGAGAGTAGAGAGGCAGCATGGTGCAGGAAAAAAGATCATGGACTCTGGAGTCAGAAACCTGTGATGGAGCTCCTTCCTCTGCATGTATTAGCTGTATGACCTTGGTCAAGTCACTTAACTTCCCTGGTCCTCAGTTTCATCATCTGTAAAATGAAGGGATTAGACTAAATGATCTCAGAGTTTCCTTCCAGCTCTAGACAGTAACCTAACCACTGGGGGAGTAAGTTTGAGAGGGTTAAAGATATACAACCTGAGAAAGGAGAGACTGAGTTAGAGGGGATGTATTACTTCACTGGTTACACATTGTGATTGGCTAGGCTGACTCCTCTTTATAGCATACAAGGAGTGTTTTCTGGTAAATAATGCAAAGATTCAACACATACATTATATGCATGATAAAATATCTATGTGAGTTACAATAAAAATGCTTTATGAAGATATTAAATTTGGAGGTCTAACCAAAAGGACAGTTTTAAAAATGTGCTTTACTCTCTTGAGTGAAGCAAGAAAAAAGAACTGGTGGGGAATAGTTATGAGGCCAGCTGCTTTCTTTGGTGAAAGAGTGTTTCCTGCAAAGGTATCATTATTACATAATCTTCATATTATACTTAACATATTTTTGTCAGTGTGGGCATGGGTAGAAAGTTGTTCTGACTTGCTGTGGCCAAAGAAACATCTAGTGGCCAATCTTTGAGTGATGAGACAGCCCCTCAGTGTAGCCTGAGCTTAGGTGGGCTGGTCCCCAGTCTGTCAGTGTACCCTTTATTGAAGTTTTTCCAGCTTAATGGGACTCACCAGAACTTGCTTTCCACTGGCACAGCCATTAAGAATCCAATGTGACCTCCATTTTCTGATGATGCATTGGAAAAGGATCAGAGTGAAGGGTTGATATAATACCAGTAACCAGAAAAGATATCATACATTTGTATAGTGTTTTAGTGTTCACTTTCCAAAATAAATTAATGTATCGTAGGGATCCTGTGGGTAAGATTATCCCCATTCTAACTGATCATAAAACTTTGGCCTAAAGAATTTAAGGGACTTGCCTAAAGAGTCATAACTGATAAGTGGCAAAACCAGGACTAGAACCCAGGACTCCCAATTAGCAGTCTAGTGTCCTATCTACTATGCCAGGTATAATGCTTATTCATTCACTCAACCAATATTTTCAAAATCTAGGAGTCTAGTGGGTCTGTTTTGGGTTTTCATTTTCCTTGCTTGATTCTTGGCATCAGGTTGGTTACTAACAGTGGCATGAGCTTAAATTCTGGATGATTCCTCCTGAAAAGTTTTGCCAAAACCCTCCCTTCATCCACCATTCCCAGAAACACTTTGTTTACCTCATTGTAATGGAAATGCAAATTTAAAGATCTTCCCTGCCCCTAGCTTAAGTGCACCTGGAGCCTGTGGTGGGAGGCTTGTTTTTCAGGAAAGCCCACACCTTGATACTTTGTGATTGGGCAGTGGGTCAAGGAGGTTGTTACAATCTGAGCCAGGAGAAGGCTATATAAACTCTGATGAGAGGCTTTGCTTTGGGGTTCACTTTGAGAAGAGTTGTGTGATTTGACCAGATGAGTCTCTGGGAAGCCGTTGTTGAGAGCCCCCCGGCTTTGAAAACCCAGATGTTGATGCTTCCCTCTCTGGTAACTGTGATTTGGTATTGATGTAATGGTTGGGCAGTTTGGAAGCCTGTCTGTTTGATCTGTAAGTTCTGTAACTCTGAAGTTCGGGGTGCTGACCTTTTTCCCCTGAACTAGGTAATGTGTGTTTGTTTGATTAAAGTAGGCTTGTTGACCCATTTTGAATTGCTTTCCTTTTGAAAAGCAGATCTAAGAACCTGTGTTGGCAGTCACCCTGGGGATATTGGGGTGCTTGCCGCTACACTCATATACACTATAGTGGGCAGGCCCACCTTTCTCAGGTGCCCCTGTCCTGTGGGCACTGTTTGGTAAATTTGCCTATGGGCATTCACTACAAATGAGTGAGCTTCTCATATTTGCACATAAAGTGAAAATGGGACAAAGGCAGCCTGAGGACAGTCTGGAATGGAGAAAGGTTACCTGGGTATCACTGCTAAATGAGATATCATCAACATTCTTTACAATTTTCTTTCCACTCTGGATATTCTCCATCTCAAGTCAGCAAAGCCTCTTTTGTTGCTATCCAGTGAAGGGTGATTTCATTTAATAAGTGGCTTAAAAGGGCCCTTTTGTATTTACCCTAACACCAAAGGAAGGAGTCAGTGTATATCTGTATAGTTATTCATATACATCATAGCAGCATAGATTTAGAGCTGGAGGGGACCTCAAAGGCCATCTAGTTCAGCTCCCTCATTTTACAAATGTGGAAACTGAGGTCAAAGGAACTTAACACAAGTAGTGTTCAGAGATGAGATGATATAGATCCTCTTACTTAAGAGCCAATGTTCTTTCCACTATAACGGGTCGCCTTCCTCCTGCCCTCAAATGCCCACATGTACACACCTACACACATTTATGGTGTTCTATATATTATTTATCTCTATCATCCATCCATACATCCACCCATTCCTCCATCCATCCATTCATTTCTCTCTCTTTTTGGATTGAGATAGGGATAACATCATCTTTGTAACTTATAGTCTTAAAAGTTTCCTTGGATCACTGAGAAGATAAATGACTTGAGCAGGATCACTCAATCAGTATATGTCAGACACAAGACCCAAACCCAGGTCTTCCTGAGTCAGAGAACAACTCTCCACTATGTTTTAATGAGTTATATGACCACTAAAAAGTCATTCTTTTGAGACCTTTGGATAGAGGTTGGTCGGTCAGGTGTACAAGGTTTCCCAAATGGGAATTGGAGTCACTGAGACATTCATGTTTGTAAAATTTCAGAGAGATTTTCCATTTGCTTTTTCATACCCCTCTCTTAGCATTGAACTGAAGCCAGTGCTCAGGCACTAGGAGTTCAGACAAGTGGATAGAAGAGTTGTATGATAATTTGTAGACGGAAACCCTTTGGTGAGCAGAGGCCACTCTGGTCTTTGGGAAAGTCAGCAGACCTGCATTTCGGAATACTCTCTGAGAAACTTCTTTTTTTGGGTGGATGGTGAAAAAGGGAGTAGTGGGGAAGGGAGGAGTGTTGCAGAGTAGTGCCACCTGGTGGCCAAATTTTTTTCCTCCCTTGCTGGCTAATTACTTAACCATTTGGGGTGAAGGGAGTGTTCAGGGAGGACTAGCACCTCTGGTGTGAGGGCTTGCTTAGTCCTTTTCAGGGCTGCTTGCCTACCTTTTGTGTCCAATTTTCACACAACTCTTTTCTGTGGCTCCAAAAAGCTGTAGCATGAGCAGTGTCCACCCCTTCGTGAAACATCTGGGCAGATGGGTTAAACCAGGTTGAGGGTAACCAATAGGCATCAAATCCATTGGCGAGTTAGGGGGGTGTCTACCCCAAGCATGTGAAGACTTACCCTGGTGGAATGGGCAGATGAGAACAATTTGTTATAACAACAATGAAAGTGGCTAAAGCAGATGCATTGGAGTTCTTAGAGCTTAGTTAGATACAGAAGATGCCAAGGTCATCCACTGCATCCCAGGGCATCACCAGTGAGCCTGACTTTTGTCTTGCCACTGGATTTAAATGACTCTGGAAGAGAGAGTGAGTCTAAATGCCTTGGCAACTGTCTGTCTTAAACCCAATTCACTCACAAGTTAAGTCAAGACATCACCCATGCCCTAGCATCGTGATGTCATTAGCCCTCTTTGAAAACAGAGAACTAACAACAACAACAACAACTTAACCAGTTAACTGATGGCCTGTTTTTCTGTTAGTTGTAGGAACTAAGGCAGGGGGGAGGATGAACAAAGTGTAGCCTGATATTGCTTCTGCAGCACCACCAAGTACTAGACCACCTCTCCCTAAATTTAGCACAGTGCCTGGCAATCAATCAACCATTTCTTAAAATGTCTGCTATTAGGCCATGCACTGTCCTAGGGGTGTGTGTGTGTGTGTGTGTGAAACAAATTTTAAAAATGCAACTCTCCCTATACACAAACACCTTACATTCTCATGATGGAGTCAAGAAGTACAAATATGAGCATCAATATTAACTAAATAAACATAAATTTAAAAAATACAAAGTAGTTGAATACAAGGTAGTCTGGAAGAGCACTAGCCTGGGGTATCAGGAAAGACTTCATGCTTTGCGGTATATGAACTGTCTTAAAGCAGTCATGTCAAACTCAATAGAAATAGGGGCCACCAAACTGCACAGGATCTCTGTGGGACACATATCTACTTAGAAAAATCACATGCTAACATTTTCTTTATTCTATTATATTTTTATTTACTTTTTTACATATTTCCCAGTTATATTTTAGTCTTATTCAGGTTGCATTCTAGAGCACCGTGGGTCTGTTTGACACCTCTGGGTACTTAGAGGAAGAGAAGGCCACTGATCCGGAGATGAGGAGGGAGTGAATTTCATGCATATAGAATAGTTTCGTGCAATGACACAGAATAAAGTAATTGACAAATAAGTGCTTGTTGATTGACTGAGTGATACAATAAAAGAGTAACTTCAAGACCAAGCTGGGAGAAGAATCCTGGTGTTCTGATGTTTTCAACCTGCTACTACACTAACCAGAGCTCCTTCACTTTATGTAGTCTTGAATGTTTGAGAAAGTTCCAGCTCTAGCATTTTATGTCTTGAATTGGCATGTCACCTTCAAGGATTTTATTATCATAAACTTTGAAGCTGGACTCTTAGACCTCAGGCAAAGCATTAGAGCTAGTACCCACCCATCATGAAAGGTTAGCCATTGCAGTTTCCTCCTAGCTCTTTTCTCCTTGATCCTTCCTGGCTGCAAAAATCGATAGCATTTATTTAGGGGCTACCTGTTTGTCAAGTTCTTAAGGATTCATCCTGAATCCAGGAAATACAACAGCATGTTCACCCCTCAAGCTGTCTGCAGCTTAGTGTTTTGCTGGTATATTTGTCTTCTTACTCACATAGAAAATGGAGTCAGAGAATATTCTAGTTTGCCCTCAGTACCTAAAATAGTCAATCAAATACTGTCTATTTTGTACCAGCATAGTTCCCTGGGTAGTTCAGATTTTTCTCTATCACTAAGCACTTTTACATTCTCTCTGAATTATCTAGAAATTAGAGAGAAAACTTTCACAGTACCAGAAAAAGCAGGGTTTCATAGTGCCAGTTAGAACCAGATTTAAAAAAAAATACCACTGCTGAGACCTGTTCAAATCTTATTTCCTCCATGAAGCTTTCCCAATATATAGTCCTTTTTTGAAGACCATTATTCCCTGTATTTCTCCTTTGACTTTTAATGGTAGGAGTGTGTCAAAAGGTTATCATTCAGGTATACTTTGGATTAGATGTTATCCGGGGGCCCCTTCATTTACCAGATTCCCTGATGTCTATTATTGTCTTATCCCTCCTTTTTTTTTCCTTTTTGGAGGGGGGAAGGTAGGACAATTGGGATTAAGTGACTTGCACACAGTCACATGGCTAGTGTGTGTGTGTGTGTGTGTGTGTGTGTGTGTGTATGTGTAAGTATCTGAGGCCAGATTTGAACTCAGGTCCTCCTGACTCCAGGGTGGTGCTTTGCTAGCAGGTTCTTTGCAGGCTCTGCTTGACCACACCACCTAGCCACCTCTTTATCACTCTTATACACACAAAATGATATATGGGAGCATCATAGTATGGTGGAAAGATAACTGGATTTGGGGTCAGATCACCCAGATGCAAATCTTAGCACTGCTATAAATTACCTTTCTGACCTTGGACAGGTCACTTAATTTCCCTAGGCTTTAGTTTCCTCATCCATAAAATAATGGGGTTGGAACAGATGACTTCTGAGATCCCTTCCAGATATAGATTTAGGCCTTGTAACTTTTTTTTTTCCTTAACCGAATTATAAGATCATAGGACCATCAATTTAGTGCTAGAATGAACCTTAGAGGGTAAGTTCTCATTTAACACCTCTAAGGAAATGGGTCATATTGCTAGGAAGAGTCTGAAGCAGAATCTGAACTCAGGTCTTTTTGATTCCCAAGTTTAGGGACCTGTGAACTACATCAAACTCCCTCTCTTAAGGAAAGGGACTATGTCCCAGTTGCACTAGTATCCCCAGATATTTCTAGTACCTTGTCATGTATATGTTAGGTACTCCATAAATACTTGTTGAATAATTTGGAAACAAAAAAAGCTGGAACTAGCTTAAATCTTGAGAAGAGTGCCTTGGACATTTCTTAGCCAACTAGGTAAGGGCCATCTCCAGTCATCCTGATCTATATCCTAACACTGGACCCAGATGGCTCTGGAGGAAAAAAACGAGGCTGGTGACTTTGCATAGCCCTCCTTCACTTAAATCCAATTCATTTGCAAGTCATGGCGTCGCCTTCCTAGTGTCATGGTCCTCTTCAAGAACTAAGGACAAACTCAAAATCTGGCGGAAATGAATGACGTAAAACAGAAGTTAATAAAGCATTTGTTTAAAAAAAAAGCAAGGAGGGAAAGAATAAATTATCTTTCAAGTGTCAAAAAAAAAAGAACTAAGGACAAACAACAACCCAACTAGGTGAGGTGATCAGAGGCCCTGGATATGTCTCTGGGCATCTGTTCTAAAACTTCCAGCTGTTTGCCCATCAAGATTTAGAAGCAAACTGATTCTTATGTCATGAATTCAATCATAGATTTTTTTTGAAGCACGATGAAGCAAATTAAACATCATAGACTTATGAAGAATTGCTAGGCAGGCCATTTCTCCTGGCTCTGTTATATTTCCTTGTTAGCAGTATTTGGGTAATTTAGTAAATGCTTATATGTGAGTAAGACGGTGACTGTGGGCAGGCTTTAGTTAATACCCTTCTCATTCATTTCATATTCATATTTGCAAGACATAAATTAGAGTTTTATAATTTATGCCAAAGGTAGTCAAACAAGTCTTTTCACTTTTGTTGAAAGGTAGGCACAGTCTACAGAGGGGTCCCAACCGTATTAATTCAGACCATGCTTTGCCTAAAGACTATTAATACCAAGTCTGGTAGATTACAGAGAGTTTTAACAAAGAGATCTCAAAGTAAACATTGACATTTGTGATTGGCTCTCTCCTTAGTGCTGTATATGGTCTCCAGGAGCTAGGGAAATTGAGCTGTCAGATGAAATAGAACTTGGTTCTACAGCTCTGGGTTCCCTGAGGAAGCTTCCAGGTCATCTGACATTAATTTACTATTTTGCCATGTGTGAGAGTATTTATCCTTAGAACAACAAAGCAGTGTCACTCCAAAGTAAAATGATTTGCTGTTGATAAGTACAGAGTAAGCCCATTCTTCCTAAAATGCACTTAAGATTTTGCTCTGGACTCCATATTTCTGTATCGAAGGGTCATAGAAAAATGAGTGAGTCTGTGTTGACTAACATGGGTCAAATGTTGGTCTTCTTACAAGTTGGCTTGTAGCCTTCCTAAGGAAGAGGAGAATGGACCTACGCTGAAGTTCCTCATTGCCAATCTGATGTGAGTACCATCACAAAGATTCTAATTCTGAGGGGTCCTGCCCCATTAACTATCATAAAGCTGGATCATAGTGCCTGTGGGGTGGTACCCTTTAGAGACGACTATCCCCAATCTATCATTCCCACTTTGCAACACATTACTCTTCTCATGCTTTAGGATCTATCTAATCAAACTGGTGCTCTCTTTCTTTCTCACATGTGGCATTCCACTCCCCATCTTGTGCCTTTGCACTGCCTCTTCTCCATGCCTGGAAACATACTCTCTCCTCCTCCCTCTCTTCAGTACTCTAGTCAAATAGCACCTTTTACATGAAATCTTTCCTACTCCACCTCTTCCCTCCCAACTGTCCAGGCTGGCTCTTTCACTCTCTCACTATCTAGTATTGAATTACTTTGTATTTATTCTCTATATACTTGTACATGTATTTATCTTCCTCCATTAGAATGTAACCTCCTTGAAAAGAAGATTGTTTTATTCTTTTTACTAGTATCTCCAGCCCCCACTACAGTACCTGGCATATACTAGACACATGTATCCTAGGGTTGTTGTGAGGATCCAATGAGATAATATTTGCAAAGTGCTTTGAAAATGTTGCCACATTGTAAAAATGCTATTATTATTAATGCGTGCTTATTGAGTAACTGGGTGATCATTCTAAGAGGAAGTAGAGCTGGCATGGGACAGTTTTCTAATTACCAAACACAGCATAGCATCACATCATATAATTTAGGCCCTAGTCAGTTCAATAAATTTTATTTTATTTTCGGATCTGCATTGTCTCCCTCCCATCTCCCACCACCCCCATAACACAAGAAAAATAAAACCCCTGCTAGAAACACAGAACCAATGACCACATTGGTCACTTAAAAAATGCCTTAGTCTGTATTCTGAGTCTATCACCTTTCTATCAGGAGGGGGATATCCTGCTTCATTATTAGTCTTCTGGAATTATGGTTGGTCATTGGGTTGATCAGTGTTCCTAAATCTTTTTATAAAATTTTGTCTATAACTTAAATACAGAATAAGAAGAGAAAAAAGCACACTATCAACTTAAATATTAAAGCTTAAGTACAAAATAAGGGGGCGGCTAGGTGGCGCAGCAAATAGAGCACTAGCCCTAGAGTCAGGAGGACCGGAGTTCAAATCTGGCCTCAGCCACTTGACACAAAAACTAGCCATGTGACCTCGGGCAAGTCACTTAACCCCAACTGCCCTCCAAAAGGCAAGAAAAGAAAAGAAAGAAAGAAAAAACATGTTGTGTACACAGTAGAATGTAAGAGAGCATTAAAATATATGGCAATAAATTTCCATTTCAAGAAAGCCTATGTAATAAATACTGCATGTTGTACTGAGAGTTGTCCATCTTTTCTTTCACTTCGTTGTAAGTTTTCTTTTCTTCTATGCTGTGTACTTTTTACATCGTTTCCCCCTCCTTCTTCCCTCCAATTCCCATGCCAGAAGGCTACAATTAAGCATGGATTATTTATATATAGATATATACACATAGATACATACATACACATACAGACAGACACACACACACACACACACACACACACACGCACACATATATAAACATTTACTTTCCCTAACAAGTTCTACTCTTGATCTTTATTTTATGTTTGTGCATATCTCTTATTTCCTATCCCTCCTGATTTTTCTACTTTACTTCTGCCTGCTATTCCTATTATTTAACCTACCTCCCCAAGGATCCCTCCCTTATCCTTCCATTCCCATAAATATAAACCCACTTTTATAGCCCCACTTTGATGTGTTTCCTCCCCCTCTCCTCTAAAAATCCCTTATCCTCCCTTTCCCATTAATCTAAATACCCTTCTAACCCCTCTTAATCTATTTCTTCACCCTCCCTTCTAGAGATCTCTCCCTTATCCTCTCTCCTCACCCTATCCCTTTATAGCATTTTGTTTCTTTTTGAATTTAGAAGACTTTTATATTCTTCTAGACAGATACATATTGTTTCCTCTTGAACCCATTCCCATTGAAAGTAGACTTCCAGAATTAAGAGGCCTCCTCCCCCTTGTAATTTCTCCGTGTCAGTTCTTCCTGTCATACCTCATTTGTATAAGATGATCACTCGTCTTAGGTGTTCCTAAGTAGTTTTACTTTTTAAAGTCACCTCATACTCAGCTCTACCCCAATTTTTCTTACAAACTACCCAATTACTAATAACAATCTTAAACATATGTTTTGCATTTTACATACATAAAAGGCTAACAGTCTGTACTTACTGAGTTTCTTGCAATTAGTCTTTGGTATGTACCTTATATTTCTTTTGGCTCATATATGTCAAATCTTTTATTAAGTTCATATTCCTTTTTTTAAAAACAAAGTTCTGAAAATCTGACAATTCATTAAATGTCCATTTTTTTCCATTCAGAATTATGCTTAGCCTTGCTGGGTATGATATTTTTGTCTGGAAGCCCAGTTCTTTTGCTCTTTGATATATAGTCTTCCAAGACCTGCAGTCTTTTAGTGTTACCATTGCTAGGTCTTGTGTGATTCTAATTGTGGTATCACCATATTTAAGTTGTTTTTTTCCCTTGTTGCTTGTAATCGTTTATTCTTGAATCAGAGGTTTCAGAATTTGACTATAATATTTCTATGGGTTTTCCTTGTAGGATCTCTTTCAAGTGGTGATTAGTGGATTTTTTCCATTTCTACTTTTCCCTCTTGTCTTAATGGTTCAGGACAATTTTCTTTAATTATTTCTTGTTTTATTGTATCGAGATTCTTTTTTTGATCATAGCTTTCAGGGAGTCCAATTATTCTTGTATTTTCTCTTCTTAGTTGTTTTTCTTATGAGATGTTTCACATTCTCTTCTACTTTTCATTCTTTATATTTTGTTTTCATTATTTCTTCATTTTTTATAACTTCGTTGACTTCCCCTTGCCCAATTATGATTTTCTTTTCTTTTTCTTTTTCTTTTTTTCTTATCAGGCATGGTTCAATTTATTTGTTTACAAAACAAAACAAAAAAAAAAAAAACCATCTATGTGGTTGCCACAGCAGCTGCCTGGGTCCTCTGGACAGACACTGGAGTGTGAGTCTTCACAAGATGGTTGGTGAATTCCTGATAAGGAGACTTAGTGAACACAGTCTCCTTCCATAGGTCTGGGGTTAGATAGCTGTATGTTTTGGAGATGGCATCAAAGGTAGCTTTAGCGAAGTTGCCCAGAGTAGCAGTATAGTCTCTTGCAGAAGTGTAGCAGTCATCAATTCCAGCCATCGTCAGGAGCTTTTTAGGCACAGGAGCTGAGACAATGCCAGTTCCTCTAGGGGCGGGGATCAGGCGCACCAGAACCGACTCACATCGCCCAGTGACCTTGCAGAGTGCTGTGTGAGGCTTGCCAATTTTGTTCCCCCAGTAGCCACGTCTCACAGGAACAATGGACAGCTTGGCCAGAATGATAGCACCACGAATAGCTGTGGCCACTTCCTTGGAGCACTTGATACCCAGACCAACATGGCCATTGTAGTCACCAATGGCCACAAAAGCCTTGAACCTGGTACTTTGTCCAGCTCTAGTTTGTTTCTGAATGATCTTCAAAACCTCATCTTTCAGTGAAGATCCCAGGAAGAAATCTATGATCTCAGACTCCTTGATAGGAATCGAGAAAAGATAGATCTCTTCCAAAGACTTGATCTTCACGTCCTTGACTAACCGGCCCAGCTTAGTGACAGGAACCCACTCCTTGTCTTCAGCCTTTCCGCCCTGGGCCCCACAGCCACGGCCACAGCCTTGACCTTGGTCCCCACTGCCGAAGCCACTGAGGAAGCCTCCCCGGCCTCCAACACTGGGGCCTTCCGTACCTCCTGCAGCACTGGCATCGTCTGCCATTTGGTGTTCACCAGAAGTAGAAGGCCCAATTCTGATTTTCAAAGTCATTTTCTTCCTTAAGATTTTGGATCTTATTTTCTAATTGGCTGACTTTCTTTTCACAGTCTTTTTGTTTATCTTTGATTTTTTTTTCAATCTCTCTCATTCGATTTTTAAAAGTTTTTTTTTAATAGTTCTATGAATTCTATTTGGTCAGGTGACCATTTGACATTACTCTTTGGGGTAGAAGAGGGTTTGTTTACTTCAGTATCCTCTTCTGAAGATAAACCCCAGTCTTTATTCCCATAGCAATTCTCTATGGTTCAATTCTTTTCCCTTTGCATGTGCATTTTTTATAGTAGCTTAAACTTTGTATTCACCTCTGGTCCTGGGGCATGGAGGATGGTGGCTCTGGCCTCAGATCCTCCTTTAGTTTTCCTCTCTGTATTGGAACTGAAGTCAAGACCCCCAGAATCCTATAAATATGCACAGCCAGGGGCTTTCTGCCCCATTGCTTCTGCACTCACCAAGCATGTCTTGGTTCCTTCTTGACCCTTACTGTGTCTTCACAACACAGCTGGCCTGACATTCCTTGTCAGCAGAGGTTCCCTCAGTCTTCCCCAACTCAGATGCCTAACAACCCTCACTGTCCAGGAGTTGAAGTTCCTGTGACTAGGGTCAAGACAGCCTCCCAACACAGCTAACCCTAGGGCTTGCCACTTATTGTTTAAGTGGTACCTAGCCTGTAGGTATTTATTCTTCGTAGGGACCAAGTCTCCTTCTGGGACTTTTCTTTAAATCTCTGATTGTCTGAGAAGAACCCTTGCTCTGCCCCTCCTCTTATTTATTTTCATCATGTTATGTTCACCCTGAGGTACTATTTATCTCTTTTGTGGGGAGAAATTTTGAGATCTTGGAATTTTCTGATCTACTCCACCATCTTCTCAGAATCCTCTCTCTCCCTAAATCTTTCAAATGTGTTTATCTTTGTGAAATTATTTTTATTGTATATATTGTTCTGGTCCTGGTCACTTTATTCTGCATCAGTTCTTATATGTTTTCTCACATTTCTTTGAAACTATCCCTTTCAGCATTTCTTACAGTAGTATATTATTCTGTCGCAAAGTAATCAATGCTTTTTTGGTGATGCTCCCTAGTAAGTTTCCCTTCTTGTGTTTTAGGATCCCGGTTTGGGAGAGACAAATTCTGTGGTTGAGGGCAAAAGTTTTCAAGGTGTTCCACTGAAGATAGCTAAGTTCTTGACTGTATTATGATGATACTTAGTAGTCATCCTTTGGGGCACAAATTTTCTATGTGTGAGGCAGTTATGTTTTTTATGTAGCAAGGAAATAGTCGTGCCAGAGTCACTGATGGTGAATATAGGTATAGAGAAGATTTTGAAGGGAAAGGAAGAGTTAAAAAAAAAGTTCAGCTGTGGCTATATACTTTCCTGGGCACAATTTATTTATTTTTCTGATTTATAAATTCTATCAGATACATCTTAAGAGGCCTGGTAACCTTGATTTAGAAGCTATTACTTTTGGAGTCTGATGTGGCGATAATCCCCAAATCTGAAATATAGTAGTTGGTGGAATAATAAATCAGGAAATGGACTTATTTATAAACTCTTAAAACAAACAAACAAAAGCACCAACAGAGCTTTGCAGTAGATAAATGAAACCTGTAACATTAAGAAATTCTATCAAGATGAGGGGTTTGGTGGTATATTGGGTCGAGGAAGGTCTACTGGGTCTCCTTTAGCTCTGATTGCATTATCCATCATAGGGCCCACTTGTGCTCATGGAGTATTCTGTTCTCTTCATGGTTTTCAACCTGCTTGGATCCACATACCTCTTTAGTCAGCCAAGGAGCTGGAGATTCCCAGAAGACTGTCCAGTCTATAGAGAGATCATATGGTTGGCTCTTTATTTTCCACCTTTTCCATTTCTTTTAATGACTTGGGCTTTCTTAGTTTCTGGGATAAGAGACATGTCTGAGGGTTGACTTGGGGAGAGTGGGCCCAGCAACCACATAAATCAGAGTGATGGGAAAACTGAACTGGATAAGGAATGGTAGAATATGGCCTTGTTCACACTGACCCCCTTCCCTACTTAGCCCTCTGCACCACCCCTAAACTTGCTAATATTTGTTTTTGGTGTGATGGGGGCTTAAAACAGCAGCAACCAGAGATGGTCTCATAGTCACAGGTCTCATAGTCACAGAGGCAGTTGGAAGGAACCTCATTGGTCGTCTAATCAAGCATATGCCTGAAAAAAATCTACCCACAACAGGGCAAATTATCTAATCTCTTTTTGGAGATTTCCAGTAAGCAGGAATCCATTACTTTCCAAGGAAGCCCAGTCTGCTTTTGAATAGGTCCAATCATTAGGAACTTTCCCACAACTTTGAGTCTAAGTCCATCACTTTGTAACTTCCACCCATGGCTCCTTGTTCTTTTTTACAGGATGAAGAACAAGTCATTTTTTTAACTACTTGACCACTCAAATATGGCTAACATAGCACCCCTAAGTCTTTTCTCCAGGTTAAATATCCTCTATTTTTCTTTCCAAACAGATCCTTATATGGCATGGGCTTGAGACCCTTTACTATTTCAATTGTTTTCCTCTGCATGGTTTCCTTATCAATATCCTTCCTAAACTGTTGTACACAGAACTGAACACAATACTCCAAATATACTCCAACCAGAGGAGAGTCGAATGGAATTTATTCCTGGAACGTGTGCTTTTCTTGATGAAGACTTGTCCCTCTTTCTCTCCTTTTCCTTCTCCTCCTTCCTCTTCTTCCTTGCCTTTCCCCTTTCTCCTCCTCATTATTATTTTGGCAGCCATACCCCACTGTTGATTCATATTGAGATTGGACTAAATTTGAAAACACAGATCTTTTTCAGAGAAATTATTTTCTAGCCATAGTCTTGTACTTGTAAAGTGCATTTTTCAACACAAACATAATAACTAATAACAAACAGTATTTATATAGTGCTTTGAGATTTGCAAGCGGCTTAAAATATTTCCTCATTTTTTTCACAACAACCCTGGGAGGCAGTTGGTATTATTATTTCCATTTTAAAGGTGAGGAAAGGGAGGGGGAGAGAAGTTAAATGACTTTCCCAAGTCCAAGATTTGAACTCAGATCTTCCTGACTCCAAGTCTAGCATTTTCTCTGCTGTGCTGCCTATAACTGTCCCAAATGTCAGGTTTTTCATTTATTTCATCTCTATGTTGGAAGTAAATTGTGGGAGGACTTAAGTGTTCATATCGGGAAGTTATAGCATACATGATATGGCAGACAACAGAATTCCCCTAAAGGTTTTTGAATAGAAAAGTAGGTGAACAATGCTATGTTGAGAAGATGACTAAGAAAATCAATATGGTGGCTGTCTTGGAGAGGGAATGGAGGCAATATGGTCATTTGGGATGTTGTAATAATAATAATAGTAATAATAATAATAATAATGAAGAGATACAGGCCTGGACTAGAGTATTGGGGTGGGTACAGAAAGCAGGAGACATGTAAGAGCTATTGTTGGTAGAATTTTTTCTTTAAAAATGTTTTGTTGATACCTTTTGTTTTCATACCACCCTACATTGCATTGTCTCTTATAACAATGTATAAAAAAGGAAGGGGAAAAGAGCAATTAAGCAAAATTAACCAATATTTCAACCAAGTTCAACAGTAATACATTGTTCCTCATTGTTCTGTACCTTTAGCCCCCATCTTCTGCAAAGAGAGGGAGATGCACACTCATATCTCTTCTTTTTCCATCATATGAAGTTGTTTGTCAAGTTCTTTCATTCAATCTGCAGTACTCACAAAGTTTAGTCATTATAATTACATAGCATTCAGTTTTGATTTTTTGTTCTTTTCAGTTACATAATAATAAAAGTTGTGCATAATATTTTCCTAGTTCTCTTCAATTCCCTTCTCTTCAGTTCACACGTCTTCTTATGCTCCTGTGTACTATTCATATGCATCTTTTCTTGTAGAATAGTGCATTTATGTGCTATAATTTGCTTAACCGTTTCTTGATCAAGAGGAATTTAAATATTTTTCTAGTTCCTTATAGACAAAATTGAGAGAATTTGATGGTTGATTACATATGGTAGGGAAAGAGTGAAAGATGACTCCAAGATTTCGATTAAACATTTTATAATATTTAACTATTCTATTTGTATAGGTTTTGTCTGGTTTTCTCATCAGGGCTGTAGGATCCTAAAGGGTAAAGGTCTTATCCTCTACTTTTGTCTCCCCCAAAGTATCTATCTGCCACCTTTTAACCATTTAGAAAGTATTTTTAAATTAATTTAATGCACAAGACTATTTAGTGAAAATGTTATCAGCCTCATCATTTTTCTAGTGGCCTCCTTATTCTGACTGATCATTGTGAGGCCAAAATAGATTAGGACAACATTCATCAAAGCAGATAAAAGTTAAAAGTTGGAAAAGAAAATAGGTTGTCCTGTGGCAATCACAGGTGGGTCTCTCTCTTAGTCATTGCTGGCAAGATCCTTGCTAGATCCTTAATTGGCCGATCTTTCGCCTGGAAGATGGTCAACTACCTGAGAGCCAGTATGGTTTCAGAAAGGGCCAAGGAATGGTTGATATGGTGTTTGCTACATGACAACTCCAGGAGGAATGCCAGGAGCAGAACAGAGGTCTATACACAATGTTTGCTAATTTGACCAGGGCCTTTGATTTCATCAGTCCTAAAGACTTGTGGAAGGTCATGGCAAAATTTGGTTGTTTAGAGAAGTTCTTCAATATTGTAAACCAGTTTCATGACAGTTTTAATGGGTTCTGGATAATGGACAATGCTCTTTTGCTTTCCCAGTCACCAATGGAATGAAGCAGGGCTGTGTGCTTGATCTCATGCTATTCTGTTAAACATGATATTTTCAGCAATATTGTCAGATGCCTCCAACAAGGATGAAAACAACATCAAGGTCAGTTTACCACACTGATGGTAAATTCTTTAACTTGAAAAAGTTACAAGCCAAGACTAAAGTGGAGGGAGAGTTGGCATGTGACTTTCTGTTTGCAGATAATTGTATAAACAAGTAGCCTCTGAGGGTGAGATGGAACAGAATATGAATCAATTCTCTGCTACATATGCGGATAATTAACACAAAGAAAACAGAAGTTCTTCACCAGCCATCACTGTACCATCCACATGCAGAAGTTTTGGTTGCAGCAAATGAATAGTGTAGATGTTTGCTTACCTTGGCGATAGACTTTCCAGGGATGTACACACAGATGATAAGTTTGACACACATTGCCAGAGTTAGCTCAGTGTTTGGGAAGCTCTGAAGGAAAGTGTGAGAGAAGAGGTATTGGGCTCCCTACCAAACTAAAGGTCTACAGAGCTATTGTGCTGGCTTTGTTGTATGCCTATGAAACCTGGGCAGTCTACCAGCACCTTGACAGGAAACTGAATCATTTCCATCTGATTTGTCTTAGAAAGATTCTGAAGATCACCTGACAAGATAAGGTACTAGACACTGAGGTCCGTTCTCAAGTTGAACCACCAAACATTCAAATTTGACTGCAGAGAGCATAACTTCTATGGTCTGGCCATGTTTGAATGCCAAACATACGTTTGCTTAAAAGACCATTTTTGCAGAGAACTCACACAAGGAAGGTGCTCAGTGGAGGTCATAAGAAGTGATACAAGGACACTATCTCTCTGAAGAGCTTTGGAATCAATTATGAGACATGGGAGACACTGGCACAGGACCAACTAACATGGTGTGCTGAATCAAAGAAGGTGCTTTGCTCTATGAGCAAGCAGAATTGCAGTAACTCAAAAGAAATATGAGATGCACATGTTTAGAGATCTCTCCCCTCCAAATATTCATGTGAACTATGTGTGCCTGACCTGTGATAGAGTCTTCCAAGCTTACATTGGTCTCATCAGTCACTGTTGGGCCTACTGTACATCCAATCTGATAGAGTGATGCTATTTTGGTCCTCTTTGAGCTTGGAGGACAACAACTACCAGAATAGGACAGTATTCATCAAAGTAGGTGAAAGTTAACGGTGTGAGGCAGCTTGGAATTATGCCAAATGCCACAATATTTGCATTACCTTTATTATCTCTGCCCACATTGTATCTAGTTATATCTATTCTCCCAATAGAACATAAGCTCCTTGAGGGCAGAACTTGAACAGTGTAGGCACTTAATAAATATTTGTTGAACTGAATTAATACATTTAATTGAATGTGGGGGAGAAAATTAGCTAAGTGATTTTCTTCTGTGGGGAAGGAGCTGTTAAAATTCTTTAGCTCAAAGACAAAATTCTTCCTGAGCTGCTGATAAGGTTGAAGTGACCTTTAATCAGTTCAGAGAAAGACCTGATGGAGCAGATTTATTTCTGCTCCATTTAAGTTTATCACCAGGAATGCCAACTCCATGAATTTGTACAAATTGGGGATCTGCAGAGATGTGTTACCTAAGCCACCAGGCCTCCAGCAATTGCACTTAGGGATAAGACAGACCACCTAACTGAGACTGTCTCCTCCTTGAACAGTAGTACTGCCCTTAGTCAGACCCAAGAGAAGAGACCACTTTGAGTTGTCACCTTTAATTGTACTTTCTATTAAGGTGCTGAGGTCAGCGGCTGCTACTTTAGGAGTCAGTGTGAAAATACCTGCAGATTTTCAGAACTTGTGGTTTCAAAAGGAGAGAGGGGTTCAAAATGGAAAGGAGCTAGGAAAAGCCAGATGAACTTAAAGGAGCTGACATTTTCTCTTTTCCCTTTTTGATTAAATCTGTGTGCCCCTAGTCAGGCATGTACCTCCCAGTTCTCATTAGAGATACTCCATCCCTTTCTAAAATCCTACCTTTTTGGTATCCTAAATCATAATGTGGAGCCAGGAGATCTGCTTTACTTTCCTCAGCTTCTTTTCTTCATCTGTTGTGAAGAAAGCATTTTATGCAAGTTAAGTCAATAAGCATCTATGAAATGCTGACTGTTTGCTGGGTGGGGCAGCTGGGTGGCAAAGTGAATAGAGCACTTAACCTGGAGTCAGGAAGACTCTTCTTATGAGTTCATATCTGGTCTCAGACACTAGCTATGTGACTGTGGGCAATTCATTAAACCCTATTTGTCTCAGTTTCCTCATCTATAAAATGAGTTGAGAAAGAGGCAAACCACTTAATTATCCTTGGCAGGAAAACCCCAAATAGGGTCACAGAGAGTCAGACACAACTGAAAAGCATGTTCCAGGTGCTGTGCTAGGTGCTGGGGATACAACTACAAACAGAAAGATAGGTCTATACTCAAGAACCTTACATTCTAATGTAAGGGAACTAATGTAAGTTCCCTTACATAAAAGGGAACTAAGGGGGCAGCTAGGTGGTGGAATGAATAGAGCACTGGCCTTGGAGTCAGGAGGACTGAGTTCAAATCTGCCTCAGACACCTGACATACTTACTAACTGTGTGACCTTGGGCAAGTCACTTAACCCCAATTGCCCTGTCTTTGTCCCTCCAAAAAGTTAAAAAAAAAAAGGAACTGAAAAGGGGTGGGAAAGAAAGATATGAAGGTATCTATGAAGAAGGCAATATAGTGAAAGTTTAGGAGAGTCAGGAGTGCAATTGAGAGGGGAATTAAGTTATGGTTGTCCTGGGCCTCCCACTTAAACTGCTTTAGAAATGTGAGGCATTGGTTCTATCAGATAATAAACTCTGATGTGTTGGATGGTGCCTAAGGTGGCATAGCATATATCCTGACCCCCAAACAATCACTAGCTGTGTGACTCTGGACAAGTTTCTTAATGTCTCTCAATCTTCATTTCCTTATTTGTAAAATGGGGGTGCTAATAGAACCCCCTCACAGGATCACTATGAGGGTCAGATGAGATAGCACTTGTAAATCACTCTGTAAACATTAAAGTGCCATACAAGTGTAATTATTACTGTGATTAATACAGTACAAAGTAGTTTCCTATTGATATGTTTGCTGAAATTTGTTTCCTTGTCAATTCAACTCAACAATTCAGCTAGCATTTATTGAGCCAATACTAAGTGACCAAACTCAATGGTAGGCACTGGGGGAGTCTTCAGTTTATCCTTCACTTGGCTACCAAAGTGGTCTTGATAAAGTACATGTCACTTTCCCCTTTTCAATACACTGCAGTGGTTCCCTGTTATCTCTAAGATAAAATATGAAATCCTGTTTGGCCTTTTAAAGCCCTTCCCAAATTTGCCCCTTCCTACCTTCAGATCTTCTTTTATCTTACTCTCCTCCACATACTCTACCATTCCCTGACAATGGCTTCCTTGCTTTTCCTTGCACAAAATACTCCATCTTCTGATTCTGTGCATCTTCACTGGCTTTTCCTTTGCTCAGAACTCTCTCATTTCTTTCTTCTACCTCCTGGCTTTCTTCAGATTTTAGCTAAACTCCCAGTTTCTATAAGAAATTTTTCCTGGGACTTCTTAATTCTAGACTTTCCTACTGAGATGATGTCTAATCTACTGTTTATCATCCATCAATCCATCTATCTATCTATCTCTCTATCTGTCTATCCTTCTATCATTCTATCTCTCTATCCATCTTGTTTGCATGTTGTGTCCCCCATTAGACTATGACTCCTTGAGAGTAGTGAGTGTCTTTTGCCTTCCTTTATATCTCCAGCACTAAGCATAGAGTCTGGCACAATAGAAATGCTTAATAAATGGTTATTGACTTCACTTGACTACAAAGTCAAAAATGAAGATATCCTGTCTTTAGGAAATTTATAATCCAAAATTGGGGAGAGGAGATAACATGAACACAGCCAAGTAAATGAAAAAAAAATATACAAAATTAGTATTAAGTAATTTTGGGAGAGCAGCACTAGCATCTATGTATGTCCAAAAAGGCCTTGTGGAGGGGTGGCAGTTGGCCTGAGCCTTGATGAGACCTCAGAATTCAGAGCAGTGGGAGTGAAAAGAGAGAACATTTCTGGCATAGAGGATAACTTATGCAAACACAGGGAGATGAGAGAAGGAATACTTTCTATGGAGCATAGCAATCAGAATATGTTTTTTTTAGAACACAGAATATTATATCAGAGAAAGTAACATGAAATGTCTGAAAACATGGATTATCAAGGATTTCAATTTCCAAAAAGGGAAGTAATGTATTTTGTTCTAGAGATGAAATGGGGATCTCCTGAAGCTTCTTTAGCAGAGAAGCATCATTCTCAGAGTGGTTCTTGAGGAATATCAATTTGACAGCTGTGTGAAGGATGAATTAGAGAAGGAAGAGACTGGAAGCCTCGAGATAATTGAAGAAGTTATTGAAATAATCTAGACAAGGGGTTGTTGTTGTTTGTCCTTCATTCTCAAGACCAATGACATCAGGAGGGTGATGTCTTGACTTGCAAGTGAATTAGATTTAAGTGACGCAGAGCTGTGAAAAGTCACCAGCCTCATTCTTTCTTACAAAGTCATTGGAATCCACTGGCAAGACATGTCAGGACAATTGGCAATGGCCCAGGATACAGTGGGAGGTCTTGATCTTTTAAAGCTAAGGTCTTTCCTCAGTTTGGGGTGATGCCTCTTCAGTGATTCAAGGCAAGGTTCGAGTTCAGCCAAAGGGTACTGTGGGCTTGAACCAGGGTGATGGTTTTATTATTGAAGAGAAGGGGACAAATGTAAGAAATGTGCATGTAGAATGAAGAAATGTTGATAACTGATTGAATATGGGGGTGTGTGAATGAGAATGAAGAGTTGAGGACAACCCTGAGGTTGCAACCCTATTGCATGAAAAGGATGGTAGTGCTCTCAACAGAAGCAGGGAAGATAGGAAAAGGAGTGGATTGAAGATAATTAGACAATTAGACCATAAGCTTCTTCAGGGCAGTGGCTGTTTCACGTTTCTTTGTAGCCCCAGCACTTAATATAGTGACTGGTACTTAGTTCCTGCTTAATAAATACTCGGTGATTGTATGATCGCTCATTTTGGACATGTTGAGTTTGAAATGCCTTATGGTTTCTTTAAGTGGAGATGGTTCACAGGTAGTTGATGCCAGCTATTCACATCTCACATGCTTCTTTCTCTTCCTTTTTTCCTCTTCCTCTTTTAAAGTTATTGCCTTCAACTGATGGGAAAAAAGAAAAACAGAAATGAAGTGTTCCTGTCCAAATATTTCAGTTTCCCACCTAGGTCTTCAAAGTCCTTAGAAATATATTTTAGTTATTCTTATGGTGTCATTTATTCCGCTGCGAATCGTCAGGAGAGATAGCAGTCAGTGGGTTTGAAAAGTTTTGATAAACTCTCCGTTTCATTTTAAAGAACTTGATTAATTAGTCATATTAAGTCTACATAACACAATCTCCATAGCTATCCTCAGTGGGGTGCCATAAAACAAGAGATTAGACTTTTCTTTTTCTCAGGGGTCTCATAAGACAAGAGACTAGACTTTTCTTCCTCTCAAAGTCAGTAATAGGATTCCTTAAGCATTTCAGCACCTTCCAATCTTCCCTACTTTTCTGTGGTGAATGTGCTGCTATTATTACTTCAAAAGGTCTGGATTCATCTTCAGTGGAAGAATTCTATGCCTCCCATAAAGCCCCAGTTGCGTAAAGAGTTTTCTTCCATTTTTTTTCTGAGTCACGTTCTTCTCTTATCTATGCCTAAGATTTTATTTTGATTATCTTTTATATATTTTATCAAAATATTTTTCTTTCTAGTTTCCTTGGTATATTTCTCCTATCTTATCTAGGAATCCTTAAATTTTTCTAATAAACCTGAGTATAGGGACATATTCCTCAAGCAGGAAGTCCCTCAGAGAGGAAGACATACCCTGTAAGGTCCCTCAAACAGTTTGCTAAAGATTTATATCTCTTGAGTATAAAGACAATTCTTTGTAACTCCAGTCCCTGACATAAGCTTCTATGATAAACAGCCTGTTTACTACCTTTTGTTCAACGTTGGATTTTTGGTTAACTGGGGATTTCTGTGATTGGCAAATTGAAGTTGGTAATATCACTGCTCTTTGGTAGCTGCTGCTAAGCTCCTAATCATTAGTAATTACTACTAACTTGTGCTACCTGGATACCCAACCTCCTTCAGCAAACACATAGAGCCTCTTGATCTAAATTTTCCCAAATATTTCACTTTCTTCTTCCAGTTGCTTTTGCAGCACCTATTCACTCACGGCTTGACTCTAATATGTTTATCTTATTTTATCCTTGTGAACAAGATGGAAAAATTGGGGTTGGATGATAGTGCAGCTGGGTAGATTTATATGTGTTGATTAATGTATCGAAGTCAACCCGGCACAGAAAATCTAGCAGTGTGCCATAGGGTTCTGTCCTAGCTCTTGACTGTTCAACATTTTTTATTTATGTGTTAGATGGAGAGCTAGAGAAGACATGCTTATCAAATTTTTATATCACACAAAACTAATAGAATCAGGATCCAAAAAGATCTTGACAGACTGGAACAGTGCATTAAAATTACCAAGATGAAAAGTAATGGTGATAAATGGGAAAGTCTCATACTTAAAAAAAATCAACTGCATAGGAAAGAGAAGACTTAGTTTAACAGATCTTCCACACAAGCTAACAGTGTTCTGAACACATTCTCTTGTTCAAGAAACAAGAGAACAGTGTTCTCTAAGGTTGCATTAAGAGATTAGTGTCTAAAATGGGGCAGGTAGTAGTTCCACATTGAACCAATCAGACTTTATCTGGGTTAGGATTATTCAATAGGCTCATTTTTGAGAGCCAGATTTAACAGATGAATGCAAAAGCCTTTATTAAATACCTACTATGTGCTAGGCACTATGGTAAGTTGTAAGGATACAAATACCAAAGTGAGACAATCCCTGCTTTCTAGGAGCTTACCTTCTAATGGGTCAGGTGACACATATGGGTATGGGTTGGCTGGATAGGATGTATAGTCTGCAGACAGCTAGACAAGAGAGGATTAGGTGAGTTTTTACTCATTCACTCATCATTAAGGACAGGTCAACCCCAGGGTTAGTTCCAAACCCAAGTGGATTAATTGCTTCAATCTCTTGCCCTGATCCAGAGTGGATGAAGGGAACAATCTCTGAATTATCAATCTAGACATTGCTCCACTTTAGTACATTGCCTTGGGCCTGAGATGTCCTTATTGGTGAATGAATCGCTCAATGTACCTGTAATGTTCTTAGGACACTGACAGACTAGAACCAGCCAGAGAATGGCTGTTTAGGATAGTGAATAATTAGGAAGTTATATTATATGAGCAAGTGGGGATGTTAAGCCTGAAAAGTAGATAAGGATATAATAGTTTTCTTTCAGTATGTAAAAGACTGCCAATACGGTAGTGGGATCAAACTTTTTCTCATTGGTTCCAGCAGGTAGAATTAGGGGTGAAAGAAGAGGCAGATTTTGGCTCAACATAAGGAAACATTTTCTAAGAATTAACAATAATAAGGAAAATAGGATGGATTTCCTTGTGTGGTAGTTGGTGCCCTCCCACAGTAAGTGGTCAAGTTGAAGATAGATGACTGCTTGCTAGGAATATTATGAAAGTGGATTTTTACCTAAAGTGGGAGTCTGGACTTCTTTAAGGATTGTTCTAACAATTTCTCTGATTCTTTTTCAGTACTTTGCCTATGGCTAGCTCTATCTCCAGGAAAGGGGGAGTAAATTTTCTTCTTCCTTTCTATACTATATAATCTAGGTATCTGACTGACAATGAAGAAGTTTGATGTCTGGGGCAAGTAGCACAAACTGTACTTATGGCCAATGCTTCAACACGTGTCCATGATTGGGGCATGTTGATGAGAGACTGACATAAGGTTGCTTCAGGGGAAACCCCTATTTGTTATGTCAGGAGGAAGGGAAGAGTAAAAAGAAGAGCTCACCCCAGTTGGCCATCTGTTAGCACTCTGTTCTAATGAATCATATTTTTGCTAATTAGAAATTGAGCTTCGTTGTTTCTTTGCTGTTGAAGGACTGCAAATGCCATCACTTAAACCTACCTCTAAATTTGGCACCCTCTAGATTTAGTGCCCTTGGACTAAGTCCCAGTTATCCTTCCTTAGTTTTGGCTCTCTTAGTTGCTTCTAGGGTCCCTATACTCTAGTTCAACTAAAATATGGGATAACTTAGGATTCCAGTTATAATTCATATAATGATTCCTATGAGAAAATGTACTGAGTTGTAACGAACGTATGATAAATCCTCTTTAGGAAAATAACTCATACATAAGTTGGGAATTTCTTGAATTCAGAAAGAACTAGGTGATTTTAAAATATTTTGTTTTGAAAATTTTATGTTATTAACAAATCATCAACAAATAGACATTATAACAGAATAAAAAAATAAGGTTATATATGAAAACATTGATTTTTGTAATTTTTTGAAACATAAATTAAATTTAAAATGGTAGTAACAGGTCTGTATCCCAAAGAGATAAAAGAAAAAGGAAAAGGATCTATATGTACACAAATATTTATAACAGCTCTTTTTGTGGTGGGAAGGACTTGGAAATTGAGGGAATGCCAATCAATTGGGGGAATGGCTGAACAAGTTGTAGTATATGATTGCTATGGAATACTATTGTGCTATAAGGAATAACTAGCAGGATGCTTTCAGAAAGGTCTGGGAAGATTTTTATGAACTGATGCAAAGTGAAATGAGCAGAACTTGAACACTGTACACACCGACAGCAATATTGTATGATGAGATTAACTGTGAATGGCTTAACTATTCTCAGCAATACAATGATCCAAGACAATTCTAGAAGACTTGAGATGGAAAATGCTATCCACCTTCAGAGAAAGAACTGATGGAATCTGAAGGGATATCAAAACATGCTTTTAAGACTTTCTTTATTTTTCTATTTCTGTGTTTTCTTTTTCAACATGGTTAATATGGAAATATGTTTTGCAAGACTGCACATCTATAATCTATGGTAAATTGCTTTTTCAAGGTGGGGGAGGGAGAATTCGGAACACCAAAATTTTAAAAATAAATGTTAAAATTGTTTTTATATGTCATTGAGAAAAAATAAAATTTTTAAAATCACAAAAAATAAAATGGTAGTAACAAAATTGTACTGTTGGTTTCCCCTTCTGATATTGTTTTGTTTTCTTCTTTGTATTTTTGTGCATTATTGATGTTTTTTTTTTATCTTTTATATTACCATCATTCCTCTCTCCCCACCCTGTCCATAGAAGCCCTTCCTTGTAACAAATAAATATTGTCAAACAAAACTAATCATCTCATTGGCCATGTGTTAAAACGAATGTTTCATCTGCATATTTTGTCCATCTAGAGGAACCAAGAGGTAGGAAGCAGGCTTCATCATCAGTGAAAGGGCTGGATTATTAAGTGGATTACCAATTTCCTACCTCCAGAAATGTTTTAAGTTCAAAATCGGTTGCAATCTTAAGTAAAAGAGTTCCCACATTAGTGAAAGTACAGCACTTGTATATTTGGTGACCACAGGCTTTATTCTCTAAGGAAATTTACTGGAAAGGCCCCATAATAACTTTTTCTCTTTTCATCTTAAGTTTTGAGTTACTTGTGCGCCAGCTCCATTCAGGAAAAGGAGGAGTAAATGGCCTGTCATAATAACATTTAGAGAGAACAAAGTGGACACTTTACCTTCTTTTCTATTCTGAGGTTCATTCTCTTAGAAATCATGACTAGATTGTTAATTACTCTGGAATCTCAGTGACCCCTGATGTAAAACAGTGTCTAATCATTATAGAATTTTTTTTCTAAGAAGAAAAAAAGGCATGCAAGGGGTTTTCTAGAATTTTAGAATTGGCATTCTTTGAATTGGAAAGGATCTTAACAGATTGTCTAGCCAGTTGCCTACTTCAAACTCAAATTCTTCCTACAATTTCCTTAAAAATGGTTATCCATGGGTCGGCTAGGTGGCACAGTGAACAGAACACTGGCCCAGGGGTCAGGAGGACCTGAGTTTCAAGTCCTGCCTCAGACACTTAACACAAAAAACTAGTGACCTTGGGCAAGTCACTTAACCCCAATTGCCCTCCAAAAAGCAAAAGAAAAAAAATGGTTATCCAGCAGCTTGAACACTTCAATTGAGGGGTACCCATTACTTCCTCAGGCAACCTATCTCATTGTTGGACAACTTTAATTGTTAGGAAGCTCTAATGTTCTCTTATTAGTTCTCTAGTTCTCTGGTCACTCTGGGCCTGGCAAAGTAAATAATCCTTTTTCCACATGATGATCTTTTAAATATTTGAAAATGGCAACCAAATGCTGACCACTATCTTTCCCATGATAAGTATTCCCAGTTCTTTCAACCAATCTGTATATGACAGCATTGTGATTTCCCTCACCCACAGAACTGTCCTTCTATGGGCCATCTTGTTTGGTCAATTCCTACCTCCAGCAATGCTTTAAGACTTATAATTATAAATAGGTTTCAATTATCTTCAGTAAAAGAGTTACCACATCAGTGAAAGTACAGGACTTTTCTATTTGGTGACCACTGGCTTTATTCTCAAAGGAAATTGATTGGAAGGGCCCCACAATTTAAGCAGTGGGGAAGACTAACAAGTTGAAGGAGTCAACAGAGTGCCCCTCATGGTAAGGGGGCTCAAAATCCTATTCAAATCCTACTTTTGTTACTAGTCAATGGCTAGAACAATGAGCCTAGAGTCAGGAAGACTCAAGTTCAAATCCCATCTCAGGCACTTTATACCTGTGTGGTACTAGTCAAGTCATTTAATCTGTTCCCTAAAATATAAAGTAGAATGATAATAACACTTATTTTCCAGGGTTGTTGTAAGGGTCAAATGATACAGTATTTGTAAATTATTTAACACAGTGCCTGGCATATAATATGCACTATATAAATGTTAGCTGCTTGTTGGTTAACCAATTGTATGACCATGGACAAATCACTTAACATTTCCACACCACTGCCTCCATTTTGTCTAATTACTCTTTCTTGCTTGTCTATTTGAGAAAAGTAACAATGCCTCAGTGCTCTATAACCATTGTGGTCCCAGATAACAGGCCCTATTCTGGCAAAGCCTCACCCAGGAGCCAAGTCTGGCTTCTCAAAAATAGGATCTCATCCAGGTCCAACCTAGAACCAATTATTTGTTCCATCCTCAGGACTTTTTGTATATGTGTGTATGTGTAAAGGCTGTCTTAGAATGAGTATAGAGAACTAATACTGAATTTGAGTTGTCAAGTTCGCAAGGACCTGATCGGAAGCGTTTACTGACTTAAAAACTTGACAATGTTTTTTCTAACTTGATGTTCAAAAGAAAATAAATTGATGACACCTTCCATTATCATAATATCTTGGAATGTGGGAGAGAACTGGGTGATAAATTATAGCACAAATGAGTAAACAAATGAGTCATTTGGGAGTTATGATCCTTAGTAAATAGTATAACCTGAAATGTACCCCTTTATTTGTGTTGGTTCAGTTGGGCCCAACTCTTTTGTGACCATGTTTGGGGTTTTCTTGGCAAAGATACTGGAATTGTCATTTCCTTCTCCACTTCATTTTATAGATGAGGAAATTGCAACAAACAGGATTAAGTGACTTGCTCAGGGTCATACAGCTAATTAAGTGTCTGAGGCCATATTTGAACTCAGGAAGATAAGTCTTCCTGATGGCATGTCCAACACTCTATCCACTGTGCCATCTAGCTGCCCCTACCCCTTTATAGGATATTTCAAACAAAAACAGAGATATTTCAACTAGATTAGACATATTTACCCACAAATATGTATATGACAGCACAGAGAATTTGTCTTGTAGTAAAGGAAAACCTGCTTTAAGTACCATCTTTGACACACCCATTTACACTTTCTCTGCCTTTGAATCCCTTTCCTCCTTCTTCTACCACTGCTTTCTTTATTCTGGCTTCATTCTCCTAGAGATAGTGATTAAACTCTCTGTTAGTCACTCCTGCCAAACCCCAGCTCTATAATATTACCATTATATGCCTTCTTTGTTCCTACTAACATGCCATTGAATGCCATTGAAGGAAGTCACACGACCATGCTGAGAGTATCCCCGACAAATCATTTTCCAATCTTAACTGAGTCCTCACTGCTACAGGACAATCCTTTAAGATGTCATATTTGAATGTATGCTCCCCACAGGGGTAATTCTCTCTTCTCCTCCAGCATCTTGTACCACCCTTTCCTTTTCATCAACAAAGGGCCTCAACTGAGGAAAGGGAGGCTGTCTGTCAGTCATGAGCTCTCTCTGGCCCTTCTTGCCAAGGTCAATTCCTTTACTTGTGTCCTTGCTTCTATCCTCTTTCTCCTCTGTCCATCAATCATATTCTCTCTCCCTTCTCATCCTTTCATCCTCCCTTCTTTCTCCCCATGTCTTGCTTTCCTCCCTCTCCCTTTCCCCATTGTTGCTTCTTTTCCTCTCCTTCCCTTCCCTTTTCTCCTCTCTCCTTTCTCTCTTCTTTCTCTTCTCTCCCCTTTCCCCTTTCCTCTCTATCTTCTTTCTCAGATCTGTCTCCTTGTTTTCTCCCTCTCCCTCACCTTCTCTTCCCTTCCTCTTACTCTCTTCTCTCTTCTCACTTCTCTTCCATTTTCTTTCTCTCCTTTCTTTCTCTTATCTTGATTCTTCTTATCTATTGGCTCCTTCCCTCCCACAGACAAACATTCCCAGCTCTTCCCACTCTCAAAAAAAAGAAGAAGAAGAAGAAAGAAAGAAGGAAAAACTTCATTCAACCCTGCCATTAGTCTTCCTGACTTCTTTACAGCTTTTGAGAAGGGTGACCCCTCTTTCCTCAATATTCTCTCCCTTGCTTCTGTGATACTGCTCTTTCCTGGTTCCCCCCTACCTATTTAATTGTTTCTTAGTATTCTCTTACGGAGAATACATTTCTCATATCTTAAGTACCAAGTACCCCAGGGCTTTGTCTTGGGTCCTCTTGTATTTCTCTGTATCCTTTCTCAGTGATACCATCAGTTGCAATGGGTTCATGTATCATCTCTGGACAAATGATTTCTGAACCTACATTTCTTGTCCATTGTCAGTCAGTTAGTAAACAAGCGTTTATTAAGAGCTACCATGTTTCTAGTATTGTGCTGGGTCCTGGGAATACAAATACAAATAGAAAGAAATATAGCCCTTGCCCTCAAGGAGTTTATATTCTAATGGAAAAAGATAACACTTTAAAAGAAAGCTGAAAAGTAGGGGTGGGGGAGACAAAGGTTTCTCTAGCAAAGGGGCATGTTAGAGAAAGTCCTAAGTGCAGCCAAGAAAAGAATAAGATATACCTAACCTGAGCAAGTTTTATAGTTGGAATAAACTTCTAGGATGAAGAGGGTTCTGGGAGCATGGAATGCCCTCTGGCATTTGTGTTTTTATAAATGAGGTTGAAATAAGATTATATTTATAAACCACTTAGTACAGTGAATGAGCAAGTAGGTACTTAATAAATGCTTGTTCCCTTCCTTCCCTTCCCATAAGTGGGTCCTACTCCATATACTTTAACATCTTCTCTCCTAAGTACTAAGTGTGCAGCCCCACCTGCATAGGCATCAATTTAGACGGTACAATAGGCATCTCAAGCTCAACGTGTCCAAAAACTGGACTGGTCATTAACCTCTACCCAAATCTTCCTTTCTTCAAAGCTTCTATGTTCTTGTGGAGGTTACTTCTCAGCAACATCTCCTTCTAGTTATCTAGTTGTTCAATCTCAAAGCTATTTTTGATTTTCCTCTCCCTCACATCTATGCCTAATTATTTGTCCTTCTTTTCGACCCACTTTCAGAATATCTCTCCCATTCATCCTCTTCTTGTCCCTCCCATGACCAACACTTCGATTCCAGTTTTTATCATCTCTTACCTGGACTGCTGTAGTAGTCTTCTAATTGCTCTCATTGCCTCTAGTCTTACTGATCCAACCTCCATAAATCTTCAAAAATTATTTTCCTAAAATGCAGGTCTATCCCCTACTTAAAACTCTACAGGGGACCCTTTTTGCATTTAGGTAAAATACAGATTTCTCATCCTGGTGTTTCAAGTCTTCCATAGTCTGGCCACAAGGCTTATTTCCTCATTATCTGCTTTTATACACTATAACCAAATTGTTCCCTGAAATTAGCATTCTAACTCTTGTCTCCTTGTCTTTATGTGGGCTGTCCCCCATACTTTGGATGTACTCCTTTTGGACTTTGTCTCGGAATCCTCAGTTTCCTGGGAGGCTGAGCTCAAGTGCTCCCTCATACACAGATCATTTCACAGCCCCCCTAATTATTAATATTCTTTCCCACTCCCTGAGATGATCTTGTATTTACTTCTCTGTGTCCACATTGCATTTCCACAGTAAAAGGGAAGCTCTTTACAGGCAGGAATGATATTTATTTTTGATTGCTAGTACCTAGAATAGTGCTCTGCACATAGTAAACTCCCAAGAAGTGTTTGTTGAACTTGTGTGGGGAGGAAGTAAAAACTTCTCAGAACTTCCCTCCCCCTTCCTTGATTCCTTCTTCTGCCTTTAATCAACAGCCAGTCCTTCTAGGAGGCTTTTAGATTTCCAGCCTCTGTGGGCCCCTCCTCACTTTCCTTTGCTGTCAATCAGCCTCCTTGGTGGGCTTCTCTGTTGTTTACCATTGGGGAAGATTTTCTGGCTGAGACTTGAGCCCACCCTCCCCCCAACCAATAGGAGAAGGAACCCCATTAGGGTATGAATTCTTGTTCTGCCTTTTGTAAAGTGCCTCTTCCTCATGATGGGTCATGGGGAAGACTGCCCTCTTCACCCTGGGAAGAGAATAAATTCCTGTTCCTATCCTAAGAGATCTCCATGTTCTTGATTAAATTTTGGATGAGGTTTTTCATCACACATAAACTGAATTGAATTTGTCCACTACTTTGGGAAAATGATTCTTTCACTAATGAAATTTTCTAAGTAACGACTTTTTTTTTCAATCCTTTTGAAATATTTTCTTATGGTTTATGAGTTCATTTTTCTACCTTAGTAATGATGGAGGAAAAGATGGAACCTTTGTAGTTAAGGAACAGGCAACATCTACTTGTTCCCTATACACAGCATTCCATCTCCTTTCTCTACCTTTGCATATGTGTTGTCCCCAAATCCTAAAATACATTCCCTCCTCACATATGCCTCACAGAATCCCTAACTTTCTGTAAGGCTCCAATCAAGTGGCATCTCCTACACTTCTGCATCCTGTCCTGATTCCTCCCTTGCCCCTTTTTAGTGTCTTCTTCCAATAATTACTTTGTATGATCCATTTTTCTATTTACTCTTCTAGGTACATCTCTCTCTCTTCTTCCATGGAATGTAAGCCTCTTGAGGGTAGAGCCTATTTAGCTTTCGTCTTTGAAGTCTCTTCACCTAGAAGAGTTTCAAAGACATAAGAGGCATTAAATAAATGTTTGTTAAATGAATAAACAATTGTGAAGAGCAATTATAATGGTACATTCTCTAATTGTTTTTTACTTCCTTTCTGATGCCAGCTCCTTTATTTACTCCTTTATTTGTTTATTTATTTGTCTATTCATTAATTTATTTATCTATTCATTTACTCATTTGCTAATTTTGATTTGTTGCTTTCCCCTCCCTCACCCAAAGGTGAGCATAGAGAAAATTCCAGCTAGTTGGGTTTTGGCTAATAGTCCCTTTACTATAATGATAAATAATTAGCAGTGATTGGTAAACACCAGTATAAAGAACCTGCATGCATTTAAAGTACTTTTCAATTGCTCTTTTATCCTTGGGTATTAGACAACAGTTATTACATGAATGAATCAAAAGCCAATTTACTATTCATCCTCAGACACCCTTAGTAACTCACCCACTTCTTGTGCATTTTAATTATATAAACCACAGTAAATTAGCAAAGAATCATTTGAGTTCTACACACCAAGTCATTCTCCTTAGAAACTAGGGATTGATTCCTCTGCCTTACAATTCATCAGAAAGGGGAGAGTTTCATCAGTAGTAAGTCTAAATTCTGTAATACATTTTTGTTCTTATTTTCACTTAACCAGCAAAAACTTCTTCCTACCTAACATGAAGCCTAGAAATTTGTTGAAGTTAAAGCACCAGATAAATAAACTCAAATGTGTTGACTGCATAGAAAAAACCCTTATAGGTAATTGAGAGATGAAACTGAACTCTTGCCCAGGAATCATTAGACTATGTAGCCCAGTGCCTAATCTCTCTCTTCCCCACTCCCTGTAACACACACACACACACACACACACACACACACACACACACACACACACACACACACACACGTGTTCAGATTTGTAGGGATGTAGTTTCCCAGGACTGAGTTATTTAAGTAAACTTGTGCATTGCAGTAAGATTTCCAATAAACATACTTCATAAAAGGCTGTAATAGAAGGGCAAGTTGATTTCTATCTCCACTGAACAAAGAAGAACACATTTGTGCATCAGGGAAAGAAACTAGATTGAACATAATCTCACTAATGTACAGGCTTGATTTCATCATATTGCTCAAAATCTTTCAGTGAATTCCCATTTTCTATGGAATATGATACAAAATCTTTACTGAGCCAGGCAATAAAGATGCTTCCACAATCTGGTTCATAGATTTTAGAGCTAGAAGGTCCTTGAAGGTCACTAGTCTAACCCTCTTATTTTACCTGAAGAAATTGGGGCCCACCTTTCTAGTTTCATTTCCCGTTACTATGCACCTTCTGCATTCTAATCACACTAGACTACTCATTGTTCCACAAACTCATTTTGCCTTCTTTCATTTCCATTTCTATGTATTGTGGTCTAGAATTTACTCCCTTCCCATCTCATCCTAATGGAACCCTTCATTTGCTTTGGTGACCTGCTCAAATTCTCTCTTCTCCATAAAAAGCTTCCTTGGTTCTTATCAGCAGGTAGTGATCACTCTCTCTGCTTCTCCCTCCTGGTCCCCCTCCCTCTGTCTCTCCCCCTCCTGCTTTTTTCCTCCCTTTCTCCCCCCCCCCCTCTCTCTCTCTCTCTCCCCTCCCTTCCCTTTCCCTCTCATTTTCCTTCTCTCTCCCTCCCTCCCCCAGCCTTGGCTTTCCTCCCTCCCTCTTGTCATACCCCTCTCCCCATTTGCTATTTCATTTTTGTCTATATTTACCAACCACAGTGCCTGGCAGATCACACATGCTTCATGCATGCTTGTGGAAGGATTGATTTCTTAATGCATTTTGTATTTCTACTTTGTACTTAATCACATTGTGCCTTGTATTATACTTGTGTGTCACAGTGGAGTTCAGAAGACCTATGTTCACACCTGTCTTACATACTAGCTATATGTATGACCCACAACTAGGTAGGGCAGTGGGTAGAGTGCCCTGCCTGGAGTCAGGAGAACTCATCTTCCTGAGTTCAAAGCTGGCCCCAGACATTTACTGGCTATGTGATCCTGGGCAAGTCACTTAACCCTGTTTGCCTCAGTTTCCTCATCAATAAAATGAACTGGAGAAGGAAATGGCAAACCACTCCAGTATCTCTGCCAAGAAAACCCCAAATGGAGTCACAAAGAATTAGCCATGACCGAAAATGACTAAACAACAAATTGTGATGTTAAGCCCACAAATCGCTGAACATTTTTCATGCTCAGTTTCCTCCTCTGTAAAATGGATATAATAATAAGATTTACCTCACAGGATTGTTGTGAAGATAACATTTTATACAGACACACAAATAGTGCTTTTTAAACCTAAAAATAGTACATAAATGTTAGCCATTGTTATAATCATTATTATGAATGTTCTTAGTACATGACTTTCCTTTGACTATTGTTATCTCCTTGATGTCTGGAACTGTACTTTTTTCATTCTTATACCCTCAGTACTTAGCATAGCACATAGTAGGTGCTTAGAAAATATTTATTGAATTAAATTTATCATAAGGAGAAACTTTCTGATGGGAAGATTGTGTCTCCATTTGGATGAAATACTCAGCCAATCATCTAATTTTTTTTAAAAACATCTAATATTATAAATTGGTTAGTCATAACATCTGGCTTTTAGACAGAGTCATAGAAATCTTGCTCTGAAGCTAGGATGACTCCATAGCACATGGTATGGTAGTCAGGAGACTTCTTGTCTAGTTGTATGACACTGAGCAAAGCACTTTTTTTGCTGGGCCTCTTTTTTCACATCTGTAAAATTGAACTCCATGATCCTTAGAGTCCTTTACAATCCTAAAATATTATTATTTGTATGTTATAGGGTACTCTGGAAACATGGGGCATGGATACTCATTTGAAGCCAGATATAGTCCTTGAAGTTCCTTGTATCCTCACGATCAACATTTGATATTATTTAGATATTACTGTTAAGATCCATGGCTATGATTCCTTGGCTGAGTTCTTCCCCTTTTTCTTTTCTTTTTTTAAGCTAAGCCTTCTACTGGAATCAAAACTCGAACGTATAAAGACCAGGAGATCTTTTTTTCCCCATCTCTTACCCTCCATGGCAGCCACCACTTTATCCTGGGAACTGAATCTTCCTGTCGTCTTCTGTTCTCAAACTCTGATCAGATAAACACAAGACTTGTATTTGCACTGATGGACTGGATCAGTTTGGAGCACTATGGAATACCTTTTCTTTTGCATTTTCTTTTTTTCCTGTTAGCTAACCCATCAAGACCCATTATAGAACTTGAGACAAATAAGATAGCATCTCTCCTTGTGCTCCTCCCTACACCTCTTTTTGTGGATCTCACTAAGGTGAGAGGAAGAGAAAGGGAGTGATCTTTCCTTTCTCCTGGGTTCTGAAATTTGCCTAGTTTGGGGTTTATCCAATTAGTTTATAAATAGCATGAGCTGTGTGCAAGAATATAATGTCAGTTATAATGCAGATAGAGGCCATAAAAATTAAAAACCCATAAGTGATACAAACTCAGCAGTTAAGTAAGAATTTTCTGCATTAGGGAGGGAGTTTAAATTTTATCGACCTTTTCATGGCAACAACTAGCTTGCAGAAGTGTATCTATAGGGCCAGAGCATACAACACATGGTGAAAAATATTGCATATATATCACCTGTCAGTCAGTCTGGTCAGGCATCTGGGAAGCACTCAATTACATGCTTTAGTTATGTGAGCTGTTCGTTTTACTTCTGATATGGATAGGGCTTGCTTCCATCTTCCTAGGTTAGAGACTTTACACTGGCTTTCATCTACCCTTTGGATAGCATCAGTTTATGGTCCTGGTACATCAGGCATCACATGATTAAGCAAACATTTCTTTGTCCTAAGCCACTAGATCAAAGATTCTTAACTTTGTGTGTGTCATAGATCCCTTTGGCAGTTTGATGAAGTCTATGGATCCCTTCTCAAAGTGTTTTAAAATGCATAAAATAAATATGCATTTTATAAAATAAATAAAATGCATATGATTACAAAGGAAACCAATTATATTGAACTATAATTGTCAAAATATTTTGAAAGCCAAGTCTACAGACCATCATCTCCACATCCCCTCTCTCCAATTAAGAACCCCTACTCTAGGGGTGGCTAGGTGGTGCAGTGAGTAAGAGCTCGGGCCTCGGAGTTGGGATGACCCGAGATCGAAACCGGCCTCAGAAAATGAGCACCCACACATAAATAATGACTAGCCGTGTAACCTTGAGCAAGTTACTTAACCCCAATTGCTTTAAAAAAAAAAAAAAGAACCCCTGCTCTGGATATAGCCATATAGAAATGCAACTTGACCATCTGAATTCAGCAGTAAACCAGACCATTAACTGGCTGTTAGCAGGTCAATTTCATCCAAATAATAAAATTTGTTGTATGTATAGACATAAACTATTTTCCGGTAGAGTCAAGACCTGTGAATTTATCAGTGTTAGGAATTTCCAATGAGAAAATACCCTCTACCAATTCAGATAAGTAACTGCAATGTATACTCTCAGAGAGTTGTTTTGGATACAAAAAGGTTAAATGTGTTGTTCATGGTCACATGACCATTTTCTGTAGCAGAAACAGGACTTGAACCCAGTTCTTCTTGACTCTAAGGCTAGTTCTCCGTTTGGTAGATCCTATTGCCTTTCCTGATTTTAATATCTCTGATATGAAGTAGTCATGCATTACATGAATCAAATATATCTATTCTATGAAAAATATTCTCAGCATAATTCCTCTATATATTTAAGCCTAAAAAGGAGACCAAGGCAGAAGTTTAATGCTATGTATAATTATACAAATTAGCCTGATTAAAAAAATGATTCAATTCAGTCAAACATCCAAGGAAAAAAATCATTTTGTCAGTGGAGCCTCACTTAATGTCATGATTTTCCACCATCTTTCACTTTTGGATCAGATATTTTTTTGGATAGTATACAGGCCACCTAGTTTTGCTTAACTGGGGAAATAGAGAAATGGTAAGGTTAGTATTTTTGCCCCAATGAAGCTTTTTCATCTTCAAACAATATTTTGTTTTATCTGGGTAGAATTAATTTTTGTATTAAAATATGCTTTATGATTTGAGTTTGTTGGCTGAATTTCTCTAAGTTATACACAACAATGTCCCTCACCTCTGTATACATGCATTTTCCTTGATTCTATAAAATCCGATGCCGCTGGTACTGAAACTGTAAGGTTTTTTTTAACCACATACTGAGTCCTAGAATGTAGTAAAAAGCCAACATTTTCAAATTAAGTGTCAACTTCCAAATCTTGGAGCTCTACCCACTTCTTTTGGGTAGACATAGCTTATACTTTAGGCAGTGGAACAAAGATAACAAATGATAAGAGAAAAGCAGAACTATCCAACTCTTATTTGGTTCTGTTTTTCTCTGCCAAGGACAATAATCTTTAGATTGGAAATGATAAAACAGAAATGACTAAAAAGGAAGTTGAAACCTAAGAGTAGAGAGTTCCAGTTACAAAACCCAGTCATAATATCCAGGCTGCTGATAGAACTGGGGGATATGATCCATGAGGCTTTTCCCAGTTATCTTTGGAAGATCTTAGATAATGAAACAGCATGGGATTAGAGAAGGGACATGTCCCCATTTTCAAGGATGGGTAAAGAATAGAGTCTAAAAACTGTAGACTACTGAATTTGAGTTTGATCTCTGGAAACATTCTAAAAAATGGTATTTCAATGATAGTTAACATATATTTAGAAAAGGAAATGATGATCATAAAGGATGAAGCTGACTTCACTAAGAAATTATGCCAAACTAGCTTGATTTCCTTTTCTGACAGATGACTGGGAGATTAAGGGAATGCTGCAGATAGAGCTTATTTAAATTTTAGCAAAGCATTTTTTTTTTGCTTTTTTTGGAGGGGGAGCAGGGCAATTGGGGTTAAGTGACTTGCCCAAGGTCACATGACTAGTAACTATTGTGCCTGAGGCCAGATTTGAACTCAGGTCCTCCTGACTCCAGGGCTGGTGCTCTATTCATTCACTGTGCCACCTAGCCACCCCCAGCAAAGCATTTTTACAAAGTCTTTCATGCTATTCTTGTGATCACTGTGGAAAAAAATTGGGTAGATGGTAGTTCAGTTAGATGAATTTGGAACTTATGAAGTGGTCAGATTTGAAAAATAGTTGATTTGAAAAGAGGAGGGTACCTTAGGGATTTGAACTTGGACTTGTGAAACCAGCCCCCTGGGGAAAAATGTATGCACAATATGCTTTTAATTTTAATCTGTATTATTAACATTTTAGCTATCACTTTTTCTAGTCTAGAGAATCAACAAAATAATAAAGCTAGTCATGATATGTAGCATTTACTGATTTCTGAAGTGAAAATGCTCATATTGAGGATTTAACTATCAGCTCTCATAAGCACCCATGGATGCAGACAGAACCTCCTCTTGATTTTTGTGGAATAGGAAAATAAAATTAAGAAAGTCAAGTCACAGAAGAGAAACCAAGTCATGTCCCAAGAGTGTTACTTTGTTAGGTTCTGCATTGTTTAAAGATTTGTCTTTTGATTGTTAGGATAATAATAGCTTTCCTGAAAAATGATCTTGAATTGAGAGCCGTACTACCATTAAGTTGCTATTAAAGATACTGTATCTATATAAAGTATAATACTTTCACAGTTGCTTTTGGTCCCAATACTAAGGATTTCAGTCAAAGTGGTCTCTTGAAACCTCCATGACACTTCTTCCCCTTCTGTGTTTGCATGACAGGGCTTACTGAGATAGGGAAAAGCATTCAGTCTCAGATTCAGATGTCATGGAGATTAAGTGGCTGAAGTGTCTTGGTGCTGTAGAACTACATAAATATAGAGAAGAGGGAGACTTTCCAGAGCTATTATTGATTGGATGCTGATGAGTTACTAAGTTCTAAGAGTAGCTTATTATACTACTTGTGCCAAGATAAAATATGGTCTCAGCCACGAATTTCCACCAAGAGCCACTTTTACAGTTCACTGACCACAGTAGAGAAGAATGTTTTCCCCTCCTCTCTTCCTACCCCTCCCCTTCCCAACCCTCCCTCCCACCCTTTCATTATCTTATATCTGCTGATTCACAATGGGAGATACCACTACCACTAGGGCTTTTTCCATGTTCAGTATCTTCTAAACAGAATACACCTGGAACCTCTATGACATAATTCTTTCAAAGAGTAAATGCATTCTAATTACTTTTGTGAAAGCCATACTTACAATATAACAATTCTGTTACAATAATTGTTTTTATCACTATCCTCTGTTATTTTTGCTTTGCTTGACCTTTTTCCCAGGTAAAATTGCCCCTAGGGAAGGTGGCTCCTTATTCACCTGCCTTTCCCTCCCCTTTCTTCTCCTTTTTCCCCTTTTCCTCTCCTCTCTCCTCCTCTCCCTTCTTTTCACTCTGTCTTTTTGTCTCTCATGCAAAGAGTTTGTTTATTGAGAGAGTCCTGAAAATTACCTGAGGGACTGTAGCACATGTATAAGGTACTCACATCTATCTTTATGAGTGGGGAGTTTTTTTAATTAAAATTTTATCTTTTTAATTAACAGAATTTTTTTTTCTCTTTCACTCTGTCTAGTGGAAAGAAATAAAGAAATGATGGAAGGAAGGGAGGAAAAAAAACTTTTATAACAGTTCTGTAATGGCTAAACAAATTTCTGCATTGGTTTTTTTTAAATGTCTTATTTTATACTGAATTCACAACCTCTCTATCAGGAAGTGATAGCATGTTTCATTATCAGTTCTCTGGAATCATGGTTGGTCTTTGTGTTCATCAGAGTTCTTAGGTCTTTCAAAGTTGTTTTGACCATACTGTTGTTATTGTGTAAATTGTTCTCTTGGTTCTGCTCACTTTACTATGTATTAGCTCATATAAGTCTTTCTAGGTATCACTAAAATTGTCCCTTTCATCATTTCTATGGCAAAATAATATCATTATATCCATGTACCCTAATTCACTCAGTCATTCCTCAATTGATGATCATTTTCTTAGTTTGCAGTTCTTATCTACCATAAGAAGTTGATATAGATATTTTGGTCAATTGGGTTATTTTCCTCTCTCTATGATCTCTTTGCAGCATAGGCCTAGTAGTGGTATTTCTAGGTCAAAAGGTTTGCACAGTTTAATGATTTTTTGGACATGGTTCCAGATTGCTTTCCAGAATGGATGTGTGTGTGTGTGTGTGTGTGTGTGTGTGTGTGTGTTCTATTAAAGTTTTGTTGGTACAGTCATTTTTCAGTTGTAACTAACTCTTTGCAAACCCATTTAGGGTTTCCCTAGCAAAGATACTGGAGTGGTTTGCCATTTCCTTTTCTAGATCATTTTATAGATGAGGAAACTGAGGCAAAAAGGTTAAGTGACTTGCCCAGGGTCACACAGCTAGTAAATGTCTGAGGTTAGATTTAAATTCAGGAAAATGAGTCTTCCTGACTGCAGACCCAGTATTCTGTCCACTGTACCAGCTAGCTACCCTCATAAGGAAATATAATCCTATATAATAAAAATGAATCTTTAATGAAATAGAGTATGTCTAAGCATTCCTCATAAAAGGTCATAGGATCATAGATTTGGAATGTATCTTTCATAGGTCTTCTAGTCCAGCCCCCTAATTTCACAAATGAAGAATCTAAATGCTAGAGATGCTCTTAGTGTTCATTAGTTAGTGTCCAGTTCATTCACACATGTTAAATGGCAGGGCCAGGATTTGAATGCCAGCCACTGGAGTCTAAATCTACCATTCCTTTTACTATAGCACACTATTTCCCTTTTCTCTACTCTGAATCTTACTACTATTCCCTACTGTTTTCTTTTCTGGAAATTAGGAGTTTGGAGAAGGTGATCTCTATCATTCTTTCTAGCTGTACCTCAGCTCATCCTCCATTTCAGCACTAACAGAATAAGTCTTTGCCCAAAACCTTGGGCAAGTCACTTCTCCATTCTAGAATCTCAGTTTCTTGCTCTGTTGAAGGAGTTGAATATACTCCATAAAATTCCTTCTAGTTCTAGTAGTCTGTGAGTACTTTGAAGATTTTCCAAGGTGTTGACTTGTTCAAGGCCCCTTTCAACACCCTCAAACATCATCTCCACATGCCTAAACATCCATCTTTTGCTATAGGGCTTACCACCCTACCTCTAAGTGACCTGGTCTATTAGATGCCAAATATGTGAAGAGACAACTGACCTTAGTATTTAGTTGTTGAGATTAATTATTTAAAATAGGGAATGACTCCAACAGACACTGCTGTATTTATAGCTGCACTTTTTATAGTAGCAAAAAATTGGAAACAAAATAGATGCCCAGTGATTGGACAATGGCCAAACAAATTGAGATATGAGGATGTAATGGTACATTACTGTGCTATAGGAAATGATGGATGTGAAGAATAAGGAGGCATGGGAAAATTTGTGTGAACTGATGCCAAGTGAAGTAAGCAGAACCAGGACAATTTACACAAAGACAATAATAATGTAACTGGAAAGAATAACAAAAATTGGGACTGAACACTATAATGATGTTAGCTATTGCTTGGCTAAGCATGACTCTGAAGAAGAGATATTGTAAATATCCTTCCCTCCCTCCTTTGCAAAGCTGGAGCACAGCATAGACTATTAGACTAGATTAATGTTTACTAGTTTTGCTTAAGTTCATTCCCTATCTATCTTTACCTCCATTAGTTTTTATTCTTTGTTTTAAGGGATCATTGTCTTGACTGGGGAGGGAGAGGCAACATAGGTTAATGAACTGGGCATTGGTCTTGAAGTTAGGAAGATCTCGGTTCAAACTCCATTTCAGACACTAACAGAGAAATTAAATCACCTTGGGCAAGTCACTTAAATTCTCTGTGACTCAGTTTCTTCATCTGGACTTATTAATCAGAAAGGCCCTTTCTAATTCTCAAACTATGATCATATGATACTTTATTGGGAAATGAAACTGATGCAAAAATAGAAGCTACTAATAAAAAACAAAAAATAAATAAGCCAAGAAACTACCAGATGGTTGCCTCTCTCTCCCTGGGGTGTTCTCAGAAGCAGCCTTGTGGTGTCTGAGGTCTCTGCCCTTAGAGGCAGATGTACCAGTGTTTCTGCCTCTTTCCTCAGGGCCGTATATAGCCTTCACTCTTTGATCCCAACTAAGAGTACATACTGGCACCATTTGTAGTGTTTGCCTCAGGCACAAAATACCAGATTTGGCCTCAGCTTTTTTCCCCTCACAGCCCGATATTTAGACGTCAGTGACTCAAATTTAAGATAGATTCACCTGAACGTATGAACAGCTATTGTGGTCCCTGTATGTATAATTGAGCATCATGACTTTGAGTAGGGAAAAAACCCACAGTGGTTTATTGTTGTTTCATTAATTGAATTCCTACAGCCATTCTAGCTAAGAGCTTCAAAGCTGTCTGCAGAAATTAAACTAATTCTTATGAACCCTTCTGTGAAGTTAAGATCAAAACTGAGCAGGGAAAAAATAACAAAAAAAAACCCCAAACAGATGAAATTCCAGGTTGTTTCAGTCATTTAGACTTAAGGAGTAAAGTACTAAAGCTCTTGATACCCTTAGTGCTTTATAGACTGGATAAGCAAGATGAACCAGTGAGAGATGATTTCCATCTCTGCATCCTTCAGTGGATTGGTTGGATTCTCATAGAATGGGGGTGGGGGAAGCAGCTGTAGGGACTGATTGGTAAGTCAGGCTTGCTGGAAGATATACTCAACTGCCTGTGCATAGAAACATTACCTTGTGCCATTTTATTTAGGGTAAGTGGAAAGAGAGATTCATTAAACTTACTGAAGAGTTAAGAGAGTTTTCCCCTTGCCATCTCCCAGATTTCCTCACTTAATCACCCTACCCACTTGAATTGAGCATCTGCAAGTTGGTTGCCTTGCATATATTTGAATAAAGCTCATCAGAGAAATTTTCTCTATTTGGCCTTGCTTTAGCACTTATTATTCTCCTAAGACTTAAAAAAAACCCTCAAAACCTTTTTAACATCTGCTTTATAGGGAGTTGGATTTAGTCCCCACTGGAATTCCCTATGCATCCTGTTGTTTGTGAGTGGATGAAAATATTAGCTTTCATGGCATTCCCTATTCACTGACAATGTTATGTTCCATGCCTATGGCTAAGGCATGCTGTGATCTTCCACTGGTTCTTAGTGGGGTTTCTAGGTCCCTGTTTAATTAAAGACAAATCTGTGGGAGGGACCCTGTCCAACACTAATCCAGACGTGCAGTGCTGTTTAACAGATGGCACTACATTTATGGTAGAGCCCTTCTCAATTTTTTCCATCCCTCCAGTGGCTGAACTTTAGAGAATCATCCCAAGTTGACAACTCACATATAATAAGGGATAATTTTAAAATTCCACTTCAACGTTACAAGGAGATGAGAACATGTTAAACTGTCCTCATGCCTCTAGACAATTTTGTCTGTTTTTCCTTAAGCCAAATCATTTGACTGAAGGAAGGGCAAGGTGTATCTTCCTTCATCCTTGGATTCCCATGATTCAAAATGAAGACACATATCCCACAGGACCTTTTTTTAAAATTATTTTGAGTTTATTGATGTGAATTGTTATTAATTAGGAACTTAGGAACATATGATGGAAGGGAAATAAGTAGGTGGGTCTGGTAAGAGAGATGGAGCAAATGGAGACCAGGGATACAAAGGAGACAATGTGACAGTTTGATGACTGAGGTGGTTCCTCATACCTTGCTCTTCAGAACTCTGACATTCTTCTCTCAGACCATAACTCTTTTCCTTCTATCTTTCCACCTGTTTCACTCCTCCCAAACTATCTTGAACCTCATCATAGGCTTCAGTCACTCCCCTCGCTGCTTTCTCAGTCCATCATTCCTTCTTTGGCTTCACTTTCCAATCTTGACCCTATGGTTAACCAGTTCAACCACAGGACCTTTTCAGACCAGACTAATAATTTCATTGGCGCAAGGGAATTCTTGATGTGGAAGCTTCCTCTACCAGCATAGATTGACACTTACTTTGTAATTTAGGCATAAAGAGTTGCTGGAGCCACTGAGAAGCTAGATGACTTGCTTAGGGTTATAGTCAGTGTGTCTGACTCAATAGACATTTATTAAGTGCCTACTATGTGCCACTGTGCACTATGCTAAGCACTGGCTATACAGAGAAAGGTATAAGATAGTCTCTTCCCTCAAAAAACTTTACCATCTAATAAAGGAAGACGGCACATAAAAAGAAAGTGAAAAGGGGAGGGTAAGGGTACCCAGTTTAGCAGCATAATGAAGTCCTGTAGCTGGGGTGAGAAATAATCTAAAGGAATGAAATTTATAGAGTTGACTTTATTTTTCAGAATGATGAGTTGGTGGAGATCATGAATTCCAGGAGAACAGCTAGTTGGGAAATTAGGAGGTAAATACTATGGGTGCCCTCTTTAAGTGGTGGAAGATCTGGAAGAAACTCTCTAATGACTACCTTCTCCCCCCTCCAAGGAGAAAGAAGGAAGGGTCCCAGGGCTATGGAATACTGAAGAGGTGTTAGTTCCAGAGCTTGTTTCATCTTGTAGAATGAGGAGGTTTTGGAGAACATGAAGTGCAGAAGAGCAGCTGGGTGGGGAGTGATGTTAGAAACAAGATTTGAGCTCAGGTCTTTTTCACTCTGAAGCTAATTTTATTTAGTTTGCCATGGGTGAATCACACAGGACCTTGAGAGACATAAAGTGAGCTTAAAGATCCCTCTAGGTAACTATTCACATTGGTAGATTTGTAGATAAATTTAGAGCTGAAAGAAGCCTTATAGAGTTATCTACTTTAATTTATCCATTTTATAGATGAGGAAACTAGGGCCCAGAGAGGTATTAAGGTCATCCTTGGAAAAGCCAGAATTCAAATTCAGGTCCTCTGACATCAAATGCAACATTCTCTCCCTTGAACTGATATTGACTTCTCTGATCAGGAAAACCTGGTCACTTTAATGTAATTATTGGAAAGTGTACTTTGTTTGGACTTTTGATTACACCTCCCTATGGAGAATCAGAAACATAACCTAACTAATGTTAAACATAACCTGGCCAACATAAAACTAACATCTTGTTGAGATGCTTGAAGTCCTCTTCTGGGTCTAGATATCTGTGGACCCATTTAAACTTCAGAAAGGATAAATGATTAAGTTTTAGTGATTGAGGATCATTTGGTTAGATCAAGCTCTTCTGAAGCCAGGAATGTCCCTTTTCCCAAGGTTTTCAGAAAGGAACCTTTGGGCAAAATTGGGTTTTGAGGTAATATTAAAAAGAGGTGATCAAGGACCAGAGAAGCACAGTAGAGATGAGTGTTCCTCTGTCCTGGGGAAGGGAGAGAGGGTAAAAAGCCTATGAATTTGCATAGATTCTGCCTGCCCTAGAATTGCTAATGGCACCCTTGAAGAGGGAGGGGTAGTGAAACATAATACAGCTATACCAGCTCTTTTCCATGTAGCCTGAGAAGTGTTAGTGAGAGGTGATGTTGGAGCATCTCAAGCACCTGATTGGAACCTAGAGAAGATGGAGCTTCATGTCTCAGTCTGCTGGATAGGGGAGGAAGAGTTTGTGAACAATGTTAAGTCCCTGAGCAGTTCAGGACCCAGCTTTCTAGATAGATGAGGGAGGAGCTCTGGACAACACTAGCATCCTAGAAAAGAGGGTATCTTGTGTGTGACCCTAGATTTGGAGAGTTAACAAAGAACTGAACTACAACATGGAGGAGCAAAAACCTAGACTTTGTTCTATGCTATTCTTTTTTTTTTTTTAAAGCAATTGGGGTTAAGTAACTTGCTCAAGGTTACACGGCTAGTCATTATTTATGCGTGGGTGCTCATTTTCTGAGGCCGGATCTGATCTCGGGTCATCCCAACTCCGAGGCCTGCGCTCTTACTCACTGTGCCACTTAGCCGCCCCTTTAGGGCAATTGGGGTTAAGTAACTTGCCCAAGGTCACATGGCTAGGTTTTTGTTTGTGTGGGTTAAGTGTCGGAGGCCGGCTCCGAACTCAGGGCCTTCTGACTCCAGGGCCGGTGCTCTATTCACTGTGCTACCTAGCCACCCCTGTTCTATGCTATTCTTATGAATTATTTGGATGATATAAGTCCAATGGAAAAGAGGTTGCCTTTCTGGAAATTCTATATTAATTTTTTTACCCCCTCTGGGAGAGTCTAAGCCTTAAAGTAGCGATATAGGACTAAAGACCTTCAGCCTGTTTTGGTGGGTGTAACTGCTGTGATGTTGGGGCATAGGTGAACCTCACTATAATGTTGGAGTGGGATATCTCTCTAGCAACATTTTTCTTCTGGGGGGATTGTAACAATCATTTGTGACCTTATGTGAGCCCTTGACACTTTCTGCATTCTATCCAAGGAAGTAAAATGAAAGCTGTCTTGAGCCTGATATTAATTGCTACCTTTAGTGCTTGAACAGGAGCTAAAATCCTTTTTACCCATTTCTGTAGAAACCAGAAACAGGTTATATTTTGAAATTCCTAGTGGGAAATGTTGTGGGGAGGGAAAAGAATGAGCCAAGCAATGTGATATTCAGAGTATCCCTCAATATTGAACTCAGTCCATCTAAACCCAGTGTAATGGGTGGAATCTGAAATAATGGAGGAAACAAAGGTTCAAACTTCTAAGCATATTAATTTATTAAGCAATGCACGCTATTTGCATAGCAAACTGGGACCAGGTCTCATTTTAGCATGGGACCCAAAATACAGGGGGAGACAGATTTTTATGCAAAAGAAAACAATAAACAAGATATAAACCAGGATACAAGATTAGATAATCTGATTTCTAATTGGAGGAAAGATTAGGGATTTTCCAAGTTGGAAGGGGGATGAGTGACTTTAAATATTTTTTTTGGAGGGGGAATGAGCAGGTGTAATTTCCTGAAATCAGGAAAAGAAGTGTCCCCCTCCCCTCACCCCAAGTGTCTGTATTCAATCAAAGGAACAATAAATGATTGACTCATATGGGGCCAGTTTTCATATAAGACAGGGATTGCTTGAGATGTATAACTGTGAAAACTCCTTATATCAGTCTTCAGATCTGACTATTCTGGTCAGATTAATGTATGTCCTTAGTCTCTAAGCAGCAGGTAGAGGTGGTCTAGTTTCCCAGTCACACAGAGCTAGGGTCAAACAATGTAATAAAGTTTTCTTATGAGAGAGAAATTGGACTAGACCTCTAACTGAATGGAAAGGGAACCAAGCTAGCCCCAGAATTGATGGAATCAGGTTGGTTTAGACAATTCTCACAATTCCCTTACCAGAGCCTTGGGTGCTGTGGTTCAGGTTACATACTTAGTTTAATCTCTTGCATGTTTTGTTCTTGCCTGGATGCAATAGAAAGCTGGGAAAGAGTTTCCATGGAGTTTCTCTTGTTTGCATTTTTCTTTTCTTTTTTTTTAAAGAGAACTTCTTTAAAGGAAGTCATGAGAGTCCTTAAAATAGTATGAATAAGTATGGTTAAAAGTGAAGCTTGAAAATAAATCTTGAATGTGTGTGTGCTGGGGTGGTGAATAAGTGGGGGAGACCTGATTTAAAAAGCAGTTGTTCAGAACAGAAGGTAACTTCTAATTGAAGTTTTGCGTGGAAGCCTCATTCAAAGCTGCAAGTATTTCACTGTTAAAAGTGTTTACAATTCCTTATTTCTCAAGTGATTCCTAGTCGCTCAGTATAAACTCTGGTACCCAAAAGTCAGGATCCCAGGGCCCTAACAGTATCACATGACATGGAAACAAAGGAGAAGTCAGGTATTGGTCAACAAGTGTAAGCAATCAATGCTATTGTTCCAAGGACCCCTCACCGTCCCTAGATAAGAGCTTTCATAAAAAAGAAAGGGGAGCAAGAACCTAGACTCTGCCCTTTGCTATTACTATGGGTTATTTGGGCAGTGACAAACCAATGGAAAGAGGTATTACTATTTTTTTGGCAACTTCCTTCCAGGAGTCCCAGATGCTATAAGGGATGCTATAAGACTGGAAGCCTGTATACATAGACCCTGAGGTATACTGAAAAATATTTAACAACTGACTCTCCAAATGAGCAGGAAACACTTTTATTTTAATTGGTATTAACATTTTCCCCATCATCTTTCTTAAGCCTAGACAATCAAGGAAATAAAAAAGTCAAGATTAGATTTGTAGCATTTGCCAATTTCTAAGGTGTAAATGCTCACACTAAAAATTTAAAAATTGACTCCAGCTAGCCAAGTCTAGCACACCCCTGGGTAGACCTCATCGTAATGGCCGAATAGAACATTCCTAGTAAGTCTAAGTTAATTTTCTCTTCTGGGGGAATTGTATTAATCATTTATGAACTGTAATAACTGTCCATATTAGCTTATTTTGAATAATTATAACAAGCTCTTCATTTAGCTATCCAATTAATTGAATAATAAATTAATTAAGGAGAGGTAGAAAGCCATTTAGATTTGTGACTTTGAGTATTACTTAATTTTTTTTTTTGCAAGGCTCCTCATTATGTCTCCATTTCACATAGGCATAATGGAAAGGGCACTAGATTGGGCAACTGTAAACGAAGGGGCTGGGATAAAATCTCCCCAATTTTGAAATACCAAGATTCTATGATACTAGCAAAGATTAAGAAATACAACTGGGTGGTGGGGGGCTGGTCAGAGTTAGTTACCACATCAGATGTTTCTTTGAGTTCCCCTCTCAAACCAAATGAACTTAGGCATTCCCTGCCTTGTTTTGGTTCTCTCTTCTACCTTGGAGGGAGCTTCTTTCACCCTCTGTGCCCTGAGTACCTTTAAAGGTATTCCACTTCCCTGGGCAGCACTAATCCTTTGAAACTGGGTAACTTCCCTCTGATGCTTATAATTAGGCTACTGAATGTGCCTGGCTCTTTTTGTAACACTCTTGGATAAATGGCCCTTGAAGATTTGTGGGTTACTGAATCCTTCTGCCTCAGTAAACCTGAAATAATCCTAGGCAGTGGATAAAAAGCCAATGTCAGACATCCTAATTTTAGTGTTCTCCCTTGTGATTACATTTAGGAAGTATTTATTTAACACTTCAGTTATTTTGCTATTCTCTCTGACTTCATTTTGCAAAATATCCTGTAATAATCTGCCTCCTTCACTGGTTCCCTTGCTATTCTAGTCCTAGAAAACACTTTCAGCCCTGTGTTCAGCAACTCTAGCCAGGAATATTTCAAAGCTTCATCTTGCATTACTAATGTCCTCCTTTATCTCCATCCACTATCGCTCTGCCTTCTTTCTGGGTTTTCATTATGGAGTGTTTTCCTTGCTCTCATTTAGCCTGTTTTGGTGGATGTTTCCCATGTCTGAATGAGTATTTTTCTATGTTATATATTTCTATATGGGTCTGTAGAGAATATCTGTTTTCCCTTCTCCGTTGTTCCTTTTGTCACTACACACCATCGTAGAGGCGTAAAAATTCTACTTCTGTGATTTAATGGTCTGTTTTTGTCTCTCAGCAGCATTAGTGTTCCTTGGAGGTCAGATCCTGCCCAAATCCCACTTTCATCCCACTGGAAAGGGATAGTTATCACTGTGCAAGAATCAGTTAACATTAGATTAAAATTTTCATTGCATTCAAGAAATCAACTCTGTCATTTTACATACTGGCTTCTTGACTCAGTGACTCAGTAACTCTATTAGAAATTCCTGATACAAAACCCATTAATTTTAATGACTTCTGAGATGAGTTGAGGGAAAAGGCTCCCCCTATGTATGAGCTGTTTAAAGGTCTGCAACTACAAGTGTTGTAGACTTTCCCCTAAGCCTAGGATTGTACTCCCTACCTAATTTCTCTCTCTGTGTCTCTCTGAAGTTTTGGCTACTTCTCTCTGGGTCTCTTTAGCTATCTCTCTCTTGATCTCCCTTTCTGTCTCTTTCTGTCTGTCTATCAGTCAGTTTCTCCCTATTTATTGCTGTTTATTGGAGAAAGGAACCCAGGGGGCCCAAGTCATGCCTGCATGACCCATGGCATTTCATAAGGACTGGGTCTTGGACTCTGAGTAGATACCAGGGGATATAATATAGTTTTAGTCTAATGCTGCTGTGCCAGCATTTTTAGCCTTCTGGGGAATCTAAACAGAAATCTAAACAGAAACTTGGGAGGCTGGATGATAACATGGATCCGGGTCTGCATTTGGAGTCTGAGTACCTCAGTTCAAATTCTGAGTGTGCCTCTTGTTACTTGTGTGACATTAGACATAAATAATAACAATAATTATAATCAGAGCTCATATTTATATAGTGCTTTAAGGATAGCAAAGTGCTTTACATATGTTGATTCATTTAATCCTTGCAATAGCCATCTGAGATAGTTGCTGTTGTTATGCCCATTTTACAGGTGAAGAAACTAAGTTTGAGAGAGGTTAAGTAAGTACCTAGAGTCACAATAATAGTAAGTGTCTAAGGCAGGATTTAAACTCATATCTTCCTGACTCTATCCACTGTACCACACAGTTAGACCTTAGTTATTTCAACTCTAAGACGAGGGTATCTCAAAGAGTCCTTCTAGATATAAATATATGATCTTAGTATCACTGCAGAAGGACATTTTAATAACTGCTACTACTTCCACACAGAATCAATAATTTTTCAATAATCATTAAAAAAAAGCAAGCATTTATTAAGGGTCACTGTGTGTGCTAGACAATTTGCTGGTTGCTGAAGATATAATAGAAAAATGAGCAAGTGCCTGCCTTCAGCGAGCTTGTGCTCTATTGCTGCCCTCTCTGAACACTCAACCTCTCTGTATTAGGTATTGAAGAAGCACCACAACCAGCACTGGGCCAGATCCACAGTGGGTACTCCATATAGACTAGGACATTGTTGTCTATCCTTCATTCTCAAAGAAGATCAATGACATCAAGAGGAGAATGTCTTGCCTTGCAAGTGAATTGGATTTAAGTGAGTCAGATCTGTGAAAAGTCATCAGTCTCCCTCTGTTCTCTAGGGTCATCAGTGTCCAGTGGTAACACATAGGTCAGGACAGCTGGCGATGGCCCTGGATGCAGTGGGAGACTTTTACCTGTTTAAGCTAAAGTCTTTCCCAGGTCTCAGTTTGTCTTAGGCAACATCCATTCGGTGATTAAGGGTTAGGTAAGAATTTAGGCAAAATGATGATGATATGATGGTAATCACTGATTAATTCTCTGGAGGAGATTTCTGTAGGAAATAAAGCTCTGTATCCCCAAAATTGCTCTGGTAAAATCATTCTAGTATTGGCACTCAATCAAGGCTTCAACCAAGGGTGTTGACCTTCAGGAAGACCTGAGGCAGGATCTCCCTTTGTATGTTCATTTGCATATTTTAGCAAAGCCAACAGTGACCTGTATATTTCTTTCTGTCTTGATTTGTGACCAAGTTCCTCTTCAAAAACTGTGCTGCTAGCCATCTTCTCAAGAGAGGTGTTAAGAGGGCTAGGAGGTAGAGTAAAAAAAGCATGTGCTAAATTTGGAGGCAAAGGCCCTAGGTGCTTATCCTGTATCTGGCACTTTCCACTCATGCGACCTTGACCAAGTTATTTAATTTCTCTTGATCTCAGTTTCCTAATCTGTAAAGAAAGGTTGGACTAGAAAACCTGTAAGCTCATTTCAGTCTAAATTGATCATCTTATATAGGACCTAAGGAGATGGAATCATCCCATAGCCACTAAAGTGTTCATGGGGCATTTACAATAAATTTTTCAGCTATTATTCATTCATTTATGGAGAAAAGCCCCATTATTGGACTCCTTTACCTTAGTGACTGAGTCCTATCTATGGGAAGTGACTGACACCCCACCTCTACCCCATTTGATTCTTTATACTTACCATAGAATCATATATTTAGAGCTGAAGGGTACTTTAGAGGTCATAGAGTCTAAGCCCCAATTTTGCAGATGAAGAAACCCCAGGATTCCAGTTAGTGAGCATCTGAGACAGGGTTTGCTCTCATTCCTTCCTGAGTCCAAGTCCAGTGCTCTATCTTCACTGCATGTTGCCATCAAGATGTCTTGACTCAAATGCAGATTTTTGTGGTGGTTTATGTGATAGATTATGCAGGTACTTAAGATGCAGACCTATAGCCAAGAAGCTTTGTGCTTGTTACAGGGTTTTTGCCTTAAACTATTCTTCAACACAGAGTTGTGACTAGGAATCTTTGTGCCTGGGGTAAGTATTACAAACCATGTCTGAAGAATTTGACCGGAAACATGCCTTTGGTTGGAGGGAAATGAGTCAGAGTCCTTGAACACCAGCAGAAGTCTGTTCATGTAAAGGTGAAGGCGGGTGGCGAAGGGAGGGTGGCCACTCTCCACAGCCCAATCTGTTAGCTTCCAATTTTAATTAATGATTTGTGCTAATGAGATGCTGTAGGAAGCCAGTGATGTCATTGTTCTTTAAAGTCAGCACCCTATAAATTTGGCACTCTGGGCCAAAGCTTTGGTCAGCCCATTCTAGTTATTATTTTTAATTAATATTCCTTTAAGTTAGTGAAGCCTAGTCTTCTAGGTAATTTAACCTATGGTGAGGTATTCATTGACCGCATTCTCCTTAGCAGTCTAGTAGCCTGATTTTGGCTCATTCCTCCTGACCTCTCATTCAGTACCTACGGGACAGACAGCCTGAGTCTTCACTGGTGTTACTTTGACTTATGTGAGACACAAATTTCTGCAGCTGCATATTGATGCCGTTATAGACAACAACTTAGTGTTTCAGAGGAGTCTGCATGTTACAAAAAGGGCAGCAGGTGTTATTTAGACTAAATTGACCTTGAAATTGATTTCTTTATTTTATGACTTACTGAGAGGAGATTAATACTTTTTTTCCCCCTGCAGTCTGAAACAATTTACATGGTAATAGAAGGCGTAGTCAGTCAAATAAATTGCTAGAAGTGGTAGTGTTCCAAGAAAAAAATATGGATCTTACTTGCATTGATTTCTTTGCCCTAGGGAAAAGCTGAAATTTTAACATCTGGGAATAGGGAGCTAAATTTTATCTCTCATTTTAAAGGCAGAGGGCTAAAAAGCTTAATCTGACATTTACACTGAATTTTCTTGGTCGGGGGAAATTAGGGGGCAGACTGTGCTCTTCATTCAAAGGTTAACCAACATTTCCAGGGATGTTAAGCTTTGGGGTTGATATGAGGACAGGTGGGGTGGGCACAAATAGTATTTAAAGGAGGCATGTCAGCATCCAGCCTCATGGAACTTGTATACCACTAGACTGTCAGTGGGAGATCACTGTAAAGGTGGATGCAAAATTGGTGAAAAGTGGGGCCTGGACGAGGGATGCAGAAGAAATTAGGAAGTTTAGATCTTCCTTGATCTTCTAATCTTGGTAAACTGGTCAACTTTCCCTTCAACAAACATCTATGATGTCTCCATTAGGTATTAGGTGAGGTGTTAATAGGAATTTTTGCACCTGAGAAATAGCACTAAGTTAGGAGTGGCAGTGTAGGATGGCAGGAGGAAGGAGCAGGACTGGTAAGGTGAGAATCTCACCCCAATCTGCACTTGGTAGTTTTGGATTTCCCAATTCTTTCCAATTAGGTGCTAAGCTTTGCTCTGACTGCTAAGGGACTACCAATGCTCTCAAAATTTGGCATCTTGGGTCGAAGCCCCAGTTGTCCTACTCTGGTTATAGTTCTGTGTGCATGTCACTTGTAATACAAAGGTGAAAAAGAAAAAAAAAATGGTAACCCATCTGTTGGCCTCAAAAGGTTTATTCTCTGCTAAGAATCTGAGGGAGGAAGAGAGGGATGGCACATATAGAAGTATAATATAATGTAGAATTTGATAGAAGCAAAAAAAATGGGCCAGGCAAACTGGTCTAAAACCATTCAAGGAAGGCACAAAATTATAACTTTCAATGGGGCGTGGGAGTGAGGTTAGGTAAGACTTTGTGGAAGCAGTGGACCTATAGACATACGGTCATCTATTTAAAATAGGAAGGGATCTAGCTGAATTACCTGATGAGTCAACTGAGGCCCCAAAGAGATTAAGAGCCTTGTCCAAGGTTGCATTAGTAATTAGTATCAGGCATGAGATTTGAATGCAAGACTTATTACCCCAGAGCCATAGTCTTTCTACTGTATCACACTGCAGGGCATTTGAGTGGCCTTTGAAGGAACAGAGGGGTTTTAATAGACAAAGATTTGTAGGGATTCATAACCCAGACATGGATGATAGCATTGTGTAATTGATCAGAGATGGAGAATGAAGGATGAGGACTAGGAACAACTCTGAGTCTAATTTGTCTGGAACACAGAGCATTTTATTTTATTTTTGCTTTTTAGAGGGCAAGTGGGGTTAAGTGACTTGCCCAAGGTCATATGGCAAGTAAGTGTTAAGTGTCTGAGGCTGAATTCGAACTCGGGTCCTCCTGACTCCAGGGACGGTACTCTGATCACTGCGCCACCCAGCCACCCCACACAGAGCATTTTAAGGGGAAGAGAGTAAAATAAGGTGACAAAAGTAGTGTTTCAGTGGATAAGAGTGCTGGCCCTGGCATTAGGAAGACCTGAGTTCAAATTCACCAACCTACACTTACTATGTGACTCTGAGGAAGTCACTTCACTGCTTTCTGCCTCAGATTCCTCACGTAAAATGGAGATGATAATAGGACCCACCTTTCTGAGTTGTGAGGATAAATGAAATCACGTTTGTAAAAAGGGCTGTGCAAACCCACCATAAATACTGGGTAGATGATGGTGATGATGGTGATGGACCTTGTGTGGATCTAATTTGGGGCTCCATAGTGATTGATCTCATTCTCATATAATTTTCCCTCCACACTCCTGACCCTTTCCCTTTTCCCAAGAGAAGGAAAGAAAAGACTCCCTTATGCAGGAGAAAAGACATTTACATCTTTCCTTTATTGTTATGGAACTCTAGGGGTGCTCTATAATAATAAAGGGCTAAGGCCTCCTGCTTCCCAGAGACCTACCCTGTAGAGAGAGCCAAAGCTACTCTGCTCCCATCTGTTTTTCATTTTCCAAAGCTCTTCTTGAGTGGAGTGCTGAAGTTTATGGGTCTCCAGGGACAATAATACATAAATATTCCAGCTGTACTCCAACCCCCATGTATTCCTGCCTTCCTGGTACCACTTGTATTAGATGACCAGTGGGCATTAGTTGAGTTTGGCACAGAGAGGGCTTTGTTCTAGGCTTGCCATAAACTTGAAGGATGGGTTATTTAAAGGTCATTTCTAGGCAAAGATTGGTCCTGGCGGTCTATCTGGCAGATAAATGTTGCTGTTAAATGCCACTTACCATTTTTCACCTAGGGAACTGATTCTTCCTCCTCCTCCCAGAACCCTGAGGATGGGATCATTTCTGAGCTGGGGCTTCAGGGAAGTCTCTGTTTTAGCCATTGCTTGGTATCTGATAAATATTGCTGCAGGAGACTGGCATTCAGGCTGCCTGGTATAAATGACTGATTTTTGGTCCTTCTCTGAGATTGGAGAAGAGAGGACACACAAGGACACTGGGCATTTGGAAGGCAACAGTGTCACCATGGAGTGGTGGAAAAGGCATGAGAAGAAAGTGCTGTCTTTCTGATGATCAGATTTTCAAACTACACAAACATCTCTAGACTCTTCGGTGGATATTATAATTCCATCCCCTAGATACCCAGTTCCTAAGACTACCTTGTTACTCTTCCCATCAGTAGGAAAAATGGTTAACTATTGCTTGGAATGGCTAAAAAAGACCACCATGGGCCAGCACATTTCTCCCAGGACGATCGTCCAGTATGGTGTCGCTATATGAAGCAAAAGGCCTGGAGCAAAGATGAAATGGGGGCAATCCTCCCTTCTGCTGTCCCAAAGTTGGAAATGTTATGCTGCCCTGATGCTCCCTGGGAAAGGTGGAGTAAAGGTTTAAAGGGAAAAGTTTACCTTCTGAGGAGGAGTCCCTTGGGGCTGTCTCTCTTCTTTTTCTGTTTCTCTCAGTACCTCTTTTTCCTGATGACTAACCAATCAAGAAGCCAACCAGCATTTATGAAGTGCTTACTCTGTATCAGGCATTATGCTAGGTGATGGAGATGCAGAGACAAAAACAAGAGTCCCTGCCCTCAAGAAACTTATATTTGATCAATGTAATTGGGGGAGATGTAATGTAAGTAGTGTAATCAATCAAGGAGAGAACATGTATCCATATAAATAGATACAAAACAAATATAAGATAAATACAACGGATTTCGGGAGAGTTGTGCTAGCAGCTGAGGGAATCAGGTTCAATAGGAGAAGGTGCCTGAGCTGAGCTTTGTCCTTTTCACCCCAACTCCTGCTTGGCTGGTTTATTTAGAGGGCAACGACTATGAAGAAAGCTTGAGATACACATATACAGGGGCAGTTAAGTGGCACAGTGAATAGAGTGCCAGACCTGGAGTCAGGAAGACTCATTTTCCTGAGTTCAAATCTGGCCTCAGATACTTACTAGCTGTGTGACCTTGGGCAACTTATTTACCCTGTTTGCCTCTCTGTAAGTGAGCTGGAGAAGGAAATGGCAAACCACTTCCAGTATTTTTGCCAAGAAAAGATGAATTGGGGTCACAGAGTCAGACACACCTAAAATGACTGAACAACAACACACATATGTAGGCTTAGTTAAACTTGATTTGGCTCCCTATGGCCAGTTCATTTCTCTGTGCCATTTTAGGAAGGACATTGACAAGGTGGAGCTTGTCCAGAAAAGCATCACAAATGATGAGGGACTGAACACCACATCATTAATGAATTGGTTGAAGGAACTGGGGATGTTTAGCTTGAAGGAGAAAGAACATGGGTGAGGGGTGGGAGAGAACAACAGAGCATTATGACTGTCTACATGTATTTGAAGAGCTATCCTATGAAAGAGATATTAAACTTTCTTTGTTTGGCCAAAAGGGAAGAACTAGGTGTATTGGGTGAAATTTATAGCAAACTAGATTTCAGGTTGGCAATAAGCAAAACTCCCTAACAGTTACATTCTTCTGTTGGCTCAGGAAAGGACAACTAGATATTCTTTCAAATGGTGTTAGAAGTCTTTTCAATAGATGGAGCTGGAATGGGCTGCCTTGGTAGGTAGTGAGTTCACTAATGCTGAAGTTCTTCAAATCATCATCACCAGCACCACCATCACCACCAGCACCAGCACCAGCACCATCACCACCAACACCATCACCATCACCACCATCACCACCATCACCACCACCACCAGCACCATCACCACCATCATCATCATCATCACCACCACCAGCACCACCACCACCACCACCACCAGCACCACCAGCACCACCAGCACCACCACCAGCACCACCAGCACCACCACCACCACCACCAGCACCACCAGCACCACCACCACCAGCACCACCAGCACCACCACCACCATCACCACCAGCACCACCACCACCACCACCACCACCAGCACCATCACCACCATCATCATCATCATTACCACCACCACCACTATCACCACCATCACCACCATCACCACCATCACCACCACCACCATCGTCATCATCATCATCATTACCACCACCATCACCACCACCATCTTCATCATCAACATCATTTATATAGGGTTTTATGGTTTGCAAAACACTTTACAAATATTTCATTCTGTCCTCACTACAATCCTGGAAGGTGAGTGCTATTTTTACCCACATTTTATAGATGAAGAAACTGGGGCTGACCAAGGTTAAATGTCTACATAACTAGTAAGGGTCAGAGCAGATTGGAACTCAGGTCTTTCTAAATCTAGGTCTAGCACTCTCTCCATACTGTGTCATCTCTGCTAACAATAAGATTTGAAAAACTCTTTACAAATACTATATCATACAGAGGATGAATGGATAGTCATCAGGAATACCAAAGAGGGGGTTCCTCTTCAGTTTGGGGTTGTGGTACATGGACTCTCAGAGTCCTGCCAGCTCTAGGCAGGTCTTTGCAATCAAGGACAAGGGATATAAACACAAAAAAGTGGTAGATTCTAATGTCTTGGGGAGAAGCAGATGGATTTAAGCAGGGGTAGCAGACTCTGAGAGGTTGAGTGGGGACAGAATAGTCTGGTTAAGCAGTTAGGGATGAAGTGTGTTTCAGACTTGTCTTTGCCAATTTAAAATATTCCTTGCTGTCTGACAAGTCATTTTAAGTAATTACCTGAATATATGTCTAAAAAATGGGACAGTAAAGGAGCTCAGGAGGAACACTAGATTTTGGCCTTGAGGCTATCAGAGAGAAACTTATTTCATTCAATATTGTAAAGAAGTGTACTCTGAGAAGGTATTTGGCCATGGAATTAGATTGTGGGTCCTATTTCTGACCCCATCCCCTACCCTTCAGGTTATCCTCCAGGGCTTTCTGTAACTTTAGGCAGATTTGGGTTTGAGATGCCAGACTTCTTTCTTAGACATTTAAAAAAGGGCAGACTCCTCTTTTCACAGTATCTTTGGCCTGGGTAGTATGCTTTTAACTCTGGAAGGAAGATGTCAGTGAAGACAGGTGTGTGTCTCTGTAAGGATGGGGTTGGGGTGTTGGTGGCAGAAAAGATTGAAAGTGACATTTAACATCTCCAGCCAGACTGTGACTCACAGTCACCCAGCTGACTATGGGGAGGCACAGGAACATAGGATTTAGAGTGGCAAGGGATCTTAGATATCTAGGTCAGTCCCCTCCTTTTACAAATGGGGAACACTAAGCCCCTTTCTAGCTAATGTGATTTGACCAAGGTCGTTCAGGTGGTACAGAGTTGAGTTAGAATTCAAACTCAGGTCCCCTGACTCCAAATGGACTGTTTTTTTGCTAAGAGGGAAGCAAAATAATGTAAGAGATGCCTTCCTAGGACTGGCTTCTTACTTTAGTGGAGATACAAATCTCATAGCTCTGTTATGGCCAATATAGGAAAGAGTAGGGAGCTTGACAACCAGACTTGCTTTCCACTCTGATTTGTTGCTGTTGAGTCATTTCAATTGTATCTGACTCTTCCTGATCCCATGTTTTCTTTCTTTCTTTTTTTTTTTTGGCAAAGATAATGGAGTGGTTTTACATTTCCTTAGGCTCCAGCTCATTTTACAGCTGAGGAAACTGAGGCAAACAGGGTTAAGTGGCTTATCCACAGCCACACACCTAATAAATGTGTGAGGCCAGATTTGCAATTAGGAAAATGAATCCTCCTGATTCCAAGCCTGGTGTTCTATCCACTGCCCCACCTAGCTGTCCTTCCACACCCTCTTTCCCAAAGAGTAATTGGATTAATTATATGGTAATACCAGAAAAAGAATTAGAGGATTGCATGTTAATATGTAAATGTCAGGTCTAAAGTATTTTAGATGTTTTAATGGAAAATAGTAGAGACTTGAGTTAGTGACTAATTTCAAAAGTCTTTTTGTATATTGTGCATCTTTGAAAGTGAAATAAGGTGACTAGAACTCTGCTACATTGATGATGTTGGGGGACAGAGTTGTGAAGAGGTAAGTTTTTTTTAAGATCCCTTAAAAATTAAAGCAATAATAAGAAAAGTGGTGAAGAGTATGGAAATTCAGTATAAGCTGATTCAGAGTATAGTGGGCAAGACTTTGAGCAGGATTTGGAAGCAAGTGTTTCAGGGGAAATGAGAATTCTAGGGCGCAGGGTCTATTCGGTACTGGCTGAATTGGTAATTTAGATGAGTTCATAGATAGCAATTAAACGCTGACATACCTGGGGCCCAAATGTTAAAGGAAGGAACTTTCTACTTCAGAGACCCAAAAGATCCTGAAGGCTAGTTGAATCTCAGACTCCACCATAGAAAATTAGTCAATGAATATGAGGGGCCATAGCTCCAATGATTGAGTCTAGAAGAAAGAGTCTATAGAATCCAAAGCCCCTGGAATATTATTCACCTGTGCTGAAGCACATGGAACTATACTCCTGTTTCACTTTAGCTGTATGCTGTGTCCCTCCCACATTCCCTCACATTGTGGTAAAGGTCAGTATTGCCCTTGAGCTGACTGAGGAGGGCTGAGAAACACCAGACCAAAGGAAATAGGAAAGTCCAGGACCAAAGGCTTAGTTTTTGAAAAAGAAGTCTTCCCTGGTATCAGTGCTATTTAGGAAAAGCCTGTCTAAAATGGGAGAAATGAACTAGGGGCAGCCTTCAGTTGTACTCATCTCTGAACTGGGATGGAACTTATCCCTGATTCTGGTACTCAGCTTTATCCCAGCTGCATCCTTCCAGGGCCTCAGGACTGCCCCTCATTGGAGGTACAAGGTGAGTGGGCAGTGAGAGGGCACCTCAGTGCCATTCATCAAGCTCTTTGGGGCTCATTCTAAACTGGGTTTTGCCAATTGAATTGCTACTTTCAACTTGGGTTTCTTTTTTCCCCTTCTCCGTAGGACTATAAATCTGACAATTCTGTGCTCACTTCCAGTGCCAAGAACAGTCCTCAAGGTCCGGTAAGTAGAAGCATTTTGCTGAACAGATTAGATTCTGTAACTACTTTTGCATCCTTTTCAGTTGCCTGTGCCTCAGTCATCAATCACCAGGAGTGGTTTTACCTGAAACTGAGCTAGCTGGAAGAGTAACTGTATTTGAGCTGAATAAATGTTCCACAGCCCTCACACATTTCTGATTAGGAAACAGCTGGGGACAGGTTCTCATCCTGTGCAACCTGATGAGAAATCTGAGTGCTACCTTGGGGAGAACTCAACTCCTACCTAGGGAATGGAGCTAGAGGGGCAGTGGTTGGAGGCAGGGCACTTCTATTGCAATATGCTGAAATGGCTTGTTTAGTTACCTCCAGGATTGGTTGATGCCATGGTATCAGAATACCTTGAAGAAGGCTTAAAGGGGACCTGATCACCTTCATGATAGAAAAAAGAAGTTTTTGGTGACTTTGGAATTATCTGAAGTTTTGCATTTAGATTGTAGGGGAAACAGGGTCCTAAGAACACTCTAACATGGCAACGCAGAAGTATCAGTAGATCAGGAAATAGGACACTTATATTCTACTGCCCAATTCTGCCACTACTTAAGTGTGTGACCTTGAAAAAAATCATTCTACATCTTTGACCTGTTTTGTTATATTATCATTTGTGATATTATTGTTAAAATCAGGAAGTTGGCCTAGATGGATTCTATGGTTCTGGTGTTGTAGAACTCTAGGAATCATACAGGGACATGGTAGGGGAAGTACCAATGTTTACTAATTCAAGCTCCCCAGCTTCCCTTTCCTAAAGCCCCTTCCCCATCATCAATAAGCATAATGAAGATAGTAATGGCAAAGTAGAGAGTACTGGACTTAAGTTTTCTTATATGTACATGGCGGGGGCTTGGGGGAAGGAGATGGACTCTATGGCCTCTTTGGTTACTTCCAACTTTAAATGATGGATAATTTGCTTTCTCCACCTGGAGCCTCAGTTTCTTCACCTATAAAATGGGGATAATAATAGCACTACCATCCCGGGTTGTTGTGAGGATATAATGAGATAATATTCATAACCTTAAAGTGGCATATATTCTAGTTATTATTGTTACCAAGTACAAAATGTAACTTTTCCTAATAGCTATAGAATTTACTTTACAGGGCTACAGTGAGGTTCAGATATGAGAAGTGTATAAAGTATTTTTAAAAATTTTAACATGGTATGTACATTTCACTTATTATTAGGAATAATGCAGTGGAAAAATACTGGCCTCTGAGTAAAGAAGGTCCCTTTCTCATCTAAAATTCTATGAAGCTTTGGAAGCCAAAGCTCCTTCATTGCAAAGCTCCATTCAACTTACCATTCTAATAGTTCTGTTTTTAAGCCCTTAGCTGGCATTTTCATTAGGGAAATAGCTCAGTAAAGAAAGTTCCCATGGGGTTGACTAAAATGGCCATCTGCTATTATTGGCATCAGAAGGGAGAACAGAGCAGACATTATTATCAGAGAGTTTTGAGAATGCAAACCGTCTACACATCCCTAGGGGCACTGTCTGGTGTCTGGATGGCATGCTTAGTATCTTCCCTTTTCATATAATTAGGGAGCCTTAGATCTAGATGGCACCTTAGGCATCATCTAGGCCAAACCCCAGGCTTAAGTATGTCTCCTCCACAACATTTCTGACGTGTGTCATCTCCAGGCCCTTGCCAGGAGGTCTTCATTCATGGGGAACTCACTACCTACCTAGAATCCCAATCTACTTCTTTAGAACTTTAATTTTTATAAAGTTGTTCCTTATAAAACATATATAAATGAACTGAAGTCTGCTTCCCTGATCCTGGACCTATGATCCTAATTTTGTCTTCTGGGGCTGAGCAGAATAAGCCCAGTTCCTCATCCAAAGTATTCCTCATCCAATATTTGAAGGTACCAAGTCTTTTCTTCTTTAGATTAGTGATTCAGAATTCCTTCAACTCAGTCCTTTCTAGTTCTCTTATCCTCTTGGTCACCTTCTGGGTGCATTCTAGTTCATTAATGTTGTTCAGTCATTTCAGTTGTGTCTGACTGTCCATGACCCCATTTGGGGTTGTCTTGACAAAGATACTGGAGTGGTTTGCCATTTCCTTCTCCACCTCATTTTATAGATGAGGAAACTGAGGCAAACAGGATTAAGTGACTTGCCCAGGATCACCCATTTAGTAAGTATTTGAGGCCAGATTTGAACTCAGTTCTTCCTGACTTCAGGACCAGCACTCTCCCCACTGTGCCACTTAGATACCCTCCAATTCATTAATATAGTTCCAAGATTATGGTGTTCATGATGGGACATAAATTCTACATGCCATTTGACCAGGATATACTGAGACTGTCACTTCCCTAGCTCTGGGCACTATAATCAGACCTGTAGGTAGTATAGTGGCCTTGAAAATAGGAAAATCTAAGTTCAAATCCTGCTTCAGATGCTTGCTAGCTGTGTGACCCTTAGCAAGTGACTTAACCTCTCTTAGCTTCAGTTTTCTCATCTGTAAAATAGGGATAATAATAATAATACTTACCTCCCAGGATTATTGTGGGGATCAAATGACATAACAAATACAAAGCCGTTTACAGAACTTGAGGGTCTTTACAAATCCTAGATGTTTTTATTATTCAATCGATGCATCTTTATTAGATGCCAGGCATTATCCTGCATTATATTCCTATTAATGCAGCCTAAAATCAGATTAATTCCACCCCCTGTAGACACCCCACCCATGTTATATGATCGATTCTAATTGACTTTGTTGTACACCAGGACCTGTAGACAGAGGTGCTGACCAATTCCCTCTCTCCAAGTTATTTCACAGGTTTCAGTTTCTTCTTGGCAGATAAGTATGTACATAGCTTTTCACTTCTGGTTATTCCTTAAATAATTGTTGAGACTCAGGTTCAACCGGATTGGTAGGTCCCTTAGGGGATCTGTCACCCCCAAAGAAGAGAGTGATTTAGCTGTAAGATGAAAATAATGGTGCTACAAGGATCCATTAATATAATGCTTTGCACTTGGTCAAGTACTGTCTCCAAAACAACCTTACAAGGCAGATGATATGAGTCATTTTTATACCCATTTTAGAGCCAGAAAACCAGTAGTTCCAAGAGTTTGAGTGATCTTTCCAAGGTCATACTGCAAGTAAGCTCTCAGAAACAGAACTAGAACCAGAATTATAGTCAGTCAGACAATAATCGTTCATTAAGTGCCTACTACCTGCCGGGAACTGTGCTAAAGGCTGGGAATACGAATAAAGAACAAAGACAGTCCCTGCCCTCAAGGAGCTCACAGTCTGCTTATAGAATTTAAGAGTTCAATGAGACCACAAAGACTGTCTTGTCTACACTAACACATGGAGATAATATACCGGACAAATAGTCATACAGTCTTGACTTGAAGACTCTGTGTGTGTGTGTGTGTGTGTGTGTGTGTGTGTGTGTGTGTGTGTGCGTGTATGTCTAGGTGTAGGTGCAACTCAGCACCTTACAAGGCTTTTGTAGGAAATGTGGTATAGTGGATAGAGCAGTGGATTTGCATAGGAAGATGGAAGATTTAGATACTGGCTTTGTGACCCTGGACAAGTCATTTAACTTCCATCATCCTCAATTTTCTCATCTGTAAAATGAGGATAATTATAATACCAGCCCCATGAAGCTGTTGTGAGGGTCAAATGAAATGATTTATGTAAAATCCTTTGCAAATCTGAAAGCTCTACCTAAATCATCTGGGCAGTTTAAATTGTTTAGGAAGTTTTTCCTGACATTAAACCTAAATTTTCTTCTTTAGTTCTGGCTTTGCTCTGAGACCAAACAGAATAAATTGAATCCCTCTTCCACATTGCTGTTCTTCAAATACTTTGAGACGCTTATTACCACTCCCCACCCACCTAAATCTTCTGTTTTCTAGGCTACAAAGCTGAGTTCCCTCAGTCTATTCTGTGGCATGGTTTCAAGGGTTTTCACACTCCCATTTGCCTTCTTTTGGATCCTCGTTAGCTTATCAATGTCTTTCATGAACTATGGTTCCCAGAATAACACTTCAGATGAGGTCTGATGAGGGCAGAGTGTGATGGAGCTGCCCCCTCCCTCTATTTGATAGCTGTGACCCTCTTAATGAAGTCCAAGATTGCTTTATATTTTTGTCTACCATGTCACACTGCTGGTTGATATTGATCCTGAAGTTCACTAAAACATCCAGGTATTTTTTCAGAACAATTACTGTCTAACCATGACTCCTCTGTCTTGTACTTGTGACTTTTTTTTTGCACCCAAGTTTTAAGAATTGATGCTTATTTCTGTTAAATCTCATCTTATTAGATTTAGCCCAATGGTCAGCAAAATAGGATCCAATGCCTGAATTAATCTTGCCACCTGTTTTTGTAAGAACTGAAGAACTGAGCTTTTGGTTTTTTTATGTTTTTAAATATCTTAAAACTTTATTTGAAAATGTAAAATCTGTTCTTAGCTCACTGGCCATACAAAAGTAGAGAATTGCCCAGATTTGGCTGACTCCTGCTTTAGCACATTATCTTTTTGGATCCTGACTCTGTCACCCATTGTGTTTGTTATCTTTCCAAGCTTTGTGGCATCTTCAGATTTGATGAGCATGCCTTCTATGCCTTTATATAAGTCATTGGTAAAAATGTTAGATAGTTGGGGTGGCTAGGTGGCGCAGTGAGTAGAGTGCCGGCCCTGGAGTCAGAAGGACCTGAGTTCAGATCCAACCTCAGACACTTAACACACACAAACAACAACAACAACAACAACAACAAAAACCCCTAGCCGTGTGACCTTGGGTAAGTTACTTAACCCCAATTGCCCCCCAAAAGCAAAAAAAATGTTAGCAATTAGCCCAGCACAGATTCCTAGGATACTCCACTGGAGACCTCCTACCACATTAATACTGAATTATGAACAGCCTCTCTTTGAGGTCAACTCTCCAACCAACCCTGAATTCATTTGATTGTTTTTTAGTCTAGACCTAGACCACATCTCTCTATCTTGTCTATAAGACTTATAATAACATTCTTTTTATCAAAAGAAATCCATGGTATTCTTCTCAACTACTAGTTCAGTAATGCTGTCAAAAAGGGAAATGACATGAATATAGCATCCCCCTGTGCTTGATGATGCCATGTTGGCTCTATATAACTCATATCTTTTTAAAAAAATTTTTATATTTTTGGGAGGGGGGAAGGCAAGACAATTGGGGTTAAATGACTTGCCCAAGGTCACACAGCTAATAAGTGTGTCAAGTGTCTGAGGTCATATTTGAACTCAGGTCCTCTTGACTCCAGGGTCAGGGCTCTATTCACTGCGCCACCTAGCTGCCCCTATAACTTGTATCTTTTGACTCCAATTCCATCCACTTCAATGAGCATTTAGTAAGTACATGCAAGATGTTTTGCTATGTACTGGAAATAGAAAAGCTACATAAAAACAGTTCCTACTCTCAAGTAGCTTACATTATTTTTCCCCTTTTGAATTTAGCATTTTCTAATGTTTTATTTTCCTTTTAAAATGATTTTTGATACCTTTGGTTTTTACATCATCTACGTTTCTCAATGTATTCCTTCTCTGCCTATATTCCATAATAAATGAATTTTCAAAAGGGGGAAAACAGTTCAACAAGTTTTTTTTTTCTTTAAAGAGCATATGATGATGCTTCTTCCTGCAAGTAAAATAAAATAGAAAACTTTTGCACTTCGGTTTCCTTTTAGGGCACCATGAATGAATACTGACACCAACTGCCCAGGCCAGAGTGCTAGCAAGATAGCAATGCCAACTTTTCTCTTTCTTCCACTTTCTCTCTCCACCCCACTCCTTGCCCATCTCACTTTCACTGTAGAGAGGCATGTGTCATTGTTGCTGGACCTCCCCTCCCCAAATGTCATGTATTCCTTCCCACTAAGCAGGTGACGGGAGGTTCTTGACTATTGAGGGAAAAGGTTTGCTAGGGCAGCTGTTCTAACTTTAAAACCTATTAAGGTGTCACCTCTATTTTATCATGGTAATTCTGCAGTCCCCTCCAGAGTGAGGTTTGCGGTCGTTAGCTGCATTATTAGAGACTTTATGGTCCTTGGCTGCACTAGGAGGGAATGATTTCTCAGACCCTGTTATTTCACTCCACTCTCTACTCACTGAACTTTATGTGCCCCCACTGCTATTTCTGACCATTGACTCTCTGGTCTGAAAAGCATCTCCTAGAAGCAGCCCCTTCTGAGAATTTTAGGCTCGATATGTAAAGCACCATCTTTCCTGGTGGTTTCCTGCCAGCTGAGGCATGCCCAGAAATCTAATTTTATATATGTCTAAAAGGATACTTCTTCAGGGAGCAAGAACACCTGGGTCTTCCCAGAGTATCTTTGGGAAGTATGTGAAGCCAGATAAATTCCTGAGCCACTTGGTGTCTCTCTAGTTACCTATAAAATGAGACTTGTGTCCTGACTTTCCCTCCATATTCTGCATTCCCCAGCCCTCCTTCCCCTTCTCAGAGAGGATAAAGGACCTGGAAGAAAGGAATAGGGATAAAGACTGAACCTGTGACTTTAATGTTAAAGAGAATTCTTGTGTGAAGATCAATGCAGGTCAGTACATTTGCTTCAGCTTATAGTCTTGAGGATTTGCCTAGAGAGACTTGAGAGGTTAAATAATTTGCTTAGGGTCACACAGTTGGTATATATCACAGGCAGGACTGAACCCAGGTATTTCTGGCTTTAAGATCAGCTTTCTATCTCTTGTGCCATGCAGCTTCTCACATGAAAAAGAAATGTATGCTGATAAATGGGTATTGGCTAAAATCTTCAGCATTTGGGAGACAGAGGTCTGGAGCTATGATTTCATTAGTGTAGAGAACTCCTGATAAGAAAATCCCCTTTGCCAATGAAATTCAGCAAGTGATTTCTAACTTATAGCATGAGTGAATTACCTAAGCCACTGGGAATTCAAGATAATAACAATAATGTTTATATAGTGCTTTAAGGTTGCAAATATCTCATTTTATCCTCAGTAAAATCCTGGGAGGTAGGGGTCATTATTATCCCCATTTACAGACGACAAAACTGAAACAGAGGTTAAATGACTTGTCTAGGGTGATACACAGCTAGTAAGGGTCCGAGATCAAATTTCCATTCAGATCTTCCTGACTCCAGGTCTGGTGTTCTATCTGTAGTTCTTTGGTATAAGCCTATTTGGGGCTTTTTCATTTCTTCAAGGACGAGGAGTGGAAGGATGTGGTCACAACTCTTCTATAACTTAAAATAGGTTTTTGAGACTTTTTGTGACTGAAATATTCATCACACCCAATAGCCAACCTAATGGTAGGCTCTTCTGTACTTGGTTGTTGTGTCATTTTCAGCTGTGTCCAAATCTTCCTGATCCCTTTTGAGATTTTCTTGGAAAAGATACTGGAGTGGTTTGCCATTTCCTTTTCTAGACTATTTTACAGATGAGGAAACTGAGGCAAAGAGGGGAAAGTGGCTTGCCCAAAGTTGCACAGCCAGTAAGTGTCAAAGGCTGGCTTTGAACTCAGGTCCTACTGATTCCAGGCCTGGTGCTCTATCCACTGCACCACAACCTCAGTAGTTGGAGTGGTACTCAAATGAGAAACATTACTGCATATATCCAGGCCTATCCTCAAAGCCTTTCAAACTTGATGTGGTCTTTTCTGAATAGAAAGTTGGGAAAGTTCTTGTGTAGTTTTGCAAAGATAGGAAAGATGCAAGTCATCACTGGATTAGAGCTTGAAAGAAGGGATGATTATAACCTTCTTTAGAAAAGAACAGTGTGAACCCAATCTTCCCTTTCCTTTAGTGAGAGGGGAGTGGGCGGTCTCTAGGGTATCTGCTTCTAGAATTACCTCTTTCCTCTCATCTCTCAAATAATATGGTCTGATGAGCCCACAGGGATTTTCTAGGTAAGCTGTTCTCTGATAGCCTTAGTTTCCCTTCCTTCACTCAAAATATGGTTGGGTTTTTGGTTGTTTTGAACTTTTCATCTGGTTCTGCTAAATGCTTCCAGCTTTCATTTAGTTTGTTCATTTATGAGAAAATATACAATGCTGCAACCTTAGCCGAAAATAAATATTTAATCAAATGCTGCCACCTTTTGGAATTTGACAAAAATGACTCTGTATAAATTGGGAGAATATCTGTAGAAATTGAAATTAGAAGTACCATAGTACATACTTCTTCACCACCACCCCTCAATTAAAAAAAATTCTATTTGGAATTGGCTGGGGTTGAATATCTTATTCTGATAGCTCCAGATAATTATTAGGTTATATAGTATGGGTATATTAAGATCACAGATCTAAGCTGGAAGTGACTTTAGAAATTATCGGTCCTGCCCTCACCCTTCCCCTCAGCCCTTCAGTTTTCAGATAAGGAATGGGAGTTCCTAGGGAGGTTAAAAGGATTTGCCTAAGGTCATAAAAGTAGGAAGTGTCAGGTGAGATTTGAACTCAGGTTTTCAGATTAGAATCTTTTTTTTTTCCTGCTGTACTGTGATAGCCTCTCAATCAAGGTCAAGAAAATTGGATTCTAGTCCTGCTATTGTATTTGCTATTAACTCTGTGTCATTTTGGACAAGTTATCTAACCTCTATGGGACTGATGTTTCCTCATGGGATGAATTTCCTCATCTGTCAAATAAAGATGTTAGGTTCAATGATCTCTAAGGCTGTTCCAGCTCTAATATTCTGTGATGTTAGTAATTGGTGGCTAAAGGCCATGTTTCCATAATGATAAGTTATAGAGTATGGTCAAGGAATCTTTACTGTTAAAGATTACTCTTAAAAATGTACTGAATTTTTAGAATCACATACTATGAAGATCAGATGAAATAAACCCCAGCTGTCTGCTTCCTCAATCCCATTCATTTTAACTCTGCTTCATCAATGTGCTGCTCCAGCCATGGCTATCCCTTCCATGGTGCCTTCTGGTATTCCCACTTGTTTGTAATCAACACACAGGTTTTGTAATTATAGATAAGAATTTCATCATCAATAAACAATCTTTGTGTTTACAAATAAGTTTACAATGAATAAACTTCCTTTCATTTCCTCTTCCTCTCTCCGTTCATATTCATATTCATCCATTGAACTCTGTTAATGACACTGCATCCCTGGATATCCTTTCCCCTTCTAGATGTATCTTATCTCATACCCACACTTCACTGTGACTAATGGGAGAATCAGAATGCTTCTTGCTTCTCATTGCCATTTCCAGTCTCTTACTATGACCATTACTCTGAGATGTCTCTTGCCTTGAGGTTCACTCTATACAAATTTGTCACTCAATCTACATCTTGGTGGCCATTATTTACTAATCCTCAGGATATTTTCCCTTGTTTCCTGATGAGTCCAGTGCCTGACTCACAGACTCCCTCTCCACCCCAACTCTTACCCTTATAATTTTTGTTGTTGTTCAGTCTTTTTGGTTGTGTCCAACCCTTTGTGGCCCCATTTTGAGGTTTTCTTGATAAAGATACTGGAGTGGTTAGCCATTTCCTTTTCTAGTTCATTTTTACAGATGAGGAAACTGAGGCAAATGGTTAAATGATTTCTCCAGTGTCACAGAACTAGTGTCTGAGACTAGATTTAAACTCAGATCTTCCTGACTCCAGGCCCAATTCTCTATCTACTATTCTGTCCACTGCTGTCCCACCCTTATAATAAAAGACTTCAAAATATAGAGCATCCCAGAACTTTCAGCGTAGCATTAAGCTATTGAACACCAAAACTTCTAGCACATCTTGTGCTTCAAACCGTCTATTTTCCGAGTTACTCAGTCCACTCACTTACCATGAATTCTCTCCACCTCAGCTTTACATAAAGATGGTCATTCTTTTCCTCTGGCCATTACTCATAAGTGTTCCACTTTCATTTTCAAGGACTCCAACCTTTCTTTACCCAGTAATTACTACTCCTGAACCCAGTCTTTGTCTTCACTACCCCCTCTGATTTCTTAATACCTCAATCATTTTTCCAAGCCAAACCAATTCATGTCTATCATGGACTTTTGCTTTTTTGTCCTATTATCACTCTCACATTGGCAAACCCCAATCCTGGTTTACCTTCACCATTTACCTCCTTAATTCCTACTTATATACTGCTGAAAGGACCTGGAGGAAGTTGCAAAACTGGACTAACATGGTCAATCACAAATTTACATTATTTAATCTCAATTGGTTCTTCAGAGCAGCAAGGTAAGCCTTCTATTCTTCCTGAATTGATTCTCTATCCAACTTGCCATATATCATCTGTTTCCTACCTTCTCTTCTCTCCTCATGTCCTCCACAGAATCCTTCCACACTCCTGGATGAGGACCTTTCCCCATACGTCACCAAAACAAAAAATAATTGAGGACATTCATCACAAGCTTCATCTTCTTCCCTTGTCTTGCTCTCACATTCCCCCGTCATTATTCCCACTGTCCCTTTCTTTGATATAGTCTCTGATGAAAGATGGCCCTTTTTCTTGCTAAGGTCAACTCTCTTACACGTACTCTTGATTCTACCCTCTCTCTTCCTCTTTAGAAGATAATCCTCACTACCATCCCCTCCCTCTCTGTAATCTTCAGTCTTTTCCTATCCACGGGTATCCACTGCCTACAAACATACCCCTAATCTCATCTACCCTTAAAATATTCTCACTAGATCCTACCATTCCTAATAGTCTTCCTTTTATGTTTCTCCTCCATTTCTCAACTAAACTGTTTCAAAAAGCTACTTACACTTAATGCCTCCGTTTCTCCTCTCTCTCTTTTCTAAATCCTCTTCAACCTGGCTTCTGTTTACATCTTCCAACTGAGAATTTTCCAAAATTATTAATTATTTCTTAATTGAAAACCCTATTGACCTTTTTGCATGTCTCATCCTTCTTTCACTCTCTGCAACTTTCCTTCCATTTTTGTGTGTGACATTCCTTTCTTTTCATTCTCCTCCTATCTTTCTGACACGCCCCAGTCTCCTTTAATGAATCTTCATCTATGTCATGTCATGCCCATTAAATGTGCCAATATTCCTTAAGGTTCTGTTATGGGAGCTCATTTCTTTTGTCTTTACACTCTTTCCTTTTGTTGGTTTTGGTGGGTTCAATTACTGTCTCTATGCAGATGATTCCTGCATCTATAATTATATCTCTAGTCTCTCTCCCGAGTCTCAGTTTCACATCATCATTGGACATTTAAACCTGGATCGCCTGTATCTCAAATTCAACATACTCCAAACAGAATGCATATATTCCTCTAAACTCATCCATCTTCCACACTTTCTTGCTATTTTAATGGCATTGCCACCCTCTCAGTCATCCAGGTTTAAAACCTCAGTGTCATCCTCAGTTCTACACTCTCTGTCAACCCATGCATTCAATTATTTGCTGGATCTTATCAGTTCTATCCTCACAATAAGTCTCATACATCCCTTTCTCTCTACTCACACTCTAGTTCATCCCTCATTGCCAGTTTTCTGGATTATTAGAATAGCCTTCTTGTTGGTTCTCTGACTTAAGTCTTGTGCCTCTCCAATCCAACCTTTTTCATAGCTATAAAAGTAATTTTCCCATCACAGAGTCCTGACCCTGCTATTGTCCTATTGCATAAGGTCTGATGGCTCTTTATTACTTCTAGGATCAAATACAAATTCCTCTGTTTGGCATTTAAAGTTCTTCACAATCAGCCCCTTTCCCACCTTTCATGATTCTTACCTAGAACTCCTTTTCCCATACTCTAAGGTCAAGCCTCATTGTCCTTCTTTCTGTTCCTCATGCAAAATGTCCCATTTCTCATCTCCAGCCTTTTTTCTGGTCTTCCCTCATGCCTTCAATGCTTTTTCTCCTTACTCCACCCTCTTAAAAATCTCTCGATTCTTTCAAGGCTCAGCTCAAGCATTACTTCCACTGAAGACTTCTCCAGTTCCCTCAGATCTTTTGTCCATGCCTCTTTATATGCAGATTGTCACCTTCCACTGGAATGGAGATTTCTCTAGGTCATTGCTCATTTTGTTTTTTACTTGTCCCCCCAAACCTTCACATGGTGCTAGATACATAGTAATGTGTGTTTGGCATAGTAATAATGTGTGCTCAACACAGATGTTTGTGAATTGATTGAATATTAGAAATAATCAAATAATAATTGCTGTTTATATAATAGTTTAAAATTGTTGAAGTGCTTTACATACTTTATCTCAGCTGATGCTCACAATAAGCTCTCAAGTTTGGTGTCACAGACATTATTCTCATCTTGCAGATGAGGAAGGCTTAGGGTGGTTATGTGACTTGCTTATAGTTACACAACTAGTGTCAAAGGGAAGATTTAAAACCAAATTTTCTTCTAGTCTAGCATTCTGTGCTTTATGCAGAGGTGCACAGAAACGACAAAGTTGAGACTCGAACTCAAGGCTTTTACCTTCCAGTGCAATAATCCTTTCAATGAATCACAACACTCGTATTTTATTCTGCCAGGTGAATATTCAAGTCCTTTCCTTGATGCTTCTCCTTAATAATTGGTTGGTTGTTCTCCCCTAGCAAACTTGGGATTGCAGTTTTAGAATTTGGAGGGATCTCAGAGGCCATCATCTCCAACTCTCTCATTTTACAGATGAGGATACTGAGACACACAGAAGTTCAGTGACTTGTTCAGAGTGACAGCTCAGTGTCTTGAGTGTAGTATGAGCCAGGATCTGAACCAGCATCTCCTTGACTCTAAGTCTTCTGCTTCATTCACACTATATTGCCTCCCACTGGAAAGGGCACTGACTTTGGAGACACTGATTTTGTGGAGGACCTGACTTCAAATCCTGACTCTGATACATTTTACTTATGTGACTTTGAGCAAGTCACTTAAATTCTCTCATCTCTAGTTTCTTCATTTGTTGAACCTGATGACCTCTCAAGTCCCTTCCACCTCTAAACCTGTGAACCTATGATTATCATTGTTCCACGTGCTCCATCTGACAAAGCTATTTGAGGAGATGACAGTTAGGAAGTCTAAAATAACAGAATGCACTGGCTCAGCATTTATTGGAGACTTTTCAGGACAATTGTTTTTTTTTTGGGGGGTGGGGCTGTTGCACTTGCTGACTCATTACAAATGCCCACCCTAGAAGACTGGAAATCCTGCTGCTGCTTCCTGAGGAATTTCTGTTTTCTAGAGACAGCCATGAGCCTTCCCTCCACCCAGATGCAAGGCTGCTTGCTCAGAAGGCTGGGGGTTGGAGAAAGCCTCAGCACATCCTAGGTTTTTGTCATCTCTTCCCTCCACATGAGCTGGCATTAGGCAGGGTCACTGTCCTGACTCCCTGTGGGCTCTTGGTTTCTCAGCTAGTTCCACTTCTTGTTACTAACATACCTTTCCATAGGCTAGGCATTCATTCAGTAGAAAACCAAGTGTGAGGGCAAGATAACAGCATTAAGAGCAGAAGGATGAAGCTGATACTCAGAGCAGTGAAACTTGGAGGCTTAAATTCCTTAGCTTCAAAACATCCCCCCCTGATTTCAGTCATGTGATTCTGATTAAACTGAATAAGAATTGCCTGGACGAAATACTAAGCAGTTGTCCAGACCTTTGGGGCAGTCAAGGTAGAGTTCTATTCTTGCAGTTTCTTGATTCCCAAATGCAAAATACAAAGGAAGAGAACATGTTGGTTTTTTTTTTTTGCTTGTTTTGTTTTTTGCTGGTTTGTTTGTTTTTCCCCCTAAAACCTTGGAGGGAGGAGGGAAAATAGTCACAGTCACAAGAGAAGCTTTGGTGACTTATTGGTTGTTGATAATTGATTATTAAGATAGATCCTAAAACTGGGAAGGTGTCACTGAACTATTCTCCCTGGTCATGATCTGTGGATGAACTTCTTTCCTGGATTTGGCTGAGATGTGGGTGTGGTGCTAGTCCAGTTGGGCTAAGAGAACCCAGGGTGGTAAATATCCATTTTCTGAGAATCCAGAAGCAAGAGGTGATCTATATGGTGCAGAAGGATATGTTAATAGCAAGGAGAAAGAGAGCTGGATTTGGAATCAGAGGACTTAGGCTCACATCCCTGCTCTGCCACTTGGCACCTACATAACTTTTGGTAAGTCACGTAACTTCTCTGGGCATTGGATTCTTCATCTGTAAAATCAGGGTTGAACTTGATGACCTCTAATATACCTCCCAGTTCTAAATATATGATATTTGAATATCATATAATAACAACAAATATGAAGTTAACCAGGGCTTAACTAGAATCATATCCATGGACCAGAATCTAATCCAATCCAGTAAATGCTCATTAGGGGCATCTAGGTGGCACAATGGATAGAGTGCCAGGTCTGAAATCAGGAAGGATTGTAGCTACATCTTGAAGGAGGCAGGGAAACCAGAATCGGGAGACAGAAAGGTACAGTTTTCCAGGTCTGGGGGCAAACACTGAAAAGGCACAGAGTTGGAGTGCTAGGAATATCAAGGAGGTTTCGTTAGCAGGGAGATTTCAGGGATGGTTAGAGCAACAGCCTTAGCCCAGTCTAGAGTTCAGAGCAACCAAGTATCCAACATAGTTTGAGTAAAGCATTCATACACACTTTGGCAATATTGTGAGCATCTTCGTGTCCTTGTAAGCTCTACTCTTCTAGTGCTCCCAAACAAGTTTCAGGGATGGACAGCTCCTAACAGTTGCTGGCATTTTCTGGGAGAAACAGCTGTGTCTGAGCAATTGAGGGGTGCCAGCAGATGCTTCTAAGAGCCAATTGGCAGCTTCCCTGAAATCTCATGCTGATCCTGTGTCTTTGTGTTTAACTTCTTTCCAGTTTTTATTTTTCACATTTGGCTATTTCAGTGGTAAAATGTCAGGAGAAGAATAGTTCTTGATTCAGCAAACATTTATTTAGTGCTTTCTGAGTGCAAGATACTATTCTAGGTTCTGTGCATCAAGAAGGTGTGGGGGGCCTAGAATTACTGAGTTTTTTTCCCCTTCCATATCATTGCTGGTTGCATGATTTAGATTTTTTCTTCAGGGTCCAAGATGATGCTTGACTGACAGCTGGGGCTTCCTGGCTACTTACCTGATGTGACTGGAGGTGGCACTAAAACACCTAGTCAACAGCATCTCTTCTGCTCAAAGGTCAGTGTAGATTTGGAAGCAGGAAGGCTGGCAATGATTCTTCAAATTGCCTTTTTAGGTCAAGTTATTGTTCCTAGATGGTTCTGTTAAAATGAAATTATGTTCTATATTTCTCTCAAGGTCTAACTCAAATAACATCTCCTCTGTGAAGCCTTCTCAAATTCTTTCACCCCCTCATTAAGAAGTGGTCTCTTCCTCTTCTGGACCCTTGTAGTATGTTATATATCTTTTTGCTTGAAAAGGACCTAAGGATCCTAGTAAATTCATTATGAGTTAGTGATGTGGCCCCCAAAAGTGAATGTGGCTTTTTTTCAACCAGACCTGTGATTTCATTGATGTATATGAGTGCTGGAGAGGGAGGTCTCTTTTCTAATGATGATAAATCACCATTTCAGTGGAGTAGGCAAGTTAGTTGGGCCATCAAATACATAAATGAGACTTTAAAAAGACTGGGGAGATGACAAGGGGCTAGGTTTTGAAGACTCATGCCCAGCAGAATACTTTATATTTGATTCTGGAGGTAACAGGAAGCCTCTGAAGTTAGCTGAGTTGAGAAGTGACATGCATAAACCTTCATTTTTGGAAAATCACTTGACAACTGAATGGAAGCTGATTTGGAGTGGAGAAAGACTTGAGGCAAGGAGACCAGTAAGAAAACTATTTCAGTAATCCAAGCAAGAGCTGATGAGGGCTGGAACTAGGGTAGTGGTGGCTCTGTTAATGGAGAGAAGGGGACATGTACAAATGATGCTGTGAAGGCAGAAAAGTCAAGATTTGGTAACAGATTGAAATAACAATCAATTAATCAATCTTAATCAATCAATACATAAATATCTACTATTTACCTACTACATACCAGACAATGTGCTAAACACTGGAGACACAAAAAGAGACAAAAAACAGCCCTCGCCCTTAAGGGAACTTGCACAGATTGCACTTTGTGGAACTGCAGTTTGAATTGTCTCTCCTGACTCTATAACAAACATTCTTTCTAACATGTCACATTGTTTACAACTCAGTATCCCATCCGCCTCTGAAGTTCCATGATCTTCATTATATTTTTATATTTGACCTTGTAGTTGACTATATAGTAATTGGTGCACTTGTCTTATGTCCCCTCTCAGGCTGAAATCTTCATGGGGATGGGGCCTGTGTCTTATTCCTTGTGTACCCCACGATGTCTTTAATTCAATTCACTTCAGTTCCATTTAATGCAATTCAATTTAACAGGCAATTTTTAAAGCACAGATTTATGGTGTAATGCAAAGTGGATGCTTGATAAATATTGAATGAATGACTGTTGGAGGGCTAACCCATTCATCCATTATGCCCATTATTGTATTAAAAGAAAAAATAGCCTTAAGAAAATGTCACACAAGATAGGTAGGCTTTTTTTTTTTAAATACAGATAGGAAATTCTTAGTGAGGAAGGAAAAGTTCCAAATATGGAGAGGTTGAGACCAGGCTAAAATGTACTTATAGGGGCAGCTAGGTGGCACAGTGAATAGAGCACTGGCCCTGGAGTCAGGAGGACCTGAGTTCAAATCTGGCCTCAGACACTTAACACTAACCATATGACCTTAGGCAAGTCACTTAACCCCAATTGCCCCCCAAAAAGCAAAAAAAAAAAATTAAATGTGCTTATGAGTCTCTGGTCAGCCGAGGTTTATATAAAGGTCTACCTTGGATAGAAGGAACAAAGAAAGGGATTGGAGATTGGACCAGGAGGGAAGGCAACACCGACCAGTTTCTACCTTACAGGTTTGAATAAACTAGGCCCAAGGTAGGCCTAGTTGAAAACATTTTAAAAAGTTTACTTTTTCCTTAGGGAAATTGATTATAGTCTTGGCCAACTGTATAAGTTTTGCAGTAGGCTAGGTAATTTCACATTTTTTCCTGGCACCTTCCTCCCTGAAGTTAGCTGGATGTCCTGATGAAATCCAGGATCTAATTTTGTGACCTAATAATCCATCCTGCAGAGACTGCTGGGCTGCATTGCTGACTAGCCCATCTGCAATTTGTAGCTGCTCTTCAGAGCCCCTGTAAGAAATGCAGTCTATTTGCTTAAGGTTTTACCCTTTATAGAAATGGTCATACTTTTTTTTTTCATCTACATTTCATAAATCCATGCCAAATATTGATATTTGATAACTACAAATATCACACATAGCTTTTAATCAAGAAAGACGGAGAAAAGATAAGGGGAGTAAATAGGGCTCTGTGAGGTGGTTCAATATTCCCAATAATGATTTTGCTAAGAAATAAAATTACTGGGAGAAAAAAATTGCACTTTGTGATGTGAATGGAAATGTGCTGAACTACCTGAAATTACCTTGCCTCCCATCTCCAGGCCTCTGCTTGTACTCAAGTTAGATGTTCATTACCCGTATTGGTAGATGCTATCTCACTTTACAGAAAGGAGAGATTTATTTTAAATGTGGATTTCCAATATGCCATCAGCCTATCCCATTACTAGCTAAGCACATTGAGCCAACTCCTGTCCTCTATTGCTCATGGGAAACATGGAGCAGAATATGAATTGTTGAGCTGTTATTACCAATTGGATTAGCAGAAAATGGTACTGGCTAGCAACTCCAAGACTCCCTCTCTTTTCTGGGAAGACAACCATTTTGGAATAGAAGACTGGCTAGGCCCTTTGCCTTTTGTGTGCTTCAAATGGCAGAAAGGGGCATTTCTATATCCCTTGAATTTTAAAAAGTACCTCACATATGTCATCTCTCGTGGGTTCTTCACTGACCCTATGAGAGAGGTGCTACTGTTGTGATCAACTCTATTTTATTGATGAGCCAACAGAAGCTCAGAAATAAGTGATTTGCCTATGATCATATCATTAAGTGTCAGAGGCAAGATTCAAAACTGGGCATCTCCTTACTCGGAATCCAATGTTTATTGATGAGGAAATTGATCTGTAGGTTAAGTGACTTTCCCATGATCATACAGTTAGTAGGAGGCAGGATTTCAGCCCAGGTTTTCTTGACTCCAACTCCAGTATTTTAGCTACTCTTTTATATTGCCTCTCATACCACATCTCATTTTTCCAAAGAGTAATACATAGGTTAATTCTAATTTGCTGATGGGAGGGAGTGGATTGGGGGTGGGTGGGAGTAGGTAAGATGTTTACCTGGATGCTGTTTATGTCATTCTATGGTTGTCCCTTGCATATCTACCCTGTCTCTTCTCTGTAGCAATTTGTGTATATGATTTCTTTCCCATGTAAGTTTTCTGAAGGCAGGGTTGGTTTTGTTTTGGTTTTTGCTTTTGCTTGGATTTCTAATACTTAGCACAACTACTGGCATATAGTAAGCACTTAATAAATGCTTATAAATTATTGATTGATTAATACTGGCTTTGTGACCCAGGGCAAATTGATTAAGTTCTCAGTGCCCTAGGCAAGGTTCTAAGGCTGTAAATTGTAGGGAAGAGAGGAAATAACCTGTAAAGGAAGTATAGAAGTAGTTCTATAGACTGATGAAATCCCAGGTCTGGAAAACAGACTTGTCCCTTAATTACCATTTCTACTACCAGCCCATTAATGTCTATAACCTTTATTTCTTTCTTGGACTACTTTAATGTCCTCTCAATATGTGTCTTCATTTCTAGTCTGTTTTTCTATACTCCTACACACTGCTATCAGAGTAATCTTAATGCACAGTCATAATAAAATCACTGCTCCTCAAAGACTTTCCCTGGCTCCCTCATACCAACCAAATCAAGACCAAATGCCTTTGCCTTGTCATTTCTTGTTTTCTACAATCTGGCTTTAACCTGGTTTTCCAGTCCTAGGTCAGACTGTTCCCCATCATAAACTTTATGGTCCTAGAAAATTGGAATAACTTGCCATTCCCCCCAGAATATATCTCAGTATATTTTCAATAAAAGAGACTTCAGTTTGAATCTTGTGCCTGAAACTTCATAGCTGTGGTGAACACAGGCAAGTCGATTAAACTTTCTAAGCCTCAGTTTCCTTTTGTGAAATGAGAGTAATACTACCTGTAGTACCTCCTCACTGGAATGAGTGTAACTATTTAAAGGACCTTGGAAGCATGATAATGTCATATACATGTATCATCATCATCATCATCATCATCATCACCATCATCATCATCATCACCACCACCACCACCACCACCACCACCACCACCATATTCCTTTGTTTACATTATTTCATATTCCTGGGATGCCTTCCCCTGCCAATCTATCCATCCATCTAGAGCATTCTCAGATACTATCTCCTCCATGAAGTCTTCCCTATCCTCACATGGAAATTATTTCTCACTAATATAATCTCAAAGGACTTGATATTTTATGTATTCATCATATTTTAATTCGTGTTATATTATTAAGCACCTACTACATGTCAGACATTGTGCTATGTACTAGGGATATAAAAACAAAAATGAAACAGCCTTTGTCCTCAAGGAGCTTATGCTTTATCAGAGAGATGATAATATAGATATAAGTATGTGTAAAATATATGCAAAATAAAAACTAATTTTAGAAAGTTTTTATTGATTTTACATTTTTAAAATGAGGAAACTGAGGCAAACAGATTGAGTGAGTTGCCCAGGGTCACACAGCTGGTAAGAGTAAATGAGGCCACATTTGAACTTGGGTCTTCTTGACTCCAGGCCTGACGTTCTAGCCACCTTGCCACCTAACTGCCCTAATTTTCAAATGTAGGTACTAGCAATTTAGGCAGTAAGGAAATGTGATTTAAGGTGAGTTTTGAAGACAGATGGGGCTTCTAAAGGCAGAGATCAGGATGGAGAACATTCCAGGCATGAGAGCTGGCCAGTATACAGAACAAAAATAAGAAGAAATTGGGTGTTGTGTTCGAGGAGCAGCAGGCAGGTCAGTTTGATTGTATTATAGAGTATGCAGAGGTGAGTAGTGTAAAGTGAGATTAGACATGTAGATTGGAGGCAGGTGGTGAAGGGCTTGAAAATAGAAGAACTGATTATTTGATCCTAAGGCAATATGAAATCACTGGAGTTTTTTGAGTAAGGTTGTGATATATTCAGACCTATGTTTTAGGGAAAGCACTTTAGCAGCTGTGAGGAGGATGGGTTGAAATGGAGAGTTGAGGCAAGGAGATTGAATGGGAGGATGTTTCCATTGCTCAAATGAGAGGTAAACTAGAGTGGTGGCCAGGTGATTAGAGATAAGGAAATGGATACAAAGATGTTATGGAGAATTGAGAAGATTGGACAACTCATTGGATGGATGGGGTTAGAGAGAGAGAATGAGGAGTCAGGTATGCCCCTGAAGCTGCAAACCTAGGGGACTAGAAGGGTGCTGACACCCTTGCAAAAAATAGAGAAGCTTGGATGGGGGGAGAGGGTAGGTTTTTTTGGAAAAGATAATGAATTCTGCTTTGCACATGATGAAATTTAAATATCTATTTGTATATCTTATCCTCACTGTTTAGATTGTGAACACTTATAGGTCAGGAACTATGTCTTAATCACCTGGATGGCTTGTGTACAGTAGCTACTTAACAAATATTTGATTGAATGAAATTAGTGCAAATCTAATAGATCTAAGGGAATCCTGAATCACTCCCCTATGCTGGACTTTTGCAACCTATAAGAAATCAGAAGACCCCAAAATTAAGATTGTAATTAAAACCTCAACAGAGGTTTTAATTACAACCTAATTTGATCCTTAATTAAATTAAATTAATTAAATTAATTTAATTTAATTATATATAATATATAATTTAAATTAATTAAGCACATTTAGAGTTCACATGTAGACACACTGAGTCTCTTTTGATGATTAGCCAATAGAGTCACCAAGCAGTGATTCTGTTACAGCAAGTGAACTAGGAAGTGTTCAGATAATCCTGTGACTTTGTTAATGTTTTGCAGTTGCCTGTCCTTCAAGAGAACTCTTCCCATCCCTAGCTTTTCGTCTCTCTCTTAGACTACTCTCTTCTCTCACATTGATACTATGTTACATTTCCCATAAATCTCCTCTCTACTTTGACCAGTAATGGCAAACATGATATACTATATGCTACAAAGGCAGTGGAGAGAGAAATCTTGTAGTGCACTACTCTGCTTGGCACGAAATAATAGTCTTCGACAATTTCACAAGTGAAAACTTAACATTTCCCCTCCTATACCTAGACACAACAGGTATCTTTCCTATTCCTCAAGAGCCATTCATAGTACTATTGACGTATAGCATACCTACATCCATCAATTTCATTTATCCAACATGCTACAGTGGGAAGAATGATAGTTTTGTAGTCAGAGCAATTGAATTTCCACCTCTGATACCACTGGGATAATGTGGGATAAGTTATTTGACCTCTGTGGGAATCAGTTTTCTCAGTTTTAATATCAGGAGGTTAGACGATGTCTGAGGCCACTTCCAGTTCTAATCTTTATATAGTTTCTAGTTCTAGAAAAAAAAAAAAACTATGCTAACTACATGCCATCTGATTAGAACTATAATACTAGGCAATATTCTGTAGTATAAAAATTTTGTTCTATGTTATGGTTTTTATTGTTGATGAGCTCTCCATTTTATTGGTTGGACAAAGCCTTTGCTTGATTTTGTGTTGGATGACATGCTATTTGAAGTCTTAGGAAGTCTTAAGCACTCACTCATGATCTATATTTTAAGTGGCAGAGGACTTCAGAGAGTGGGTGGAGTCTAGGGTAGCTGGAGGAACCTCTGGGTGTGGAGCTAGGTCTTAAAAGCTGTATACAACTTGGAAGGTAGATTGAAAGGAAGGCTAGTGTGAGTTAAGTATTCCATGTAGAGAAGATGGCATCAGTAAGGGCAAGGAGACAAGAATGAATTTAACATGTAAGGGTGAAATTAGTGTAAAGAGACCAGCCTGATTGTCAATGTGGGGAATTATTTAGGGTCATTCAGTGTCCAGTATCAGTACAGATTGAATGGGGACTGATGGAAATACAAATGTCAATACCTGAAATGTACTGCCCCTCTCTTGAGCTAGGCAGGACAAAATAAAACTGACCATGAAGGTTGTCTTTCAAGATTCTTTAAACCTGCATGTTACTGCAGGCTTTGTTTTCCAACCTCAGGTCCATTTATTTCTTTATAGATAGGTGCAGTTACCTGTAGACAGGCTAGATTCTGTTTGTTGCCTATAATACTTACATACTCTCCTACATATATGTACATTTTATATGTTGTAGCAGAAAATATATTAAATTTTAAGAAGCCTTAAGTTCTAGTCCCATTACTATTAAAAGCTACCTTTATGAATTTGTGTAAGCCACTTAATTTATCTAAACCTCAGTTTCCTTGTCTTTAAAATGAGATCGGTAACTTGTTGACCTGGTTCCCAAGGTTGACATGAGAGCTGAATGAAAGATCATTTGTAAAAATTCTTTGAAAACTAGAAAACACTATAGAAATGGAAGGCAGTAATTCATGTTTGCCAAGGGTCATGGCTCAGCATCTTGTAGGGGTGAGATTGAGCTGATCTAAAAATAGCGGAAAAAGAGGGGGGTGGCATCATCCAGCTAGAAATTTAGATTCTTAGGAGTCTGAGAACTGATAGAGACACTGAAATGTCAGGGAAAGTTCAGTGGAGATCAGTTCAGAATTTCATTTTATTTTAGAATGAAGTCTTAGTGCATAGGAGACCATCCTTGGGCTTTCCTGACAGTACTAAGTTCAGATGATGATAGTATCATTATTATTGTTTTGGGAGATTTTTTGGTAATAGTAATAAGCTCAGATCATGAAAACAACAATATCATTACTATTGTTTTGGAAGTGCCTCTGATTCTATAACTTTATCTAATGGGAGAGGTTGTTTGCTTCAACATTAAGGAATAAACATTCCTTATTTCCTCATGATCAGGATGGCAAAGGCCTTCAGGGATCATACATCATCCGGTTCATACCTGAAGTGGAATCTCTAATCAGAGATCATCTAAACAGAGAATCATCCGGTCATTGCTTGAAGACTTCCAATGAGGAGGAACTCATTATCTCCTAGAGCAGCCCATTTCACCTTTGGTCAGTTCTACTTGCTAGGAAGTTGGTGCTTACAAGTTCACCTCTTTGCATCTTCTACCCATTGCTTCTGGTTGGATCTTCTGGAGCCTGAGTGAATAAATTTAATCTCTCTTTCATGTGACAGTCATCCAGATATTCACAAATAGCTATTTACATCCTTCCCTAACTTTCCCTCTCCCCAATCATCTCTTCTTCATTCTAAAAATTCCAGATTTCTTCAGCCAATCATCATATAGCATGGACTTGAGTCTCTTTACTGTGGTGGTTGGTCCTCCTTTGTCAGCTTTCCATTTCAAATTTCATTGTCCTCCCTAAAATGTGGTGGTCAGAATATAATACTCTAGAAGAGGTAGTTTGATCAGAATGTCATATGATATCACATGTTATAATATCACATATCATATTATGTTGTTATATCATATCATGTATCATGTGATATGACATGACATGACACAACATCATATGACATAGCATGACATAACACAATAAAACATAATATAACAAACATAATATAGCATAATATAATAATATAGGGGGAACTTCACTTTTCTGTTCTTGGACACTGTGTCTCTTTTAGGGCAGACCAAAATGGAATTAGCTTTCTGGACTACCACATTAAACTGTTGACTCCTATTTCACTTACAGTTCACCAAAAATCTAGCTCTTTCTCAGAAAAACTGCTGCCTAATCATAACCTCTCCAACCTTGTACTTATGAAGTCACTCTCTTGAGCTCCAATGAAAGACTTTACTTATGTCCCAATTCAATTCTAATTTCCTAAGATAAGCCATATCTAGTATCATTCTAACTATGGACCTGACTTTAAGACCACCCAATGCCTAAAAATAGGCAAACTAGGGGAGATTATTCTGAGAAAGAGATTTTCCTCCATATAAAAGGATTCTCTTTTGGGGTTAATTTAATAGTGAACCCCAAACATGCTAGTCCTTCATTTAAAATGAGTTGATTTACAGACATTCCTTTTATATAATTCTTCAGGAGCACATTGGTGCTTTAAAATGATGTCCACCAGGATACCCGTCCCTGCCTGTAGTCAAAACTAGACAAAGACTGGGTTATGTCTTGATGGATGAACCTTTTCTGGAATGTTTTCCAAAACAAGTTATTGCCAGACTCACTGAGGTGATCTGATTCTTTGAATGAGAGTCTGAAAAGAGCCTGCAGAAAATATTTGACAAGAGAAAATGACTTTCACCCAGGTTAAAAATGAACCTGAGAACCCCTGAGGAGACCACTTGAGGCCTAAGGGTCTAAGCAGGAGGGATATGGACAATTGTTGAGAATTTCTAATGCAACTTTCATCCTTCAAGTCTTTCCTCTGACTCCACAGGGATATTGTAAACATTATGTTGCTCCATTTCAATTCATTCACACTGAGTCATTTCAATGTGTTCTAATTATTCAGCCATAAATGATTTCTTGTGCACTTTAAATGATTTCTGATGCACTTCTGTCTATCAGGCTGATGATTTAGAACTCCCAGGGCTTTTGATGGTGTGCTTCACTGATTTCTTTTAAGGTTTCTCAGAGTTATATTTATTATAGAAGATACATTTCCCTGTTCATTTATTCTTTAATTACAACATATGTGATCTCCTCACTTTCTAATCCTCATTTCCCTATGAAAAACAAGGAGCAGCATTTATACAGTACTTACTGTGTGCAGAGCTACACATGCTAGGTGCTTTGGTTAGGGAGGGGGGGAGGCACCAAATGTTTAGAAAGCTGAGTCCCTCTCTTCAGGGTGCTTCCCATGAGGTTGGGGAAAGTTGTTTAGTGCCTCTATGGATCTGTAATCTCCCTGATGTGAGCCTTCCACAAGCATTTATTCAACACCTTCTGTGGGCCAAGGATTATATTATTGTTGAGTTTTTTTTTTCCAGTCATGTCCAACTCTTCATGCCCCCATTTGGGGTTTTCTTGGTAAAGATAATTGAGTGGTTTGCCGTTTCCTTCTCCAGCTCATTTTACAGATGAAGAAACTGAGGCAAACAGGGTTAAGTGACTTACCCAGGGCCACACAGCTAGTAAATGTCTGAGGTTGGATTTGAACTCAGGACCATGAGTCTTCCCTGATTCCAGGCCCAGCATTATATTCAAAATAGTGCTATCTAACTGTACAGTGGGTTTTGGAGAGAGAAGAGGCACATATTAAATTACAATACAGAGTAATATCTCAACAATGGCAAAACAAAATAGAATTTGACAACTTGAGTTCTTCAGTGCAGCTTGTGGGAGTGAAGGAGGGGCACTTTTCTAAGCAGAGACACATTCAGTGTCAGGGAAAATTGCAAACTCTTCTTTCCTTCCTACTCCCTCTTCCTGCCCCATGAGATTAATGACCAGATCCTATGTAGTGAATGAGCCATTTCCCCATGAAACTAGAGTCTCTGAAAAGCTGATCAGCAAAAAACCAAAAGCCAAAACAAAAAACGCTTACCAATGTCCTTCTTTGCTTGTACAGGTGGTCCCCAGGAATAAGGATACTAAAAAAAATTGATCATTTCTAAAGAAACTACACTTTGCCCTGAAACCCACTTTGTAAATTTGAAGTACAGACTCAAAATTCTTGTTTCATGAGTGTGCACTGAAATAAAGGAAGCATTTTCTTTTTTTCCTAAATTATCATATTGACTTGTTCCTTGTGAGGTTTCCCTGGTGAGTATTTAAAAATCATATCTTCCCAGAGTTCATTCATTCAGTGAGCACTTAAACTCATACTATATGGATGGCATTGAGAATACAAAGACAGAAATGAAATAGTTACCATCTTTAAGAGCCATATATTCTCTTTCCAGGAAAAATACATTCACAAGTAAATCAATACAAGATGTACATACAATCAGTCAACAAATATTTACTAAGTACCTACTATGAGTACTAAGGGCCAGGGATACAAGTACAAAGAATGAAATATTCTTCACAATGAGTTTAAATTCTAATAAGGTAGACAGTTTTGTAGGTGAGTTGTTTTTCTGTCTTTCCTGACTCTGTATGACCCCATTTGGGGTTTTCTTGGTAAAGATACCAAATGGTTTGTCATTTCCTTCTCCAGTTCATTTTGCAGATGAGTAAACAAAGGCAAACAGGTCACACAGCTAGTAAGTGTCTGAGGCTGAATTTGAACTCAGGACTTCCTGACTTCAGGCCTGGCACTTTACCCACTATGCCATTTAGCTGCCTTGGGGTAGACAATAAGTAAATTTTAAAATACACAAATTTAATAAATATACACTGGTTAAATAGAAGAATTTAAGGCAAGAAGAATAATAATTGTAGGAATCAGAGTTTATGCAGAAGATGGTGTGGTAAATCTTTTTTTTTGTTTGTTTTGTTTTTTTTAAAGCAATTGGGGTTAAGTAACTTGCTCAAGGTTACACGGCTAGTCTTTTGTTTATGCGTGGGTGCTCATTTTCTGAGGCCGGATCTGATCTCGGGTCATCCCAACTCCGAGGCCGGCGCTCTTACTCACTGCGCCACCTAGCCACCCCTTTAGGGCAATTGGGGTTAAGTAACTTGCCCAAGGTTACACGTCTAGGTTTTTGTTTGTGCGGATTAAGTGTTGGAGGCCGGCTCCGAACTCAGGTCCTTCTGATTCCAGGGCCGGCGCTCTATTCACTGCACCACCTAGCCGCCCCTGGTGTGGTAAATCTTAAAAGAAAAGAACTCTGTAAAGTGGAAGTGAAGAAAAAACATTACGGTCATGGAGATGGGATGTGGAATGCTATGAGTGAAGAACAGAGAAAAGGCCAGTTTGGCTAGATCATAAAGTACAAGACAGGAAACAATATAAAATAAGCCTGCAAAGATAGGTTGGGGCCAAGTTGTAAAGGATTTTAAAAACTAAATAGAGGAGTTTATATTTTATCCTAGAGGCAATAAGAAACCACTGAACTTTGTTGAGGAGAGTTGTATGGTCAGATTTGTGTCCAAGATAAACTACTTTTACAACAATGTAGGACGAAGTATAGTATGGAGAAGGGGCAGCTAGCTGATGCAGCAGATAGAGTGCCAGGCCTAAAGTCAGAAGGACTCTACTTCTTAAGTTCAAATCTGACTTCAGACACTTACCAGATATGTGACTCTGGTCAAGTCACTTGACGCTATTTATCTCAGTTTCCTCCTCTGTAGAATGATCTGGAGAAGGACACAGCAAGGTACTCTAGTATCTTTGCCAACAAAACCCCAGATGTCATGCAGAATTGGATGTGACTGAAATGACCGAGCAATAACAACAATGTGGAGAGTATTTATAAATAGAAAATATTTGGAAAGGACACCAGTAAATAAGTAAACAATTCAAGAAAAGGCTCATGTAAGATTAGCACCTAAGCTGAACCTAAGAGGACCTAGGAATTCCAGGAAGGAGGGCATGCATTCCAGGTAAGTGGAATAGTGCTTGCAAAGGCAAAGAGGTGGAAGATTGGCTGTCACAGCTAAGAGCTGTGCATGGAGTCAAGAGTAATTGCTGGTGACCTCTCTACTTCCACTGCCCCTGCTCCTTCCACTCTAGGGTACTGGGTCCATTTATAGACATGCATTCACTATTAGAATCGGTGCTTATACTTCTGTGCCCTAGTCACTGAATTGTGATGCTTAGTCAGTGGAGTTGCATTAAAACAAACAAACAAAAAAGAGCAATTAGTACCAAAATGAAAAAAAAAATCCTTATCTTCTTCCGAAAAAAAAAAAAAGAGTGACTTTGTGGGAGGGCATGAAACCAGGCATTGTGGGGAGATGGAAAAGTGTGATGACAACATGCCATCTAGTGACAGTTCTCAGGAGCTGTAGTTCCCAAATGCTTTTTCTAAGCCTTCCTTCCTAATGCTCAGTGTCTCCGGGCCAACCATGACTCAGAGGGAGCTGGTGCAGATCTCATCACTTCAGCTTCTGGATGGCTCGTCTGTGGAGAGGCCTTGGCTCAGGTTCAACTCCTGGTGTATTAGATCAAGAATAATCTATGTCAGATCACCTGTGATTTCCACAACTGAGGCTCTGCCAGGGTAAACACAGGCACCCAGAGCAGCCTTTCTCCCCAGCGTTGCCGTGGCTTATGCACCCCCACATTTACCTCATTTGTTGATATTTCAGAATATGCCAAAGGGATAGTTGTTGGACAAATTGTCAGACCCTTCCATTTGGAACTGTGAGAAACTAAGATCTCTCTCATTTCCTGGTTCGGTGGAATGTTCAAATTTTGCACCAGGAGGTATTTTTTTTCTTTCTTTTTTGACCAGTTCTATGACTTCATCAGTCTAGGAAACTTTTTTCAAGAAACTTCATCTACCAATTCAGGGGGGAGCTTACCCAAAACTTACAACCCTAGAGAATTTCATAAGGTAGCCAGATGGCACAGTGGATAGAGTGCCAGGCCTGAAGTAAGAAAGACCTGAGTTCAAATCTGGCATAAGAAGCTTACTAGCTGTGTAACTCTGGGCAAATCACTTCACCCTATTTGCCTCAGTTTTCTCATCTGTAAAATGAGCTGGAAAAGGAAATGGCAAACCACTCTAGTATCTCTGCCAAGAAAACCCAAAAAGGGTCATGAGGAGTTAGACACGACCAAAATAATTGAACAATAACAATAGGTGTCTACTGATAATATAAGTGACATGTCCAGGATCACATAGTATGTGTGTTACTAAAGACTCAGCCTAGCTTTTCCCGGCTTCAAAACCAGATTTCTATCACTATGTTACTCAACTAAATTCAATTGCATAAGCATTGCCTGAGTTCCTACAATTTGCCAGGCCACCAGGCCTACCACCGTGCTGGGAGCCCATATATAAAGACAAAAAAAAAAGATCTCCTGTCTTCTGGGAGCTTATGTTCTACTGAAGGTGAGCAAAGTCTCCTTTTCTTGACTCATTTGGGAGACATTTTGGAAATTTGCTTTGTGCTTTATGTGATTTGAGCTTTAATAGCTCTGGGAAGAGTTTTCTCCATGGAGGTGGCTCTCCATCTTGAGGCCTTGGGGTGATGGCCAACCAGGTTTTTAATAGTCCGGGCAGGGAAGTTTAACTCCTAAGCTCATCTCTTTGAAGGGTTCAATAGCAGTCCCCCAGGCCCTCCACCAAATAATATCTGTGCAACCTTTTAAGAGCCTCCTTCCAGTCCTATCATGTGCCCTTGTTCCATCAGAAATAGAACAGCCAAACTCTGCCTTTCAAAGGGAAAACAAACTGCAGACTTAATATTAAGGATTCAGGCAGTTATTTTTCCACATCACTCCTTTAATTGGCCCTCTTGTTTATGAGTACCCTACAGAAGGTAATGTTTCTCTTAATCCCAAGAAACCTTTTTGTTTTGTCAATTTTAGTTGTATCTGACTCCTTTTGGTGTTTTCTTGGCAAAGATACTAGAGTGGTTTGCTATTTCCTTCTTTAGGTCATTTTATAAGAGAGGAAACTGAAGCAAACAATGTTAAGTAACTTGCTTAGAATTGAACAGTTAGTATTTGAGGTTGGATTTGAACTTAGGTCTTCCTGACTCCATACTTGGAACTCTAACCATGGCTCCCCCACCCCTCAGTTGTCCATTAAGAAACCTTAGCATAAGATAAATTGAGAAGTCAGTTCAAAAAATTCCTTCCTTCCTTCCTTCCTTCCTTCCTTCCTTCCTTCCTTCCTTCCTTCCTTCCTTCCTTCCTTCCCTTTTTTTCTGAATCTTTTTCTGATAGAGTATTATGCTTTTTCAGGGATTTAGTTAAAATGAGTCATCTTTGAGGGATGTGCTTGAAATCAGTTAATAACTCATTTGCTCTCAGGGCTCTTTCCAGTTTTCTATTTCTCCTAGCTCTGGAGATTATACTCAGTGAATGGGGCAAGCAGGGCTTACTGTCATGTTTATCACCGCAGGAGTTCAGGGCAGGCAGCCAATTTCAACTTCAGGGGGCAAAAGGGCCGAGAAACTCCAGTGGGCCAGATCTGATTTTAGCCCTGTGGCTGTCTGCCTCTCTGTATGACGGCTCCTTCCGAAGGGGCCTCTGGTGGTAAGGTCAGGCCTCAGAATGTTCTGGAATAAGCTTGTGCTCCTTCTATAAGGAATAGATGTAGACCGTTCCGATGGAAAGGGTATGTGGACCTTAGCTCTTTCTGTAACTCTTTCCTCCCCTCTGGCATAAGATGCCTCTTCTAGGCATTTTCTTTTCCTCCCTCCCCATAGTTATCAAAACATGCTCCCAGGTACTGATATATGGCACATGCCACGGACCCCAAGGTCACAGGACCCGAGTTCCTGAGTTTACCTCCTGGCTTGGCTATTTACCACCTACGTGGTCTTGAGTAAATCAGTCAATACGCTGGGCCTCAGTGACCTTATCTATATGATGAAGAAGATAGAGCTCATTGATCTTGAAGTTGCTTTTACTTCCAGATCTATTGAAAAACTTATTCACAATGAATTCTGAATGATTGTTAAGGTTTTGTGTTACTTCTCTCAAAAGCATTTAATGCCTTTCTATGGGAACAGACTCCAATGTATTTCTAACCCAGGAAATGAACTTTGAGCAAGCCACAGTAGGGATGAACTTTTTCAGAGGGACCTTCTAGGCACCTTTCAATGCATTCATTAAATACTTACCTATTCATTAAATACAACCTTATTGTTAATAGTAATAAAAACAATAATGATAGGTAGAATCTCTATAGTGCTGGGCAAATAGTATATAATTTTATCTTCACAATAAGGAGACAGGTTGATTGCACAATAGAGATCTGGGACTGGAGTCAGGAAGTCTTGAATTCAAATGTGGCCTCAGTCTCACTTACTAGCTGGGTAATCTTGGGAAAGTCACTTAACTTCTATTTACCTCAGTTTCCCAAACTGTAAAATGGGTATGATAATAGCATCTACCTCCCACAGTTATTGTGAGGATCAGATGAAATAATATTTTTGAATGTGTATAGTTGTACTTGGTGGGCACTATATAAATGCTAGCTATTATTAATTATTATTAATCACTCTGGGAGGTAGGTGTTATTACTATCACCATTTTATAGATAAGGAAACCTAGGCATACAGAGAATACATGACTTGTCCAGAGTCACACAGCTGGTAAATGTCTGATGCAGAATTTGAATTCAGGCCTTTCCAACTCGAGGTCTAGCACTCTATCCATTGCACCCAAAAGTGTCCTGGTAAATTTTTAACAATCAGATCTTGGGGGAATATGTGTGGATGACACATTTTAAAGTTTAATCTGCATTATTAATATCATCTCCATCACTTTCTTAACACTAGACAGCCAACAAAACAACAAATCAAGCCATAATTTGTAGCATTTGCTGATTTTGAAGGTGTAAATACTCAGACAGAAAGTTCCACATTGACTCTCCTGAACCCTATGAGTGGGCTCCAGCACATTCTTGTTTGGCACTATCTACCTGTACAGGAGTTGTAGTTGACTGTCTCCTATGCCTAGGCTGGAGGTTTGCCCTGAGATCATGCTCTGGGAGGTTGTGAGAGCCCAGCTGGTCCAGGGAAGGTTAGCGTTATCCTTTAGGAGCTGTGCTCTCATCAGATGCTCAAGGACGCAGCATTTGGTCAGGGTGGATTCCTCGGCAATGAGACCCCAAGGGATACAACTTGTTCTCCTTTTTGAAAACAAGGGCAGACAGAGAAGAGCTTAGTCCCAGGGAAACCATCCTTGGCATCTTCAATGTCAGAGAAGAAATAATCATAGAAAAAATTAATCTTATAAAGTTTTCTGATCTTACCTTTTTAAATGATACCTGTGATTTCTGAAGAAGGCAACAGAGACCTCACCATCAACTGGGCATCTCCTCTTCTCTCCCCTGTCCCCTGTCCCTCTCCCTCTCTCCTCCCTACTCTACTCCTCCCCTTCCCTCTACTTCCCTCCCCTCTCCCTCTCCCCTCTCCCTTTCCTCTCTCCTTCTTCTCTCTCCCTCTCCTTTCTCCCTCTCCTTTCTCCCTCTCCCTTCTCCCTCTCCTTTCTCCCTCTTCCCCTCTTCCCCTCTCTTCCTCTTCCTTTCTCCTCTCTCCCTCTCCCTGTCCCTCTCTTCCCCTTTCCCTCTCTCCCTCTCCCCCCTCTCCCTCTCTCTTTTCCTCTCTCTTTCTTTTCCTCCCTCCGTCCCTCCTTACCTCCCTCCCTCCTTTCTGATTTTCAACTGTGGCAGAGAATTGGGACTATTAGGGAGGCAATCTCTGCATAACTGAAGTGCTGTTTTTTTGTCAGTCAGGGAGCATTGATAAGGTGCCCACCATGTGCTAGGTACTATGGAGAAAAATACAAAAGTTAAACAGTCGATTCAGGAAACTTACATTCTACCAAGGAGATACAAGTTGTTCCCACATAAATGAATATGGTGTAGTTATAAAATGGAAAGCCAGCTATGGTGGAGGTGTCTCAAAAACCAGGGACATCTGTGAGCATCTCACACAACACATTCATTCAGTTATGAATATGTATGCCTATGCATAATTATGGGGTAGGATTATACCCATGATCCAGTTCCCAGTAGGAAAAAAATTATTTTGTTGTTGCTCAGTCATGTCCAACTTTTTGTGACCCCATATGGTGTTTCCTTGGCAAAGATACTGGAATGGTTTGCCATTTCCTTCTCCAGTGGATTAAAGCAAACAGAAGTTAAGTGACTTGCTCAGGGTCACACAGCTAGTGAGTGTCTGAGGCTGGTTCAGGTCTTCCTGACTCCAGACCCAGTGCTCTACCCACTGTACTACCTACCTGCCTTGAATGCAGATTAGCATTTTCTCTGCAATTTAATCTTAGAGAATCACCCAGGGTCACTGAGAGATGAAAAGACCTGCCCAAGGTCATATAGCCAGTATGTGTGAGAAGCAGGACTTGAACCCAGGCCTTCCTCATTCTGAGGCTAGTTCTCTATTCACTATCCCATCCTACCTTTCTCCTACCTGCCATACCTGTGGCAAAATCAGATGGTGATAAGGTGTCACGACTACTCAAAGTCCCTATGATAATCTGTCATTTATAATTTACTTCTAAAATAGGAAGACATAACTTAAGCTCATTGTTGTTCAGTCATGTCTGATCTTTCATGACCTTGTTTAAGATTTTCTTGACAAAGATGCAGGAGTACTTTACCATTTCTTTTTCCAGCTCATTTTACAGATGAGGAAACTGAGGCAAACAGGGTTGAGTGACTTGTCCAGGGACATACAGATAGTAAGTGTCTAAGGCTGGATTTGAACTCAAGCAGATGAGTCTTCCTGACTCTAGGCCCAGTGCTCTAACCACTGCTCCACCTAGCTACCCTAATAACTTAAATTACGTTAGGAGTATTATGTTTTGTAGAATCATTGAAGACTCTAGACCTGGTTCATTAGTTGATTTTACCCACTTCTGCTCCTGGCTGTATGCCTGTAGCCAAGCCCTGCCTGGTGCTTAATTGATCGAGCCATCTTTCAACTCCTCATTGTGAACTAAAAGCAGTTTGTTTCAGCCTTCCAAACCCCAGGACGATAATCCGGGATGGTTTTAGTGCAAAGGCTCCCTTTTACTTGATGCCAGCATGAACTTTTTTTGTGCCTTACTTATTGCACATATTGGATTATTGACCCAGCATCCCCTTGCTGCCAAGCAGAATTATGTGAACTGGAGAAACACCATGTAAAGTGTGTTCGGTGTCAGGTTGCTGAGAGATGCCAGCTCTTCTCAGGCGTTCGATTTCTGTGCTTCAGCCTAGATTGTTATTTAGCAGGACTCCAGCTGCCATCACCTGGACAGGACAAGATGTCTAATATGTTTACAGGTGTTCTGGTCATGCTAGATTTGGGGTGCTATGGAAGCCACCTGTGAAAACTGGCTGCTTTGCAAAGCCCAAAGGAGGCCTGGGAGGAAACTCGATGGTTTTGCATCCTGGGTTGCCATCTTGCCTTGACCTGAAGTGCAGAGTTCCGTCCTAGAATGTTCAGTCTTCTCATTAGGATGATGGACAGGGAGGTAGGTGCTGCTGGGCTCCCCTCCCCCATCCCTCTGCATCATGAGCAGCACCAGCCCAGGTAACCATCAGAGAGTGAACTGTCACCTTGGAATTCTCTAAATGCCTGGACGAAGATGCTGATTGAGGGATGTGTTCAACAAGAGATTAGCAGGCTCTAGTAGGAAAGCTCAGGGGCCAGGCACTGGGACCTGATTGCTTTGCAAGGTAAGCTCGTGCTTTTCTCGTCTGAGATCTAATTTTTGACCTCATCTCTCACCCTAACCCTGAGACTTTGATGGGAACCTTGACTCAATCCTGGTTGTTACCAGGGAGAGATGTTATCATGTTAGCCTTTCACTCAAGCAAAATTGGATTGAAAATCTTGCCAGTCTGCCCCTGGACAGTGCATTTCCTTTGACTGAGAATGACTGGCTAGCAGAAATAGTTGCTTTCTTCCACCTACCATTAGCAGGCAGCAGAGAGAACAGCTTATTAGCCAGTTGTCAGAGGGCCCAGAAGAATAATAGAGGAAAGGAAAGACAGAGTAGAGCAGGAAACAACCAGCTTCTAGGATCATGAGCTTTGCAGCAAGAAGAGTGTTTCAGGATTGTCTGACAATAGTAATAGTTGCATTTAAATAATTTGCAAGATGCCTTACATGTTATCTAACTTGATCCTCATGACAACCCTAGTGCTATTGTTATTCCTGTTTTATGGATGAGGAAACTGAGGCAAACAGAAGTTGTGTCTAGCCCAGGGTTATACACTTAGTAAGTGTGTGAGGCAGCATTAGAACTTGGGTCTTCTTGACTTTATGCATTGCATAAACTAGCTAGCTTCTCAAGGAATTTCCTCCTCCTCCTTTTTAAAGAGCGGCAATTGGAATCTGGAGACATTAAGTGTATTGTCCAAGGTCACATAGGCATTTTTGAACCTTGTCCCTCACTTTGAAACATGAAGTGACCCCAACAAAGAATCCCTTTGTTGTACCTATGGTCTCCTCTGTGTCAAATGAAGAGAACAGTGCCCCCTTCCTCCCATCTCACATATATGGTGTGAAGGTGCTTTGAGTTTGCCAGAGGAAGAAAGCAGACAAAGTCACCATGGTTGTGATAAAATGCCTTCATACTTTCTGCTATTTCAGAAGACTTTGACATAGCTCGATTCACAGCCTTCACTGGCGTTTGCTGTTTCCCAGTAGCTTTTGTTTTTGTATCCTTAGTACCTGACAGTGCCTAGAACATGGTTTATTGTTATCCAGGTTGCTGTTGTTGTTGCGTTTGTCCTTTGTTTTTGAAGAGGGCCATGGCACCAGGGAAATGACGACATGACTTGTGGTTGACTTTGATTTGAGTGAGAGAGGGCTGTGCAAGGTCACCAGACTCACTTTCTCCTCCAGAGCCACCTGGGTCCAGTGACCAGATATTCATCAGGATGACTGGAGATGGCCCAGGACGCAGTGGAAGACCCTGGTCCTTTTAGGCTAAGGCCTTTTCAAGTATTCACTTAGGGTGAGGTAATGCCCATTCAGTGAAAAGACCTTATTGTTATCCATGCAGATAATCTAAAAAAGCTTCACTGAGGAGCTACAGCTTGAACTAGGATTCAAGATAAATATGATTTCAACATTCAGAGTTGAAAGACATTGAACAGTGTGTAATATGAATCAGGGCAGGAGGTTTAGAATCATATTGTACTGGACCTTAATTGTGAGGTGAAGGCAATCTGGCTGTTATTTAGTACATGAAAGAAAACAAATGTCACCCACTAAAGAAGTGAAAGCAACCAATTGTCACTAGGGGAAAAAGCAAAAACAAAACTCCTCTAGCTGGCATTTAAGACCCTTCATAGTCTGGCTTGAATGTATCTCTCTAGACTAATTTCAGTTACACTTTCTCCCCATACACTCTATGTGCCAACTAAGCCAACTGTTCCCTGTACACCATCTTTCGCCTTTTACCTTTGTGCAGGCCATCCCCTGTGCCTAGAATGCTCTCCTACATTAATTCTGCTTCCTGAAACCCCTAGCTCTTTTGAAGCTCAGCTTAAGTACCACCAGCTAGGTGAGGACTTTTGTGATGTGCCTACATAGTAATGTTACTTTCTAACCACTGAAATTTTTGGATATATAGTTTGTACATGTTGGTCCTCTCACCCCAGTAAAATATAAGATTATCAAGGGAGGGTGGCCATTCTCTAACACCTAGCTCGGTAACATACATATCATAAGTACCTAATAAATGCTTATTAAATTGAATTGGATAGTCAGTCAACAAGCATTTATTAAGCACCTACTGTTTGTTTAGGCACTTGGCTATAACCTTGGGTGATACAAAGAAAGGCAAAAAAGAGCTCTCATTTTTAAGGATCTCACAGTCTAAAGGGGAAAACAACATGCAAATGATTGTGCGCAAGCAAGATATTCTGAACAAATTGGGCATAGTCTGAAAGGGAGAGACAGCTGTGTGGCTCAGTGGAAAGAGTGTTTAGCTTGAAGTCAGGAAGGCTTCTCTTCCTGAGTTCAAATCTGACCACAGACACTTATTAGTTGTGTGACCCAGGGCAAATTACTTTGCCCTATTTGCCTCAGTTTTTTCATCTGTAAAAAGAGCTGCAGAAGGAAATGGCAAATCACTTCAGCATTTTTTCCAAGAAAACCCCAAATGGGGTCACAGAGTTGGACACAGATGAAAAGACTGGAAAACAGTGGAAAGGGAAGGCACTAAGATTCATGAGAGCTAGGAAAGACTTTTTGGTTGAGACTTGAAGCAAGCCAGAGAGGCCAAGAGGCAGAAATGAAGAGAATTTCACATATGTGGGACAGCCATCTAAAAATGCTCAAAGCGGGGTGCCTTGCAGTGAATAGAGCATGAGCCCTGGAGTCAGGAGGACCTGAGTTCAAATCTGGCCTCAGACATTTAACACTTACTAGCCATGTGACCTTGAGTAAGTCACTTAACCCCAATTGCCTTGCCTTCCCCCCTTCAAAAACTAATATATATATATATAAATTAAAATGCTCAAAGAGATGGAGTATTGTATTTAAGGAATAGCAAGGAAGTCAACTAATATCTCTAGTAATGGTGGTGGTAGTTAATGGAAGAAAGGTATTGTTCTGCTATCAGTCCATCACCAAGCATTTATTAAGGCCTAATATGTATCAGATACTGTACTGGGAATGGAATGGGACAGGATGGTGACAAAGAGATAGGAATGAAATTATCCAGGACTTCAAGAAGCTTATATTCTATAAGAATGAAAAATAGGGGCGGCTAGGTGGCGCAGTGAGTAAGAGCGCCGGCCTCGGAGTTGGGATGACCCGAGATCAAATCCGGCCTCAGAAAATGAGCACACACACATAAATAATGACTAGCCGTGTAACCTTGAGCAAGTTACTTAACCCCAATTGCTTAAAAAAAAAAAACCAAGAATGAAAAATAATAGGGGAGTCAAGAAAAAGAGCTGAGCTCAGGTTTACAATCGTTGGATTACCAGAATGATAGCTAGGCATTTGGAAAATAGGGTCTAGAGACTTCCCACCTGTTCCCTTGTTTTCTAAAATGCACATTAATAAATTTAATGGTGATACTTATAATTGATCTTTCCTAACTCTCTCACCTGTTACTTCTCTCAGGCTTATGTATTTATTTATTTTGCTTCAAAACGCCACAGTATTTAGCTCACCTGCCAGCTTCCAGGCCTTTTAAAATAGTCATTCTGGCAACAATAGTTGTGCTGAACAAGGATTCCTGGAACTGACCCAGATCTCAGATGAGTCTTAAATCCTGGGGAATACCAATCTTTGTATCTTCAGGGAAATCCTATTTAAGAGTCTCTTCCATTCCCCCTGGATTTGGAAATCTGAAATTAATATTTTCCTCTTTTACCAAGTGTTTTTCCTCCCCATTCCCCTTCCTTTCTCTCCTCCCTTCCCTTCCTTCCCCCTCCTTTCTTCCCCTTCCTGCTCTTTTTTTCTTTCCTTGCATATCTCCCCAACTTCCCCTCTTTCCTCCTCCCCCTCCCTTTTTCTTTTCATCATCAAAATAAAATGAAGTCTTTGTTAAAGGCAATATTCATTCCTTGGAGGCATCATGATGTTTGTGATCTGGGGGCAACAGGTATAGATAAGACCTTTTCAAAGCAAGACAAGCACATCTGATCCAAAGAAGCTGAGACTGCTGATAGTCTCCTTACCCCCCCATCCCCCTCCATCAATAAGCTGCAAAAAAAGGCAAGTTCTTGCCTATGCTACTACTTCTAGGTCCCTCTAGGAGAAAGTGTTCTGATAGGAATTTTTTTTTTTTGGCGGTGGGGGTGGATGGGAGGTCATGCCCAACCTACCTAATGCATTCTTAATACATCTCTGGGTTGAATGTAAGAGTCAGCTAGAGTAGATAGTTAGCATTGGAACCAAGAAAACCTGGGTTCAGATTCTGCCTCTGGTACTGGCTATGTGTCACTGTGCCAATCATTAATCTCTTAGTGCTTGTTAGGAAACTTAAGACACTAAATCAGAGAGAGTGCTGACCTGCTTGGGAAGAGAGAACTCCATACTAGTGAAATCATAAGTTCAGTCCCTGTATCCCCAGGTCAGATCAGGACTCTGGGGAGTGCTGATGCAGAGAAATCATTATAACCATTATCTGCCCCTGTAGGATGTGTGGGTCTGGTGATGCAGGAGATGACTGAGGTTAGAAGGTAGAATTAGCATCCAGAAGAGTAAAATTCTTAATTCCGTGCTATACGGATATTGATTGAGGGAAATGAAGATGTTTAGCTTGGAGAAAAGAATGCTGAGGTGGTAGGAAGATGATAGCTTTCTGAAGAGAGATTAAATGTGTTCTTCTCTTTGATCCCAGAGTCATAACTAGGAACAATGGGTGGAAGTTGTAAGGAGGTCAATTGAAGCCTAGTATTAGGGCAGAAAAGAGAATAAGTGCTTATATTTGGAGCTATCTCATAGTGAAATATACTGCCCTGGAAGGTGGTATATTTACTCCTCCATCACAAAGGTCTTCAAGTGAATGCTGATCACTTGTCAGCTGTGATGTTATAAGAATTTTTTTTAATACAAGTTGGTCCAGAAGTCCTTTAAAATTCTAAATTATGGAATTCACAGATCATGGACAATGATTTTAATTTGTTGTTGTTCATCCTTCATTTTGAAGATGATCATAGGGTAAAGTCTTGCCTTATATGGGAATTGGATTTAAGTAAGGCAAAGTTGTGCAAAGTCATCAGCCTCCCGCTCACCTTCAGAGTCACTGAAGTCCAGTGGCAAGATAAAAGTCAGGATGATTGGTGATGGCCTGGGATGCAGTTGATTGGACCCAGTTGGGACCACTGTTTCCAAAAGTCTGCAAAAGGATGATGGATAGTATAAATTCTTATCTAGTGAATGACCTGGGTGGGGGGAGGGGTGGGAAATCATAGAAAGACCTAGGTTCTAATCCGGGCACTACACTTATATAATGCTGCACAGTTCTTTGCCTCTCTGGTCTTTGGGGACATTATCTGCAAGGAAAATGGCAATGCTTGTCTTGTCTAATTCAGAGGGTTGTTACAAGGATCACATGAGATGATGGTTGTGAAAATATTTTGTAAAATGTGAAGCCTGTACAAATTCTAAATCCTATTTAAATAAAAATCTTGGAGTCTCTAAGCATCCCCTCTGAAATAGCATTTGGTAGGTGGGTGGATAGGAGAAAAGACTGATTTATCCAAGATAACTCTCTTGACTTCCAGTTTCCCTCTGCCTATATAGGCTCCTCTACTCCTTGAGAAGTAGGACTGTCTCTGCCTTGTGGCTGATGAAAAAAAAAAAAACACCAGCAAAGCATGTGTTTTTCCTTGTATAAACACCAAAGGTTGTCAGAGGCCTAGGAAGCTAAGAAAAACCTTTGACTTATTTAGGAAAAACTGGTCTAAAGGAAACATTGTACATTGGACAGAAGGCTGGATTTGGCATCAGAGGACCAGAGTTCAAATACTGGCTCTACCACTTACCAGCTGTGTGACCTTGAAAAAAATCGCTTTATGTCTCTGAACTTGTTTCCTTTTTTGTAAACTTAAGGGGTTGATTCAGAAGACCTCTGTAGTCCTTTGCAGTACAGACACATAGTAAATATTGAAGGAAATAAAATTTTTATTTTGAACAGACAGTTTTGGTATGCTTAGATGCCGGGAATGAATGCTGTTACAGAGAGAGCCATCTCCATTTTCTGCCTGGTGGGAAGGCAACTTAACCCAGTCAGTTCTGGGCTCAGAAGTCATACCAGGGGTGAGGGACGGGTGGGTCACAGCTTGAAGCATAAAACTTCTGAGAAGCACAGTTTCTCAGTCTCCTTAGACTCGGTCTCCTCTCACTTATCCTGCCACTGGGGAGGGACAAGGACATTTGTAGTAATTTCCCATCTTACTAATGAATTCAGACTGCCAGCCCCTTGCTGGAGTACCAGTGGAAGAAGGCTGCCATCCCTGTCCAAATGCATATGAATCAAATGGGGGTAGATTGGACACAGCCATCAATGAAGGGTGACAGGCCCTGGAGCCTGCCACAGGGACCCATTAGAGAGCTTGCACACTGAATGCCAGCAACCTCACAAAACACTTAAAATCATCAGGGGAACCCAGAGGAGCTGCTGGAGTAGAAATGAACATTTGACTATATGGAAAAACTGACCAGTGTGTTTATCTAGTGCCAAATACACTGGGATGAACAAGACTCTGGCAGGGATATTTCCTGTACAGAGGGCAGTGCAAATTGTGTGTGACTAAGCCCTGGACCTTGGCATATGTGGTATTATCAAGTTTCTTCAAAAACAAAGGGCTACAGGCAATTATCAATGGTATTTATAAAAGGGGGCTGAGATGCACATCCTGGTGGTGGACATTTGATATGCACAAACATTCAGGTTTTTCATTTTGGATAACAGCTTCGGTATTCTCTTTCCTTGGCAAGCTTAATGCCCTCTGATCTCCCTTCCCCAAAACAAAACCAACTGGGTCTGCTCCTTTTCATACATTTTATTCCCTTTTTATATTCTGGTATAGGAGGCAAGCTGGAAAAACCAAACTGCCTTCATAATCCATGATCTGAATAATACATAGAATTACCAATTTAGAACTGGAAGGGACCTTCCTTTTTATCTAGTCTCCCCAACACCTGCAATTTAGGGATAAAGAAGCTGTCCCAGAGTAACTGAGTACAAGCAACAACATACAGTAAACAGTGAAGGAAGAATTTGAATGTGAGTCCTTTGTTTCTAAATCCAGGGCTCTTTTCATTACACCAAAACAATTCTCTTGAACTACCTTTCTCCCTATCCCTGGTAAAGCAAATAGAAAACCTTGGGAATCCTGTTGCTACCTCTGATCTTATATAAAATCTCTTCTTGGGAAAGAGCTCCTGTGTGGCCTTGGATAAGTCACTTCTCTGGGTTTCAGTTTCCTCATCTGTAAAATGAGAACATTGGACTAGATGACCGCTAAGGTACCTTTTAGTTATAAATCTTTGTTGCTGTTGTTCAATTTTTTTTAGTCAGGCCTGATTCTTCGTGAGCCCATTTGGGGTTTTCTTGGCAAAGATACCAGAGTGCTTTGTCTTTTCCTTCTCCAGCTCATTTTACAGATGAGGAAACTGAGGCAAATATGGTTAAGTGACTTGCTCAGGGACACAAAACTAGTAAGTGTCTGAGGTCATATTTGGACTTAGGTCTTCCCTGGCTTTGGGTCTGGCACTCTATCCACTGCATAACCTAACTACTCATAGTTATAAATCTATAATCCTAAAAAACTATGAACCAGATGGTAAGGATTGAAATCTACTTTCCTGAATGCCCTAATTTTCTCTGTATTATAGCAGAGACCTTCAGCATGGATGGGTGTGTTCAAACCCATAGTACCAAAGTAGGAATCCATCATTTGCTTTATTTCTAAGGACTTATTGCTATAAGCTGTATGATTATTTTGGGATAGAATAGTGAACTGAAGTTAGCGAGATCTGCGTTCAATCTGCGTTCTGTCTATGCAATCCTGGGTAACTTCTCAGTGCTCTAAGACTTTAAGGTAGATTGTTGTTGTTCAGTTGTTTCTGTTGTGCCCAACTATTTGTGACCTTGTGGACCTCTGTTCATGGGGTTTTCTTGGCAAAGATGCTGGAGTTGTTTGCCATTTCCTCCTTCAGTGGCAAACAGAGGTTAATTGACTTGCCCAAGGTCAAGTAGCTAGGAAGTTTCTGGGGCTGGATTTCAACTCAGATCTTCCTGACTCTAAGCCCAGCACTCTGTCCACTGTGCCACCTAGCTGCCCTGTAAATTGGATAGCAGGTGCTAATCTGCATTAGCATAGGGGCTTTCCTTACATTGAGTTCCCTCTCCAATGAAATCACAAGTCTAGTCCAAAAACCATAAAACTCTAAAACCTTAGCATCTGAGGATCCAAAATTCCATTGGTAGGCTTTTCTGCTTCCCCTTTTGGACTAGTGTGGACAATTCTTCAAGTGCCCATATTGCCACTGCACTTTTCAAACTCTTTATGACTTTAGTATATGGTCTTTCTGAGTCAGTATGGACAAACATATGTATTATGTTCTACCCTCTCTGAACTTAGAGAATTTAGATCAGGAGTAGGGAACCTGTGGCCATCTGTGGCCCTCTAGGTTCTCAAGTGTGTCCCTTTGACTGAATCCAAACTTCATAGAACAAATCCCTTTAATAAAAGGATTTGTTCTGTAAAACTGAGACTCAGTCGAGAGGTTGCACCCAAGGACCTAGAAGGCCACATGTAGCCTTGAGGTCACAGGTTGCCCATCCCTGGGTTAGACTTTGGGCAATAGATCTACAGTCATCTTCATTATTGGGCCTATACTCAAAGTCTCTGGCTTGGCAAAAGTTTATACAATTCTGGCTTCACTGGTATACATAGCCTTTGAGAACCCAGGATCACTTGCATGTACTACAGAGAAGCAGCTGATAGGCTTGAGAGGAGTTTTAAGTGCTTCTATAAATGTCAGTATTATAATTATTCTCTCTACTGGATCTCCTCCATGACAACGAAAGGGGCATGATGAGGAACGTACTGGGTATAAGTAGGCTACAACATGTTATAAATGAGGAATTAAGCAGTAGAAGCCACATAATGAATGTCATCGATAGTCATGATAGACAAAAACATGGGCTATTTCAATTTGGGAATGTTTTAACAAATTGTGGGGCATATGTGTAAGGGAATATTACCACATTATTAGAAATAAGGATCAGAAGATATAACATGTAAAACACTCGGCAAACTTTAAAGTGCTGTATAAATACTAGTTGTTATTAAATAGTGAATACAGAAAAACTTGGGAAGATTTACATGAATTGATACAAAGTAAAGCAGGTAGAACCAGGAATATGCATATACATATGCACACATATTGCACAATGACTACAACAATGCAAATAGAAACAACAAAAATAAAGCAATTGAAACTGAGCTATGTGAAACTGTAATGATCAAGCTTGGTCCCAAAGGAGACATTGGTTGTTTAGTGATTTCAGTTGTATCTGACTCTTTGTGGCCCCATTTTGGGGTTTTCTTGGCAGAGATACTAGAATAATTTGCCATTTCCTGCTCCAGCTCATTTCCCAGATGAGGAAACTGAGGCAAACAGATTTAAGTGACTTGCCCAGGGTCACACAGCTAGTAAGTGTCTGAGGCCAGATTTGAACTCAGAAAGAGGAGTCCTTTTATTTCCACGTCTAGTGCTTCATCTGCTCTACCATGATGCCCAAAGAAGACATACAAGAATGCATTTCCCTACCTTCATTGTCGAGGTAGGGGACTATATTGAGTTCAGAATACATTATTATATTTGGCCGCTTAGTTTTGAGAAACTGTTTTCCTTACTCCATTTTATTCTGTTAGAAGGGATTGCTCTTTGGAAAGGGGAGAGGGACTTATTGGGAAATTTAGGTGATGTGAAAATAAAATATACTAATAAAAAGGAAAAAAGAGAAAAACATGGGCTAGTAAAACATAGGCAGCTAGGTAGCACAGCAGATTGAGCAATGGGTTTGGAGTCAGGAAGACATGAATTCAAATTTGGTCTCAGACCTGTACTAGTTGTGTGACCCTGGGCAAATCATTTAACCTCAGTTTGCGTCAGTTCCTTCATCTGTAAAATGGGAATAGTAACAGTACCTACCTCCCAGGGTTGTAGTAAGAATCCAATGAGATGGTAATTATAAAGCACTTAACATAGTATGGGGCACATAGTAAGCTCTATGTAAGTGTTGGCTATTTTTGTCGTCGTAGTCGTCATCATCATCATTATCACCACCATCATCATCATCATCATCATCATTGTCATCAGTCACATAGTGAGAGCAAGGATAACTTGAAGGGTAACTTATGTGCTTTTTTGGTATCTCCATGATGTGAAGCAAGACTAAGCAGACTAAGTGGATCCTTGTTGATAAATGCATGGGAGGACATGAATCAGAGTTGCAAAAGATGGCCTGAATTTGCCTTCTTTCAGGGAATACCCATGCTGATGAGACCCCAGATCTAATAGAGTACTTAAGGAGTATTTTTAATTACCATTATCTTATTCTTATCCTTTTTAGGCAGCTGGGTGATATAGTGGATAGAATACTGGACCGGGAGTCAGGATGACCTAAGTTTGAATCCTCACTCATTCACTTACTAGCTGTTTGACTCTGGACAATTCATTGAACCTCTCTCAGCCTCAATTTCTTCATCTGGGGATAAAAACCAGGATAATAATAGCACTTACCTCCCAGGGATGTTGTAAGGACCAAATGAGATAACATATGTAAAACATTTTGCAAGTATTCAAGTGCTATGTAAATGCTAGTTGGCTATTATAATATTTCTCAATGGTATTCAGACAGAAATGATCCTGGGACAAGTCATTATCTTGCTATTTCTTTATGCTCATTGTTGTATGGATTACTGCACAGGTAGATAAAGTAACTTTTTTTGTAGTTGAATAAAAGAACTGTAATGTAAATTCATCCTAGTCTCCCTGAAAGCATCCTTGGCCTGACATCAGTAGCAGAAAGGACGATAGGTGTGATGTGTATCTGATACTGTTACCATGTTATTTTGATCTCCTTGGCCAGCTCTCTATACTTTGGGGTTGGTTTTTTTCCCCATATAACTTGGAGATCATGAGGATTTGGAAAGAGACATCTTTATTGTTGTAATTAATATAATGTCAGCATTCTTGATTTTCTTCACTACTTTCTTCTGAACATGTTTTGTTTATTTACTGGAAGGAAGAATTTTGCTTAATTGGAGATCTGTACCTTTGTTTCATTTTTGTCTGTCTCTCTTTGAAAAGAAGTCTTCTCCATTTCTGTTAAAATGGAGAGCCCTGCTCAATTCTGATAACTCAGCTGCCTTTTAAATTACAATCTTGGAGGGAAAAGGCATCTTGATCCAACTTACTTTTTAATTACTTTTAGGTGAATTAGACATTCCTCTGTTGTAGTCTTTTCTTCCCTCAGATGTATTTAAGCCCTCAAATCTATTTAAAACCTTTTTTTACCCAAATTAACATGCTGAGAAATTCTGCCATTAGGGTGTGTGTGTGTGTGTGTGTGTGTGTGTGTGTGTGTGTGTGTGTGTGTGTAAATATAAAGTTCAGGTTAATGGCTTCTCTCTAATTTGAAAAAAATTTTGAACAGAAAGTGATTCTATCACACAGAGTCTAATTACAGTGAAATGACATCTTTATATGCTCAAAAATACAGCGAAGAGGATGAGCAGTATATTGAAAAGACCATTGAATTTATAGTCCAAGGACCTTAGTTTGAATCTCTACTCTGCCATTCATTTGCTATGTTCATGAGCAAGTTACTTAGCCTCTCTGTCTCATTTTCCTCACCTGTAAAATGAAGGGGATGAATAAGATGAACTCCAGTGTCCCTTTTAGCTCTAAATCTGTGTTTTTTGATTATATAAAATACATTGAAGAGAAATGCCTATTATTGTGCAAGCATAGGGTGTCCCAAAAATCTTAGTGTGCAGTTTTAAACATAGCTTTAAACTGCACTAAGATTTTGGGGACAACAAGATCTATCGAATGAGACATCTAATACTGGTATGATATTCACCCCACCTGGCTTACCGCCTCTGTTAGCTCCTTCTAAGAAGAGTAGTATTTCTTTAGAGCTGCCTTACTCATGGACTAGGATAATTTTGGGCATTTCCTACAGGGTGATAACACTTCACACATCTGTCTCCAAAGTCAAATGCCATATTGAAGAAGTTCAAAAAGGCAACTTTCTGTTAAAAGTGTCCAGGGGACATGAGCTATTCAGGACAGATGTATTATTTTTCATACTAACAGAGCATATAGGCAGATATCCTCCCCCATAGTCAGTAGAGAGCTGGACTTTGAGTTAGGAAATTATGGTTTTTAATTTAATCTCAGATATTTATTAGCTGTGTGACCCTGTGTATGTCACTTAATCTTTCTTAACCTCAGTTCCTACATTTGTAAAATGGAGGGTGGGGTAGGGTTGTTTAATAATAATGAAGAACAAATGAAATGTTGTGTATAGTAGTTCCCAACATTTTTTGTTTCTTGAACCCCTTCCAATAACTACAATAAAAATGGATTGTGAACCCCTTCCCCCAAGGCAATGTGGTACACTGCTGATATTATTCACAATTATCTAGTGCTTAAGGTCCTACTAAAGAATTTTTTTTTGTATAAATCACTTGGACCAAAGTCACAAACTCCTTGAGAACCACTGGTATAATGTGTCCTGCAAACCTTTAAGCACTAAACATATGTGAGCTATAATTATTATCATTACAAGGTAATAGAGCAAAGTATTCACAGAGGTGAAGAACATTAATTTTTCTCACTCCTGACTCATATTTTATTATCCCCCCAAAAATACTATGGGGGACTTCCAGAGATGGTGGACTTTCTGTGTGCAGGAAGAAAATGGATCACTGATAAAAACAAATCTATCAGGGTAATAAATATGAATCAGGGCATCAGGACTCTGAGTATACATTAAATAGTTCCTATGACTCTTGGGAATCACTGAAGACCATGTCCATTCATCTGTTCATGTCTTCTATCTATTTGTCTGTTTGTAAGAACTGTTTAGTCAGAAAGGTGGAAGCTAGAATCTCCAAAATTATGCTTAGAATGCACACCAAGATTTTTGGGACACCCTGCACTTATACCATATTAGGTATTTCTCCCTCTCCAATGTATTTTATATAATAAAAAAAATCATAGAATCTCTATTTGGGACTGTTTTAAAGAGAGGTAGGAGTGACCTGGAGTAATGCATCTGTATTCTCCCTGCACAGAGCCAATGCCAGCTAGGCTGTCTCCATTCTCTCACCTGCCAAATTCTGATGAGAAGCTTTGTCCTGTCCACAGGAATGGAAACTGCTGACTGTAAACTCCAGAGAACTGCCAAGTAGGAATGGGCTAGTGATTTACACTCATCTAAGCAAAAAGGAAAAAAAAATCCCAAGAGGCCCACATTCAATTATTTATTAAAATACCTCTTCTCGGTGAGTTCTAATATGCCCCTGTGGTGTTTGAACAGTTAGTTATAAACTAAGGAAGATCATGCATGAAAGAACCTTGCAGCTTAGTGTTTATAGCAAGTTATGGCTGATGCCAAATGTCGGCAGAGTAAACCATGAGTTTGATTAAATGTCTTTATAATGATGTTATCAAAGCCCCAAGCACCCATAACAGAGCAAACAAATGTGTCAGAGTAGCAGTAAGCTATAAAGAGAAAAGAAAAAACTGTTATTCTCAAAATGGAGGAGCAACAAAGTAAGAAAGTTACTATTTGTTTTCCACTGATAACTCATCGAGGATGCAAGATTGGAGTTTTTATGGGTGCTCAGGGGCATCAGGTTGATGCTGTGGTCATAGACCCTGCAAAGACTTGAAAGTGACCCCACATTGGTCCTTGGAATAGCAGACACAGAGTGGCATGGTTAGCCAATGGAGACTCCACTAGGAATCTTAAGAATTCTGAGGATGAATAGATCTCTTCCACTCAGTTTAATTCAGTCGACACCTATTAAACCCTGACCCTGCTCAAGTCACTTACTAGATGCCCTGTGATTCACAAGGAATGATAGATAGGTTACAGGAATTGGACTTGTGATTTTATTGACATAGGGAACTCCTTAGTGAGGAAGCTTCCTCTACTAAAGAAGGCTGACATTTTTGCTGTTTACTCATCATCTTAGAGTTTCCTAGGGCAGAGGTGTCAAATATGAGGCCCAGTGACTCATGTGACTCATAACACTCCTGGGTGTGGCCTGAGGTGGATTAACATGTGATTGGTAAATATTTAACAAAATAAATAAAAATACAAAAATGTAAATAATATTTATATATGGTGTTCTAAGTCAATGCACAGCTGTAAGGATTCTTATATACAATTTAGTGCCCCGTGTTTCTATTTGAGTTTGACACCATTATCCTAGAACACTGGGACTGATTGGTTCAGGATCACTCAGGCACTGTGTGTTAAAGGAAGGACTCAAACCAGATCTTCCTGTCTTCGATGCTAACTTTCTGCCCACTACACTGTGCTGCCATTTGCAAGGAGTGATAGAAAGGAGAAAACAAACAAAATTCCCTCAGGTAACTTGTTTTCCATTCATAGAATCCTAAGGATTTTGGCTTTGAATTCTCATATGAATTGCTATGGATGCAATTTCATAAGAGCTTTAGCCCAAAGTAGAAGGTATTGACCCTTTAAATCCTAGAAAACCTCAGTGTCATGGAGGGGGTAACAGAGCAAAGCTGTGAGGACCTTAGCTCATCTCTAGGCTGCAGTTGAGGCATCATCCAGCTCTTGATACTGACTGATGTCCTCAGCCTCTGCTTCTAGGATATAGCTGGGTATTAGGTCTTTCCTTAATTTGGATGCCCTGACCATTTCAACCCTAGACCATACTAGGCATTCATTTTCTCTTTTATACAGGTCCCTGTACTGACAGTGGTTAGTAAATCATCCTTGGACTTGGTGTCCTAGAATAACAGGAGGCTCCATTTTGAGTAGAGACCCAGGCCAGTCATCCTTCATTTCCCTTCCAGCTCTACTTCTGACTTTTTGGGTTTTCCCTCTATGCTTTAGCTGCCGTCTAACTCTGAAACTTTCCTCAGTGCCTCTGGTCTTCTCACCCTGGATCATCCTTGCTGGCTCCCTTCTCTAACTGATGAGTTCCTTTCAGGGTTACTATTTGGAGGTCCAAGTTACCCACACTGGATTGGTTCTGCTTCTGACCCTCTTGCCCCCTTCAGGTGCTTTCTTCCCAACCTTACCACTTAGCAACCCCTCTCTACCCAACTCTTTTTTTTTTTTGCATTGTCTTCCATGGTTAGAAGGTAAACTCCTCAAGGGCAGGAATTGCCTTCTTTTTTTTTTTTTTAATTTGTATGCCAGAGCTTAATACAGCGCCTGAAAATAAATGCTTGTTGCCAGCCTGCCTGTATTGTAGCATCACAACTATAGATTTGTATGGGAACTTAGAAGTCATTTAGTTCACTCTCTTCATTTTATGGGTAAGAAAACTGAGTTCCAATGTCTAATTCTTATGTTCATCTGGGCTGTCAGTTGGTCCTTGTGACTTTCTGAAGTGGGGTAGTGAGATAGGACTTTTTCTGATTTCAGATGATTCTCTAAAAAAAAAAAAAAAACCTCACCTCCTGGGACATTTTAATATTCCCCATTAAGTTCTGATTCATTGACATCGACATTGGCTTATGTGTCTTAGCTAAATTTTGTTATCTCAACCAGTTCCTGGCACAATATTCTGTAAGTAAATACTTACTATATGTTTGTTGAATCAAATATTTGTATCAGAGTTTATGGGAAGACCAAAATGCCTCACCTGCCTCTTCTTATAAAGTTCAGTTAAAGGACCTAGGAATTCAAATGAGCTCGAGGATGGACCATTGCTCTTATTGACCAATGCTGCCCAAGGAGGAGCCAGGCCCTTGGTTCTTTTTCCATGATTAGGATTATCACCCATGGAAGCAGAGATCTCCCTGGTTTCACCATCCCCTACCTTCTGGTTGTTCCTTTGCTCAGTGTTTGTTTAGGAGATGAGTATGTATCACTATGAGTGGAAGAGCTCTTTCAGAGTCTAAATCATTGAAGTTTTCTAAGGCAGCTCAGTAGCCAAATATAGTTTCTCAGTGGCTTTTGATGTTGTTTTCACCATCTGTTGTGAAACAGCTGCAGAATGGCAAATTTTGACATTTAAGAGGGGGAAAATGAGGATGGTAAAGATATTTAACTTTGAAAGGTTGTTTGACATATGCAGGCAGGCCACCACAAATGACCAGAAGGGTATTGAAAACATGGCACTTTGGGGACTGAAACTGATCATAGAGGTACCTGCTTCTTTAGGAAGCAAGGGGTCCATGAGTGGGAAGGTCCCCCTGAGGGATTATTCACCAAGCTGTCCATTAATACAGTGTGTTTGGGTCAGTGTTCTTAGGAGGCATAAATGTTCTTCCCTTATTCCATGAAAACAAGGAAGGAACTGGCTGTATTGCTTTCTCCTAAATTCTTT